>CM058239.1:93329807-94529807 GCA_030180135.1 Orychophragmus violaceus | reverse complement strand
GCAGAATCTACCCATCCCGTAATGGAAGTGGGATCACAACACAATGGATTTTGTGAGCGGTTTGCCAACGACCAAGTCTAAGAGGGATACAATATGTGTGATTGGGGATAGACTGACAAAGACAACACGCTTTGTAGCTATCAAGAAGACCGATGGGGCAGAAAGGATTGTCAAGCGGTACATTGATGAGATTGTCCGATTAAATGGGGTACCTTCTAGCATTGTCTCTGAACGTGACCCCAGATTCACCGCTCATTTCTGGAAGGCTTTCCAAGATGCATTGGGAACGAGAGTAACTATGAGCACGGCCTATCATCCTCAAACGGATGAACAATCAGAACAGACAATACAGACACTAGAAGACATACTGCGAGCTTGTGTATTGGATTTGGGTGGATCTTGGAAAGATCATCTACATTTGGCCGAGTTTGCATACAACAATAGTTTCCAAGCAAGTATTGGAATGTCGCCTTATGAGGCGTTATATGGGCGGCCATGCTGAACACCCTTGTGTTGGATGCAAGTGGGAGAGCGAAGGATGTTTGGACCAGATATTGTGGACGAAACTTCCGAGAAGATTAAGTTTCTGAAGATCAAAATGAAGGAAGTTCAAAACCGGCAAAAGAGTTATGCGGATAAGCGGAGAAAGGACTTGACATTCGAAGTAAATGATTGGGTCTATTTAAAGACGATTACTTACAAGGGAAGAGCACGGACAACAAGGAATTGGAAGTTGGATCCAAGGTACTTGGAACCTTTTAGGATTCTGAAAAGGGTGGGGGAAGTCGCATACAAATTGGACTTACCCCCGGAGATGGCCCAATTCCATAACGTCTTTCACATGTCTCAACTTCGGATGTGTCTCTCCGATCAGGATGTCGTCATTCCAGAAGTGCCGACCGGATTAAGGGAAAACTTGACCATTGAAGCTATTCAGTTCGGATCAATGACCGAATGGAAAAGAGTACCCGAAGGAAGGCAGTTCGAATGGTCAAAATCCTTTGGGATTGTAATGGAACTAAGGAAGCAACTTGGGAAACGGAGAACCGAATGAAAGCTGACTTTCTTGAGTGGTTCAAGAGAATGACAGAAAAACTTGACTTGGATTCGATGACGAATCCATTTCAAGGGGGGGAGACTTGTAACATCCCCGATACTCAATAGGATCGTTGGGATGCACCATGGCCGAGTTCAAGAAAGAAATCATGAAGAAGATGCATAGAAACTCGTCCATGGTGAAGAAATATTATTTTATGAATTAATTTGAATTAATTCAGGAAATAATAAGAATTTTACACATTTCAATGTCTCCTGGTGCCAGACTGAAAAATGGCTTAAGGACTATATAAGGAGGTGGGTATCCTTGAGTGACCAAGCAGTCTAGAAACTTGACCACAGATGGACCGTTGGCAAGTTATACTCACCCAAACTCGGATAGACCGAGTATAACAAGGTAGGAAGGATTAAAGGAAGGATTAAGATCAGATCAAGAATTCAGCTGGGAAAGGAATCCAGATGTACAAGTTCGTGGAGGAATCGAAGGATTAGTCCACCCGGCTAAGATCATGTTCAAGACTTAGCCAAAGTAAAGGAAAGAAGGTGATATTGCCGAGATAATCAGCTGGGATCAGCTGAAACATCGAGCTAAACAAGCTGAATCAGCTCGATATACAGTCGAGTAGCTCAGCTTAGTACAGGGAAGTGTGGTCAGCTGGATCGTCAGTAAAGGCAGCTAGCTGAACTGAGTGTTTGTCAGCTGGAGGGAAAGTCATTTCTGTTCACAGAAGACCGTCCAAACTGCCTATAAATCTCAAAGGACGGGATTCACGCACACAAAGGGAAAATTCCCAGAAAGTTATCAAATCCGAGAATACTGAGAAAGAAGGAACGAGATAAGAAAATCGTTGAGAACAGGCTAGTCGGAAGACAAGCTTGAACGAGGAGATAATCGGATCAACAAACCACGACCCTAAGTTCAGCGGTTGGTTATCACCAAACCGCCAGGCAACGGTGAGTGCAAACAGGGACTTTGTTTAGGATATAATCGGGTTGGATGGGTGATTCCGACTAAACTGACTATACCTAGAGTCCGACTATTCAATGTTCTGCTTAACTTATATTAAACGACTAAGTTTAGGAACAAGGCATCGCAGAAGGGCGAGTGGCTTGGGGAACAAGATGATTCCGCCAACCTCGACCGGTCTGAAGGCGATTGCCTTAACCCGGATTTTATCTAGACAATCCTAAGTGTTTATCCTATTATGTTGCATGATCTGCATATCATTCATTCATGAATATAAGTCGTTAGAGTAAGCATTCACTAAGTAATTGTCGAGTTACTTACGCCTCTTTGGCATTTCAGGAAAGGATGGTGATCGGAGTAAGGATCGTGCCTAAGCGATGGATTAGCGGCCCAGTGAATATGGGTGGTGTGAAGACTGGGTAGTGTTAGGATCGATTTAGACTATGTAAGCCTTCAGGAAAACTACTACATGTTGTTGAATCCTAAAGTTAATTAAATAAAAACCCGGTACTTTTAAGCATAATGACTCTAATTTTTCCGCATATTGACTCTAGAATGTTGAATCACAGAATAAACATTTAAAATGACTTAAGTAAATGGATAAGACCCTTAAAACAGATTGAATGGTTCGGTTTCACTTAATGGCCGAATGGGAATAACCTCCTTAGGCTTACTAGCCAGGATGGGGTGTTTCACGGCGAGGAAAGAAAATTGAGCGAGGCGGTGTGGAACATAAACTGAGCGACGGATACGGCGAGGACGAGAAGATGGGAAAAAATACACTGTAAGGTTATTTTAAGTGATTTATATATTCATAAGAAGACAATAGATTAAGTCGTCAAAAGAGGTTACCGATGCCGAGAGTTAGGGGAGAGGAAACGCAGGGGACGGAGTACAACGCCGAAAATGACGCCAAGAGGAAGACATCAGTTTTCCGTTTCGGGAACGTCAACGGCGAGACGGCGCAGACTAGAGATGCGAGATGCCCTGCCGATAGTGAGGGATTAGAGAGACGGAATAAGCTGCAATCAAATTAGGGTTAGGAGTAAAGCTTTGAAAGAACTTTATATAGGTAGTTTAAAAAACCGGATAAGTATCGGTTATCATCGGTTTAGTGATGGTTTACATCGGTTTAGATTAAATTCTAGGTATGGTTTACTTATAAATTATATTAATCAAAAAATTTGGCTCATATCGTAAAATTTCAATTCCAGCCCAAATCGGTCCTATCAAAATACTGGTTCCTGCCCAATTTTTGAAAAGTAAAATTCACATTGAAGTCTACTGTAGAGAACTCCAACAATTTTTGTTACCGGTTAAATCAATTTGGTTAGATTAAAATCCTATTCTTATATTGGTTCGATCAAAAAACATTTTAATTTTTCTTTTGTAGCTCATTTAGGGTAGATTTCTTATAGAAGTCTACCATTTTATTTAAATCTTTAAAAATGAATTTTATTATTGATTTATGAAGAATTTTAAAAAAAAAAATATTCTCCTAGATGTCGGCTAGATATTAATGGTAATTTCATTGATTTAATTGATTTTATGATTTTAACTATAATTTTATTGATTTTATGATTTTAACTATAATTTCATTTAGAAATCTTATTTTTTATCATGTTTTGTTTTACAATAATGGTTCAGCTAGTGGTTGTTTATGGAAAATAGGTGTTGAAAAATCTAACATGATGTTCACAATCTCATATGATGTGGAATATGTCCTTCCTGAGAGTTGGTTGTACATATTGTGAGCTTCTTAAAATGGCACCTGACGAGTTTGGTCTGAGCAAGGAAAACCATGTAATTGAGGTTTCATATTCGTTACCAGATCTGATTCTTCAACAAATGCATGTTTATACCCCTTCTACATATGTCATCAACGACAGACAAGTTTGGATCTTGATCAAATTTAATAAGATGCATATTATATGACTTTGTGTTTCTAGTCGAACCATGCATGTGTGATTGCTATAAATTTAGCTGATTTTGGTTGGAAATCGACCCATATAGACTTGTTCAAGATGTTTACTATATGTATTTTGGAGCAATATGTGGTTTTAGCTGATTTATACATTACATATGGTTAATTTATACACTTCTCTCAAACGTCTACCATATGTAACCCATTATGTTATAACTCTTATAATTGTGAGTAAGATTTTAAAGCAATTCAAACATCAAACTTAAAATTGAAAATCATAATGGAATAAACTTATATCATAATATCAGTTAAACCAAAAAGCAAAGTGCAGAAGACAACATAAAACAAAATAATTAACTAGGAGTTTTAGTACATGAGAACTATTCGACATAAATAATAAACTATTCGTCTATTGGAGGTAGATTTAGCACTCCCGGTCCAATAGAGATCAACTGTTTAAAGCTTAATCCCAATAACAAAATAGAAAAGACCCACTACAGTAAAGCCCACTTCGACGTGTACAAAGAGGAAAATATGATTAAGTAACTTAACCATATTTAAGAAAAGGAAAAAGCTAAAGACAAATCTCCAAAAAGGAATGAAGATCCTTTTTTTTTGTGAAACACTTGCATAACATAAAAAGAGAAGAGTATTTGGGCAAGGCCCATTACATCCAGGCTAAGGCCTGTTTTGCTAATTGATCTGCTTGGCCATTAAGGGCCCGATTGATGTGAAAAATATCGAAAGAAGGGAAAGAACGAGATAGGATCTCGATGTCGGCGAGAACTCGGTGAAGCTCCGCTGACCATGATTTCGAGATGATTGCTCTAACGAGCAGTTGAGAATCTGTGAGAATACAGATCTTACTGATATAAATATACTTCCCATGCTAGGGAAAAATGATATATTTTCACACTGAATACTTTGTACTAAAAAACCTATAAGTTAGGGATTCGTTTCAGTTTCAGCTCTAATCTTAATAAAACTAGAATTTCCTGTCTAATTCGTTATTGCCTTTCGATCTCTTTTAATCTTATTATCCAAGTCTCTTATTTTCTAATCAATTTACCAAATTGGTTATTGTATGATTCTCTGAAACAATTGGCGCTGTCTGTGGGAACTTTGGATGTATTCATACATTCAAAAGGCAAATCGGCCATGACGGAATTATACGTCAATCTCACCATCCCCTACCGATTGATCATCGTCACCTCGTCTAAAAAACAAAGCTAAGTTCATGCGTACCTAATTATTACAGTGCATCGTTGTATTATAATTCACAACGTGATTTCATCAAACGTGATTTATTATCAACCTGCACAATTGTCCTTGAACGATTTCTTATCAACCGTCGACTTTAACTGTTTTAGGCATGATTTTGAAATTATTTTATCCATCTACATATGATTCACGATCTGTTATCAACTCGCTTTAAGAATGCAAATTTTTGTATTTTAATAATCCAATTATTCGTCAATAGTTGTTAAAATTATTTGATGCAGGAAAATATTTGGATATTCCGAATATCTTATTATTTGATATTATATTTAGATAAGGATTATTAATTGTATTTTAATTATATTTATATTTTGGTGTTTATCTTTTAAGGTTTAGGGTTTTGGTGTTTATTATAAATAAGCCGTTTAGGCCTTCATTTGTATTCAGTTTATTGATTTGATTAATTAAAGGAGTTTTCCTAAAGAGCTTTTGATAAAGCACTGAGAAGAGTATTCTCAAACCCTAGTTTCCGGGTATTCTTAGAATCAACGGATCTAGTTCTACCCCTAGAAGCTTCCGCTACATCAGTTGGTATCAGAGCTGGTGCTTTGGTTTCTCAATCAAAGCTCGATTCTGGATGTCATGGTGAGTGATTGCTTTTATCCTTTTGTCGAGAGAGAAGAAAACCATGAAATCTACAGAGAGATCTATGGTGATCCAATCTACGACATCTACGAAGACGATGTCTTGAACATTGATCATGTTGATTTTGTGTTCAAGTCTGGTTCTTTCAGAAACGTCCGTGCAAAATCCGGGCACAGACGAACTGATTCAGATTTCGGGTCCGTGCAAAATCCGGGTTCTTCAGATCCAGTCTGTGAAGATTTCAAAGAAGATCCAGCCCGTGCAAAGTTCGTGCGAGATCTGACCTGTGCAGATTTTGTGCAGATTTCGGTTGGTATAGATTTGGTGAAGATTCAAGATTGTAGATTTAAAAAGATTTACTCTACAACAAAGAACCGGTTCAAGATTCGAGGACGAATCTTCTCCAACCCGGAGAGAATGATGCAGGAAAATATTTGGATATTCCGAATATCTTATTATTTGATATTATATTTAGATAAGGATTATTAATTGTATTTTAATTATATTTATATTTTGGTGTTTATCTTTTAAGGTTTGGGGTTTTGGTGTTTATTATAAATAAGCCGTTTAGGCCTTCATTTGTATTCAGTTTATTGATTTGATTAATTAAAGGAGTTTTCCTAAAGAGCTTTTGATAAAGCACTGAGAAGAGTATTCTCAAACCCTAGTTTCCGGGTATTCTTAGAATCAACGGATCTAGTTCTACCCCTAGAAGCTTCCGCTACATCATTATTCCATTGATCCATCATAAGCCTTCTCCGTGATGCATCATGAATTATATAAAGCTTGATGGCCTTGTCGGAGGCTAATGTTTACAAAATATGATCTCTTTTGAAGGAAACTAAGGTTATTCCCTCAAGGGGTTATAGAACAAATTGCTTGCTGGACAAGCAAAGCGACAAGCTTCCAGTTTAAAGAATCGGAACGAACACCACTCTCTTCATTGGCGATCTACACAGCACGGAGCTATCACAGCTTAAAAGATCCAGTTCAAACGAACTCCTTGCACCTCGGCGTAAACATCGACCTCAACGGTTACCGTCCGCAGCTCAAGATTCAGAGCTTGACGAAGACATGGACATCATCTCCAAAATCTTGCGCCGAGGATACCCACGCTCTCTGTCTCTGATCGTAAAACTTCGCTCAAATTCAAGATAAGTGCTACGATCACATAACAACAACTTATTATGCTTAACCAAATCACCTTCAATATAATACAACTAAATTCATGTTGTCACATAATTCATTATCAGATTGTTTCTATTACGTAAAAATCTTCCTATGATTCGTATCAGACATCTGCAGGTTCTTTTTCATATGGCTTTACTAATGGGAATCTAAGTGTAGTACTTGGACGATGAAACGAGTTTCTGAAGTTTTCAAACTTCTTCTCTTCATTTTTATTTTATGTTTTGCTTGACGGCAAACAAAGGTTAAGTGTGGGGGAGTTGATATATCATGGTTTTTACCTGTTTTAAGCCACGATAAAAGTATATATTCGAGTTTTTTGTAGTGTCTTTCGAGTCTTTTCAGGTATTTATTAGGATTATACACGTTTGGAGGACTTTGTAATAATATGGAGCTTTTTGGGAAAGATTTGGGTCTGAAGCCGTGATGAGCAAAAGTCACCATCTGAGTTTGACATGGGCGTTGATCGATGCACACATGCATCGATCGACACATACCCCAAATCACAGATTAATGAAGACTTGAAGAAATTATAGAATTACCCCAGAAGTTTCAGTATTTACAAAAGAGATCCAATACGTGTTTAGCACTTTATATTAGGATTTTTTGGTGTTTTATTCTGTTTACACATTGATACTTTTAGCTAGAGAGAGTTTTTAGAGCTTGGGGCTGATCCGAACTTGTATTGCTTTTGGAGAAGATTTCGAACCCCTTTTATATTCCTTCGTCTTTCTTAATGCAATCCATTCATATTATGTTGTCTGTTTCATTCAATATGTCTGAGTAGATTCATTGTTAGGTTTGGGGATTCTCATAGGGTTTTCATGGCATGTTAGATTGATTTAATCAATTAAGGAATTCATAACTTGTTAAGTTCTTCAACTTGAATTGTTCTTAAGGCTAGTTCTAACCTGATCACTTAGAATCTAGCTCATAGGTTTATAAATTGACACGAAAATGTGATTTAGAATCTGATTTATTTATGCTGAACAATTTAATTATCTGGAAAGAAATTTGGTTTAATTAATTTGTGAACAAATCGAATGTGCACTTAAGCTAGTTTAATCTGTTATGAATTGCAAAGAAATTTGGATTCTAGGGATTAGACTTAGTAAATTCTCGCAACAAAAGTTGGTTAATTTTATACATGTGTTTGAGTTCTAGAACTGGTTCTTTATTAGATTCCTAATTGATTGATTGATCATATGCATGACCTGATTTCCTGAGAATTTTCATTGACCTAGCGCTTTTAGTATTTGATAAACACACCATCTGCTGATCTGTTTGATGCTTTTATTTACTTTCTTATTCACTATTGTTGCTTAGTTATTCTTGACGCTTTACAGTCTATAGTAAGATTTCTTGAGTCTTTGTGGTTCGACCCCTATATACTACATTTGCATGTGCACTTGCAGTGTAACTTAGGGAATTAAACTCTGAGCATATCATTTCTCTAAGCTCGATTAGTATGGAGAAGTCCACAGTTTATCTAGCAGGATTTTCAGAGCTGGAAAGATTGGATATAGAATGGCGATTCACAGTGTCTTTTTAAACCTTAGCAGTGTGTTATCTCGGTTTGCCTTTGCTTACCCAAAGAATGACGAGTTGGATTATTTAACATTTCTGGATAAAATTTGAAGCAATTTCAACTCATGGACAGCAAAGAAACTATCTTTCGCCAGAAGCCATCAATTATTATCTACGGTAATTGCAAGTTCGATAATTTTTTTATTTCCGCTTTCCTCCTTCCAAATGGATGTATTAATGAAATTGAGAGGATTGTTCGGCCTTCCTTTGGCCAGCGCTGGATCTAAATCCCAGGAAAGCTAGAATAGCATGGACTGATGTTTGTAATCCGGAGGTTAAGGGGGGATTATGTCTGAAAAGCACTAGAGAAGCGAATAAGGTGTGTATTCTCAAGGTTATTTAGAGGATCTTATCGGCTAAATCATCCTTAGGGGTGAAATGGGTAGACCGTACTGATTGGAGAAGTGCCCTTATGGTTATTATGAAGCTCGTCAGTCTCTAAAGCGAGTTCATGATTGTGGAAAAAAATCAAAAAGGAAGAGATAAAGCGCGTGAATTCGTCAAGATGGAGGTTGGGAAAGGAAGTTCGATCTCCTTTTGGCAAAACAATTAGTCTTCGTTGGGTTGTTTTATGGAACCGAATTGGTGACAGAGTGTACATTGAGATGGGGCTCAATGCAAATGCTACTGTTGAGCAGGCAATAATGATGAACCAAAGGCATCGCAGTGATCTTCTCACACGGGCAGAATCTGAACATGAATTACTGAGAATAGGCTACGATGAGGACATACCTGATATGGTGCTATGGCGCGACAAATCTGGATCTTTCGAACCCTATTTTAGCACAAATCAAACAAAACTGCAACTAAAGACAGTGGAACAGAAAGTAACATGGCATAGAGGGGTTTGGTTCACCCATAACTGTAACGCCCCCTTCCCGTTTTCAGCTGACCGACGAGCTGACCGGGAAACAATCAAACAAGAACATGACCGATCGAACCCGAGGAGCCATACAAGAATATTTTGTCACAATACAAAGCCAGAGACAAACCGGTTTGAGTCAATGACTCAAACCAAACCGTCCTTGACTCCGTTTACCTCTTTGGCACGATACAAAGCTTTTCAACCTATACCGCTTCCACGAGTTGTGTTCGGTTCGGACTAAACCGTATATCGGGGAATTATTCCGTTTTTATTACTTAAAAATTATAAATATTATTCATAACAATTTACGGTTAAATACAAATTATTTAGCGGGATCCCAACAAAATCCAAAACCAAAAATAAGTCAAAATGCATAATAAACCGATACCCAATGCCAACCCGAGACTACTCCGAGTGTCCTACACGTCCGCCGAGCTACGCCAAACCTGAAAAACACAAAAGAGTCCAGTGAGTAATCTAAGATTACCCAGTGAGACGGCTCCCAACTAAAGGCTGCTAACAATATAAAAATTCCGCCCAAACCCCAAATAACAATCAAGTACAATAGCTGATCACATGCTACCAAGACGTTATGAGCTCCCCAACACACAAGCATTCAATTAACAAACAACAGCCGAAAGGTAACCAATGAAATCGAGAACACATCGGCACATGTTCTCGATTAAACTCGATCTATCTAACGCGGCACGATTACTAACTCCACACCATCTGGGCCCACTATGCGAACTCGGTAACTTCCACGGGAACACTTTGCTACCCCACGGTAACTAAAACCTCCTACGACTCCTAGACGAAAACATGAAGTCCAACGACTAGGACACCATTCTCTATCCATCGATACGTGGTGAATCGGTTACCCCTAGATAACCTAAGCATCCAAAAAATCCGGCCCTAGGACGCGACCCCGTATTCTTCGGACCACACATCTACCGGCGTCACTCAGTAGGTTAAGACCATAACCAGAATCACCAGCCGAAGGCACGTGAACCGATCAGGTAACTACCCGAGGATCCAATCGGGTTGGAAGTACCAGAACGCCATGTCTACACTTGTGGGATCTAACGCACCCTACATAGTCCTAGTAAGAGTAATGTAAACAAGCTGACTCACTGGGACTCTATTCCACAAGTTCTATCACCAACCTCCACATCATCCGTCCTTATCTTGTTTCGTACCGGATTAGGCATCTATCCAAACTTACATGTTCCCGCACCAGCGTAAGTATCTACTAGTACAGTCTACTCGGCCCAACACCGAAGTAGATAAACAATCAAGAAATCAACAGTCTACTCGGCCCAACACCGACGTAGATAAACAATCAAGCAATCAACAGTCTACTCGGCCCAACACCGAAGTAGATACACAATCCCACAAACAATAATCACAACACCACACAATTAATTAAGTTTATTAATCCTTTAATCTTTTCTTAACCTCAAATTATTCAGTCTGCTACCTTGGGATTAGTGGATTACTAATCCTGTAGATGGTAATCATGTAGATGGCTAATCCAATTCAATTATTAATTCTTATTCTCAACATCTTCGATCCGTCAGCTTGAGATTAGTAAACTTGTTGTTTTCGTGTTTAATATTTTAGAAACTCTTTAGCTTCTTCTATAAATTCATAAGCCTCATATTCAGATTTTAGATGATCTTATATGAATTTAGAAATTTGAATCGCCTCAAACGGACAGCCGTAGCTCCAGTTATGGATTTTACAAAATTTCTCGGTTCTATCGGTTTCCTGATAGTCCGAAAAACTCGTTTAACCTCTGTTTCTTGCACTTCTGGTCATCGAAATTTTCTTTTTAAAAAAGAAAAACATTTGGCTTGTCTCGGTGTCTGGCTCGTTATTTTGTAAAATTACCAAAATGCCCCTCGTCTCTTGGAAATTACAGAAATGCCCATGTTGACTTTTCTTCTGCAAGTTGACCCTATTTTGGAAACAGAGTATTATATTCTTCCCCACTTACAGGAATTTGGTCCCTGAATTCTTCGTCACTGACAGACTTCGAATCGGATTTGAACCATGTAAGTCGCCATCTCTGAACTACTCCAACTGTTCTGATGCCCGAATGCTGAACCAACTACAACTATACTCCCAATGTTCAACTAAACCTTGAAACACGATCTTGCTCAAACCCTCATCATACTGAACTATGGAACTTCCCACACTTGAAAACTTGACTTACGATCACTTCTGCTTCCTCATCTCATTGCTTCACTGACTTACTCTGATTCGAGCACCGCTGTATCTAAACCGCTCCAGTCTGATTCCCCAAAACTTTACGCCAACTGACGACTTCTTGAATCCCCATGTGTCAACTGATGACTTCCCCACTTTGCTTTGACTTTCCCAAATCACGCAATAACGACTCGTCCTCCGTTCCCGATACTTGTTCCGCCTTTACTGCTTCCCATCGACATTCTGATAATATGATGTTGCTCCTTCCAACTAAACCGCCATACTCATGCATGCTTCAAAATTTCTCGATCATTGAACTCCACGCTTAATGGATATCAAAACCATTCACCTGTCTCGAATCTATCCTCTAATACTCACACTATCACTGACTCGCTTGTAAGCTCGGTTCAACTGCTTCCTGACACACCATCTTGTTGCTAGGGTTAGGGTTCGGTCTCGTGGTCACGTCAAATCGTCCATCATGTCCTACATCAACAATCTCAACAACACTAGAACGGTTAGACCTTTCTAACTTAATTCTTCATATCACTTCCTTATATAGATATTGGTATTTAGTCGCGTACCCAACTGTTACATGTGGCTAACTTTATTTCCGAAGAGACGGTTACCAATACGTTGCCTTGGGAAGAGAAGTGAGTAAATTTATTTTTTGACCGTTTACCAAAAAATTTCTGACGGATTTCCGACGGATTGCGGATAAACCGTCGGTTTTCTGTCGGTTTTTGAGACCGCCGGTACTCCGTCGGAAAAGTTTTTACTGTTTGGCCGACATAGCCGTTTATATTACCGTTGGGCCGACAAAATTTCCGACGGATTACCGACGCCAACGGCTATTTCCGTCGGTTGTCTGTCGGTTTTCCGTCGGTTAATTTCCAGTATATACCAAACATTTCTCCCTTCTCCTCCACACCACTCTCTCTCTCTCTCTCTCTCTTCCGATTTCTCTCTCTTAAAATATTTCTTATCAGGGCAAAATGTCTTCCTCGAATTACTTCAGATCGTGGATGGACGATCCGAGGGTTGATGAGACGACGGACTTAGTGCACAAACCATATGCACTTGGTATTGTGGAATTCATGACGATGGCTTGGAGTGAACCTCATACGCAGAAAACCGGTAAGATGAAATGCCCTTGTACTCACTGCCGAAATGTTAGAAATCCTACGATTGGCGAAGTATGGCACCACTTGTACTCAGTTGGGTTTATGGCGGGTTATAAGATTTGGTATCTTCATGGGGAGACATTTGATGGTGCAAGTAGTAGTAGAGAACCTTTTGGTAGTACTAGTATGCGGGAACCTATTGTTAGTTCTAGTGAACATTATACCGCAGATGAAGATGTTGGTGTAGGTACTGTTCAGATGGTTAATGATGCATTTAGAGAAAATATTCAGGAAGTAGGTGAATATCAAATTCCTAGGGTAGATGAGGAACCTAATGTAGAGACCAGGAGATTTTTTGATATGTTAGATGTAGCAAAGCGTCCGCTTTATGATGGTTGCAAAGAGGGACATTCGCCATTATCATCTGCAACTAGACTAATGGGAATAAAGACGGACTATAATTTGGCGGAGCCATGTGTTGATGCTATTTGCGAATTCATTAAAGATATTCTTCCTGGAGATAATCTTGCGCCAGGTTCATACAACGAGGTTGAGAAACTTGTTAAAGGGCTTGGATTACTGTATCAGATGATAGATGTTTGCATCGACAATTGTTATATATTGGCGAGAAGACGAATACCGCTTGGAATGTAAGTTCTGTAAGAAGCCGCGTTATGAGGATACAAGGGGAAGAGCTAAGGTTCCTTTTAAGAGAATGTGGTATATGCCGTTAACCGATAGGCTGAGGCGCTTATACCAACCGGAGCAAACTGCAGGGGAAATGAGATGGCATGTTGAGCATAGAAGAGGAGCAGAAATTGCCCATCCGCCTGATGCTGAAGCGTGGCGACATTTTCAGAGCATATATCCAGATTTTGCATACGAGCCACGTAATGTGTACCCGTTTGGAAGGCATGGGAGACCATATTCGTTGTGGCCAGTTATTTTAACTCCGTATAATCTACCGCCATCTATGTGTATGCGGCGAGAGTTTATTTTCCTCTCCGTACTTGTTCCCGGTCCAGAGCATCCTAGAAGATCACTTGATGTATTCTTGCATCCATTGATACACGAGTTGCAAATGTTATGGCTGCCCGGTGTTGTAGCATATGATGTCTCATGTAAGGAATTTTTTTGATGAGGGCTGCATTAATGTGGACCATTAGCGATTTTCCGGCTTATGGTATGTTATCAGGATGGACTACGCATGGAAGGTTAGCATGTCCGTATTGTCAGGAAAAGACCGATGCATTTCAGCTTAAGAACGGACGCAAATCGTGTTGGTTTGATTGTCATAGGATATTTCTACCGCAGGATCATCCATACCGGAAAAACACTAAACTTTTTTACAAAGAAGAGGAAAGTGTTTGATGATCCTATTCTCCGAGACAGTGGGTCGTCTACTTTGGTTTTCTTAGAAGGATTTGGTACATTAAGAACTCGTGAATGTGGTGGTAACAGTCATGAGAATATATATGGAGCTGGTGTAGTCCACAACTGGCACAAGCAGAGCATCTTCTGGGATTTACCGTATTTGAAGGACCAGCTACTAAGGCATAATCTTGATGTCATGCACATTGAAAAAAATTTCTTTGATATCATCATGAACACTGTTCTCAACGTCCAAGGAAAGACGAAAGATAATGTGAAGTCCAGGCTTGATTTGCCTGAAATTTGTTATCGGCCTGAACTTCATATTCAAAAGAACGGTAAACCTCCAATTCCTGCGTACTGGGTAGATCCGCAATCAAAGGAAGAGTTCTTCGAGTGGATTACGCGCCGAGTTAAATTCCCTGACGGTTACGCTTCAAACTTGTGTAATTGTGTGGACACTGATGGGGACAAGTTTATCGGGATGAAGAGTCATGATTGTCATGTGATGATGCAACGACTACTGCCATTTGCATTTGCTCATCTCCTCCCCAGAGATGTTCACAAAGCAATTGCCGCGGTAGGTTCCTTTTCCAGGGACATATGCATGAGGTCGCTTACGGCTGACGGCATTCGCTCTTTGGAGGATAACATTCCTAAAATCCTGTGCAATCTTGAGAAGATATTTCCACCGTCTTTCTTTGATGTTATGGAGCATTTACCCATTCATCTCCCGGGAGAAGCTAGACTAGGTGGTCCGGTACAATATCGGTGGATGTATCCCTTTGAGCGCTATATGTTCCACCTTAAGAAAAAGGTTAAGAACCCAGATAAAGTTGAGGGTTCAGTTGCTGCTCAGTACCACAACGAGAAAGCGGCGACATTTGCCGGTTATCATCTATTGGTCATTTACTAAAACGTTTTACATGCTATCTTTTAGGTGAAAACCGAAATCAAATATGGTCGCACACCGGCAGATTGGTTAATAGACATAGTCAACGGCCTCCACTACAACACAAAGTCTTATCCACGATATTGCACGAGGGAATATGCTTTCAAAGTGCATAAAGAAGGGTCCTCTAGAACGACGGCCGACCACGGAGTCTCATCTACAGCCGGCAAAGTTGTGTACTACGGTGTACTTACAGAAATACTTGAAGTGAAATACATCGGAAATCTTGGCATGAGATGCGTGGTTTTTTTGTGCGATTGGTACAACCCTATTATTGGGAAAGGTGTATCAATAGATGAGTTTGGTGTGACGTCCATACATTCGACTAGAAAGCTTCAAAAATATGACCCCTTCATTATTGCATCTCAAGCAGATCAGGTAAACACAAAGGTTTTCCCCTTCATTTATTTTTCTATCTTCGATTACTTGAATATATATAGCATCGTTTGCTAATTTTTTCTAACTAATATAGGTGAGTTACATCCCTTATCCTCGACTAACATACAAGAACGATCCATGGGTAACAGTTATAAAAATTTACCCGCGAGGAAGAGTTCAAGGGGTTGAAGAACAAGAACCACTTCAAGCAGGGCAAAGTGATTACATAGCTCCGGTTGAAGAATCTCTTGAAGTTAATCTCGTCGTTGATTTTACTCATTTTGGGAACGTTGTTCTCCATTCGGATTCCGAAGAAGAGAGGGGGGAATTCGACGACAAAACAGATTCAATTTCAACGGACTACGATTCAGAAGACGATGCGGATTAAAATATTTGTATTCAGATATTTTAAATCAAACTAAAAATTTATTACTGTTTTATGTGTGTTTGTAATTTTTAATCTTCAATTTAACAATTAGGGGAATAAAAATAACACTTAGTAGTTTTTTGTAGTTGTTGATATGTTGTCAATAATAATAAAAAGTTAGGAGAAAACATTAACTTCATAGACAGCTTAATTGGTTCTAACTATCCTTGTGACACTATCTGATCGCGGGTTCGAATATATGCAGTCCGAAATTATAAACCCTTTTTTAATTTCCGACGGATATCCGACGGAAAGTAAATATCCGTCATAAACCCGTCGGAAATTTCCGACGGCAAACCGACGGTTACTAAATATTTAGGGTTTAGGGTTTCAAACCCTAAAACACGTAATTGATAGAGCTCCCCGCTGCTAATGTTATTGTTTCTATGAACATTGAAAGACCCTATAATCGCAAAACTAAAATATTACGATATTTCAGAAATACGAAATGAGACGGATGAAATAACTTCTTAACGTACAATGTCGTTTATGGAAAGACTTAACGGTTCTTATCACCGATTTAGATAATATATATATATTATTACGTAAGTCATTTTATCCTAAATGTGATGAATACCATGTCTTATTTTACTATAGGGGTTCAATGATCTATAAACCCTAACCCCTAAACAAACCCTAAACGTAACCTGTATGTAATCCATCGGTAATTTCCGACGGATTTCCGACGGATATAAAATATTCCGTCGGGAATCCGTCGGAAACCAGTCAAAGGCTGCAATAACGCAGGCCTGTTAATCCAGAATCTTTCCTGCGCGTTTCATTGCAACGTCTCTTCATGCATTTTTTTTTTCCGACGGACGCCGTCGGAAATTCCGTCGGAAAATATTGTATAAATATGTGCTCATTGTTTCCAGTTTTTCCATACTCTACGAACTTACAAACACTCAAATGGATTTTGTCTATATGTCTCCTGAGAACCGCGATTCGTATATGCGGGAAATCCGTAAGCGTGGTCGGGGAAATCTTCCTGTTCTTAACCCCTCCCGAGAAAACCGTTCTATTTTGTTTGGTTACCATGCAAGCATTTTGTACGCCATCAGCGAAATCATCTAGAATCAGTGGTCGGGGAGCAACGTCATACTACACTATTCCGGACGACCTTAAAGCTGCATCGTTCAAACATTTTCTGGTAGTCAATTATTCTTCTTATTAAGTTATTGTGAAGTCATTATGCATTTTTCTAATTTTTAATTTACCATAACAAGATCACTTCAATTTTGGTCTTGAAAACCTCCTAAACGTCTGGCGGGAATTCCATAAGACCGCTAGACGTGTTTTCCAGACTAAAATGCTCCGTTTGAAGTCACTTGCGGAAAATGGCAGAGAAAAACCGGAGTGGATCCCCGCAAGTTCATGGAACCGTATTGATGAAGCCATAGAACCAGAAGCAGAAGATCCAATGCCCATCATAAGGAAAGGTCCACTGAAAAGGTCAGCAACAAAGGACTTGAAGAACCACGTCAATGAAGTTGTGCAAAGTCTATTGAATCAAGCTACTGACCAAGAGCAGGAACAAGTCTTTATCAAGATGAACAACTCAACACTATTCAACTCAGCTCAAAAAGGACTGACAATATGTAGCATCACGACTAGCTGAGGAAGTAGCATCGGCACTAGCTCAGGAAGTAGCATCGACACTAGCTCAATCCTCCGAGGCCAGAATTCTACGATTGAAGAATGCTTCTGATCAACGGCCAAGGACATACCAAACATAAGCTAAGGTATGAGTTTCATTTATACACATTATATGACCGTTGTCTCTTTGTTTTTCAGGATCAAATCTTTGTTTCCCTTAGTAGTTTCAATCATAAAAGTAGCCGTTGTAGTCTTTATTTCATTAGGTCCAAATCGATTCAGTACTTTCCTTTTATGTTTTATTTGCTTCAAGTCCCCTAGAAGGGCATAGCTGTTTGGACTGTTTATAAAGTCCCCTCTCACAGCCGTGTATCATTTACGCTAGATCAATAAAGTACACCGAGTGTTTTCTTCAAGCAAAGAAACCGCAAACTTGTTTTCTCTCTTGTTTTGTGTGATTCAAACAACGAGAAGGCTTTTGTCTTATCAAGATTCACACTCATAGGATCTTGTGGCAACCTCAATCCATTCCATCCACTGATTGTTTCTGAGAGAGCTCTTAAGCCAGCAGGAATAATCCCATCTCTACTCACCATCCATCCAAGTCGATCAAACCAAGAGAGCTCTTAAGCCAGTGGTTCGATCTCCATCAACCCATCAATCAAGCTTATGCTCCGGGGCTACATCATCTGGTATCAGAGCCGAAAGGCTCCAAACAGGTGTTTTCTATCCATAAACCCTTTTACTTTCATTAGTTTTCATTTGCATTTCATATCAAAAAAAAAGTGTTCATCTTCATCTTCTCCTTTTGATTCTTGTTTGATTCGAATTCCTTGCATAAAAAAAACCAAAAACAAATCTGTTTGTTTTTATTAGTTAGCTCTTTTGTTTCAATAGTTTTCGAAATCCTACTCAAAAATCAAAAAAATATATACATAATTCCATTTTTGTTTTCATCGGTTTCTCAAGAAAAGGAAACTCCATATTGCATCATTACTCTTGCATCCATAGCTTTCAATTTCGACTTTCTCTTTTTATTTACATAAAAAAAAACAAAAAAAGAAATATTCCATTGTTACCATTTAGCTCTTTTTAAAACTTCTTTGTTATACTTTGATACTCGCTTGTGTCAGTTTCAGGTACAAGTACTCATGGGAGAAGCGGCTGGACAAGATCAACTCACCATGAATCAACTTCTTGAAACCATGAGAGACATCAGTGGTAGGCTCACTCAGCTGGAACAGAGGCCTATTCATCTAGAACCAATCCGCAACTTGAATAGAAATCATAGGCAGCAAGAAGAAGAAACAACCGATGAAGAGATGCCTGAGTTAGAGGAAGATGAGTTACCTCCTGATCCAAATCAGGGAGGAAGGGGATTTAACATCCATGGCAGGGGTAGAGGAAGGAGAAAATATCACCAGCCTAGTCATGGAGATAGAGGCAGAGGCAATGAGGATAATGACCAAAGGCGTGGAGGCAAAGACCTGAAGCTCACGGCACCTACGTTTGCTGGAATGGTGAATCCAGAAGCTTATCTGGATTGGGAAAGAAGAATGGAGTACATATATGAGTACTACCAATACTCTGAAGCAAGAAAAGTCTCCTTAGCTGCAGCTCAACTCACTGACAATGCATTGGCATGGTGGGACAGAGAAGTATCTGAGAGAAGGAGGTTAAGACACGGTCAGTTAAGCAATTGGGATGACATGAAGTATGCTCTAAGGAAGAGATATATACCAGCTTACTACCATAGGGATCTTCAGAAGAGGTTCAGAAAACTCTCTCAAGGAAACAAATCAGTTGAAGATTATTTTGAGGAGTTTGAAACCATGAAAAACCGGTTGGAGGTAGATGACTCAGAAGAGACTTTGATGGCTCAGTTTCTAGATGGTCTTCAGGACAGGATTGCACGCAAGGTAGAGCGACAACCTTATGAGGATCTTGAAGGCTTGTTACATTTAGCTGTCCAAGCTGAGCAACACATCAAGAGAAAGCTTGCTGCAACCAGTAGAAGTAAGACAACTTGGAATCGGCCTCAAAGGAGCCAAGACAAGGGCAAGGCAGTAGAACCGGATTCAAAGATCAAGAAGTCCAACTATGAGCAACCCAAGGGTAACAAACCAGACACAAGTAGTGGCAAGGCTCCACCTCAAAGGTCCAGAGACATTACATGTTTCAAGTGCCAAGGGAAAGGTCATTATGCTAGAGATTGCCCAAACCAGCGAGTAATGGTGTTGAGGGACAATGGAGACATTGAGTCACAAGATGAGGCAGATCTTGAGCTATCGGAATCCGAAGAAGAGGTGACGGATTATCCAGACGTGGGAGAGATACTTGTGACCAGGTGTAATACCCTGTATCAAGAAATGGTCAACGGGTAGCGGAAAAGTCAACGAAGGGCATTTTGGTAATTTTGAGAAGTCAAGGACCAAAATACGAGCCGGAAGCTAATACGGGCCAAAAGTTATTCTTTTTAAGTAAAGAAAACATTTAGAAGACCAAGAAAGGTGGAAACGGAGATTAAACTAGTTTCTCGGGTTATCGGGAATGGAAACCGATAAACCCGATAAAACTTGTAAAATCCGTAATGGGAGCTACGGGTGTCCTTTGAGTTGATTAAAATTTTTAAATTCATATAAGAGCATCTAGAATCTGAATATGAGACTTGGTGGCTTGATAGAAGCAGCTAAAGAGTTTTAAAAATATTCAACGTAAAAACGGTTTTTTCCAAGGTATCGATACAATGTTCGGGCAAGCGAGAGGACCTTCTAAACTCCACCAAAAATTATGAAATTTTGACCACATCTTCATTAGAAGATGTAAAAGACATGGTCAAAAGGATTCAGCAAGATTCGATGCCTAGATTAAGTTATAAATTTTAGATCATTAATGGATGATTAATGACTAAAACTCCAAAATAAATTCAAGGGAGCTTGGGCTTGGTTTGGGATGATTAGAGCTGATGTCTGAAGTCATTATGGACTTGATTCAAGCCCATTTACAAGCTTGTGCCACGAAATTATGCAAGATAAAAATAAAAAGGGCTTTGTGGGCTAGATTCAATGGATCTCCAAAGGTTGGTGGCCCAAACCCAAGAGGCTTCTTCATGGGCCTTCCAGGTGTAAGAAGGAGGCTAAAGAAGAGTGTTTTTTTTTTACAACAGCTGGAGGAAGTCGTGGCTTTGTTTGGGAGAAGAGAAGAGACAAGTGGAGGAAGGAGATTAACTCCCTTTGGCTATAAAAAGGACCTCTCCCCCTCCCTTTTCTTCACAACTCAAAAACTCACTAGAATAAAGGAGAGGAAGAGGAGAGAAAGAAGAGAGCGTGAGGGAGAGGAAGGAAGAGAGAAGAAGAAGAAGGAGGAGAAGAAGAAGAAAGAGGAAGATGAGAGAAGAAGAAGAAGACCGGAGGAAGAGGAAGAGAGAGAAAGAGGAGAGAGAAAGTAAAGAGAGAAAGAAGAAAGAGAAAGTAGAGAGAGAAAGAAGAAAGAGAAAGTGGAGAAGAGAGAGAGAGCTGGAAGAGAGAGAACCGGAGGAAAGAGAAAGAGAACCGGAGGAGAGAGAGAAGAGATTAGTCCGGAGGCTCGGTCGGAATCACAAAGGTCGACGGTATGGTCAAGCGCGGGACAAGGTCAGGTCAAAGCAGCGGAGGTTCGGGGAAGGTTCGGGTTAGCGTCGGGTTCGTGCCGGGTCTCGTTGTTCCGCTAGTCCGTCAATCCGTCCGTCCGTCGTCATAATAGCAATGTGAGTCGGCTCAAACACCGTAGAGTAATATTGCATATAGATCGGGAAACGAGAAACCGTAGATTAAGTAATTGCATACCCTGATATGAATTGATGGCGTTTGAGAATTGAATTGACGGATTAACGATAAACCGGTTAGGGTTTCGAGACGCATGCTAGGATCGTAAGATTAAACGGATTGCCATTAGGTTGGTAGTGATGTTGTGTGATGCATACATATAGTCGTTGCATGACAGGGCCGTATATGCATATATATCTATGTATGAGAAGAATGATCTTGAATGAATCTAAGTACGGGAATTAAGACGCTATAAAAGACGGAAGGAAACTTAACAAATGTATAGCATATGGAATAATACCCGGTTGAGGTTTAATGTTAAAAAAATGAATGAATTAAATAAATGGTGAGACGTCAGGGAGTTTAGTAAGCTACTAGCTCTAAACCGACGGATCGGGGAGTTGATAAAAGATACCTAGGAAAGGTTAAGAAAAGAAAAGTGTTGAGGTTGGGAGCCGTCTACGGGTTAGCAATCCGCTAATGCAAGGTAGCGGACGATAATGAGATGTGAGCCGTCTACGGGTTAGCAATCCGCTAATTCAGTGTAGCGTACGTGAATGAGTTAGAAGACATTAGAAACCCTAATAGGCTTGCTTGTGTGATGATTGTTTGTATTGTGTGATTGCGTGGTTGTGGCTGTTAAGCCTTGTTGTGCAGGCCTATTAGATTATCTCGGTGTTGGTCCGAGCAATCCGTGTGTGCACTTAACCTGGTCATGGGGCCAGTTAAGTTAGTAGATGCTGACTCGGATGGTGCCGAGTCAGGGCGGTGGTGCGGGTGTGTGTGTAGACTTGCGGGGTGCGGTGATGAGATTGTGGTTGATTGTTGATCGAGTCTGATTGATTGCTAGAGTCCGAGAGAGTCTGCGTGTTTACTTTTCTGCACTAGGACTCTAGGGTGCGTTAGATCCCGCAAGTCTAGGTGATTGGATACGTTCTGGTACTTCCGACCCGATTGGATCCTCGGGAATTGAGAACCTGGTCAGTTCACGTACCTTCGGTAGTGGTTCTGGCAGGTGCGAACCTATGGAGTGACTTCCATAGGTGTGTAGTCCAGAGAATACGGGGTCGCGTCCTAGGGCCGGACTGAATGGAAGCTCGGGTTGCCGGGGGTAACCAGAGTCACTGCGTATCGATGGACTGAGAACAGTGTCATGGATCGTGAGACTTTGTGTTAACGTCTGGGAGTCGCGGGGGGTTTGTTACCATGTCGGTAACGGTGGAAACCCTTGGAAGTTACCAAGAAGCGTAAGGGCCCAGTGGAGTCATGGATGATGGTGTCGCGCGATAGATAGATCGAGTTTCAATCGAGAGCATGTGCCGCTGTGCTTTCGATTCCCTTCGTTATTGTGTTATGTTATTATTGAATTGCTTGTGTGTTGTGGGTTCGACACGACGTGGTAGTGCGTGATCAACCGTTATCTTGTTGCTTGTTATTTTGGGGTTTCGGGGCAGGAGATTGTAGATGCTAGATAGCATAGAAGCCGTAGTGGGGAGCCGTCTCACTGGGTAATCTTAGATTGCTCATTATAATCTTTTGTGTTTTTCAGGTTTGGCGTAGTTCGGCGGACGCGTAGGACACTCGGAGTAGTCTCGGGTTGGCGTTGGGTATCGATTGGTTGCGCTCTTTGGACTTTACTTTCGGTTTTGGATTTTATGGGCCCAGTTAAAAGATTTGTATTGGATCATATTTTATTATGAATGAGATTTGTATTTTCAAAGTAATAAAAACGGAATGTTTCCCTGATATATAGTTTCGTCCGAACCAAACACAACTCCTGGAAACGGTATGGGTTGAAAAGCTTCGTATCGTGGAAACGAGGTAAACGGAGTCAAAGGTGGTTTGGTTCGAGCCTTTGTCTTAAACCGGACTGTCTCTGGCTTTCGTATTGTGACAAAATCTTCTCGTATGACTGCTCGGGTTCGATCGGCGATGTTCTTGTTTTATTGTTGGCTGGCCAGCTCGTCGGTCAGCAGAAAACGGGAAGGGGGCGTTACAACAAGGTGGTATCAGAGCATGGTTCATCATGGGTTCGAAAATTCCGATTTTTCGAAGTTTTCAATGTTTTATCGAGTCAAATGTGTCGCCAATGCAACCATTAGGAATCCGAGTCGCGTCCGTCAATCCGGAGAAATGGGTATTTTATTAAGATTGTGCTAATCATTTGTTATTTTGTTGCAGTCACGCAGCAGAGTTGTCCTAGGGGGATTGGTGTGTGTGTGTGGTTTGCGACGACAAGATAAGGGACATCAGTATGGATGACCGTAAGTCCGGTGGATCTACCCCAGCTAGTCGAGGTCCGTACTCCCAGCATGCAGAATGTTCCCGTAAATTGCAGCCTACTCCGGAGTATGTGATTACCGGTGCCGAGCCCGTTATCGTTCCACCCATTCCATAGCCGCTTTATGATACGATTACATCCGGAATGCCACCGTCAGTAGCGCGCACCATCGATATTAATCCCCGATGACATGGCGATCAAGTACATCCTCGGGATATGGGAGCTATCACCGCCTGCTATCCGACCACAAGTCTGACGCATTGGACTCTTCGTTCCTTGCCTGCGGTGACACGTGTCTTTCATTTCCATTCGGTGTTGTTTGTTTGGCCTAGCATATCAGCCACGCCGCATTGACGCAGATTCCGACTTATCACATTTGTGGCCAAGATGAACATTGTGCTTCTTTCTGTCATGATCGAGACCGCGTCGCTCCGCCACCACCACCGCACTCATTCCATCCTCCTGGCGCATCTGTCAGCTAGGATCCACATGAGTTTTACCGCTCATGGTGGAAATGTTAGGAGGTAGAGTAGGCCCGGGTAAGTAAGGGCTCTAACTCACTTTTTGATGTGTGTGTATATCGGCTTGCGTTCGTCTCTGACAATTCGGTTGTGTGTAGTGGTGTTTCGTTTGGGACGGATGAGTAACCGCGAGAATGTAGACTCCGACGGACCTACGTATTTGAAACTCTATGTGGTGAATAGATGTTTTATTTATGGAGTGGATGTGGAGTATTCGGTATTCGTCGTTTAAGTAACAAAGTAATCTTATTGCATATGTTGGGATAGTAAATGCAATACGGTTATAACGTGAAAGAAAATGATGATCCGAGGAGACGGTTACTACGACCCTAAGAGACGACCGTATTTGCCGATTTGCTTGATTGATTGATTGTGTGTGATTGATTGCCTTGCTAGGGTGTTAGAATGTTTAATTGATTGATGCATTGATTTGATCGTTAAGATATTTGTTTGGTGGTAGAGCGGAATTATAAGATATTGTTTATTAGCCACGTGTGACCGTTGGGTACGTGACTAAATACCAATATCTCTATAAGGAAGCGATATCGGGAGTATGTTAGAAAGGCCTAACCGTGTTGGTGTTGTTGAGGTTGTTGATGTAGGACGTGATGGATGAGTTGACGATGACACGAGACCGAACCCGAACCCGAGAGACGAGATCTTATTCCAGGAAGCGGCTTGACCCGAGTTGGCGACGAAGAGCTAGTCAGTGTGGATTCCGAAAATAGTTTGGGTTTCAGTGGAAGAGTTAAATGAGTTAGCGAAGGGAGTCAGAAACATAAAAGTCAGTGGGGGAGTCCATTCGAGGATATTAGTGGGAAGAACAGTTTTAAAGTCGGTAAAGCGTGGAGATCAGTGATCGAGGAATTTCGAGGCATGTATGAGTATGGCGGTTTCGGTTGAAGGAGGAACATCAATCCTATCAAAACATTAATGGGAAGCGATAAGTAGTAAAGGCGGAACAAGTATCGGGGGTGGAGGACGAGTCAGTGTCACGTGATCGGGGAAGTCGAATCAGAGTGGGGAAGTCAGAATATTGGTTAAGGAGATCATCAGATGGCGTAGATGGAGTCAGGAGTCAGACTGGAGCATTCAGACGGAACCAATGGTCCGAATTCGGAAATGAGTCGGAAGTCCAATGGAGATGGAGAATCAGGAAGCGATCAGGAATCAAACAATTCGGTGTCGGGAATTCAAAGCGACAGCGTGTTAGGGTTGCACACAATTGCAGGAAGTCAATTGGGCATCGGAAGTATGAATTGGGGATTAGAGATAGAACCAACAAAGCAATCAAATGGAGGAGTCATGATTGGTCTAGATTCAAGCCATATCGCAGGAGGAATTTTAGATGTCAATGTGATGAGAGTGGGCGCAAAACCATGGTTCAAGAATCAACGGAAGCATCGGGAGTGTGACAACAAATTCAAAGTGCAAGCAGTGTCATATGGCGCAGATGGGAACAAGTCTCAGGATGGAGTCGTACAGTTAAGAGAAATGCATATGTAATCAGAGAGAAGGACGGTGTAGAGAAGTTGTGTGAAAACCGATGGTCCGAAAGTCAACGTACATCAGAAGCGTGGATTCATCTTGAGAACAGAGTATAAGCATCAAAGCAGAATTAGATTGGAATAAAAAACCGAGTGAAGCAGTTCAATCACGATCGTTGGTATTGAAAATCAAGATCGGAGTCTGTAAAGCGAGAAAATGAGAAACCATAAGTGATCGTGAGTTAGGTTTTTGGTATGGGAAGTTCGAGATGTCAGCGTGAGCAATATGGGGTTTCAGAAGTTAGTACGCATCGAGAGTATAGTCCAATCGATTCAGCGTTCGGGTGTTGGAGCAGACATATCGGTTTCAGGAGTGGTAACTTACGGGATTCAGTTCCGATTCGAATTTTGTAAGTAACGGAGAATTCGAAGACCGGATTCCTGTAAGTGGGGAAGAATGTAATACCCTATATCAAGAAATGGTCAACGGGTAGCGGAAAAGTCAACGGAGGGCATTTTGGTAATTTTGAGAAGTCAAGGGGTATTTTGGTTTACCAAAATACGAGCCGGAAGCTAAGACGGGCCAAAAGTTATTCTTTTTAAGTAAAGAAAACATTTAGAAGACCAATAAAGGTGGAAACGGAGATTAAACTAGTTTTTCGGGTTATCGGGAATGGAAACCGATAAACCCGATAAAACTTGTAAAATCCGTAACAGGAGCTACGGGTGTCCTTTGAGGTGATTCAAATTTCTAAATTCATGTAAGAGCATCTAGAATCTGAATATGAGACTTGGTGGCTTGATAGAAGCAGCTAAAGAGTTTTAAAAATATTCAACGTAAAAACGGTTTTTTCCATGGAACCGATACAATGTTCGGGCAAGCGAGAGGACCTTCTAAACTCCACCAAAAATTATGAAATTTTGACCACATCTTCATTAGAAGATTAAAAATACATGGTTAAAATGATTCAGCAATATTCGATGCCTAGATTAAGTTATAAATTTTATATCATTAATGGGTGATTAATGTCTAAAACTCCAAAATAAATTCAAAGGAGCTTGGTCTTGGTTTGGGATGATTAGAGCTGATGTCTGAAGTCATTATGGACTTGATGCAAGCCCATTTACAAGCTTGTGCCACGAAATTATGCAAGATAAAATCAAAAGGGGATTTGTGGGCTAGATTCAATGGATCTCCAAAGGTTGGTGGCCCAAACCCAAGAGGCTTCTTCATGGGCCTTCCAGGTGTAAGAAGGAGGCTAAAGAAGAGTGTGGTTTTTTTGGCCAACATCTGGAGGAAGTCGTGGCTTTGTTTGGGAGAAGAGAAGAGACAAGTGGAGGAAGGAGATTAACTCCCTTTGGCTATAAAAAGGACCTCTCCCCCTCCCTTTTCTTCACAACTCAAAAACTCACAAGAATAAAGGAGAGGAAGAGGAGAGAAAGAAGAGAGCGTGAGGGAGAGGAAGGAAGAGAGAAGAAGAAGAAGGAGGAGAAGAACAAGAAAGAGGAAGAGGAGAGAAGAAGAAGAAGACCGGAGGAAGAGGAAGAGAGAAAGAGGAGAGAGAAAGTAGAGAGAGAAAGAAGAAAGAGAAAGTGGAGAAGAGAGAGAGAGCTGGAAGAGAGAGAACCGGAGGAAAGAGAAAGAGAACCGGAGGAGAGAGAGAGAAGAGATTAGTCCGGAGGCTCGGTCGGAATCACAAAGGTCGACGGTATGGTCAAGCGAGGGTCAAGGTCAGGTCAAAGCAGTGGAGGTTCGGGGAAGGTTCGGGTTAGCGTCGGGTTCGTTCCGGGTCTCGTTGTTCCGCTAGTCCGTCAATCCGTCCGTCCGTCGTCATAATAGCAATGTGAGTCGGCTCAAACACCGTAGAGTAATATTGCATATAGATCGGGAAACGAGAAACCGTAGATTAAGTAATTGCATACCCTGATATGAATTGATGGCGTTTGAGAATTGAATTGACGGATTAACGATAAACCGGTTAGGGTTTCGAGACGCATGCTAGGATCGTAAGATTAAACGGATTAAACTTGTTGTGTGCCGTTAGGTTGGTAGTGATGTTGTGTGATGCATACATATAGTCGTTGCATGACAGGGCCGTATATGCATATATATCTATGTATGAGAAGAATGATCTTGAATAAATCTAAGTACGGGAATTAAGACGCTATAAAATACGGAAGTAAACTTAACAAACGTATAGCATATGGAATGATACCCGGTTGAGGTTTAATGGTAAAAAAATGAATGAATTAAATAAATGGTGAGACGTCAGGGAGTTTAGTAAGCTACTAGCTCTAAACCGACGGATCGGGGAGTTGATAAAATATACCTAGGAAAGGTTAAGAAAAGAAACATATTGAGGTTGGGAGCCGTCTACGGGTTAGCAATCCGCTAATCCAAGGTAGCGGACGATAATGAGATGTGAGCCGTCTACGGGTTAGCAATCCGCTAATCCAGTGTAGCGGACGTGAATGAGTTAAAAGACATTAGAAACCCTAATAGGCTTGCTTGTGTGATGATTGTTTGTATTGTGTGATTGCGTGGTTGTGGCTGTTAAGCCTTGTTGTGCAGGCCTATTAGATTATCTCGGTGTTGGGCCGGGCAATCCGTGTGTGCACTTAACCCGGTCATGGGGCCGGTTAAGTTAGTAGATGCTGACTCGGATGGTGCCGAGTCAGGGCGGTGGTGCGGGTGTGTGTGTAGACTTGCGGGGTGCGGTGATGAGATTGTGGTTGATTGTTGATCAAGTCTGATTGATTGCTAGATTCCGAGCGAGTCTGCGTGTTTACTTTTCTGCACTAGGACTCTAGGGTGCGTTAGATCCCGCAAGTCTAGGTGATTGGATACGTTATGGTACTTTCGACCTGATTGGATCCTCGGGAATTGAGAACCTGGTCAGTTCACGTACCTTCGGTAGTGGTTCTGGCAGGTGCGAACCTATGGAGTGACTTCCGTAGGTGTGTAGTCCAGAGAATACAGGGTCGCGTCCTAGGGCCGGACTGCATGGAAGCTCGGGTTGCCGGGGGTAACCGGAGTCACTGCGTATCGATGGACTGAGAACAGTGTCCTGGATCCTGAGACTTTGTGTTAACGTCTGGGAGTCGCGGGGGTTTGTTACCATGTCGGTAACGGTGGAAACCCTTGGAAGTTACCAAGAAGCATAAGGGCCCAGTGGTGTGTTGATGATGTGGTGTCGCGCGATAAATAGATCGAGTTTCGATCGAGAGCATGTGCCGCAGTGCTTTCGATTCCCTTCGTTATTGTGTTATGTTATTATTGAATTTCTTGTGTGTTGGGGGTTCGACACGACGTGGTAGTGCGTGATCAACCGTTATCTTGTTGCTTGTTATTTTGGGGTTTCGGGGCGGGAGATTGTAGATGATAGATAGCATAGAAGCCATAGTGGGGAGAGCCGTCTCACTGGGTAATCTTAGATTGCTCATTAGAATCTTTTGTGTTTTCAGGTTTGGCGTAGTTCGGCGTTCGGTATCGATTGGTTGCGCTCTTTGGACTTTACTTTCGGTTTCGGATTTTATGGGCCCAGTTAAAAGATTTGTATTGGATCATATTTTATTATGAATGAGATTTGTATTTTCAAAGTAATAAAAACGGAATGTTTCCCTGATATATGGTTTTGTCCGAACCAAACACAACTCGTGGAAACGGTATGGGTTGAAAAGCTTCGTATCGTGGAAACGAGGTAAACGGAGTCAAAGGTGGTTTGGTTCGAGCCTTTGTCTCAAACCGGACTGTCTCTGTCTTTCGTATTGTGACAAACTCTTCTCGTATGACTGCTCGGGTTCGATCGGCCATGTTCTTGTTTGATTGTTGGCCGGTCAGCTCGTCGGTCAGCGGAAAACGGGAAGGGGGCGTTACACCAGGAGAGCCCTTAGTGGATTGTTTGAGCCAGAAACAATCCAAAGAGAGAATATCTTTCATTCCAGATGTACCATTGACGCCAAGGTATGTAGCCTGATCATTGATGGAGGATCTTGTACTAATGTTGCTAGTGCTTACCTTGTAGACAAACTGAAGTTTCAAAAGACCAAGCACCCAAGACCATACAAATTAAGGTGGATCAATGATGAGACTGAGATGAGGATAGCTGAGCAAGTCATGGTACCATTCAGCATAGGTAAGTACAATGATCAAGTGAAATGTAATGTTGTGCCAATGCAAGCAGGTCATCTACTCTTAGGGAGACCATGGCAATTTGATAAAGAAACTGTGCACAATGGAAGGACCAACATCTACAGTTTCACACACCAGAATAAGAAGCACAACCTAGCTCCATTAACACCACAAGAGGTGTATGAAATGCAGAAAGCAATGGACAAAGGTTCCAAGGTAAGTAAGACTAATCTTTTTGTTTCACCTTCTAATATTCTGAAATCTTTGGAGCATAAAGAACATGTACTACTCATGATCTTTAGAGAAGGGTATCTTTCAGGTTCGGAAGAGCAGGAGCATCCCTTAGCCGTGACTGAGCTATTGGACAGATTAAAGGATGTCTTTCTAGAGGACATACCAGCTGTACTTCCACCATTGAGAGGCATTGAACACCAAATTGATTTGGTACCAGGAGCTCCATTTCCCAACAGGACAACTTATAGAGTGAATCCAGAAGAGGCTAAGGAGCTGGAAAAGCAAGTTCAAGAGCTGATGTCAAAGGGATATATCCGGGAAAGCTTGAGTCCATGTGCTGTACCAGTTCTACTCGTCCCAAAGAAGGATGGTACATGGAGAATGTGTGTTGATTGCAGGGCCATAAACAACATTACAATCAAGTATAGACATCCTATCCCAGGACTTGATGACATGCTTGATGAGCTAAGTGGAGCAACCATCTTCTCAAAGATAGACTTGAAGAGTGGATATCACCAAGTCAGAATGAAAGAAGGAGATGAGTGGAAAACAGCCTTCAAAACCAAGCAAGGGCTATATGAATGGCTTGTCATGCCATTTGGTCTCACCAATGCTCCCAGCACATTCATGAGACTAATGAACCAGGTTCTAAGAGTTTTATTTGTAAGTTTGTGGTAGTATATTTTGATGACATACTGATTTATAGCCACTGCTTAGATGATCATGTTAAGCATCTAGAACAGGTTATGCAAACATTTAGATCAGAAGGTCTTTATGCAAACTTAAAGAAATGCATCTTTTGCACTGATCAATTGGTTTTCCTAGGATTTGTTGTAAGTTCACAGGGACTTAAGGTGGATGATGAGAAGATCAAGGCAATACGAGATTGGCCAACACCTAAAACAATAGGGCATGTTCGGAGCTTCCATGGCCTAGCAAACTTCTACAGGAGGTTTGTCAAAGACTTTAGCACCATAGCAGCACCTCTTACCTCAGTGATCAAGAAGGACAAAGCATTTGAATGGGGAGGCTCAGGAGCAAGCATTCACACGGCTCAAAACTAGTCTCACCAATGCACCAGTATTGGTACTTCCTAACTTTGATAAAATGTTTGAGATTGAGTGTGATGCTTCTGGTACAGGAATAGGTGCAGTACTGATACAAGGAGGCAGACCAGTAGCTTACTTTAGTGAGAAACTGAGTGGTGCAACACTCAACTACCCAACATATGACAAAGAGTTGTATGCTCTGGTAAGATCACTGGAAACTTGGCAACATTACTTGCTTTCTAAAGAGTTTATGATACATACAGATCATGAGACTCTAAAGCATCTTAGAGGACAGACTACTCTTAAGAAAAGACATGCAAAGTGGTTGGAGTTCATAGAAACTTTTCCCTATGTGATCAAGTACAAGAATTGGAAAGAAAACATTGTAGCAGATGCACTATCAAGGCGCCATGCTGTCATAACAACAATGGAGTCTAAGATCATGGGATTTGAGCACATCAAAGACATGTATGCTGATGATTCAGACTTCAAGGACGTGTACCAGGAGATATCTAAGGCAGCATTTGGAGTGTTCTATCAACAAGATGGTTTTCTGTTCAGGGAGAAAAGGCTGTGCATTCCACAAGGTTCCATGAGGGAGTTGATCACTAGAGAGGCTCATGGAGGAGGTTTGATGGGACATTTTGGCAGAGACAAGACTTATAGTGTCTTGAAAGAGCATTTCTTTTGGCCACACTTGAAAAGAGATGTGGAAAGGTTCTGTGCCAAATGCATCACATGCCTAAAGGCCAAGTCCAGGTTACATCCACATGGTTTATATATGCCTTTACCAATTCCTAACACACCATGGGTGGACATTTCAATGGATTTTTTTTAGGGTTGCCCAAGATCAACAACAAGGACTCCATCTTTGTAGTTGTTGATAGGTTTTCTAAAATGGCTCATTTCATTGCTTGCAACAAGACTAACGATGTTGTACAGATAGCTGATCTATTCTTTGAGGAAGTGGTCAAGTTGCATGGAATTCCAAGAACTATTGTTTCAGACAGGGACACAAAGTTCTTGAGCCACTTTTGGAGGTACTTTGGAGGAAGTTGGGCACCAATCTGCTATATTCCACCACTTGTCATCCCCAAACAGATGGACAAACCGAGGTAGTAAACCGGACTCTCTCAACACTCCTAAGAGCCACGGTTGGTAAGAACATAAACAACTGGTTATCTTGCTTGCCATTCATTTAATTTGCCTATAATCATGCTAAGCATTCGATTACTAACCACTCTCCTTTTGAAGTTTTGTATGGATTTAATCCTTTAGCTCCTTTAGACCTTACCCATTTGCCTCAAGCTATCTATACAAGTACATAAGGAGAAGCAAAAGCAGACTTTTTCAAGAAGCTACACCAAAGAGTTAAGGAGAATGTAGAGAAGAAAACTGAGAAGCATAGGCTGAAAGCTAACCAGGGAAGAAAGGAGGTGATATTCAAACCAGGAGATTGGGTCTGGCTACACATGAGGCAAGAAAGGTTTCCCAATCAGAGGAAGTCAAAGCTAACACCAAGAGGAGATGGACCATTCCGATTCTTGGAGAAGATCAATGACAACGCTTACAAGCTTGAGCTTCCAGGTGAGTTAAACATTTCTCCAACATTCAATGTTTCTGATTTAGCTCCTTATGATGCAGTTCAATCAGTTCTGAGGACAGAACCTCTTCAAGGGGGAGGGTATGATGAGGCCATAGAACCAGAAGCAGAAGATCCAATGCCCATCATAAGGAAAGGTCCATTGACAAGGTCAACAACAAAGGCCTTGAGGAACCACGTCAATGAAGCTGTGCAAAGTCTACTGAATCAAGCTACTGACCAAGAGCAGGAACAAGTCTTCATCAAGATGGACAACTCAACACTATTCAACTCAGCTCAAAAAGGACTGACAATATGTAGCATCACGACTAGCTCAGGAAGTAGCATCGGCACTAGCTCAGGAAGTAGTATCGACACTAGCTCAATCCTCCAAGGCCAGAATGCTACGATTGAAGAATGCTTCTGATCAACGGCCAAGGACATACCAAACATAAGCTAAGGTATGAGTTTCATTTATACACATTATATGACCGTTGTCTCTTTGTTTAGCAGGATCAAATCTTTGTTTCCCTTAGTAGTTTCAATCATAAAAGTAGCCGTTGTAGTCTTTATTTCATTAGGTCCAAATCGAGTCAGTACTTTCCTTTTATGTTTTATTTTCTTCGAGTACCCTAGAAGGGCATAGCTGTTTGGACTGTTTATAAAGTCCCCTCTCACAGCCGTGTATCATTTACGCTAGATCAATAAAGTACACCGAGTGTTTTCTTCAAGCAAAGAAACCGCAAACTTGTTTTCTCTCTTGTTTTGTGTGATTCAAACAAAGAGAAGGCTTTTGTCTTATCAAGATTCAGACTCATAGGATCTTGTGGCGACCTCAATCCATTCCATCCACTGATTGTTTCTGAGAGAGCTCTTAAGCCAGCAGGAATAATCCCATCTCTACTCACCATCCATCCAAGTCGATCAAACCAAGAGAGCTCTTAAGCCAGTGGTTCGATCTCCATCAACCCATTAATCAAGCTTCTGCTCCGGGGCTACATCACGTATGATCCGCAAGTGGAGGCAGACTGACACAGAGAATTGGTTTGAGAACCAGTTCCCGAATTATAATAACTGACCCATCAGTTGGGTTTTCGCTATTATGGAATAATGTTGTTGTTGTTTAAATAAAATGTTATGCTTTGTTCTTCAATTAATAAACTTTAACGTGGTGGTTTTCAATAACAAAATATTGTTCTCGGGTTTTGAAAAAAAAACAAAATTGACTTACATATTTTTAGAAGTAATCAAATGTCAATACGTAACATATGGCATATTGTTTTAGGCTACTAAAAGACATTCTACGAGACCCGGGTTCGAAACCCGGCAAACACTTTTTAATTTCTGACGGATTAACGACGGATATTTACTTTCTGTCGGAAATCCGTCGGAAATTAAAATATTACAAATTATTTCGATTTACCGCGAACCGTTTTCATTCTTACTGCCAAATAATTGGACTACCTAGGAACCGACGGATTTCCGACGGAAAGTAAATATCCGTCGGAAATCCGTCGGTTCATAAAATATTTTATCGATTAAACTTCTTCTTCTTCCCCATTTTCTCTGTGTTTTCTTTCTCTCTCTACCGCGAAGCTCCTCCATCTCTCTTTTCCCGAGCACGATTCTGGCCACCAGTCGCCAAATCCGACCGCCCAAAGCCTAATATCCATGTAAGCTCCCTTTTTAACCGATCAAAATCGGAAAATTTAGATGTTTTAGGATGTTATTTGTTTGGATTTAGTTTGCATGTAGTGTATATGAGTTGAAGAACAAGGTTTTAGATCCTATATAGGTTCTTGGAGGTGGTTTTGTTGGCTATTATACTTAGGTTTGTATATATTTTTTTAATTTTCAACATTTTAACTTTTATATATATATATATATATGTAATAAACGTTTTTTAGTTTTTTTTTGTTTTTAAAATGTTTTTAATAAATTTTCAGAATTTTTAAAACGTTTTGCAAAAAATTTCAAAACTTTTTTGTATTTTTCTACTATTTTACACTAATTATAAAAACGTTTTCGTTTTTATAGTTAAAAAAAAATTTTAAAATTTTTTTTAATTTCAAAAAGTTTTCATAAATATGTAAAACGTTTTTAAAATTTTTAAATATCTATAAACGGTTTTCATAAAATTTTAAAACGTTTTTAGTATTTTTAATACTAGTAAAAAACATTCCTAAGCATTTCGTAACAATTATGAAAAGTTTCTTATTATTGTAAAGAATTTAAAAAAATTATTGTGAAATTTTTAATGATTTATAGATGATTTTTATAAAATTTTAAAACGTTTTTGTATTTTAAATACTTGCAAAAACATATAAAAGTCTTTTATAATAATTGTGCAAAACGTTTTTATTATTTTAAATAAAAGTTTTCAAATTTAATGATTGAAAAACGTTATTTGGACGTATTGTAGGGATTACGAACGTTTCGAGAACTTCTTGTCGCAGACAGATGGATTGTTTTCGGGGAGCACTTCTCAGCCACAGCCGGCACCGCTCTCTCAGCCTCAGCCGGCACCGCTCTCTCAGCCTCAGCCGGCACTGCCCTCTCAGCCTCAGCCGGCACTGCCGACCCGATCCGCACCTGAGGTCGGCGACACAGGTTAGACCGTCGCAGCCGGTATCGCAGCAACCAACCACCGGTAGCCATTCTGTGTCCTAGGTCCCGGCAACACCGGACGACGATGCCCCAGAGACGATTGCAATGGAGATAGAGTTGTTGGTCGAGCAGTCGGGACGGGAAACACTGAAACGACTACATACCGATCCGTATAACAACCCGGGGACTTATTGGTAAGTTGTTTATACTTTAACAAATTTGTTTTAATAAAATTTGCAAGTTATAAAGTTTTCAAATTTACTTGTTACAGGTTCGATATGACGTCCTCGAAGATCACCAAGTCCATTTTAGGAATGATGTGTAGCATGCTCCGTCATCCGTACCCGCTTTATAGGAAGATTCCCAGGTCCGACCAGCATAACTGGTTTCGGGCATTTGCGGTATGTGTATTCCTATTCGGTTTCTATCAAATTTCTAGTTTCTTAATCAATGCTAACGTCAGTCATTTTTTTTTAAGCAAGAGTACACTTGGGACAAGAACCATACGTCCATCGTGGAGAAGGCTTTCCACAAGAAGGCACGGTCCCACTACTCTCACGTCTTGAACGAGTGGAAGCAGAAGTGGCTTGCAGCGGAAGACCCGAAGGGAGTGAACCCGACGCTGCTCCAGGGGTTCATCCGTCATTGGTCCCAGCCTACTACAGCAGCAGATTCTTCGACGCATTCCCAGAACCGCAACAATGACAGAAACGGTTTGGGGAAAGCAACTCACAATGCGGAAGCAAAAAGCACCGCACAGCGGAAATTGACTTGTAAGTATTGTTCTTAATATGTTCAATAATGTAATTAATTGGATTCGGTTGACCGTTTTTAAAATGTGCAGAAGCAAAGGACAGGAAAGGACCCGACTTTTCTTCAGCTCACCGAGGAGGGCCATACTAACAAGTTCACGGGCCAGATCCAAGATCCGCTCGCTCGGAGAATCCTCGAATCAGCAAAGAGGCGGGTTGAGGAGGTGCAGACTCAACAGTCCGAGGAAGTCTGTTCAACGGAGGAGGTACCGTCACAAAGGATCAACGAGATCTTTCTTGAGGTAAGTTCGTCTATTTATTCAAAATTTATGTAACTCTTGATTACTTGATTTGTTTAACTAATTTTAAATAATATATTTTGTAGGAAACGCAGCGCAGGAAGGGCCGTGTTTTCGGTTTAGGAAACATGGGGGAGGGAGCCTCGACACCGCATTCCCGCTTCCGACCTGAGAGCGACGTCGTCACCGAAGCTTTGCGCGAGAAAGACATGGAAATTGCAGCTCTGAAGATGAGTTTTGAAGCTCGGTTGCAAGAGGAAAGAGAGGAAAATGAGAGGAAGAAGGCGGAGATGCAAGATCGGATCATGAACTACATCCAGTTTGGAGGACGGGACACCCCATGTAGCGGGAACGAGAGTGGGATCCGGAGCAACAGAAACACGGACGGGTTCGGTTGAGGGGTTGGGAACGGGACCCGCTGAGGATCCCATGTAATTTTAATAAATACTTTATATTAATAAATTTAATAATATATTATAAATTTTTAATTAAAATAATTAATAAATTAATAAAATATTTCGTATATAAAAATATTTAATAAATAATATATTATAATTTATATATAAAATATAAAATAATTTTCAAAAATAATAATTTCTATTACCGTCGGTTAACAACCGTCAGTTTATCGTTGGTTAATTTCCGTCGGTGTACCGTCGGTTAATTTCCGTCGGTGTACCGTCGGTTAATTTCCGTCCGTTAACCGTCGGTTAATTTCCGTCGGTTTACCGTCGGTTTATCGTCGGTTATCCCCAGTCGGTTTATCGTCGGTTGTATACCGTCGGTTTATCGTCGGTTATCCCCGTCGGTTTATCGTCGGTTGTATACCGTCGGTTTACGGTCGGTTAACAACCGTCGGTAAACTGTCGGTAAACCGTCGGTTTATTTGTCGTCGATAAACTGTCGATAATCCATCGGAACTTCGTTTGTTGGAAAACCGTCGGAATATATTAACGATTTTCCGACGGATATTTTTTTCCGACGACATGGAACCGACGGAATTGTCCTGTCGGAATTCCTTCGGAATACGCCTTTACCGACGGAATACCGACGATTATGTCCGTCGGTTTCCGGTTGTTTTCTTGTAGTGTCTTTCAAACCTCTCTATATATGATTTGGAAAGAAAGAAATAATAGTTGGCACGGCGCTCCTACAAAAGCAACCATCACTTTGATCATTGCAATTGATAAAGCGATGAGAGATCAGATAAGTACAATTCACCTTCTAGGAGATAGAAGATTTTAAGGTGGTCTTCAATATTGGTTCTCCACAAGGCCAATGACATGATTTTGTCGCTCTAATCTTTCTACTTCAGTTGTACTCTTGTTTTACATAAAACAATCACTTTGGAACAATATAAACATTTTTTCAATTGAATATAACTTAACGTTCATTCAAAAAACAAAAATACACACGTGAACAAAACACATGCATGAGGAGAAGTTTATACAATAACATTAAATTATTGAATAACTCAACAGTACATAGCAGTACACAAGTGATGTTTTTGAAAAAGTTGTATTATGGTTTCAAAGTCAAAAAAATGCCTACTCAGCGGTCGTCACCTTCGTCTCTTTGTTTATATAAAGACATAACTACGTATTTCATGATTGCAGATAAATAAAAAGACAAAAAAAGAAAAGAAGAAGAAGAGGACAAACAGACGGGAACGAATATAAAGACAGAGACATAGTATATACCAGGGAGAAATTTTCAGAAGGAAAGCTTTTTTACGCTTGAGGTTGTTCTGAGAGCTCTAATGGCGGAGAACGTGAAAGAAAAATCGCTACAGGAGACTTCCACGTGGGCGGTCGCCGTGGTTTGCTTCTTCTTGCTTCTAATTTCGATTGTCATTGAGAAACTGATTCATAAAGTTGGAACCGTAAGTCCTTTTTTTACTTCTTCTCCTTCTTCTTGATTCTCTGTTTCTGTGTCTGTTTAGTTCTTGATCCTCTGTTTCTTTGCACTTTTCTTGATTCTCTGTTTCTTCTTCTTTATCATTCAAAAACTCAAACTTGATCTCACGGATAAAGAGCAATACGAATCCATGGTCTGTTTTTTTTTTTTCCTCATCTTCTTATGACAGTGGTTTAAAAGGAAGAACAAAAAAGCTCTGTATGAAGCTCTTGAAAAAGTGAAAGCAGGTAAAAAAAAATTAATATTATTTTTTAAAATAAAAAATAGTATTATTTAAACTATATTATTTCCCTCCCAAGAAAATCATTCAGTTATAGTAATCTTACTTGAACATTAACTAAATGTAAAATTGGCAGAGCTTATGCTGATGGGATTCATATCATTACTGCTAACTATTGGACAAAAGAAAATATCAGAGATTTGCATCTCCGAGAGAATAGCAGCATCAATGCACCCTTGTAGTGTCGAAGATGCCAAAAAATATCAATGTAAGAAAAAAGAAGACATCTGTGCAGCGAAGGTTCACATTCAGATCTTTCTATATAAAATCCATTATTGCATACTGTTTTTTTTGGTTTTTGACAGATTGATTCTTCTAATGTTTGTTTCCAGGAGAAAGTCGCTTTTGTATCGTCTTATGGAATGCATCAGCTGCATATATTCATCTTCGTTCTTGCTGTTTGTCATGTGATCTACTGCATTGTTACTTATGCTTTAGGCAAGACCAAGGTACATTCTCTTATATTACATCAACATTGTGGTCTGGCCGGTTGGTATCTCGCTTCTTTTCGCTAAAGATTGGATGTTTTCTTTGTTTCTTTCTGTTACCTCAGATGAGAAGATGGAAAAGGTGGGAAGAGGAGACAAAGACAATCGAATATCAGTATTCCCATGGTATATATATAGCTTACGAGCTTGGAATGGATGAAACTGAGTGTGAAGCTTTAACGAGACATCTTTTTCAAATAATAATGCAGATCCAGAGAGGTTTAGGTTTGCGAGGGATACATCTTTCGGGCGTAGACATCTGAATTTCTGGAGCAAATCGACTGTTACGCTGTGGATTGTATGTTTCTTCAGACAGTTCTTTGGATCTGTAGCCAAAGTTGATTACTTAACACTCAGACATGGTTTCATCATGGTAAAAACTCAAAATATATTTTTTTCTATTGTTTGAAAAAAGTTTTTTTCTCTCAAGACAAAGTTCTTACGGTTTTGTACAAATGCTTTTTGTTCTTCTGCAGGCCCATTTGGCGCCAGGGAGCGATGCGAGATTCGATTTCCGGAAGTACATTCAGAGATCATTAGAGGAAGACTTCAAAACCATAGTTGAAATCAGGTATGACGACTAATTAGTAGTGTTTAACAAACTCAAAGCAATTCACTTAGTCTGATGTTTAAAATGCTTATGTCTGCAGTCCTGTGATCTGGTTCGTCGCAGTGCTGTTGCTCTTGTCCAACACAAACGGTACATTAATTTTCAAAACGTTTGGATATCTCATAAAAGAACTTACGACAATCTCAATGCTAATGTAATTGCTCTGCTTTTCTTACAAACAGGACTGAATTCTTACCTCTGGCAACCAATCATTCCCTTCGTCGTAAACAACAAAAACCTTAAAAAGAAACAACATTAAGTTTTGGTTTGTTACTTTAACAAGAATGAGTGAATGTATAAAACAAACTGCAGGTGATTCTTACAGTTGGGACAAAGCTTCAAGTGATTATAACAAAACTAGGACTTCTTATCCAAGAGAAAGGCCATATAGTGAAAGGCATGCCGCTTGTTCAGCCCGGTGATCATCTCTTCTGGTTAGGACGCCCACGTTTCATCCTCTTCCTCATTCACCTAGTCCTTTTCACGGTACTATACATACTTTCACTCTCTTTTTTACTTCCTCCTTACAACAAACCGCAAAAAAAACAAACCTTTTTGCCATTTGCAGAATGCGTTTCAACTAGCTTTCTTTGCTTGGAGTACGGTAAGCAAGCAAAGCAATTCCACATTCTCCACTACCAATTCTCAAGCATTCTTCATTGAAGTCCACATTTGCTATTTCTGCAGTATGAGTTCAAGCTTCCAAACTGTTTCCACAAAAAACGCGTACATGTGGTCATCAGAATTTCAGTTGGGTAAGTAAAGCTTTAAACTTTAACCAATCATAGAAACTGAGATAAATCATGAAACTGACAAAGTCACAAACTTTTTCTTTCTTCTTTCTCAAATCGATCTTGCAGAGTTATTGTACAGATTCTTTGCAGCTACGTTACCCTTCCTCTTTACGCTCTAGTTACTCAGGTAACACAAAGACATAACTAAGCAAAGATTGGAACTTTTTCAGTTTCAAGTTCTGAAATTTTCGATTTTGTTGAAGATGGGTACGAAGATGAAACCTACAGTGTTCAACGAGAGAGTAGCAGTAGCCTTAAAAAGTTGGCATCACACAGCTAAGAAACAGATCAAACATGGAAGAAACTCAGAATCAACGACGCCTTTCTCTAGCCGTCCAACTACACCCACACACGGTTCTTCTCCGATCCATCTCCTCCGCAACGTCCACAAACGAAGCAGAAGCGCTGATGAAAGCTTCGCGAATTCGCTGTCCCCGAGAAACTCTGATTTCGATTCGTGGGATCCAGAGTCTCAACACGAAGCTTCTCTTTCCGCAAATAATCATTCTAGGTTTCATAAGGAAGTAGACTCGGAGAAGAAGCCTTCTTCTTCTTTTTCATCTGTTGATCTTCCTCCTGGACCTGGACAAACACGAATTCAGCATGAGATTAGTCTAAGCGTGATGGATTTTTCGTTTAGGAGATGATTTATTAATATGTTTATATGGAAATTGGAAACAGTGCTCTTGTGTATATCTCAGCTTATTTTATACATAATTCTTCTCGTTTTATGTTTGTCACTTTTCAGTTTTCTTGAGACTCAAGCCTCTGAAACCCTAATTTCTCAATGTTTATATTTGTTAGCCACGAGTAGGGTTTTGAGAATATGTAGCAAGCCTCCGAGGTGTTCCATAAAATGCGTGACTGAGACTTGGTTTCCTGAAACACTATTGTTTCTTGGTGTAGATATATTGGATTGGCGCCGAGTATGGTTCAGAAATGGGAGAATTGTTTGCTCAAGAGAAGAAGAGAGAATAGTCACAAAAATGACTTAACTTTTGATATTTGGTGGCTACACAAGTTATATAGGATGGGTACACAAGAATAACCCTAAACCTAATTAGATAGAGGACAAATTAGATATTTTGTCATTTTGGTCCGAAATGAACATGGCAGACTTGTGAAGCAGACTTGTGAAGCAGACTTGTGAGCAGACTTGTGAAACAGACTTGTGAAGCAGACTTGTGAAGCAGACTTGTGAAGCAGACTTGTGAACAGACTTGTGAAGCAGACTTGTGAAGCAGACTTCACATTATTGAAACATACATGATCAATACTCCCCCTCAAGTTCAGACTTTGGAATCACCCTAAAGTCTGGACTTGGAATGATCATGGCAACACCTCATTAAAAACCTTGATGTAGAAAACCACTTGGGACAAAACCACATCAAGGGAAAAAGAGTATGCTGCACATGATTAGGGAAGTTCTAATCATGGGTAGGAAGGTCTACAAGTCCTAGTTTGCTGAAAATATGATCGCAAACCTTGAGACTTGCAGCCTTGGTGAAGATGTCTGCTAGTTGATCTTCGCTCTTTGTGTAGCAAGGTAGAACCGTCCCATCTTCAATCTTCTCCCTTACCTTGTGACAATCTATCTCAATGTGTTTAGTCCTTTCATGAAACATAGAGTTGGTAGCAATATGTATTGCAGCCTGATTGTCACAATGAAAGGTAATGGGACTTGATTGCTCAATGCCAAAGTCCTTGAGTAGAGCCTTCAACCAAGTTAACTCTGTTGTAAGCTTCCTCATAGCTCTATACTCAGCTTCAGCACTTGAACATGAGACCACTTTCTGCTTCTTTGTCTTCCAAGTCACTAAGTTACCTCCAATGAAGGTGCAATAACCGGTTGTGGATCTCCTGTCACTCTTATCACCAGCCCAATCTGCATCACAGTAGCCGACAATCTCAGTGCTATCATTCTTACCCATCCAAATTCCTTGTCCCGTTGAGCCTTTGAGATATCTAAGGATCCTCTCAATCAAACTCCAATGATAAACCGTGGGTGATTGCATATGCTGGCTGACTTGATTCACAGCAAAACATAGGTCTGGTCTAGTGAGAGTTAAATAGATAAGCTTCCCAACCAGTCTTCTATACAAGGAGACATCCTTGAACTTCTCCTCATCTGATTTCTCCCCCTTTCTATTGACTTGGTAGCCATCTTCAAGAGGAGTCTTTGCTATCTTGCAATCATGCATTCTTGTTTCTGTCAGCAAGTCTTTAACATACTTCCTTTGGGACAGAAACATCCCATCATTGAATCTGCATACTTCAATACCCAAGAAATACTTCAACTCTCCAAGGTCTTTGATGTCAAACGAACTTTTGAGAAAAGCCTTTGTGGACTGAATTCCCTCATTATCACTTCCAGTAATGATTAAATCATCCACATAGATCAGAACCACCACCACTCCTAAAGGGCTTTGAAGAGTAAACAATGTGTGATCAGATTGAGACTTCTTGAATCCATAGTCCATGAGTGTATGGCTTAGCTTATGGTACCATGCTTTTGGTGATTGCTTCAAACCATAGATTGCTCTCCTTAGTCTCAATACTTCACCAGGTTTACACAAATGCTCTAGTCCCGGTGGTGGAGTCATGTACACTTCCTCTTCAAGCTCTCCTTGTAAAAAGGCATTCTTAACATCCATTTGCCATAGGTTCCATGAAAGGTTTGTGGCCAGGGACAGTGTGACTCTTACTGTATGGAGTTTAGCTACCGGTGCAAAGGTATCAGTGTAGTCTTCTCCATAAGTTTGTGTGAACCCTCTTGCAACCAACCTTGCCTTGTACCTCTCAATGTCTCCATTGCTCTTATACTTGATTGTGAAGACCCATTTTGAGCTGACAGTCTTTTTTCCCTTTGGCAGCTTCTCCACATTCCAAGTGTGATTCTTTTCCATAGCTCCCTTCTCATCAATCACAGCATCCATCCACTCCTTGGTGTCTTTAGCCTCTTCATAAGTTTTAGGAACATGATTCATCTCTATCTTCCCAAGAAAAGCGCAATGACTTGATGGCAACAAGTCAATAGAACACATGGACTGGTTGGGATGAGCAACAGCCTGATTGTTGAAGTAGAACTTCTTGTTGATGTAGCTTGATAGATCCGTCTTTTCTCTAGTGCTTCTTCTGAGTTGTTGGACCGGTTGAGCAACTTCCTCTACACCCATCTCTTCTTCTTCATGATGAATAATCTCCTCATCATTCATATTCAAGTTGTCTTGATCTTGATTCTGAGGTAGAACTTCCTCTTGAGTTTGAGTGGGTTCTTGATTAGCTGTCACTGGTTCTTCTTCTTGCAACTCTTCTTGATGCCTTCCTGTTTCTGTTTCCCCTTGTCTTGGTACTTTATGAGGGCCATTTCCCAAATGATTCAAGAGAAACCTCAGACTTGTAGCAAGGTCAGACGGTGATCTTGAAAGATCCTTCAGTCCTTCCCAATCCCTTTTCTCATAGTACCCCTGCCCCTCAATGAACTTAACATCTCTTGACACATATGTGCGGTTGTTGATTGGATCATAGCATTTGTATCCCTTTTGAGTAGTTGAATATCCAAGGAACATGCACTTGATGCTCTTAGCCTCTAGCTTGTTTCTTTGATCACCTGAGATATGGACAAAACACACACACCCAAACACACGTAAGTGTTCAATAAAGGGTTTAGTTTTGTTTAATACCTCAAATGGTGAGATGTCTTGTAGAACTTTGGTTGGAATCCTATTAATGAGGTAGCAAGCTGCCAAGACTGCATCTCCCCAAAAGCTTTTAGGCACATTGGCATGGAACATCATGGATCTAGCCACCTCCATAAGATGTCTGTTCTTTCTCTCAGCCACTCCATTTTGTTGGGGTGTATGTGGACAGCTTGTTTGATGTAGGATTCCATGTTTGTTCAGATTTGCTTTGAATCTTTGACTTGTATACTCTCCTCCATTATCTGATCTAAACACTTTGATCTTGGCATTAAACTGATTAGTAATGTAATTCTGAAAATGAATGAATGCTTCATAAACTCTATCTTTAGATGGAAGCAAGGTGACCCAAGTATACTTTGATTTTTCATCTATAAATGTCACAAAATACTTGTTCCTATCTCTGGACAGACATGGTGAAGTCCAAACATCAGAATGCACTAGATCAAAGCAGTTTTCATAGATAGTAGTAGATTTAGGAAATATAGTTCTACAATGTTTGCCAAGGATGCAAGCTTCACAAGTTGAATGATCAAAGTTAGCATTAGGCAACATTAAACTGAGAGCACGAGCATGAGGATGTCCAAGTCTAGCATGCCACAAAACATTTTGATTAACAGAAAAACAGGAATTGAAAGCTAAGGAATCTGAATTGCTTGGAGAAGTGTTTTCAAGGAGGTAAAGCTCATCTTGTGTTCCACCTCTTCCAAGTACCTTGCCATTCTTAATATCCTGAAAGCAAACTTCATTAGGCCCAAATATAACATTGCAATTCAGATCATTTGTAATCCTTTTCACAGACAGAAGATTAGATTTAAACTTAGGCACAAAGAAAGCATCACTATCTTTGTTAAAGAGTCTTAACTTTCCTGTTCCTACAATGGGAATACTTTGACCATCAGCAATAGTTACTCTACCTAGAGCCGGTTTAATATCTTTTAACCACTTAGCGTCACTAATCATATGGTGAGAAGCTCCTGAGTCTACTACCATTTTATGATCAGACTGAGCAAGCAATTTATGAGACAAAAGTGTGATACCAGAGAGTTTAGAGGCATAAGCCTTGATGAGATCCTCCAGATCACTTCTCCTCACATACTCAGTGTTAGTGAACAAGGCAAGCTCTCCTCCTTGAGTAGATGAAGTCGCCTGCTCAGCCACTTCTTGAGAGATGTTGGCTTTTGAATCCCTGAACTTGGATGGCTTGAGGTGTGGATGGAGGATCCAGCATTTTTCCTTGGCATGCCCCTTCTTCTTGCAATGATCACAGGAGATGTGCTTCCTGTCCTCTTGCTTGAACACACTCTTGTTGGCGGTGACAAGCTCCCCCTTTCCTCCAAACAGCCCAATGTTCCCTTGTTCCTTTTGGATCCTTGAGCACACTTCTTCAAAGTCAGGAAGAGTAGTTTCCCTTAGAATGGACTTGATAACATCATTGTAGACCGGATTCAGATTGAGGAGGAGTCCAAAGATCTTGTCTTGCTCCTTCCTTTCATTAAGAACCTTTGGGTCCATGGTGCTTGGCCTTAACATGTCAAGCTCAGACCAAGCAGATGAGAACTTCCCAAGATACTTGGTGAACTCACAATCCTCTTGGTGAAGGTCACTGATTGTCTTCTTCACTTCATACACACGGCTGAGGTTAGAGACATCACCATACACCTTCTTCAGAGTGTCCCAAAGTGATTTAGCAGTTTCGCAATGGGAGTAAGCTTCAAGGATGGATGAATCTAGTGAGTTTTGAAGAAAACCCAGAACTGATTGGTCTTCTTGAAACCACCTTGCCTCCTCCTTCTTTGTTGCCTCATCTTTCTTCTCCTTTGGATCTTCATCAGGCGGTGTCTTGTCCTCAAGAATGTGCTCCCAAAGTCCTCTGCCACAGATTGCGGTCTTGGTTGTTCTCTGCCATGTCCTGTAGTTTAAACCCTTGAGAACCACAGGAATGACAGTAGGCTTGAGGCTTGAGTTTACTTGGACAGTGTCTTCCATTGATGAAGCTTGAAGGTTTCAGAAAAGAGAAACAATTGGAAGAGCAGAAATGAAGAGAAAAACCCAGATTTAGAACTAAGAATGAGTAGAATCAATAAGAGAATAGAGAGAATCAAAGAACAATAACTCTATTGCTCTGATACCATGATAGTTTTAAGAAAGATTTAAGCTTGAAGGTTCAGAAATGGGAGAATTGTTTGCTCAAGAGAAGAAGAGAGAATAGTCACAAAAATGACTTAACTTTTGATATTTGGTGGCTACACAAGTTATATAGGATGGGTACACAAGAATAACCCTAAACCTAATTAGATAGAGGACAAATTAGATATTTTGTCATTTTGGTCCGAAATGAACATGGCAGACTTGTGAAGCAGACTTGTGAAGCAGACTTGTGAGCAGACTTGTGAAACAGACTTGTGAAGCAGACTTGTGAAGCAGACTTGTGAAGCAGACTTGTGAACAGACTTGTGAAGCAGACTTGTGAAGCAGACTTCACATTATTGAAACATACATGATCAATAAACAGTCCCTGACTTCTGTCTTTCTTGGCGTATTTTCTCTTGTTCTTGGAGACACAAAACATGGGGAAGATGAGGATCGTATTCTTTGCTTCTTTGTTCTTGTATTCTATCTCTTCAATTTGTAGCTTTGAATGAGAAACGTCAAAAAAATGTCCTTCTCAATATGACAAAATCTCAGCCCTGAAACTACATGTCTCAGGTTTAGATTTCTTTCAAGAATCACAGGTGAATGATTACATAACAATCTTTTAAATATGTTACTTGAGCTGCCTGGTTATTGTAAATACCAACCATTAATCCTAGAAGTTGCTCTTTTTGGCCATTGACATTGTCATTTCTTACAAAGGAGAATATGTTTACACATGGTGTTACAATACGAAGAAGCTGATGGTAAAGCAACAAGATTGTAGGATACAAGAGAATGAGAGACCAACATAAAACACCATGGGATGATCATCTCAGTGGAACTTGAGGCTGGTCAATACGTTGTTGTTGACGGGATCCGCCAAATGATCAAGAAGGTTCTGGTAAGGCCCCACACCGGTCACTAGTCCCTGCACAAAATAGCCTAGGATGGCGAGCATAGCTAGTCTACCGTTCTTGACCTCCTTGAGTTTCAACTCCTTCATCGACTTCTCGTCTTTCCCAAACCCAAGAGGGTTAAAGAAAGGTCCACCGGGGTATGCCGGGTTACCTGAACCGGCAAAACCTTTCTCTAATCCCAAGAAGTACTGTTTACCCATAGATCCTGGGTTGTACCAGTCCTGCAACCTCCGGTGCTCAGCAAATCCCATCAATGCCATCTCGAAAACAAAGAGTGTGTAAGGGTCTGCCCAGTAAGTGTATGTCCCTGCAGGTGGAATCACACCGGTTTGGAACCAGGGAAGAGCAGTGTCTGCTGGAATCAAACCAGCCTTGCCAAAAATCTCAGGGGCAATAGCTCCAGCTGCACCCAACATAGCAAACCGTCCGTTGATGATCTCTCCGTAGGCTAACCATCTCGGCTCGATGAACCCTCCAGTGCCTTCTGGGTCTGAAAGACCAAGCGGGTCGAATCCATAGTCGCCAGGTAAGCTGCAGAATCACAGCATCTCTCCAGTTATGAATCAAACTTCTTCTATACAGTCTACAGACTACACATTTTGAAGATCATGAAGCTTAAATAAAACAAATCTTTGGAATTACCTGCCATCCAAGTAAGAGAGAGACTGTGATGATGCAAACCACAATTGTCTGTTTGCTCCTTGCTGAAACCAAAACACACAAATCCAGGATCAGATTATTCAGTTCACACAGATGTAAATAGAGATAGAGAGAGAGATTTGTAAAAGACTAGAGAGTATCGTGTACCTTGACAGGTGGAGTTGAAGCAGCCTTAACAACAAAGGAAGTCTTCCTCTGTGACGCGGACACAGCTGTTTTTGTGCCGAATATCTGTCTAGCGGTCTGAACAGAGGAGGTGAGTGAAGAAGACACAAGTGCTTGTGCTGCCATTTTTTTTGCTATGTTCCTTAAGTCTTCGCTTCTGTCACCAAGAGCCGATGGTTGTTCAGTAATGGTCTGCAGGGAAGTGTTAGAGTACAAGGAACAAGGTCCATTAGAACTACTTGTGGCTTTGAAATAGCCCAACTGGTTTTGCTCAGATCAGATTAGTATCTGCTTCACCAACTATAACTGTCCACGTGGCAACACGAGTTGGATAAGAGATTTTGATCGTGTATTTATTCCTTATCTGCCACACGAGAAAAAAATCTTTACATTGAAGCCAATTGGATATAAATTTATCATATGCTTTATAGATTGGAAAACTCGAATGGATATGTACCTCTGTGGACTTAAGAGAACAATTTGGCTTTATTTTTAGCACGAATCAGTTCTCCATTAAATTGTTATAGAAAGCTATTCAAATTTAAGTGCAACATGTAAATTGTTTATAATTATATTGATCGTTTGCAATTGGATACTTTAACCGGATCCCACCGAGCCGAAACCAACCTGAATAACCAGTTAAGTTCGGGTACGGTCCCTCAATTTTATCCAAATGGGTCTCATCGTTTAATAGTTTTGGATAACGGATTGGTTCAGTTAAAACTGATACCGGAACACTAACCGAAATATTTAATATATTTTATATCTTTGATATTTATTTTTGTTTTGAATATTTTAGTGGTTCAGAATAAATGGATTCCAAGGGTGGATTGAAGAAGACCGTCAAAGATTGCAGAAGGTCCTTGGTATTCTCCAACTTCAGAGAGAATCGAAGAAATAATCTTTAACAACGATCTCTAAGAAGGTTTGTTGCTTCGGAAGTAGCACTTGCCAAAGAAACGAAAATGTTCAACCAAAAACAAAAAGATAAACTCTCAAATAAGAAGAAAAAGATCGATGTATTAAAAATAGGTGAAGAGTTTGGTACTTATAGTACTTATAGAAAGAAGCCAGAGAAACTTTTTTTTTTTTGAAATATGTAAAAATATATTCAAAATTTTTTTTACATCAGAGTATTGTAATGTTTATACTTTGTGAAAGAATAAACTTTTTACATCAGAGTATTGTAAGAGACTAGTCTTGTGGTAATAAATTCTTAGGAAATGTAACAAAGACCAAAGACTAAAAATAAATAAGAGTCAAAGAACTCTTCGAATCCAGCGAATCCTTAGAGTGACTCATCGCCTGCTTTTTCTTCTTTGGTGTGGTTCGGTCATGTATCGGCCCAGATCATGCACAAGAAAGCTTCCTTGGGTAACATTTGTTCGGTTCGAGCCAACTGTGACATCTCACGTCCAATCTCCATCCTTAGTCCTTTGGCACGTTCCCTTGGAGTTTGGTCGGAAGAAATTCGAACGGGTCATGAGAAAGTGAAGTTGGTTCAGTCTCGGATGCGTATCGGACCAAAATAGTAGTGTCCCGATCCACAGGTGATTCGGCTCGGACCAAAGCGTTTCTGTCTCGACCATTAGTCTTAATTTGAGATTTTGGTCGGGAAAGAGATCGGTCGTCTGGTCGTGGTTCCAAGCATAGCTCCATTCCTGGTCGTGTCGGGTCGACACGGTACACGGTCGTGCGGTCAGTGCGGTCGTCTGGGGCAACCTCTGTTCCTCCTCGATCAAGTTGCGTTCCATGTTGCTCTCCGTCATCCGAGCTATCCGTGGATTCCTGGTTCGATGGATGAGCCCGGAATCTATTATTCCCCTCCTCTTGAAAAGGATTTGCCCACAAATCTGAAGTATCTGCAACAAAAGGAGATAAGTCAGCAACATTAAAACTAGGAGAAATATCATACTTACCTTGATGATCGAGTTTATAGGCATTGTCATGAAGCCTTTTGACCACCGTGAACGGAACATCCTTCCTGGGCATGAGTTTTCAGGAAAACGTTCCTTCCTTAAGTGAATCTATACAAGGTCTCCCGGCTGAAAGACCACTTGGCGCCTGCCTTTGTTTGCATATTTCTCATATTGCTTCGTCTTTGCCTCGATGTTAGCACGGACCTTTTCATGAACATGTTTGACAATTTTGGCTTTTCTTTTCCCGTCTAAACTTATCCTTTCAGTCACATGTAAAGGGATTAGATCAAGAGGTGATAGCTGATAGGTGTCTAGTTTTAATCCTATTCTACTGCAAGTGCACAGTTATGTGATTGTAGTATATAGGGTATCGAAATCCACAGAGACTCCGGTCAACGATAGATATTAGAACAATAGAGATTAAACTAAGATGAAAGCAATGTGAAGTAAACTAAAAAGCAAGCAAAAAAGTAAGTCAAGTAGCAGGATTGGTTGTGAAAACAGTTAACTTAAAGCGCTAAGTCTAGGGCGTTCTCAGGAAATCAGACAAGCAGATAAATCATTCAGTCATGATCTAATTAAGCACAGTTCTGGAACTCAAAACACGAATATAGAATTAACCAACTGTCGTTGAGAGAATTCTCTAAGTCTAAGTGCAGCAATCCAAATTCCTTTGCAATTACTAACAGATTAAACCAGCATTAATCCCAAGTTCGATATGTTCACAATTAAACTAAACCAAATTCCTTTGCGAGTAATTTAATTGTTCAACCTAAATAGTTCAGATTCTAAACCACACTGTCGTGTCGTATTTAGCAACCTAAGATCTAGATTCTAAGTGATCAGGTTAGAACTAGCATTAAACACAATTTAGATCGAAGAACAAAAAAGTTATGAATCCTTAACTGAATTAATTAAATCTAGCAAGTCATGAAATCCTATGTGAGAAACCCTAAACCTAACTAGGAATCTACTCAGACATAGATGATGTAAACATAATCAATGAATAATTAGATATCATATAAAATATCAAAGAAGTAAAGGGGTTCGAAATCTCTTCCAAAATCAAGATGAAGTACAGGATCAGATCAGCCCCAAAATCTCTCTAAAACTCTCAGCTCAAAGTATGAATGCTCCTTCAAAATAAAAGTCTAAAACCTAATTAATATAGCCTAATCACATCTTGGGGCTTCTGTGTAAATATCTGGAACTTTTGGGCAACTCTGTAATATCTCATAACTTCATAACTCTCGGCGAGTCTGGCCCATTCGCGCTATGCATCGATCGATGCAGGTGTGCAACGATCGACGCAGTCCTCTGTTCTGGACAGTGAACTCTATCTCTCGGGTCTAAACTCCAAAATGTGCCAATAAGCTGTTGGATCGTTTAGTGTCTCCTGATTCAATTCACAGATTGATTCATCCTACTAAACATGCAGATCTAGGTTCTCTTGAATAGAAACATAATAGATCTCACCTGTTACCTTTTTGTGCAGCGGAATGGGAGGTAATAGTCAGAGATCAGCAGAACCACCAAGGGATGGATCCTCTAAAGGCTCACACACGCACACCGGGAAATTGGCTGCTAGACCAGCTGAGAGAGGAGGCGCAGAGAGAGAGGAGGGAGGCGCAGAAGCTGAGGAAAAATTAGAGAGCTTTAGGTCAAGTTTTATTCATTAAAACTCCCTTTAGTTCTCATGGGCTTTTGGGCCCAATTCTCAGTTCTGATTAAATCCCATGGATTTAATCAGGCCCTTTATACTCTCTAAGTACAGTAAATGCCTAGCACTTTTACCGTACTTCTGCTAAACCGTTCCTTCGTATTTTCCCGTCAGCTTAGGCGTGTGACCCATATGGGATCATATAATAAAGGCATAAGTCCAAGACTTATAGATCATGAGCGGACTCTAGCAAGCCATCATGACCCCCAGTATTATATGACTTATGTCTGATCATTGACATACTCTTACTTTCTAGAGACAGTACAGAGATTACTGGACATAATTCCAACAATCTCCCACTTGAACTGGAATCTCTGTATTCATAATCCTTTTGTCTCAATATCTCGATTAGTCATAAGGCAAGATTAGTGTCATCCTTATAAAGCCTAATCTTGTTCATCGGACTCTGATTTGATACTGACAATCCAAACAACTTGGGAAAGTCCGTTTGAGCATGGCCATGCATTTTCCAGTATTCAAATCTCCGATTGGCCTAGAGATATTCACTCCATTTATATTGGAGGGACAAATCCCGTCTTGTTCCATCACTGTAAACTACTTATTTCATAATACACCCAAACAAGGTCCTTATAACTATCGCTTAACGACAGCATTAGACAATGATCAAAGCGCATTAGTTCATGTGCAGTCACATGCATGCGAACTCAGGTCTAAGGACTATACTCTATAGTCGTAGTAAGAATCTCTTATGACACAGATATAAATATCCTGAAGAGTTCTTATAATCGGGTCATGTCCGGTCGTATGTACCCCAACATACACCTATGTATTGACTTTGATGCCGTGCATCTATGACATCCTGAGACTTTGTCATAAGTCACATACCAATCTAGTCTCACACGGTTGTTGGTGTTCCAATTTCAACAACCTTCGACTAGGGACAGGATGATATTAGCCATCTATCAAATATAGGGTCTCATGATCAAGCTAAATGACTTTGATGACTCAAGATCAAGTCACTTACTTCGATGACCTATAAAATGGTTCATATCATTTTGGAACGATTATTTCATCACAGTTAAAATAATCTTGAAATAATAATTTCATTAAACATTATAAAATGTTTTACAAGAACATATCAATTGTTGGAATTGTGTCCAGTAATCTCGGTACTGTCTCTAGAAAGTAAGAGTATGTCGAGATCAGACATAAGTCATATAATACTGGGGATCATGATGGCTTGCTAGAGTCCGCTCATGATCTATAAGTCTTGGACTTATTGCTTTTATTATATGATCCCATATGGGTCACACGCCTAAGCTAACAGGAAAATGTGTTGGAACGGCTTAGCAGAAGTACGACAAAAGTGCTAGGCATTTGTCGTACTAAGAGAGAAAGATTAATGGGTCTGATTAAATGGGATTTAATCAGATTGGGCCCAAAAGCCCAAAAGGGAAAGAGAAGGCTTTTAATGACTAAAAGCCAAGTCTTTTCTCCCCAACCCTAATGCCCAGCCGCGGCTACTCCTCTCTTTCTCTGCGCCTCTGTTCTTCGTGGTCTAGCAGCCATTTCCTTGTGAAGCGTGTGTGAACCTCTGGAGGATTCATCCCTCGGTGCATCTATCTGATCTCTGACCTGTTCTAATCCTTCCGCTGCAACAAACAGGTAAAAGGTGAGATCATGTTATGATTCTAAATAAGAACACCTAGATCTGATGCATGTTTAGGTTGATATCAATATGAGAATTGAATCAGGATCAACTGAACTATCCAACAGTGGTATCAGAGCCATTGGTTCTTAGGTTTCTTGTTTTAGATTCATTGTTTAGGTTGTTTAATCCGTTTAGAAGTGTTTTGAATCCATTACTGATAAGAAAAACTCTTAAGAAACTGATTTGAATCCTGAACAAACACTTGAATCACAAGACCGAGCTATATGACTCGATTTTTGTGATTGGCCGACGAGTTAGATGCATGGATCGATCCATGATCGATCGCATGATCGACCGAGAGCGAGCGATCGAGCGGAACGGTTGGACCGAGCCACGATCGTCTCGTGATGGTCTCGGCATTGTCCCGGACGATCGCGTGGAGAAGGGCGGCCGACGATCGCATGGGTCGAGCAACAGCCGACCGCATGGATCGCCTCTCCTCTCGCCAGCATCGTCCCACGTCCCGTCCAGCCTTTCCCCGTCCCGATCACGCACCAAACCGTCCGGTCACGTCTCGGCCAAGCATGATGCTTGCGGCTTGGACAATTTTCGACCGGTTAGGGTTTTGGGTGTAATTGGACCGGTTCGATTTCGGTTAGGTGGTTCGGTTCAAAACTTAATTAAAATCTTCGTTCTGGTTTAATAAACAGATTTAATAATTTTATTAAATCTGGTTAAACCGGGATAAGAAATCCAATGTCGAAAGAAATATTGGATTTAGTGCCTAAACCAGGAATTTCTAATTTGATTTGGTTGGACCAAATAAATTGAGAAATTCCGGTTTAGTAAATAACCGGTTGACAATTGTGGTCATCGTAGTAATTAGAACTTGGTTAGACCAGTTTTAATGAACCAGACCGGTTATGTCAATTAATTGGACAATTGGGTCATGTCTTGGACATGGACCAATTCTTGGGCCTCGGGCCAAGAAGTTAAAACAATTGGGCCAGTTAATTGAGTCTTTCTTCAGATTAATTTAAAATCTATTTTATAAAATTATAAAGTCGTTTTTAAATTAAAGTTTCCGAAATTTTATAATTAGAAAGTTTCTTAATATAGAAGTTTCTGAATTTGCGGGTTTTGGATTTTAAAGAAATTTCTAAAGTTAGAAAGTTTCCGGTTTTAGAAAGTTTCCAATTTTAGAAAGTTTCCAAAAATAGTAGGTTTCCATAAATAGAAAGTTTCCCGAAATAGTAATCTTCTATTTTGGGAATGATTTTAATAAACCTACGAACCTCAAATAATATCAAGCGTTGGATGTCTTGTCCAGGCTATGTCAGCTGTCAAAGCCCATTCAATTGCATTCATGGCCTTACAGTGTGAGGATGTCTGTTTTTGCGTGGGTAAGACGGTTTGTGATTCATAAATGTCATTGGGAGTCCCAGACATTAATGATTACATGACTGTATAGTCTGGTTTTCTTGACTAGGCCATCGGGAGTCCCGGGCCTTGAGACATCAGAGTGGATTGGGCCTCGGGCCCAGATTCACAACCAAGAGTTATATCACGGATATAATTAGCCGATATAGGGCTTACCGATATAAGCTAAGGTTGGGTGACGGCCAGTGGCCCACTTTAATTTTAGTTATATGTGGATCTTGGAATCATTATATTCTATTGAGGGTAACTTAAGTTATTGAATATAATGCGTGATTAATCATATTATATTTTAATACGAGATTAGTCATTTTGAACATAATAACTAATAACCTTTTTATTTATATATTTCAGATATGACTACTACAAGCACACAAAACACATTCTCGATCCGGTCTGTTCTCGAGAAGGAGAAGCTGACTGGAACGAACTTCCTGACATGGTCAAGGAACTTGAGGCTGGTCCTCAAGCAGGAGAAGAAGGATTATGTCCTTCGAGATCCCCTCCCCGAGAGGCCTCTTGCCAATGCTGCCAGGACTCTGCACAATGCTTGGGAAAAGCATTCGTCAGATGAAAATGATGTTTATTGCCTGATGTTGGTGACAATGACTCCTGAGCTGCAAAAACAGTTCGAAAGTGTATTGTCTCCAATCGAGATCATGGCAAGCCTGAAATCGCTTTTTCAGGAGCAGGCTAGGACCGAGAGGTTCCAGACAGTTAAGAACCTCTTGGACTGTAAGTTGGCTGCGAATGCGGCAGTGAGTCCTCATGTCTTGAAGATGATGGGTTATCTCGATCATCTTCAGAAACTCGACTGCCCAATCAGCCAGGAACTTGCCTGCGACATTATTCTGCAGTCTTTACCTGCAAGCTATGATCAGTTCATTCTGAACTTTAACATGCATGGCTTGAGTAAGACACTGCCTGAGCTTCACGGAATGCTCAAGACTGTAGAGCCCAACTTGAAGAAAACCGCCAAGGACCCCAATGTGCTTATGGTACAAAAGGGCAAGGGGTTTAAGAAGTCTTCTGCTAAGGATAAGGGAAAGGCCAAGGGTGTCCAAGTCGCGGACAAGGACACGCCAAAGCCCAAGCCCAAGTCCAAGGCTGGGCCTACTGACATGTGCAGGTTCTGCAAAGAACTGGGGCATTGGAGAAGAGATTGTAAGAAATTCCAGGAAGGTCTAAAGGAATTAAAGAAGAAGACTTTCGAGACTTCTTCATCAGGTATTTTTGTTATAGAAGTTAATACAACTACTTCTGATAATACCTCATGGGTCATGGATACTGGTTGTGGGGCTCATATTTGTACTAATATGCAGGCACTCAGCAACAGTAGAAGGCTGAAGCAAGGACAAGTGGAGCTACGAGTTGGGAATGGAGCGAAAGTTTCAGCACTAGCTGTAGGAACATACTTGTTGTCTTTACCTTCGGGATTGATTTTAGAACTGAATAATTGTTATTTTGTACCTGCTATAAGCAGAAATATTATTTCAATTTCTTTGTTGGATTTGGAAGGTTATGATTTTTCAGTTAAGAATAAATTATGTTCCTTCAATCGCAACAATTTGTTCTATGGTTCTGCCCCTCTTACGAATGGGCTTTACATACTTGATCAATCCGCGCCAATTTATAACATTAATACAAAACGGTTTAAACCTAATGAGGAAAACCGAACGTTTCTATGGCATTGTCGTTTAGGGCACATCAGCGAGAAACGCATCAAGAGGCTCCATTCGAATGGACTTCTTGGCTCATTTGACTTTGAGTCATGTGAGAAATGCGAATCCTGCATGATGGGCAAAATGACACGGCCCCCCTTTAATAAACCTAACGAGAGGGCCAGTGACTTATTGGGCCTGATACACACTGATGTGTGTGGCCCAATGTCCACAAATGCAAGAGGAAACTATCAGTACTTCATTACCTTCACTGATGATTTCAGTAGGTATGGATATGTTTATTTGATGAAACATAAGTCTGAATCCTTTGAGAAGTTCAGAGAATTCCAAAATGAAGTACATAACCAACTTGGCAAAAGCATTAAGGCTCTTCGGTCCGACCGAGGAGGAGAATACTTAAGTCAAGAATTCAGTGATCATCTGAGAGAGTGTGGGATCGTATCCCAACTCACTCCTCCTGGAACACCTCAATGGAATGGTGTGTCTGAGAGGAGAAATCGGACCTTATTGGATATGGTTCGATCTATGATGAGTCACACAGACCTTCCAATATCCCTTTGGGGATATGCTCTGCTAACAGCAGTGTTCACACTAAACAGAGCGCCATCAAAAGCAGTAGCAAAGACACCATATGAATTATGGACTGGAGAAGCTCCAGTGCTGTCTTATCTAAGAATTTGGGGTTGTGAAGCCTATGTTAAGAGATTAATCTCAGATAAGCTTACACCAAAATCTGATAAATGCTACTTCATTGGTTATCCAAGGGAAACCAAGGCTTATTACTTCTATCTACGTTTCGAGAACAAGATCTTTGTTGCCCGGGATTGTAACTTTCTTGAGAGGGAGTTTCTCTCTAAGAAAGACAGTGGGAGTAAGGTACTGCTTGAAGAAATTCAAGATGAACAGGATACTGCTCAACCTAATGAGGAAGAGCAGCAGGAGGATCTACAAGAAATCGTAGAGCCTGAACCTGTAGTACCTGAAGTTCGAAGATCCGGGAGGATCCGTCACGAACCCGAGAGATATCAGGGATTCCTCGTGACTGACTGTCATGATCTTTTGATCATTGATGGTGATGAACCATCGAACTTCAATCAAGCCATGATGGGCCCAGATTCCTCTAAGTGGCGCAAGGCCACTGATTCCGAAATGGACTCCATGTCGGTCAACCAAGTGTTTTCGTTGGTTGACTTACCCGCTGGTGTAAAAGCCATCGAGTGCAAATGGATCTTCAAGAAGAAGATTGACGTGGATGGAAATGTCCAGATTTATAAAGCCAGGTTGGTGGCAAAAGGTTTCAGACAAGTTCACGGTGTGGACTACGATGAAACCTATTCACCGGTGGCTATGATGAAATCTATTCGGATTCTACTAGCAACTGCAGCTTTTCATGATTATGAAATTTGGCAGATGGACGTGAAAACCGCCTTCCTGAATGGTATTCTGGAAGAGGATGTGTATATGACACAACCTGACGGTTACATAGATCCAAAGAATGCTGGGAAAGTATGCAAGCTTCACAAATCCATTTATGGATTGAAGCAAGCATCGAGGAGCTGGAATCTTCGTTTTGATGAAGCGATCAAGCAATTTGACTTCATCAGAAACGAAGAAGAACAATGCGTGTATAAGAAATCTAGTGGGAGCAAGATTGTATTTCTTATTCTGTATGTCGATGACATACTACTTCTCGGAAACGACGTTCCAATGCTGAAGTCTGTAAAGGACTGGCTTGGAAGTTGTTTTTCCATGAAAGACATGGGTGAAGCCGCATACGTTCTTGGAATTAGGATCTATCGGGATAGACCTAAGAGGCTGATAGGCTTGTGTCAAGACTCATACATTGACAAAGTCCTACAAAGATTCAGCATGAAAGATTCCAAGAAGGGCTTCACGCCAATGGTACATGGCACAACGCTAAGCAAGAAGCAGAGCCCCACGTCGGCTGCTGAGCTTGAGCGCATGAAGAACATTCCTTATGCATCTGCAATAGGATCTGTCATGTATGCCATGATCTGTACTCGTCCTGATGTTGCTTATGCATTGAGCATGACGAGTAGATACCAGTCAAATCCAGGTGAAAACCATTGGATTGCCGTAAAGAATATCTTGAAGTATCTAAGACATACTAAGGATAAATTCTTAGTGTACGGTGGAAGTGATGTGCTTAAAGTCAGTGGATTCACGGACGCAAGTTTCCAGACAGACACAGATGATTTCCGGTCACAGTCCGGTTATGTCTTTTGTCTGAATGGCGGTGCAGTAAGTTGGAGAAGCTCCAAGCAGGACACCATTGCTGATTCCACTACAGAAGCTGAATATATCGCCGCCTCGGAAGCAGCGAAGGAAGCTGTTTGGATACGAAAGTTCATTATGGAACTAGGTGTGATACCAGATGCGGCTGAGCCTCTGGCACTGTTTTGTGACAACAATGGTGCTATAGCTCAGGCAAAGGAACCAAGATCACACCAGAAATCCAAGCATGTTCAAAGAAGATATCACTTGATACGTGACATCATTAATAGAAAGGAAGTCAAGATCAGCCGAGTTCCGACAGATGATAATGTCGCTGATCCGTTGACAAAGCCACTCCCAAGGCCTAAGCTCGAGTTCCTGACTGAAGCTGTAGGCATTAGAAACATTGAAATGTAATCTAAATTTGAGTGGGAGTTTTGTGAGCTTTATTTTAGTTATTTGATATGTTCTTGTAAAACATTATTTTATGTTTTAATGAAATTATTATTTCAAGATTATTTTAACTGTGATGAAATAATCGTTCCAAAATGATATGAACCATTTTATAGGTCATCGAAGTAAATGATTTGATCTTGAGTCATCGAAGTCATTTAGCTTGATCATGAGATCCTATATTTGATAAATGTTTTATATCATCATGTCCCTAGTCGAAGGTTGTTGAAACTGGAACACCAACAACCGTGTGAGACTGGATTGGTACGTGACTTATGACAAAGTCTCAGTGTGTCATAGATGCACGGCATCAAAGTCAGTACATAGGTGTATGTTGGGAACATACGACCGGACAAGACCCGACTATAAGAACTCTTCAGGATATTTATATCTGTGTCATAAGAGATTCTTACTACGACTATAGAGTATAGTCCTTAGACCTGAGTTCACATGCATGTGACTGCACATGGACTGATGTACTTTGATCATTGTCTAACGCTATCGTTCTGTGATAGCTATAAGGACCTTGTTTGGGTGCATTATGAAATGAGTAGTTTACAGTGATGGAACAAGACGGAATTTGTCCCTCCGATATAAGTGGAGTGAATATCTCTAGGCCAATCGGAGATTTGAATACTGGAAAACGCATGGCCATGCTCAAACGGACTTTCCCGAGTCGTTTGGATTGTCAGTATCAAATCAGAGTCCGATGAACAAGATTAGGCTTTATAAGGATGACACCAATCTTGCCTTATGACTAATCGAGATATTGAGACAAAAGGATTATGAATACAGAGATTCCAATACAAGTGGGAGATTGTTGGAATTGTGTCCAGTAATCTCGGTACTGTCTCTAGAAAGTAAGAGTATGTCGAGATCAGACATAAGTCATATAATACTGGGGATCATGATGGCTTGCTAGAGTCCGCTCATGATCTATAAGTCTTGGACTTATTGCTTTTATTATATGATCCCATATGGGTCACACGCCTAAGCTAACAGGAAAATGTGTTGGAACGGCTTAGCAGAAGTACGACAAAAGTGCTAGGCATTTGTCGTACTAAGAGAGAAAGATTAATGGGTCTGATTAAATGGGATTTAATCAGATTGGGCCCAAAAGCCCAAAAGGGAAAGAGAAGGCTTTTAATGACTAAAAGCCAAGTCTTTTCTCCCCAACCCTAATGCCCAGCCGCGGCTACTCCTCTCTTTCTCTGCGCCTCTGTTCTTCGTGGTCTAGCAGCCATTTCCTTGTGAAGCGTGTGTGAACCTCTGGAGGATTCATCCCTCGGTGCATCTATCTGATCTCTGACCTGTTCTAATCCTTCCGCTGCAACAAACAGGTAAAAGGTGAGATCATGTTATGATTCTAAATAAGAACACCTAGATCTGATGCATGTTTAGGTTGATATCAATATGAGAATTGAATCAGGATCAACTGAACTATCCAACATCAATAACCAAATAAAGCCCTTTATTAACTCCCACTGAAATTAAGACTACATCTTAATTTCACTTATCCTACAGCAACAGTCCGCGACTCGTGCTTAGGCCTAAGGAGTGGCTTCGTTAATAGATTAGCAACGTTCTCATTCGTTGAAATTTGCTGATCTACTTAACATCTCTGTCATTTATCTCACGGAATAGGTTATACCTACCCTCAAGGTGTTTGGACCTCTGATGTGCAGCTAGTCTCATCTATGCTGGGAATCACATCAAGTTCAGTGACGAACTCTTCTTTCCAAACAACCTCTTTCGCCGCTTCCCAAGCTGCGAAATGTTCAGCTTAAGTCATGGAGTCAGCAACAGTGCCTTGCACCGCCAGATAGACACAAGATATAACCGGACTGTGATCGGAAATCATCTTTGTCCGTTGGAAACTTGCCTTTCAGACTCTATCGACTTATAGCACCTCACTTTCTCCGTAAATCAAGAATTTTTCTTAGTATTCCTTGAATACTTTAGGATATTCTTTACGGCAATCCAGTGATTCTTTGCTGGATTTGACTGGTCTTTACTTGTCTTACTTAACATTAAAACAACATCAAACAAGTATGTTTCATGGCATACATGATAGATCCAATTGCCGACGCATATGGAATCTCATCCATGCATTTAAGCTCAGCAGTTATCGTAGGACACTGTGTCTTGCTTAACGTAATGCCATGTGACATTGGCATAAAACCCTTCTTGGAATGCTGAAAACGTGTAGTACTTTGTCAATTTAAGAATCTTGACTTTGTCCTACCAGCTCTTTCGGATCTCTATCTTTAGATCCAAAATCCAAGAACTACGTGGCTTTACCCATGTCCATCATAAAACCAACTCCCAAGCCAGTCCTTTACCGACTGCAGCATTGGGACGTTATATCCGAGAATCAGTATGTCATCGACATACACTATGAGAAATGCAATATTGCTCCCACTTATCTTTTAGTAAACGCACAGTTCCATTTCGTTCCTGTTCAGGTCAAAACCTTGACTATTTCAACAGAACGAAGATTTCAACTCCGATATGTTTGCTTCCATCCATGAATGGATCGATGAAGCTATCTTACACAAAATGTAATTTTTCGGAGTCCGGGCTTACTTTCGCTTCTTTGAATTTCGCAGATTCGTCGCTTTCAATGATCATCAGATCATGCGAACTTTCAATGATCATCAGTTTCAACTAATGACGAGAAATCACTCTCGGATTAGTAACTGATTCATTCATATCTGCGAACTTCAGGCTCTACAGGTGTAGATTCTACAGAAATCTGTAAATCCATCCGTTGCTCACCCTCAACAGGTTGAGCAGCCTCCTGTATTTCTCGAATTTCTTCGAGTTATACTTTTACTCCCACTGTTCTTCTTGGAAAGTAACTTCCCTTCTTAGAAAACAGAATGGACGTAAAAGTAACAAGCCTTGGTTTCCCTAGGACAACCAGCAAAGTAGCACAACTATAAATACTCAGTAAAGACGAATTTGGATCGATTCCAATCCACATTTACGTGGTGGTGTCTTTCAACTGGTATTGGTGGAACTATTTCAGTGTAAACTTAGATATTTCTAGAGCGTTATTCTTAAAAAATATCATGGAAGATTCGTGTGACTCATCTTTAATCATTTCTTATAAGATTTGATTCTTTCTCACAGAAATACCTCAAGGTTTTCAGGAGAATTGAGCTGTGAAACGACTTCACACTCATTCAGATGATCACACCATTAATGACTCAAGTATTCTCACTCGTGATTTAATTCAGAGTCTTAATACTTCTGTCACTCAGATTCTATACCTCATTCTGGAACTCTTTCGATCATGTCAAAGAATTCCGACTTGTGTCTCATCAAATGAACACAGTCTTACTCACTGAATTAATCAGTAGAGACAATGAAGTACAGGAAATTTTCTCTGGCATTTCTGCTCATCGGACCACATACATGAGTATGTTCAATCTCCAATAAGCCTTTGGGCCTTTCTCTAGCTCGGCTAAGATAGGCCCCTTTGTCTTTTGGTCCAGTAAACAGAATTCAAGTCTCATAAGATATCCGATCAAATGATCCCAATAGTGCATAACTATGGGATTTCTGAATCCGACTTACTCTATGTGACCAAGACTTTTATGCCAAGAAAAATCAGGTTTAATTCATCAGATTTAAACCAATTCTGTATTTATGTTACATTTAGGCACTCTTTGGTTTAAGATATAAAACCCATTCCTTGAATAGGGTGCTACAATTAATATTTCATTAAGATCAAAAGAACAAAACTTGTCTTTTATCAAAATGAAAAACATTCAAATTCTTACAAGAAAATGAAATAGAACTCTGCTTAAAGCAGGTACATTGTAGCAATTACTTAATACAAAACCAAGCCTCGAAGGCATCTATAAGTGAAAACCCTACGGCTGAGGCAGCATCCCAAGCTCCTTCCAGACACGCAGTTTCACTTGCCCTTCCTTCAAAGTTCTACTGTTTCCCAGGCTCTGCATATTATAACAAATATCAGTGCCACAACCAGTATCCAATACCTATAAGGTATAACTTGAAGTAATAACATGAATACCTGAGGAAGTAGTCTCATACATCAACTTCAACTCCTCATCATCTTCCATGAATTTAATGCAATCTCTCTTCCAATGCCCTGTCTCCTTACAGTAGCAGCACTTACCAACGTAAGAGGTATCTGACTCGGGCTCAGAAGACACACGCTTGCCATGATTCAAAATCTGGACAACTTTGCCTTCACCCTTGTCAGCATTAGGTTTAGTAAACCTACCCTTCTCATTCATGAGATTATTCAGGGTACTCTTTACGTTTGGCTCAACTGTCTTGAGCATATCATGCAGTTCAGTCAGCGTCTTCGTTAAGCCTTTCTTGATATAGTTCCTTCTGAACTTATCATAGCTTGACGGCAGTGACTGTAGAATGATCTCAGTTGCCAATTCTTGGCCAACTGGATAATCCAGTTTCCTCAGGTTATCAATGTAACCCATCATTTTACTGACATGAGGACTCACTGGATGATCATTTGGTAGCTTGCAGCTAGTGAGAGACTTAACCAACTGGTATCTCTCCACTCTTATCTGCTCCTGAAATTTCAATTTCAGGCTGCTGATCATCTCTATTGGCGACTCCATGTTCTCATATTGCTTCCGCAAGTCTGAGTCCATGGTAGCCAATATCAGACCACGCACATCTACCGCATCATTATAATGCTTATTCCAAGCATCATATACTGCATGAGAGGCATTGAACCCGATCCTCACGGGGAGAGCTCTCTCAAGGACATAGTCCTTTCTCTCCTGCCTGAGGACTAGCCTCAAGTTCCGCGACCAAGTCAAGAAATTTGATCCGTTCAGCTTGTCCATCTCAAGGACAGACCGGATCGAGAAAGTGTTTTGATTGTTTGTGCTAGTCATAACTGAAATTTAAGATAAAAGGATTTTAGAAATATGTTCAATATGATTAATCTCGTATTATATTTAATATGATTAATCTCGCATTATATTCAATAACATCAGTTACCCTCAATAGAATATAATGATTCCAAGATCCACATATAACTAAGATCAAAGTGGGCCACTGGCCGTCACCCAACCTTAGCTTATATCGGTAAGCCCTATCTCGGCTAATTATATCCGTGATATAACTCTTGGTTGTGAATCTGGGCCCGAGGCCCAATCCACTCTGATGTCTCAAGGCCCGGGACTCCCGATGGCCTAGTCAAGAAAACCAGACTATACAGTCATGTAATCATTAATGTCTGGGACTCCCAATGACATTTATGAATCACAAACCGTCTTACCCACGCAAAAGTAGACACCCTCACACTGTAAGGCCATGAGTACAATTGAATGGGCTTCGACAGCTGACATAGACTGGACAAGACATCCAACGCTTGATATTATTTGAGGTTTGTAGGTTTATTAAAATTTCATCCCAAAATAGAAGATTACTATTTTTGGAAACTTTCCTTTTTGGGAAACCTACTAATTTTGGAAACTTTCTAAAATTGGAAACTTCCCTAAAATGGAAACTTTCTAATAATGGAAATTTCCTAAATTGGAAACTTTCTAAATATAGAAATTTCCTAAAATCCAAAACATGCAAATCTAGAAACTTCTATTTTAAGAAACTTTCTAATTTCAAAATTTTGAAAAACATATTAATTTAAAAGTCGATTTTATAATTTTATAAAATAAATTTTAAATTAATTCTGAAGAAAAGACTCAAATAATTGGCCCAATTGTTTTAACTTCTTGGCCCGAGGCCCAAGAATTGGTTCATGTCCAATACATAACCCAAATGCCCAATTAAATGACATAACCGATCTGGTTCATTAAAATTGGTCTTAACCAAAATTAATTACTACGATGACCACAATTGTCAACCGGTTATTTACTAAACCGAATTTTTTCAATTTATTTGGTCCAACCAAATCAAATTAGAAAATCACTGGTTTAGGCACAAAATCCAATTTTTCGACTTTAGATTTCTTATCCCGGTTTAACCAGAACTTAATAAATATTATTAAATCTGTTTATTAAACCGCGACGATTAAATTTTAATCAGTTTTAAACCGAGCCTTAAACCGAACCGAACCGATTGATCACGTGAACCGATCACGACCTAGCCGTGAGCTTCACGCGATCACGCCAGCCGCAAACGATGCACGGACGGGACGATGGTCGGGACGAGTGATCGGGACGGGATGGCGGGTCGATAGCGGGACGCGGATTGGGCCGAGATCCATGCGATCTGCCTTGCAGATCCATGCGATCGGGACGTGAGAAAGCGACGATCGTGGTCGATCTCGCGATCGGATCCATCGCTTCTCTCGGTCGTGCGCATCATCGCCGATCGGTAATGACCACGCGACACGATCCACGATCGGTCCGTGCGTCATGCCGATCCGGATGTATGATCCTTCGACGATCACACTCCGACGCATACCAATTCAATATAGATTGGATCATGCGATTTCAATTAGTTTAGGTTTTAATTCTTGTTTCTTAAGTGTTTTTCCTTATCAGTAGGTTGATTCAAAAACACTTCTTAAACAATCCTAAACATGATTCTAAACAAGAAAAACCACAGAACCTGGCTCTGATACCACTGTTGGATCGTTTAGTGTCTCCTGATTCAATTCACAGATTGATTCATCCTACTAAACATGCAGATCTAGGTTCTCTTGAATAGAAACATAATAGATCTCACCTGTTACCTTTTTGTGCAGCGGAATGGGAGGTAATAGTCAGAGATCAGCAGAACCACCAAGGGATGGATCCTCCAAAGGCTCACACACGCACACCGGGAAATTGGCTGCTAGACCAGCTGAGAGAGGAGGCGCAGAGAGAGAGGAGGGAGGCGCAGAAGCTGAGGAAAAATTAGAGAGCTTTAGGTCAAGTTTTATTCATTAAAACTCCCTTTAGTTCTCATGGGCTTTTGGGCCCAATTCTCAGTTCTGATTAAATCCCATGGATTTAATCAGGCCCTTTATACTCTCTAAGTACAGTAAATGCCTAGCACTTTTACCGTACTTCTGCTAAACCGTTCCTTCGTATTTTCCCGTCAGCTTAGGCGTGTGACCCATATGGGATCATATAATAAAGGCAATAAGTCCAAGACTTATAGATCATGAGCGGACTCTAGCAAGCCATCATGACCCCCAGTATTATATGACTTATGTCTGATCATTGACATACTCTTACTTTCTAGAGACAGTACAGAGATTACTGGACATAATTCCAATATAAGCTCCATAATCTCCACTTATGCTCCAAACGTGCGTGTACCCAATAAAACCTGTAAAAGACTCTAAAGAAACACTAATAGACTCTAAAACACACTTATATCATGGTCTAAAACTAGTAAAAACCATGATATATCAACTCCCCCACACTTAGCATTTACTTGTCCTCAAGCAAAACAAAGAACTAGACATGGTGAAGAGGTTTGAAAACTTTCAGAAACTCTTTTCATCTTAGAAGCAATAACACTCAGATTCCCCTTAGTAATCCACATGAAAGATTTCACCTGCAGACATCAAGACCAACATATACTTCCCCCACACTTAGCAAATGTCCTAAGTAAACTCCACAATCACATTCACGCATTCAAATTCCCCCTACTGACTTCTGCAAGTATTTAAGTGCGGTCTCACCTAAGGAGTATCGATCAAAGGGCACATGGACTCTTACCTTGTCAGCTCTAGACCACCATACTATCTTTCTCTGGTCCCTTTCTTCTCTTTTCCCTTCCTTAACAACTGATTTTTCCCCACTGGGTATCATTTTATTTTTTTTATCAGTGTTTTTCCCGTTTTGGGGTGTACTTTGGACACATTCCATGGATCGCACAGGAGGTAATAGTGATAGCTACCACTCCCGTGACCACTTCGGAGCTACTAGCTCATCCTCAATTTATTACACTTTTTTTTACTTTATGGAAGGGGAGAAGGGAACCAAATAGGACAGGTTTACAAGCTGTGTCAGAACTAACAAGGGAATCTGACTCAAGGTATTCCAAGCCCTTAGGTGAGAAAATTAAGTCAGTATTAAGGTGAAGTCAGTAAAAGGATCCTCTGATACCTGAAGCGATGTGGGTGTTCTCAGTAGGCTGATCCGTGTCTGGGTTTTCTAATAGTCAGAGATTGTTCTGCAACTTCATCCCAATGGTTACTTAAGTTCCTGCAAGTGCTATTAATCTTCTCAAAAATTCATTGTTTCTTACTTAAACTGTTTTGACTCGATAAAACAAAATTTTGAAAAATACTGACTCTAAGAAAACAGAAAGATTAAGTCAGTAGCACCTCCCCCACACTTAAGACACACTGTCCCCAATAGTGTCAAGCGAAGGATTGGTAAATAGAAAGAAAAATTTAGTTAATGGATGAGTTAAGTTCTGTCTGATTTTTACCTCTGCCGCACCTGCATCGACCGTTGCACTAGGTGCATCGACCGTTGCTGGGCGATTTTCGTTATGGGTCGATCGTTGCTCAGGACCGCAACGATCGCTGTAATGCGATTTCTTTCGTGTTGTGACGATCGACACAATGGTGTGTCGATCGACGCACTGCGATTTCTCCGAGACCTGCAGACAAAAGTCACCAAAAACAGAAACAAAACGTAAAATCCTACAAAAACACTAAAATTAAAATGCAAAAACGAAAACAGTGGGTTGCCTCCCACTCAACGCTCTCTTAAAGTCAATAGCTTGACGTTTCAGCTGATCTAGGTAGAGGGTGCATCATCCAGAGGCAGAATCTGACCTCCTGGAATCTCGGCCTTAGCCCAATAATGTTTCACCCTCTATCCATTCACAGTGAATTCATTACCTTCCTTGCTGGTTAGAACGACAGCTTCATATGGACGTACCTCTTTGATCGTGAAAGGACAAGACCACCTTGATTTCAGCTTACCTGGAAACAAATGCAAACGAGAGTTATACAAAAGTACCTGATCATTAGGCTCAAACTGTCTAGAGACAATCTTCTTGTCATGATAAGCCTTAGTCCTCTCCTTGTACAACTTTGAGTTCTCATAGGCAAAATGTCTAATCTCATCCAACTCATTAAGCTGCATCAATCTCCTTTCTGCAGCAGATTTAAGATCAAACTTCATCTGCTTTACAGCCCATGCTGCTTTGTGCTCAAGTTCTACCGGCAGATGACATGCTTTTCCATATAGCAGATGAAATGGAGTGGTCCCAAGTGGTGTCTTGAATGCTGTCCGGTAAGCCCATAGTGCATCATCTAGCTTTGCTGCCCAATCTTTTCTTGTTTTTCCAACTGTCTTCTCAAGGATCTCCTTAATATGTCTGTTAGAAACCTCGACTTGTCCACTAGTCTGAGGGTGATAAGGAGTAGCGACTCGGTGATGAACTCCATGCTTCTTCATCAGCTTCTCGAAGACTTTATTGATAAAATGAGATCCTCCATCACTAATCACTATCCGAGGTACTCCAAATCTGGGGAATATGATGGTCTTAAACAGCTTAATGACCACCGAAGAATCATTGGTTGGACTAGCTATTGCTTCCACCCACTTAGACACATAGTCCACAACAACCAAGATGAACTTATTCCCATAGGATGAGGGAAAAGGACCCATGAAATCTATGCCCCAGCAATCGAAAACCTCAACTTCCAGAATGAAATTCTGAGGCATCTCATGCTTCTTGCTGATTTTCCCTCTCCTCTGACAGGCATCACACTGAGAGACAAAAGAATGGGTGTCTCTAAACATCGTAGCCCACCAGAAACCTGCTTGTAAAACCTTAGACACAGTCTTGAAAGTAGCAAAATGTCCAGCATAATCTGATCCATGAAAGTGGAATAGGATTTCCGGAACCTCTGATTCAGCAACACATCTCCTATAAAGACCATCCGAACAGTGTTTGTAGAGATAAGGCTCATCCCAGTAGTATCGTCTGAGCTCCCTGAAGAACTTCTTCTTTTCATATCCTTTCAAATCATCTGGTTCAGTCTCTGCTGCTAGATAATTGGCTATATCTGCATACCAGGGTCGATCGGTGGCTGCGACATCATTAACTTTGAAGTAACAATTCCCAGTCTGAAGCTTGAAGGATTCTGGGTTCGTATCCGGTCTGCATCGATCGACGCAAAAGTCCGCATCGATCGTCGCTTCCCCGATACTTGCATCGATCGTTGCCAATGTGGTATCGATCGACGCAAGGCGATTATCCCGACCGTTCTGCAGCTCTCTGTCCAAATCCGTCTGAAACACTGTCCCGATTATATTGACGTTTTCCTCAGGCAAGAAATCATTAATGGGACGTGTTCTTCAACCAGAATCCTTGATAGATGGTCAACAACTCCATTTTCAACTCCCTTCTTGTCTCTCACTTCAATATCAAACTCCTGAAGCAACATAATCCATCTCAAAAGCCTTGTCTTAGCATCTTTGTTCTGCATCAGATACTTCAGAGCTGAATGTTCAGTGTGTACAATCACCTTGGAACCAACAAGGTAGGGGCAAAACTTCTCGAATGCAAAGACAACAGCCAACAACTCCTTTTCTGTAGTGGCGTAGTTTCTTTGCGCATCATCTAGCGTTCTGCTTGCATAGTAAATGACATGAAGCTTTCTATCCTTTCTCTGCCCCAGAACAGCTCCTACAGCAAAATCACTTGCGTCGCACATTACCTCAAAAGGTAGATCCCAATCTGGTGGTTGTACTATAGGAGCACTCACTAATGCTTGCTTAATCTGTTCAAATGCAGCCTGACATTCTGCAGCGAACTCAAATTTGACATCTTTACACAGCAAAGCAGTCAGTGGTCTAGCAATCTTGCTGAAATCCTTGATGAACCTCCTATAGAATCCAACATGTCCAAGAAAACTTCTCACGGATTTCACAGAATCAGGTGCCTGAAGGCTGGTCATAACCTCAATCTTAGCGCGGTCTACTTCGATCCCTGCTTCAGACACTCTATGTCCAAGAACAATACCATCTCTAACCATGAAATGACACTTTTCCCAGTTAAGGACCAAGTGCTTTTCCTCACATCTAGTTAGCACTTTGCACAAATTATCCAAGCACTCATTATAAGAGGATCCATAAACTAAAAAATCATCCATAAATACCTCCATAAAGTCCTCAATCATATCAGTGAAGATGGACATCATGCATCTCTGGAAGGTGGCTGGTGCATTACAGAGTCCAAAAGGCATCCTGCGGTATGCAAATGTCCCATAGGGACAAGTGAAAGTAGTCTTTCCCTGATCTTCTGGATGGATGGGAATCTGAAAGAAACCTGAGTATCCATCGAGGAAGCAATAGTAAGGGTGGTTTGCTAACCTCTCTAGCATCTGATCAATAAAAGGTAAGGGAAAGTGATCCTTCCTGGTCGCAGCATTAAGCTTCCTGTAATCTATGCACATACGATGTCCAGTCACTGTCCTAGTGGGAATCAACTCATTCTTCTCATTCTTCACCACTGTAACTCCACCTTTCTTAGGCACAACATGAACTGGACTGACCCAATCACTATCAGATATTGGAAAAATGATCCCAGCATCCAGTAGCTTCATGATCTCTTTCTTTACCACTTCATTAATGTTAGGATTCAGCCTCCTCTGATGCTCTACTGATGTCTTAGACTCATCCTCAAGATGTATCCTATGCATGCACAGCTCCGGAGAGATACCTGAAATATCATCAAGAGAATAGCCAAGAGCTTTGCGCAGCTTGCTTAGCAGTAAAGTGAGCTCTGCGTTGTTCAAACTAGCATTAACAATCACTGGATATGTTGAATTAGGTCCAAGAAATGCGTACCTTAGCCCGGATGGTAGTTGTTTCAGCTCAATTTTCGGAGCTTTTTCTTCTGCCCAGTCTCTGTCGACCTGCAACGATCGATGCCCATATGGTGTCGATCATTGCATCGTCGCGTCAGACACTCCGACTTGCATCACCTCCTCAGCAGAATCCATTAGCCTCTCGTAAAAGATTGCGGGCTCGTCTTGCAGATACTCCAGCTCCATTATAGAGCTCAGTAAAGCTCTTTCTAGTGGATCTTCAGCACGAGTTCTATGAAAGTAATCTGCAGCCAAATCACTGAGAGTATCTACATAAAATGTCTGTCCGTCGATGGTTGGTCTCTTTAACAGTTTGTCCATATCGAAGCTCATCTTCAGATCTCCTACATTCAGAACTATCTTACCTCCCTGGCCGTCAATCATCGCACCCGCAGTGGCTAAGAAAGGTCTACCCAAGATCAGTGGATCCTTTGGTTCTTCTCCATATTGCAGAACCACAAAGTCAGTAGGAATCACACATTGGCCAATCATTATAGGCACATCTTCCAATAATCCTTCAGGAATTCTGATCGTTCTGTCTGCTAAAACCAGTGAGATCCTAGTGGGTATGAAATCAGTCAACCCCAGTCTCTTAGCAACAGAGAAAGGCATAAGATTCACACTGGAGCCAAGATCACATAGAGACCTTTCGAATCTTTCCATGTAGATAGCACAATCCAACACAAAGCTTCCTGGATCTTTCAACTTCTCAGGATTCTGCCCTGAATCACTGCACTACACACCTCTGTGATCATCATTACAGTCTCCTCTTCAGACCATTTACCAACAATCAGATCCTTAAGACATCTCCTCATCACAGGAGTAGTTTCCATAGAATCAATCAAAGGCATTTCAACTTTCACCTTTTTAATGATTTCCTTGCATTTGTTATACTGTCTTTCGTTCTTAGCTTTCCTGGGATTCTTAGGAAAATGCACCTTAGGCTTGTACACTCTCTCATTTGCCTGTTTCGGTTTTTCTGTGTCAGAAACCTTTGCAGTCGCCTTGCGTCGATCGTTGCTGGGGTTGCGTTGATCGTTGCTGGGTGACTGTGTTTCAACTCCTGTGTCGAGCTATGGTTCGTCATCCTTGTTTTCGCTTTGTATCGACCGTTACTGAGGTGCGTCAATCGATGCATTGCGAAGCTCGCGGATCTCCTCTTCCAATTCTTCAATTTCCACGATTTCTTCGATACTCAACTGCTTTTTCTGGGCAGGAAACAGTTTCTTACCACTCCTTAATGTCACTGCATTGCACTGATACTTAGGATTAGCATCAGTTCATCCCGGGAGATATCCATCTTCCCTTTTAACATGTCCAGCAGTCTGTGCAACTCGAGCATCAAGCTCTTTCACATGCGAGCTCAAGGATTGAAACTTTCCATTCAGATCATCATACATATGCTCCAGCTTCTTGTCGTAGTTCTCAGCATGCTTGTTTTGACTCTTCAGCAGCTGTTCCATCATCGCTTCCATCTTGCTCTCATGAGGACTAGCAGTACTCTTCTGATAGGAATTACCTTGCTGAAAAGGCCTCTGATATCCAGCACTATTCTGTCTACCACTGAAAAACCTGTTACCTTGCTGGTATCCATACCTATTACCTTGAAAACCAGATCCTCCAACGTAGTTCACATCCTCTTCTTGGTTTTCTTCTTCAGCTCCAAATACCTCAACATCCTGAGCAAAATGCACAACCTTCTTCGCAGCTAGAAGATTGCAAACAGTGTCCAGCTTAGATCTAATATCAGCAATTTCCAAATTCTCTATCTTTCCACCGGACTTCTTTCTCCTCTCATCAGTAGTCTTGCAGCTATTGCTGCTCACTAAGTTCTCTATCAGCTGCTTAGCTTGCGCAGGAGTCCTAGTGTTGAAAATTGCATTGCTAGAATTATCCAGCGCAGTCTGATATGGAAGATCTATGCCTCTTAAGAAGATACCAAGCAATGTCACCTCAGTGAATCCATGATGTGGGCAGTCACGCTGGTACTTCTTTAATCGCATCCAGGCAGCTTTAAGAGGCTCTACAGGACCTTGGGAGAAAGTCAAAATGTCCTGTCTGGACTGATCTGAGCGCGCATCATCGTAGAAGTGTCTCAAGAACTCACTCTTCAGAGAATCCCAAGTAGTAAACTTCCCAGGTGGAAGTTGTTTTAACCAGGCAGCAGCATCTCCAGCGAGAGAGTAGGGAAAGAGTTTGAGAAATAGATAATCCTGGCACACTCCATCATACTTCATGCCAGTGATTATGTCCTCAAACTGATCAATGTGATCCATAGGCTGCTCTGATGTGTGACCATGGAAAGCATTCTGCCTCATCAGAGAGTAGTAGATGGTCTTGATCTCAAAATCGTTCCTCTCAAAACCAGGGGGTACAAGATCTGACCGGTTAGCATGAAACTCATCCGGACGATTGTAGTCAGCTAAAGTCCTCTCATGAAGAACCATCTGTCCATATTGGGCTTGTCCTTGGCCTTGTTCATGTTCTTGTTGTTCCACAGGTTCAGGGATTACATTCCCTTCAGCATCAATCCTATGCCCAACAGCATTGTACGGATTGTTATCTCGGTCCCTTAGGGTACCTTGAGCATCAGGAATCAGAATCAGACGTTCACGTAACATCCTTTCTCTTCTTTCTCTTCTGTTAGTCCTCTCTAGTCGTGCAAATTCTTCAAGTCCGAGATTGACGAGATTCAAGTTCTGATTACTTCTTGTTTCACGCGTCTGCATAAACCGTCTGTAATCGCAGTGCAACGATCGATGCAAGAGATGCAACGATCGACTCAACTCAGAATATCTTAGTGACGATCGACACAAAGAAGCAACAATCGACGCTATGCGAATGTCGTACCTGCGACAGAGAGAAAACAGAGAAAAAATCAGTAACTAAAACAAAAAATAAAAATCCTAGTCTAAACCCTAGGTTCGAATCTATCGAAGACTCAAAAGAGTCCCCGGCAACGGCGCCAAAAACTTGATAGGTGTCTAGTTTTAATCCTATTCTACTGCAAGTGCACAGTTATGTGATTGTAGTATATAGGGTATCGAAATCCACAGAGACTCCGGTCAACGATAGATATTAGAACAGTAGAGATTAAACTAAGATGAAAGCAATGTGAAGTAAACTAAAAAGCAAGCAAGAAAGTAAATCAAGTAGCAGGATTGGTTGTGAAAACAGTTAACTTAAAGCGCTAAGTCTAGGGCGTTCTCAGGAAATCAGACAAGCAGATAAATCATTCAGTCAGGATCTAATTAAGCACGGTTCTAGAACTCAAAACACAGATATAGAATTAACCAACTGTCGTTGCGAGAATTCTCTAAGTCTAAGTGCAACAATCCAAATTCCTTTGCAATTACTAACAGATTAAACCAGCATTAATTCCAAGTTCGATATGTTCACAATTAAACTAAACCAAATTCCTTTGCGAGTAATTTAATTGCTCAACCTAAATAGTTCAGATTCTAAACCACACTGTCGTGTCGTATTTAGAAACCTAAGATCTAGATTCTAAGTGATCAGGTTAGAACTAGCATTAAACACAATTTAGATCGAAGAACAAACAAGTTATGAATTCTTAACTGAATTAATTAAATCTAGCAAGTCATGAAATCCTATGTGAGAAACCCTAAACCTAACTAGGAATCTACTCAGACATAGATGATGTAAACATAATCAATGAATAATTAGATATCATATAAAAGATCAAAGAAGTAAAGGGGTTCGAAATCTTCTCCAAAATCAAGATGAAGTACATGATCAGATCAACCCCAAAATCTCTCTACAACTCTCAGCTCAAAGTATGAATGCTCCTTCAAAATAAAAGTCTAAAACCTAATTAATATAGCCTAATCACGTCTTGGGGCTTCTGTGTAAATATCTGGAACTTCTGGGCAACTCTGCAATATCTCATAACTTCATAACTCTCGGCGAGTCTGGCCCATTCGCGCTATACATCGATCGATGCAGGTGTGCAACGATCGACGCAGTCCTCTGTTCTGGACAGTGAACTCTATCTCTCGGGTCTAAACTCCAAAATGTGCCAATAAGCTCCATAATCTCCAATTGTGCTCCAAACATGCGTGTACCTAATAAAACCTGTAAAAGACTCTAAAGAAACACTAATAGACTCTAAAACACACTTATATCATGGTCTAAAACTAGTAAAAACCATGATATATCAACAACCGGTTAAAGCCATAAACGATTTCAAAAGGTGAATGTCGAGTAGCAGAATGCATGGAACGATTATATGCAAACTCAACATGCGGCAAGTTCTCTTCCCAAGTCCTAAGATTCTTATTAACCAACGACTTAAGCAAGGCAGAGAGTGTCCTATTCACTACTTCAGTTTGTCCATCGGTTTGAGGATGACAAGTAGTTGAAAACAAAAGTTTTGTTCCTAGCTTAGTCCACAAGGCTTTCCAAAAATAACTTAAGAACTTTGAATCACGATTACAAACAATGGTTCTAGGCATGCCATGAAGTCTATTTATTTCTTTAAAGAACAAATCGGCAATGTGGGATGCATCATTGGTTTTCAAACAAGGGATGAAGTGAGCCATTTTTGAAAACCTATCTACAACAACAAAGATCGAATCCCTACCATTTTTAGACTTAGGCAATCCAAAACCAAAATCCATAGACAAATCAGTCCAAGGGTGAGATGGGATCGGAAGAGGAGAATACAAACCTTGGGCAGAGTTTTTGTACTTAGCTTCCTTGCAAGTCACACACCGGCTGCAAATTCTCTCCACGTCTTTCCTTAGCCCCGGCCAATAGAAGTGATCCTCTAGAACCTTTAGTGTTTTGGCTGGTCCAAAATGTCCCATCAAGCCTCCTCCATGATCTTCCCTGGTAAACAATTCCCTCAAAGAACAATGAGGCACACATAACCGATTGTTAAAGAAAAGAAACCCTTCCAAAACAAAATACTTACCATAGGCGTGTTTTTGACAAGTCTGGAATGGTTCTCTGAAATCAGAATCGGTTTCATACAAAGCCTTAATGAACTTAAATCCCAAAAGCTTGGTTCCAATAGAGGACAGAAGTACATACCTTCGAGATAGTGCATCAGCAACTGTGTTCTCCTTACCTTGCTTGTACTTTATGACGTATGGGAAGGTTTCAATGAATTCCACCCAACGTGCATGTCTTTTGTTCAGATTTTGTTGGCCTTTGAGATGTCTAAGAGACTGGTGGTCGTTATGAATGACGAATTCCTTCGGCCATAGATAATGCTGCCAAGTTTGAAGCGCCCTCACCAGAGCGTAAAGCTCTTTGTCATAGGTGGGATAGTTGAGAGTAGCACCACCTAACTTCTCACTGCATAAGAACAACACCAATACCCACGCTTGAGGCATCACATTCAATTTCAAAAGTTTTAAAAAAATCAGGGAGAACAAGTAATGGAGCTTGGGTTAACTACCTCTTTAGAGTTTGGAACGCGTCCTCCTGAGCTTGCTCCCATTTAAACCCCACATTCTTCTTGATTACCTCAGTGAGAGGAGCTGAAATCGTACTGAAGTCCCGAACAAAGCGTCTATAAAAGACAGCCAAGTCGTGAAAGCTTCTGACCTCGCCTACGGTTTTCGAACTCGGCCATTCTCTGGTTGCCTTGACCTTCTCCTCATCTACTCGGATGCCATCTGCTCGTACAACAAAACCCAAGAACACGAGATGATCTGCTCCAAAAGTACATTTCTTAGCATTGGCATACAAGCTTTCTTTCCTAAGCACTTCCAAGAATTTCTCTAGATGCTTAACATGCTCATTCAAACTCTTGCTATAGACAAGAATGTCATCAAAATACACAACAACAAACTCTCCTATATAAGCTCTAAGCACATGGTTCATTAGTCTCATGAAAGTACTTGGTGCATTAGTCAACCCAAACGGCATTACTAACCATTCATACAACCCATGCTTAGTCTTAAAAGCCGTTTTCCACTCATCCCCTTCTTTTATTCGAATTTGATGGTATCCACTCTTAAGATCTATTTTAGAAAAGACTTTGGAACCATACAATTCATCCAACATGTCATCAAGCCGAGGAATGGGATGGCGGTACTTAACTGTTATGTTGTTGATGGCTCGGCAGTCAACGCACATTCTCCAGGTTCCATCCTTCTTTGGCAAGAGTAAGCCCGGTACAGCACACAGACTTAAACTCTCCCTGATGTAGCCTTTCTCCATCAACTCATTCACTTGCCTTTGAGGCTCCTTTGTTTCAACCGGGTTGGTTCGATAAGCGGGACAGTTTGGAAGAGAAGCTCCCAACACAAGGTCGATTTGATGCTCAATCCCACAGATAGGTGGCAATCCGCTAGGAGTCTCTTCAGGGAATACGTCACTGAACATGTTCATCAAATCTTGAAGTTCACTCGGAATCTCCGGTGCCGGGTTATAAGTCATTAGTTTTTCTTTAAACACAAGTAAGATAAAAGATTGATGAGTAAACAAAGTTTTCCTTACCTGACTCGGTTTGATATAGAAGTTGGAATTCCTGGTCGGCACCTTGGAAGCTTCTTGTTGCTTCTCTAGGTCACGGTTTCTTTTGAGTTGGATTTGGTCCTGTTGGACTTCTGCTGGAGACAAAGGAACCAGAGTGATCTTCTTGCCTCCGTGATCAAACGTGTTGCGGTTTGTGTAGACATCATGGACTGCCTTTTTGTCAAACTGCCAAGGCCGTCCCAAAAGAATATGGCTAGCATCCATAGGCAGAACGTTGCATACCACCTTATCCTCATAGCGTCCAATGGTGATTGGAACCGTGACCTACTCCTTAACGTGCAACTCGCCTTCTTCATTTAGCCATTACAACTTGAAAGGTCGAGGGTGCGGTCTAACTTCCAATCCAAGCTTCCTAACGAGAACATCACTTGCAACGTTAGTACAACTTTCACCATCAATAATCAAAGAGCAAACCTTATCATTAACAAAGCAACGAGAATGGAAAAGATTCTCCCTTTGTTTGTTATTGGCTGGTTTAGTCTGGACACTGAGTGATCTTCTAGTTACTAGGAGTTGTCCTTGAGCTTGACAGTCATACGGCTCGGGTTCCTCATCATAGATCGGACCTATATCCTCCTTTTCTTCCTTTTTTTCCTTGTACTCATACGCTCCATTATCAAGCAAGATCATGACCCTCTGGTTTGGGAATTTGTTAGCATAATGTCCTAGGCCGTGGCACTTAAAGCACCTGATATCTCTAGCTCTGATCGTGGATTCCACGGCTTTGCCTTTGTCTAATCGTGGAGGAGCATTAGTTTTAAAATCAGAAGTTGGCTGAGGAAGAGCCTTACCTTTGTCTTGATAGCTAGGTTTTGGAGTAAAAGCCGGTTTGGAAAATCCCCTCCTCAACGCTCTCAAACTCTTGTAGCTCCATCCTATCTTGGATTTACCGGTTCAAACCTGCAAGAAAACGAGCCAAGGTTGCATCCAAATCCTCATCTACATCCGCCTTAAGCATGAGAGTCTCCATCTCCTGGAAATAGTCTTCCACACTCTTTGTGCCCTGCACCAGTCGCCTCAGTCTATGGTGAAGATCCCTGTTATAATGTCTAGGCACAAATAGCTTTCTCATTAGTGTGGTTAGTTCATCCCAAGAAGAAATTGGTCTCTCTCCCATTATTCTCTTGAGAGTAACAACCTGATCATACCAATTGATTGCATATCCACTAAATTCAGAAGCAACCAACCTAACCTTATTAAGTTCGGACAAGTTTTGACAATCAAAAACTAACTCGGTTTTTCTTTCCCATTCCAAGTACATATCAGGATCATTTTTACCTAGAAAGGATGGAATCTTGAGCTTAAGATTTCCAAGGATGTTGTTTGTCCTCCTCACAAGTGGGTTGTCCTCCTCTCGGTGACGGTTTACTCTCCTTGATTTGACAATGGACCGGTCTTCCTCCGAGTCCTCCTCTTCTTCCTGGTCGTCGGCCGATCGGTTGTTCCTTCGGTTCGTCCTTGCGGTACGTCTAGGCTGTCCTTTCTGGTCCTCCTGTATCATGTTAAACCGGACATGGAGCCCTCTAGACCTGCATTCATTAGTTTCGTCATTTGATCATTAAGAGCTCTCATTTGAGTGCTAGTCAATCCGTTCCTAGGATTTTCATTCCTTTCTTCTTCACTATTCACCATGGCTTCCCGAAAACACTTAACAAACAGATTAATAGAAACACTCTCACTCTCAAGTGTTTAAACTTGCCCACACAAGTGTTTGGTCACTCCGAGTTATCTCTCAATGTTCTCAACAAACAAACTCAAGCTAAGTACTCCAAGCAACAAGGGGAAAGAAGAAGAAGATAGAAAGTTGAAAGATTTTTGGTGGGATTTGCCTTAACCAATTCAAGGCTGGATTTCTCCTCAGCCTGGCTAGATTTCTCCTTCGTCCTAAGAACAAACCTCTTTTTTTTTAATAAAATCGTTCAAACTTTTTTTTTATAAAATCGTTCAAACTTTTTTTTTTTATAAATCGAATTGGCCCAAATCCTTTACACAAGATAGAAAGAGAAGAAGTGTTTAAGAAATATAAATGAGGAAATAAAGAAATTGATACCAACAAAGAGTGGCTCTGATACCACTTAATGGATTCCCGGATAGGATTAACTCCTTGTTGGATCGAAGGATAGGTTGATGCCGGATTTAAAGCACAGCACGGATCAAGGGTGGATTGAAGGAGACGGTCAAAGGTTGCGGAAGGCCTTTGGTATTCCCCAACTTCAGAGAGAATCGAAGAAGTAACCCTTAACAATGATCTCTAAGAAAGTTTGTTGCTTCGGAAGTAACCCTTGCCAAAGAAACGAAAATGTTCAACCAAGAACAAAGAGATAAACTCTCAAATAATAAGAAAAAAATCGATGTATTAAAAAGAAGTGAAGAGTTTGGTACTTATAGGACTTATAAAAGCCAAAAGACTAGTCATGTGGTAATAAATTCCTAGGAACTATAACAAAGACCAAAGAGTAAAAATAAATAAGAGTCAAAGAACTCTTCGAATCCAGCGAATCCTTAGAGTGACTCATCGCCTGCTTTTCCTTCCTTTGTGTGGTTCGGTCATGTATCGGCCCGGATCATGCACAAGAAAGCTTCCTTGGGTAACATTTGTTCGGTTCAAGCCAACAGTGAAATCTCACGTCCAATCTCCATCCTTAGTCCTTTGGCACGTTCCCTTGGAGTTTGGTCGGAAGAAAAGTCGAACGGGTCGTGAGAAAGTGAGGTTGGTTCAGTCTCGGACGCGTATCAGACCAAAATGGTAGTGTCCCGATCCACAGGTGATTCGGCTCGGACCAAAGCGTTTCTGTCTCAACCATTAGTCTTAATTTGAGATTTTGGTCGTGAAAGAGATCGCCTGGGTAATGAGAATCGGTCGTCTGGTCGTGGTTCCAAGCGTAGCTCCATTCCTGGTCGTGTCGGGTCGACACGGTACACGGCCGTGCGGTCAGTGCGGTCGTCTGGGGCAACCTCTGTTCCTCCTCGATCAAGCTGCGTTCCATGTTGCTCTCCGTCATCCGAGCTATCCATGGATTCCTGGTTCGATGGTTGACCCCGGAATCTATCAAGAATGGTAGCATGGAAGCTTCGTCGGATGACTGTTTCTCGCTTCGGAATCGGAGTCGGAATCGGAAGCTTACAAAAGTTTTTGGAAACTCGCTTCTATGATGTTTCAAAAAAACCTTTTTAAAACGCTTTGGAAGCTTGTTTTCCATTTTGGAATCTTGCGTTTTCATTTTGAAATTTCGATGTTTTAACTAAATAGGAAATATAGAATTATTTTTGTTTTATTTTTACTTTATAAAAATGTCCAAAAACTAAAAAAAAATCATATATAAGATATTGAAACAAAAATCAAAAATTGATTTTGTGTATAATAATTTTTATCTTTTGTTTACAAAAACATGATTAAATAGACTATATTAATCATTGTCACATATGGAAAGTTATTAATTTGATTAGTTTTTTTTAATTAATATTATATTAATATAAATAAACCGACTAAATTGGTACATAAACCGGGATTACAACAAATTTTAACCAGGTATAAAATTCACAAACCAAAGGAAATTAAAAGAAGACCATAACCGAGATCGAGACCGGTTAGGGTTAGCGACTTCTTGAGTTGCTTTCCGGTCGTCTTCCTTCGCCGCCAGTGGTTGTGAGAACGACAGAATTTGCGGCACACAGCCGTAACTCCTTCTTGGTATGCCGGAGAACAGACCCCAACGACCGACCCAAATCCCAAAGGACCTAATCTCCTCATCCCGTCTCCCGAAGACTCCGGCGCCCAACGCTAGAGACACACAGACTCAACTGGTAAACCTCCACAAGCGAAGATATGTGGCCGCTATCCCGCTCTAGAGCCTCTACTCCGCTCCATCTTTCTTTTCTAATCATCCGCTTCCAACTTACCTCAGATCCGGTTTTGAATGAGCTCGAGAACCACCGACAGGCGCCGATCTCACCAAGCACCGCCACCACCAAGAAACTCCGAGCACCGTGACGACCTCACCAAGCACACCCGCGGATCCTCCTCAACAAACAGCGCAACCCACCTCGCCAACTTCTGCTGCAAAAGCCGCCTAACGCCTGACCGCCTCTAGCCTCTGCGCCGTCCTTGGTACACCGCAGTCCTCGCACGGCCCAGATCTGTCGTCTTACCGAGGTCTTCGACTTGAATCCATCACACCACCGTCTGCTTCGATGAAGAGGTCGTCCCAACCGCACGCCGAGAGAGAGAGAGAGAGAGAGAGAGAGAGAGAGAGAGAGAGAGAGAGAGAGAGAGAGAGAGAGAGAGAGAGAGAGAGAGAGAGAGAGAGAGAGAGAGAGAGAGAGAGAGAGAGAGAGAGAGAGAGAGAGAGAGAGAGAGTAAATCAAGACATCACCTAGCCAAACTCGCCTCTACGGCTTCGATTTTGTGCACGGATCGAAAGGAGGACCTCCCATCGACGGAGATCGTCGGACGCCGGAGAGGTTTCCGAAACACGAAAAAACGCGACGGCGACTCCTAGAGAACGAAAGAAAAAGGATGATCACGTTAATTTGATTAGTTGAATGATATTTTCTTTGAAAACTTGAAATTTTTAGTTATTTACAACATATTTTGAGGTGTGTGATTCGTCTTATTATATATAATTAATAAAGAATTGATACAGTGATTTTGATCACGATCTATGATCCTATTTTATCACTAATATATACTATAGAATTACAAAATAGTTATTAAATTGTTATTTATTTTGAATTATATAACTTTTAATTATGAGTTTTTTAAATTTAATATATTGGATTTTTAACATATATATATATATATGTTTTCAATACGTACCCACTTTCTATATTTATTTATTTTTTAAATCGCTTTTGCGCTTTTATACAATTCTGTTTCCGCATACCGGCTTCTAATTCCATGCAACTTAGATTCATATTAATTTGGTTACTGCAATTTAAATTTGTTTACTTCGGATATAAAATACCGCTAATCAATATCTGACATTTTCGGGTTTTTATCGGCTTTCACATACAAACATTTATTTGACCGGTATACTTAAAACTATCTAAAACCGATCTGAAAATATAAAATATAAAATATAAAATATTTGAATGAGTTTTAAAACTCAAACCCCCCAAGTTTCGATGCCCAAAATATTCAATACCCGAAAGACCCGACCCATATTCGAACAGATACCCAAATATATAGGTATGAGTTTTTTTTTTTTTGGTTTTAATGTTAAGATTTATACCAAAAGTGAAAAGTTACAGACTAATCTAAAGAAAACAAATAAAAGGGGGTAGGAAAACAAAATCCATACCCGAAACTTACCTAAACTTACCCATAAGGAACAAAGGCAGTGACTAAAGTAATATCATATCGGATGAGAAATACAACCAAAGTAAGATTCTAGGAGAGAAGGGGTCATATCTCTTGCTGGAATGGAGAGTAAACGATCACGAGCAATCCGATCCACCATACATTTCAGAGCAGGCATAGGTGTTGAGATTGTTGTGAATATACGAGCGTTGCGTTCTCGCCAGAGCGTGTAAACAATGATCTGCAGAAGCAGCTTTAGAATAACGTTGATGTTGCGATGCTCTGTTGGAGGCCGAGAGAGTAAAAAGTCCACGACTGCGTCGAGAAGAGTAGGAGCGGGTCCGTTTATGACTTTAGAAGCAAATGACTGCCACAGATCATTGGAGAAGGAGCACGAGAAGAAGAGATGAGCATGGGATTCATCAGCTATGGTGCAGAGTGGGCAAGTTAGCGGTACATTCATACCCCATCTTGCAAGTCTATCTCGTGTTGGTAATCTGCCCAACAGACTCAACCATAAGATGAAAGAGGCCCTAGGAATTGCTTCCTTAAACCAGACAGTGCTATTCCATCTAACCAAGGGAGATGGGGTCCGTAGTTGTTCCCAAGTACCTTTTGATGAGAAGGTGGTTGTGTATACTCCTGCCGCGTTCTTCCATAGATAAATGTCATGTCCTTTTGAACTCTCCGGAGGCGGCAAAGTAGTTAACATGATCTGGAGATTCTGAATTTGCTCTGATCTCGCGCTTGGCAAGAACCAACAACCATTCCTAGTTGCGTCGGCCACAGTAGCATCTAACCCAAGCCGGAGATATGACGGGCCAGAACTTCCTATATAGTCGATAAGAGGACCTAGATCAGTCCAGTTTACTGACCAGAATGAAGCTGAATTCCCATCCCTGATTTCACACTTGAGGAACTTTGCAAGCAAAGGCTTTAGTTGCAGCATACTCCGGACAGGTTTTGAGAGACGTGAGGAGTCCTCCGTGTTCCAGAAACCCTTCCTACTGAAGACGTTAGAATGAACCCATGCCACCCAAAGCGTGTCTACACCAGCAAACAAATTCCATGTCTGTTTTAGCCTGAACACCACCTCAAAGTCAGATAGTAACCGAATTCCCAGACCACCTTCACTTTTCGGTTTACTGATATCTTTCCATGCAACCCTTGCCCTAGCCGCTGATTGAGTCCCATTTTTTCATAGGAAACCCGAGCATAAGGAGTCAACATTTTCATAAAACTCTTTTGGAAGTGAGAATACTTGACTCCAGAAATTAACCATTCCGTAGATCACAGAAGCAATAAGACGGATTTTGCCAGCAAAAGAGAGTAGCTTAGAGGTCCAAGAGTGCAGTTTTTTGGTTATTTTCTCCACAAAAGGCTGCATAGCCGCGAATGAGAGCCTCTTCGAGCTTAGGGGTAGGCCAAGGTACCGAGTTGGGAAGCTTCCAAGCTTTACTCCCATAACATTACTCAGAATCTCCACCTCTGTCTCTGAATATCCACTGAAAAATAGCTCAGACTTTAGGGGGTACATGTCGAGGCCATATATGTTTTTAAACTCCTGCAGCACTTCCTTAATGCCTGTCATTGATTCCCGAGAGCCATTTGAGAAGACCAACAGGTCATCAGCAAATGATAAATGGGTGATAAGCGGGTTTACACATTTTGGATGCAGTGTTAGCTTCTCTGTCGCAGCGGCGCTGTCCAGTAGACGAGTCAACACCTCCATAACCATTATGAACAGATATGGAGAGATAGGATCCCCTTGGTGGAGGCCATTTTTCCCTTCGAAGAAACCATCTGGTTCACCGTTTATTAGAATCGAGAACTTGGCTGTAGAGTAACACTGTCTGATCCATTCTCTGAACAGGGGTGGAAAATTTTGGGCCTCTAATACCTTTCCGATGAAATCCCAGCATACGGTGTCAAAGGCTTTCCGAATATCTACCTTCAACATCGACGATTTGGGGCTATTGGCTTTTTTGTAACTCCTGATTAGTTCTGAGGCTAATAACACATTCTCTCCTAAGCTCCGCCCTTTTTGAAATGCTGCCTGATTAGGAGAGGTACACTTCAACAGAATTGGCTTCAAACGATTTGCAATGACCTTGGAGATGACTTTGTATACTAAGTTGCAGCAACTTATAGGTCTGAAATCTCCAAGGGAGCAAGCGTCCGTGGTTTTGGGAATGAGAGCAATGAAAGTTGTATTCAAATCCTTAAGCATTCTTCCGTTTCTGAAGAATTCCTGGATTGCTTCAATCACCTCTTTACGAATCACCGTCCAAGAGGCTCTGAAAAAATCGAGGGAATATCCATCCGGGCCTGGGCATTTATCGTTAGGCATAGCCCATAATGTCTTCACAATTTCATCCTCAAAAACTGGTTTCTGCAAAGCTGCCACTTGTTCTTCAGAGCATCTATACGGAAGCAAATCACGCAGAGATTGAAGAGAAACGGGAGAACTAGGCAAGTCCGTGGTACCAAAGATGGAGTGGAAATAAGTAGCAGCATGGTGCTTTAGATCATCCGTGGCTACTATCTTGTTTCCAGCTGCATCTCGGAGAAAGTAGATGTGGTTCTGCGATAATCTCAAAGTGACCGTAGCATGGTAGAATGCCGTGTTTCGATCACCCAGAAGTAACCACTTAACTCTTGAATGTTGCCTAAAAAATTTCTCTTCAGCTTTTTTCAGAGCATTCCATCGTTGTCGAGACTGATGCTCTTCACGAGCCAATGCCTCAGTTGGCGATGTTAGAAGCTGTCTCTGCAAAGCTGTTGTGATTCTCTCCTAATCCTTAACCCTGCTCGTTATGCCACTGTAATTGTTCTTGTTTATCCTCCTCAGTGAAGGCTTTAGAAGCTTTAAACTGCGAAGAAGCTTGAATTGCGCAGACCCCGTAATCAAGTCTGGTTTCCAAGCCTCCTGAACCACATTTGCATAATCATTGTGATCTACCACATGGTTAAGAAACCGGAACGGCTTGCAGGTACCTCTTCTTAGCGATGTCATCGTGACGAAGATTGGAGAGTGGTCAGATTGTAGAGGGTCTAGCAGTTCAGAGTAAGCTTCTGGAAAGGAAGTAGCCCAATGCTCGTTGATAAGCGCATGGTCAATCCGCTTTGAAACCGGCGAGTTATCTTGCTTATTCCACCATGAGTATGTTAGTCCCTTTGATGGAGCCTCAAAAAGATTTTCATCTTGAGCTGCTGTGCTAAAATCCTCAATACCAGCCAAGTCAATTTCCTCAGTAAGATGGTTAGAGTTCTGCGAAGTCCTCAATATCTGATTAAAATCACCTGTCACAGCCCACAGATAAGAGGATACGGGTGTCGTTGAGCTTAGAGTAGACATCTCCTCCCATAGTGCAACTCTCTGCTCAACTAGATTGAAACCGTAGACAAACGAAACTGTGAAACTCACGTTCTCAGCAGCTAGATAGATCCCACACGTCACCATTTGAGCAGATTCTTGATAAATCATCATAGAGACCCTAGGATCCCATACTACAATGATCCTGGCTGTGTGGTGAGAAGAAAAATTGCCATGATATTTCCAACCTCTAGGGATAGCATCCTCAATTCGCCTGGTATTACTTGGTTGTATGTGCGTCTCCGTAAACGCTCCAAAAATGGCTTATGGACGTTAATCCAAGCCTTAGTCATATCCTGCCTTGATTGGCTATTAAGCCCCCTAACGTTCCAGACAAAAAACATATATAATGGGTAAGTTATAGAGTTGGTGTGACCTTTCGGCCACTCTTCTTGCTTTGGACCAAGAAGAAAGGATTTTCCTTGCATATAGCTTTCAAAGCATCCGATGCATTGTTTGGCGGGTCATGCTTTATGGAATTCTGATGCATCTTTACGGGACTGGGATCTTGTGTGCTTTGTTGGCGCTGCTCAGACGCCACTGAAGTAACAATTTCCTCATTCAAAACGGAAGTACCATCCCCCTTTTTATGTGAGATCAATCGCTCAACATAAGTATGCTTTGACCGCGATCTACCTGATCTCATATTTTTCCTGGGGTTGCTGGAGGAGCTCCCCTGCACTGGTGGTCTACTGCGGGACCGAGATTTAGACTTTGTGTTTTGCGGTTTTGATCTCTGAGGTGGAGGAAGCTTCGGACAGTGCTTAGTATTATGCCCATATTCTGAACAATTTCCACACTTCGGAGGAAGCCATGGGTAAGAAACCGACACCTCAAACTCTTTGCCATTACTTAGCCCCGAGATAAGCTTCGTTGGAAGCTCTTTCTGTAAATCCACTTCAACAAGAATTTTTGCAACTTCAAAATTTTCTCTCCTAGCCGTTTCCGGTGAAAGTGCTCTCGGGTCACCTACTCCAGAAGCAATGCGACTTAAGCTTTCCTTGTGGAAAAGGAGATAGGGGATGCCTCTAAATTCCACCATAACTTTCGCAAATCTCAGTGGTGATATTTCAGGAGTAAAGTCCGGACTCCACGGCGAGACGTACATAGGATGTCCAACTACATTCCACAAGTTCCTGCTGAGAAGAATCGCCCGCGTTCGTGGATTCGACACTTTCAACAAGAAACAACCTGCACCAACTTTGTGGACAAAGATTCTAGGGCCTGTGCGTGCCCAAATTGCATTTAATACTCCAATAACTCGTATTATTTCTGGTGGGTGACCATGAAATTGGGCGTAGATATAATCCTTGAACTCCTCTTTTCCAGCCTCCAAATTTTCGTCCGGTATAAGGATGAATGGGACACCAGAAGCATGAGTTGAGGGAGTTCCAATCGTTTCAAGAGACTCTAGATCTTCAAACAAACTAGACCATTTCTTTCTGTCAGTAGCAGTAGCAGTACTACCTGATTGCACATGAGATTCTGTGTTTGCCGACACACCAGAAGAAGCGGTAACCGGCATCTGAGCCGTAGTGACAGTATCCTGAGTTGTTGCAGGCGGCGCTGTGGCAACCGGAGAAGCACGGGGAAGACCCTGTGAGTTGGTAACAAGAGGAATAGTACCCGTGAGATTTTTAGATCTCGGCACACTTCCCGAGGTAGAATTTTCCACAACAGTAGATGAAATCGGGTTTATAGCCAGCTGGGATGACCCAAGGAGAGCCGATTTCGACACTGGAGGGCAGGAAGAGGAAGCACGGCGTCTCTGAGAAGCTCGAGAGGAGAGAAGGCACTGCTCCAAGAGCTTGCCAGAAGCAGAGGCCGTGGTGGACCAAGGGATGAAAGGTGGAACGAGGTCAGGGGCGAAAGGTGGTTTCTTTTTCTTCTTGTTCTTATTAGGGACATAAGTCCCACATCGGTAGTTGGAAGGGATCATTAGTAGTATATAAGGGATATGTGCCACTCCACTTATCACCAATTGGTTTTAGGTTGGAAGCCCATAGATCTTAATATGGTATCAGAGCCCGGTCCATGCAATCCAACCCAAAGTTGGTATATCCATCGACAAGCCAGGCCCAAATTGGTGCCGTCGATCCAAGCCCGAACATTCCGAGATTAATGGTCAAAGACCATTATCTCGAGGGGGCGTATTAGGACATAATGTCTCACATCAGAAGTTGGAAAGGATCTTAAGTAATATATAAGGGATATGGGCCAATCCACTTATCACCAATTGGTTTTAGGTTGGAAGCCCATATTATCTTAATATGGTATCAGAGCCCGGTCCATGCAATCCAACCCGATCCAACCCAAAGTTGGTCCATCCATCGACAAGCCAGGCCCAACTTCTGATGTGGGACATTATGTCCTAATACGCCCCCTCGAGATAATGGTCTTTGACCATTAATCTCGGAATGTTCGGGCTTGGATCGACGACACCAATTTTGGGCCTGGCTTGTCGATGGGTGGACCAACTATGGGTCGGATCGGGTTGGATTGCATGGATCTGGGCTCTGATACCATATTAAAGTCTATGGGCTTCCAACCTAAAACCAATTGGTGATAAGTGGAGTGGCCAATATCCCTTATATACTACTAATGATCCCTTCCAACTACCGATGTGGGACTTATGTCCCTAATAGTTCTTAGCCATCGACAGAGATTCTCGTCAGTCGGCTAGAGGCCGACCAACGGTAAGGAGGAAAAGAGTACAGAGGTTTTTAGAGAGAAGTTTGATATCCGCAGGTATGAGTTTTTTAAATTATAGTAGTTCTCGCTGGTGATACACAAATGTTCACTATTAAAGTCGGCTACTCTTACTAAAAGCAGTTAAGCCCAGATGGTAGAAGTAGGATTAATCGGCCAAACGTTCTCGTGTAGTATCTACCTCGGTCAAGATTTTAGGTCCGGCGACCTGAGCCCGTCATGTCTTCGAACGTTTGGAATCATGCTCTCCAAATGTTCGATGAAATGACTGAACGAAAGGTGATGCTTGAAAAGCTGCTCTATTTACCAGAAGAGAAAAGTAGTTTGAAAGAATAGCTTGCCGGTCAGATAAAACAGAGGATGATGCACGTATAAAAACTCAGGTTTTGTTTTCTTTTTGTTTTTTAATTGGCTTTCGTCGATTTATTTTGGTCTTACGAAAGAGATGACGGATCCCAGTTGCCTCTTTTTATTGTTTCAGAGTATAGTCGTAAAGTTCTCGTCTTTTGATTGGTTGAGAGTGTTGATAGTTAACAAAGACATGAAAATGACACAATGTTTTAAATATGAGGTCAACCATTGCATGCTTGATTAAGCTAAAAGATTGGAATTCAAAGATTCAATGCTTTGGATCCAATTGGTAAAATCTAGTATTACAATCTAATTTGTATTATAGAAAAAGGTTTAAGTTGATCGTGAATAAAGTAATGCAGAATCTTGGAAGATGGGCGATATATGTGGTCAACATTGTTTGATAATTCTCTTAAAAGTATTTGAGTTTGTTTTCCTGGCTCACTTTTCTCTTGCATACTTGTTCGTTTCTTACACTAATCTGTAGAAGATTGTTCGTGGAGACACAAGAACACACATGGGGATGACGAGGTTTGTTTGTTTGCTCTTCTTTACCATGCTCTTAAGTTTTACATATGCAGCTATAACGCCAACAAGCCCTTTGTCAATAGGACAAACTCTCATCTCCCCTAATGGAGTTTATGAACTGGGGTTTTTCAGTCCTAATAACACCCAGGATCAGTATGTTGGAATATGGTTCAAGGGTATGATTCCTCAGGTGGTTGTGTGGGTGGCTAATAGAGAAAATCCTGTTACAGACTCCACGGCAAATCTAGCTATCAGCAGCAATGGAAGTCTTCTCTTATTTAATGGCAAACATGGAGTTGTCTGGTCTAGTGGAGAGACTTTCGCATCTAACGGGTCTCATGCAGAGCTTTCAGACAGTGGAAATCTTATTGTCATGGACAAAGTTTCGGGAAGATTTCTATGGCAAAGCTTTGAGCATCTTGGTGATACTCTTCTACATTCCTCGTATCTGATGTATAACCTCGTCACCGTTGAGAAGCGGGTTCTTACTTCTTGGAATAGTTACACTGATCCATCACCTGGCGACTTTGTGTGTGAGATTACACCGCAAGTGCCATCACAGGGGTTTATTATGAGAGGCTCGACGCCTTACTGGAGAAGTGGTCCATGGGCTAAAACAAGGTTCACTGGGTTACCTCTAATGGATGAATCGTACACAAGTACATTCAGTATTCACCAGGATGTAAACGGGTCAGGATACTTGTCTTTTTTTCAAAGAAACTACAAACTTCAACGCATGGTTTTAACACCAGAGGGATCATTAAAGCTTTTTCACCATAATGGAACGAACTGGAATTTGTACTATGCGGTTCCAGTAGCCCACTCATGTGATTTATACGGTGTATGTGGACCTTTTGGGTTGTGTGTTGGTTGGGTTCCTCCAAAGTGTAAATGTTTTAAAGGGTTTGTACCAAAATCCATTGATGAATGGAAAAGAGGAAACTGGACTGGCGGTTGTGTGAGGCGAACCGAACTACTTTGTCATGGAAACTCTACTGGCAAAGCTGTGAATGTCTTCTATCCTGTTCCCAACATAAAGCCTCCTGATAATTACGAATTTGTAATTTCTGTGGATGCTGAAGACTGCCACCAAAGTTGCCTCCACAATTGTTCTTGCCTGGCCTATGCTTATATTAGTGGAATTGGGTGCTTAGTGTGGAACCAAGACTTAATGGATACAGTGCAATTTTATGTGGGGAGAGAGCTTCTATACATTCGTCTTGCACGTTCTGAGCTAGGTATTGCTTAGAAGATATAATCAAAGACCTTCATTGAGCTAACTTATTGATAATTTGTTGACTTACATTTCTCAGATGGAAATAAGATCAAGAAGACCATTATTGTTAGTACACTTTGCCTTATCCTTTTGTGATCTTGGGCTTCGCTGCATTTGGTTTCTGGAGATGCATAGTGGGACTTAACGGTAACACATTGATGACTTTTACTATCTGTCGATCTCTATTTGTTCATCATCTATTCATCTGCTTGCCAACAAAACAATCGTAGGGTCTGCTACATTTGTTACAAGTTATCGATAACTAAAATAGAATAAAAATCTTAGTATGCTTACTTGGTGTTAAGCACTAACACACCATTACTAACTCAAATTTCAGCTCACATCTCAAAGGATGTATGGAGGAATGATTTGAAACCACAAGATTTCCCAGGTTTAGATTTTTTTGAGATGAATACCATACAAACTGCCACCAATAATTTCAGTCTATCAAACAAACTCGGACAAGGTGGATTTGGTTCCGTTTACAAGGTCAGAAACTTTTTATCCTCTGTGCTGTTTTTTCTTTTTCTTGAGATGACCTTAGTTTGTGGGAAAGCTGTTTCGTTTACAAGGTGCAGTCTGTTTCAGGGAAAGCTGCAAGATGGGAAAGAAATCGCTGTAAAACGTCTTTCTAGCAGCTCCGGACAGGGCAAAGAGGAGTTCATGAATGAACTAGTACTCATCTCAAAACTACAACACAAGAACCTAGTCCGGGTTCTGGGATGCTGCATCGAAAGAGAAGAGAGGCTGTTGATTTATGAGTTTATGTTGAACAAAAGTCTTGATACTTTTCTCTTTGGTGGGTCTCTTCTTGTCTCATTCCTTTCCCATTAGGTGTTTTCTCTTTGGGTACAACACTTTCTCTGATGGTTTTTACGCTGTATTATTGCGTAGATTCAAGAAAAAGGATCGAGATTGATTGGCCAAAGAGATTCGATATCATTCAAGGTATTGCGCGTGGACTTCTCTATCTCCATCGTGACTCACGCCTCAAGGTGATTCACCGAGACCTGAAGGTCAGCAATATTCTTCTCGACGAGAGAATGATCCCCAAAATATCAGATTTTGGATTGGCTCGGATGCATCAAGGAACTGAACATCAGGAAAACACTCGAAGGGTTGTAGGAACTCTGTAAGAATCTGTCTTCAAAAAGATGATTAACTAGGATTTACAATTGTAATCATAAACCATTTGATATATGTGCAGAGGATATATGGCTCCTGAGTATGCATGGACCGGGATATTCTCTGAGAAATCCGACATTTACAGCTTCGGAGTTCTGCTGTTAGAAATCATTAGCGGAGAGAAGATCTCAAGATTCAGCTATGGCGAAAAAACCCTTCTTGAATATGTAAGTGATACCTTAGGTATTTGATTCCCATCAAGTGCAGAGATTCCACTGCATGTTTTAAAACGTTTCTTGCTATAATATTCGCCTTATTGTAAAACCACAACAGGCATGGGAATTTTGGTCTGAAAACAGAGGAATTGATCTTCTGGACCAAGATGTTGCTGAATCATGTCGCCCATCTGAGGTTGGAAGGTGTGTTCAGATTGGTCTGCTTTGTGTTCAACACCAACCTGCAGACAGGCCCAACACACTTGAGTTGCTGTCTATGCTCACCACAACATCAGATCTCCCACCTCCAAAACAACCCACATTTGTAGTGCACACGAGAGATGATGAATCCCTTCCTAACACTTCGATCACTGTCAATAAGATGACTCAATCTGTGTTCCTTGGGCGTTAAGAAACAATGTGCGATGGGAATTGTGATAGATTGTTCTCGTTAAAGGGATCCTTTTTACTTTGTTGACAACGTTAACATTTAATCATTTTTCATTTCTTTCAAACATTTCGAAAAAGTTTGGAGCTCTGGCTTACCCACACCAGTGCAAGCTCTTTGTAAAACTTTCGTCTGCAAACCTTTGAAGTTATAAATAACATCTCAACTCTTAGGGTGTGCCACACCACGCGCGTACACCATCTTCTCCCAAAGTTTTTAGCAGCCAGATCCGCCGACAGCCGCGCGTGCCGCCTCTCCGACGACCGGCTCCGTCCGGCGTCACGAGAGGGCTCCTCTCTGTTCCATGCGCTCCTATCAGTCCATGAGGTGAGATGTTTCACAGTCGTCGACGGTGAGATCAATTTCTCAGACTCGGTTGCTCGGACATACCTTCGTCGCGGTGGTTTCGTCGAACACAGGTTGCGACGGCACTTATTCTTCGTGGGCGAATCCTGCTTGAGGACGGTGGGACGCTTGCTCCGGAAGGCGCCGACGGCTCTACAGAGCTTTCTCAGATCTGAGTCTTTGCGGCGGTGGTTGGATGGTTCGGGTTCGAATCTGAGCTGAGGCGGCTGACGGGGCGGCGTGTGACGTTCACGGTGGCTTCGCCTTCGTCATCCGCCGGCGTCTAGGTCTCTGTTCGTGGTGATGTTGCAGTGAGCTTATCAGATCGTGTTTCTAGTGACTCCGCCTTCGCGTGAGTTTTCTAGATCGTCGGAGTCGATTTAGCTTCATTCGTGCGGCGATTATGTCCTTTTTCGGTTTCGTCGAGCTTCAACTCCGATGAGCCTTAGGTGTGTCTGTTGGTTTCTTGTCGTTTTTCTGCCGAGTCTCCATTCAGCGGTTAAGCTTCTATCTTGGTTTAGCTAACCAGATTGTCTTTGCTATACCATTTGCACTTGAGCCGATGATTCGTATGTTTAGGTTTGAATTTGTTTGGCTTGTTGCCTATGAAACTTGTGGTTGGTTGGTGGATCGGTTAAGGCGTCTCGGTTTAGTACGGTCTCGCTTTTAAGGTGTACGAGGAGGTAGTAAGGCACCAAAGTGGTGATGCGTGGTCTCTTTTCTAGCCGACAACGGAGAATGTTCTTGGTAGATCGAACAACTGATATTAATCTCCGCGTGTTAGTGCAATCCCAGGAGGGAATCGGATCTAGGTGTGTTAGTGAGCGTCGATCCGATGATGTGGAGGACAGTCGATAATCGGGCCTCTCTGCCATCATTGAGGAATGGCTCTCTTTCTGGGTTGCCGGGTGAATCAGCTTCCTAAACCGTTCTTGCGTGTTCTGTTTCCCCGAGGTCGTTCTCTTTCGGTTGCGAACTTAGCCGTGTGGGTTTCAGGTTACCAGTTGTCATATCACTATTTTGACTCCTATGCTACCAAGTAGAAGTATCAAAATACTGAATGTCTTTGCTTCCATGTTTTTAAACTTTTTTGTCATAGGACCAAAATTTTAAGTGTTACAACTTGTTGAAGTAGAAGTATCATTTCACAAAAAAAAAACCCTTTGAAGTTCAGACTTTTGTGGCAAAAAATAGACGGTGAACAACTCTGGAACAAAAAAAAAACCAGAGCATAAGCAAAATGAAACTCAATCAAAACATTTAAACTATAATATTGAACTCAATCAAAACATAAAAAGTATGCTAACTAGCTGTCACAAAGTTCCCCTTGGCCTTTTGTTGCTTGTCAACATTCTCCTTGTTCACGTTTTGGTCTATAGTTTCTTCTTCTTTGGAAGACTCCTCAGATTCATCTCCATCATTTGTGTCATCTTCTTCTCCAGTTGTATCTTTTTCTGGCCTGGAAGCTGTTTTGTCAGTTTCTAAAGGTTTGCAAGTTACAACATCTTTTGCAGCAATTGCTTTTGGAGGAATAACCGCAAAGGTGGTACCCGTTACGGTTGCTTTTCCAGATTGGGATTTGTCTGTTTCTCCGTCTTGCTCCGTGTTGGTTTTGGTAACGTTCTGGAACATGGTGAATGTATTTAACTAATATCTTATCTAAAGTAGTTGATTTCATGCATAGTTGACTACTAGTATTCAACTATAGGAGGTAAAAACATGGTACATGTTGTTGGTTGTTCCCCTTGTCCTCTTCTTCAGAAGACTCCTCAGATTGGGATGTGTATGTTGCTCTGTGTTGCTCTTGGTCGAGGTTTTCACCATGTTCGTTAGGATCAATTGTATTCATTAATTGGGCTTCCTCTTCCAAATCTTAAAAAAATATATTAGTAAATGACTGTTAACATCTATACCTAAGCCAATATTAGTAGTTGACTATTATTATGCACAAATTAAAACTAGATTACCTCCCGTGTGGTGAAGTTAGAGTTATGTATTGTTCTTAACACATTGTCTATAATTTTATCAGCTCCGGGTTCATCATCTTCCTCTTCGTATGAAATTTCGTCATCTTCATCACTTGTGTCATCTTCTTCTCCAGTTGCATCTTCTTCTAAAGTAGAAGCTGTTTTGTCAGTTTGTACATGTTTGCCAGTTACAACAACTTTTGCAGCAACTGCTTTTGTAGGAATAGCAGCAGAGGTGGAACCAGTTACAGCTGCTTTTCCAGGAACGGCTGCTGTAGTACAAGTGTTTAACGGTGGTTTAGGAGGTGAAACACTATTGATGCCAACGTTTTTGAGATTACTAATTTCAAGAGCAAGGGTTTTGAACTTTGATTCAAAATCAAGCTGTAAGAGACCAAAATTTTGGTTGAGTATAGTCATCTGATCCAAAATGGGTTGATTGGCATCTACAAACTTCTGGAAAAAAGCAGCAACGGCAGCATCAATTAAATGGTCAACATTTAGATCGTTTGGTACAGTATCCGGTGTAGATGATTAACCTTTTGCTAACTTTAAATGATCACAAGCCCTTGCACCACCTATCCGAGATTTCCTCGTGAATACATCGCCACGGTGAACAACTTCGAGGAGGTTATCGATGCGAGTGTCCTCCGTTTCATCATCGTAACCCATTTTTGATTCGTCATAAACACTCTCTTCGTCATAGATTATTGCTTTTACAAAAATCTGAGAATATAGTTACAAAAAGTAGACTACTTAAGAGGATATACTGAATATATTTTATAGACAACTAATTGGCAGCCGACTATATTATAATGTAGACAACTACTTGAGAGGATATACTGAATATCTTATTGATAACAAAAAGTATATTTCCATCTCTGCTAGCGTTTTAACGTAAGGCATAGCGATATTTATTGATTTTTGGGTACCAGGACGATTGATCTGGACAACATCTTCTTAAACATCATCATCAGCTAGACTGAGTTTTGATGACTTGCCTTTGACTTCCTTAGATAGAATGATGGGAGAAGAAATCAAGAGAACCATATGTAAAGCGTGGGGGAAACCCTGAATGGCACAAGTGGCTTGACAAAGGTTTGACAATGTGGTTGTCCGACTTTTAATATGGTCTAGATTCATCTCAAAAGATTTTCGACCCCGTGGATATTCAAGGAAGTGGTCAGGATTTTGAACCATCATAATATGATCTCCATTGATCTTCGCTTGCTTTGATGTTGGACAAAGAACTCCGTGAACAAGTAACAAGAGAGCTAATATGAACCTGACCACAAGAGAGCTAATTAAAACATTTGACTAATAAAAGAGAACTTGGTTCGACTACTATTTGGAAAATGTATACAACTACTGACTAAAAAGAAAGTAACACAAGAGAGATAATTTGAACCTAATTTCTTTTTTATTGTACGGTTTTTCTAAAAGTGTGTTCATGATCCAGAGAGGTGTAGGGTTAGATTTTGTTCCAAACAGACAGTTCCTTCTCATCGGTTTGAGGAATCACGTCTTTTATTATTGAGCAGTTTAAACCAGTAGCAATAGCGAACTCTCTAATTAAGAACCTAATTTGTTGACCAGCAAACATGCCCCATATTTCATGGCTCTTCTTAATGACAAGCTGCCTAGAGAGGAGGAAGTGGAGAAATCTGACAGATGATGCTATTTTGTTACCGGCTTCAATTAGTTTCCCAAATTGGGAGTTCTGAATCTTCTCCATGTGGTCGTCTTCGAGCGAGAATTTAATAGCTTCGATATAATTAATCTGGAAATATGTGTTGAGCTTGTTGTCACCTTTTGGTTCATAACCCAATTTGAACAAACGTTTGGGTAGATCACTGTGAGATCGGAGATTCACACCAAGGATTTGTAATCGTGGATTTGAACTTTTACGTATATAAAATGAAATAGATTTCCTATGAATCAAAGACTTTATTGAAGTTTAACGTCGAGATAGAACAAACACAGTCGAAAAGAGAGTACAAAGAATGATAATCGAGCTATCTAGTCGAAGTGTTCTTGATTAGGGTTGGAATGTCTTGAATGAATTGCCACTTCTTCCTTAAATAGTCTCGACCTTGATCTCCTTGTTCCGATCTTTCGGCCTCATTGTGATAACGATCTCCGAGTTTCTCGGGAATCACTTGAACTGATGAAGACCAAGTCGTTCTTCCTCTATGTCCTCGTTATCGAGCTCGAGCTCGATCATTCCTCATTTTGGCGTTTTTGGGCCTTGGCTAGATCATGGTCGCATGGGCCCAGAAGGGGTAACGGTCGAGCTCTTTGTCTTGATTATGGATCGGGCTCATGATTGTGGGCCTTTGTTTTGTTTGTCAATGGGCCGGATTTCTTAGAGGGAAATCTGTTGGGAAAGCCTAGGATCTAGGGTTATAGTATTGATATCACAGATCTCGTGTTTACCTCAGAGATGACAGCGGAATGAATGGTAATCGAGATCAGCAGCGACTCAGATGCTTCGCCTCTACCAGATACACACGCACACAAAGCTGGAAAGCCGGGATGCTAGTGCCGGATCTTGGGATCAATGAGTTTTGGTGGTTCTGCTTTCTCTGCAACAGAAAAGTGAACGGCTAGGGTTCCAGGTCGACCACATAAGCCTTTATATAGTCCTGGAATGACTAAACCGAAATTAGATAAATTCCAATTCGTTTAAGTCATTAAATCGAAACGTCAGTTTCGAAACCCGATCTGTGTCGACCGACACACTCACTGTGTCGATCGACACACCACTATAAAACTCAATATCAATGTGTATCCAATACACATCAACATGATCATTACCATAATGATCGTTCCCATATTTATGCTTCCAGTTTGCTTAGGTGTGTGACCCTATAGGATCATATAATGCTGGCAGTAAGTCCACTACTTACAGATTACAAGAGGCTTCTAGCAAGCATTGCAACCACCCAGTATTATACGAAATGTCTGATCTCGACAACCAACTATCATCAGGAGTGAGTACGAGTGTGATTTCAGGACACAATCCCAACAATCTCCCACTTGTACTGGAATCATCAATTCCTATAATCCTTTTGTCTCTATATCTTGATTTGGCATAAGGCAAGATTAGTGTCATCCTTATTAAGCCAATATCATGTTTATCGAACTCCTGATCTATACTGAACAAGACAAACAACTGAACTACAGTTCGTTTGAGTGCGGCCACACATTTTCTCAGTATTGAATCTTCGATAGGCCCGGAGATATTTATCTCCCGTTATTCAGGAGGGACAAATCCCATCTTGTTCCATCCCTGTTTCCATACACACTTCATGATACACCTAAGCAATGCCTTTATAGTCGCCAGTTACGGGTCGACGTTTGACAAGGTCAAAGTGTACCAATTCATATGCAAGAAAGCATGATGAACTCAGGTCTAAGGACTATACTCTATAGTCGTAATGAGAACCTCTCATGACATAGATATAACTATCCTGGAGACTTCTCATTTGCGGGTCATGTCCGATCATATGTTCATCAACATATATCTATGTGACTGACTGTGATACTCATATCATTGACTCCATGAAACTTAGTCAACAGTCACCTCACAATCTAGTCTATCGCGGTTGTCAGTGTCCCACTTTGACAACCTCAACTAGGGACACATCATAATTTATGTCATCTATAGCTTATAGGGTTTCATGATCAAGTCCTCAACTTGATGACCTATAATATGGCATAAACTTATTTTGGGACCATTATTTAGATCACAATAAATAATGCTGAAATCAAATTTCATTGAACATAACCAAAAGTATGTTTACTAGAACATCTTAATATAACTAAAATAAAACCACAAGAACTCCCACTAGAATCAAGATTACATCTTAAGATCTCTAATGCCTACAACAGTAGTATGACTCTCATGCTTAGGCCTTGGGAGTGGCTTAGTCAGAGGATCAGCGACATTCTCGTCCGTCGGAACTCGGCTGATCTTCACTTCACCTCTATTGACGATATCACGAATCAGGTGATATCTCCTCTCTATGTGTTTGGACTTCTGGTGTGACCTGGGTTCTTTCGCCTGAGCAATGGCTCCATTGTTGTCACAAAACAAAGCCACTGGCTCCAAGATACTAGGAACCACACCAAGTTCAGTCATGAACTTCTTGATCCAAACAACTTCCTTTGCCGCTTCTGAAGCAGCAACATATTCAGCTTCCGTCGTGGAATCAGCTACGGTATTCTGCTTAGAGCTCTTCCAGCTCACTGCACCGCCATTTAGACAGAAGACATATCCAGACTGTGATCGGAAATCGTCTATGTCCGTCTGAAAACTCGCATCAGTGAATCCATTCACCACAAGTTCTTCACTTCCTCCATATACCAAGAACTTATCCTTGGTATGTCTCAAATATTTGAGAATATTCTTGACAGCTGTCCAGTGATCTTCACCTGGATCAGATTGGTATATGCTCGTCATGCTTAACGCGTAAGCTACATCTGGACGATTGCAGAAGCATAAGGAATCCTATCCATGCGTTCTCGCTCAGCATGTGTCGCCGGACACTGCTTCTTGCTGAGACTAATGCCATGAGACATCGGAATGAAGCCCTTCTTGGAATCATGCATCTTGAATCTGTGCAACACCTTATCAATATAAGTGTCCTGGCACAATCCAATCAGCCTATTCGCTATATCTCTGTAGATTCTGATTCCAAGGATGTACGCGGCTTCTCCCATGTCTTTCATGGAAAAACAACTTCCGAGCCAAGTCTTAATGGACTGAAGCAACAGAACGTCATTACCGAGAAGAAGTATGTCGTCGACATACAGTACAAGAAACGCAATTCCGCTCCCACTAGTCTTCTTGTATACACATGGTTCTTCTTCGTTCTTGATGAAGCCAAATTGTTTTACTGCTTCATCAAAATGAAGATTCCAACTCCGTGATGCTTGCTTCAATCCATAAATGGATTTATGAAGCTTGCATACCTTCCCAGCATTCTTAGAATCTACAAAACCGTCAGGCTGTGTCATATACACATCCTCTTCCAGAATACCATTCAGGAAGGCGGTTTTGACATCCATCTGCCAAATCTCATAATCATAATAAGCGACAGTTGCTAGAAGAATCCGAATGGATTTAAGCATAGCGACTGGGGAATAGGTTTCATCATAGTCGATACCATGAATCTATTTGAAACCTTTAGCCACCAACCTAGCTTTATAAATTTGGACATTGCCATCCACGTCAATCTTCTTCTTGAAGATCCATTTACACTCAATGGCTTTTGCACCATTAGGTAAATCGACCAAGGACCATACTTGGTTTTCTGACATGGATCCCATTTCGGATTTAGAGGCTCCAAGCCACTTTTCGGAGTTCGGGCCCATCATTTCTTCCGCGAAGGTCGCAGGTTCGTCACTTTCAATGATCATCAGATCATTGCAATTGGTCACGAGAAATCCATAATATCTCTCGGGTTCGTGACGGATCCTTCCGGATCGGCGAACTTCAGGCTCCACAGGTGTGGGTTCCACAGAACTTTGTGGATCCAACAGCTGCTCTTCCTCAGCAGGTTGAGCAATCTCCTGTGCATCTTGAATTTCTTCGAGATGTACTTTACTCCCACTGTTTTTCTTAGAAAGTAATTCCCTCTCAAGAAAAGAACAGTCCCGAGCAACAAAGACTTTGTTCTCAGATCGGTTGTAAAAGTAGTATGCCTTTGTTTCCCTAGGATAACCAACGAAGTAGCATTTATCTGATTTGGGTGCGAGCTTGTCAGAGATTAAACGTTTGACATAAGCCTCACAACCCCAAATCTTCAGGAAAGACAGACTTGGAATATTCCCAGTCCACAATTCATGTGGTGTCTTTTCAACTGATTTAGATGGCACCCTATTTAGTGTAAACGCAGACGTTTCTAGAGCGTATCCCCAGAAGGATAATGGAAGATCTGAATGACTCATCATAGACCGAACCATATCCAATAAGGTTCGATTCCTCCTCTCTGACACTCCATTCCATTGGGGTGTTCCAGGAGGAGTGAGTTGTGAAACAATTCCACACTCGCTCAGATAGTCACTGAACTCTTGACTTAAGTATTCTCCTCCGCGATCCGATCGCAGAACTTTGATACTTTTGCCAAGTTGGCTTTGTACTTCATTCTTGAACTCCTTGAATCTATCAAAGGATTCTGACTTATGTCTCATCAAATAGACGTAGCCATACCTACTGAAGTCATCAGTAAAGGTAATGAAGTACTTGTAATTTCCTCTAGCAACAGTGCTCATTGGCCCACATACATCAGTATGAATAAGTTCCAATAAATCACTGGCCCTTTCATTCGGTTTGTTGAAAGGGGCCTTGGCCATTTTGCCCATCAAGCAAGATTCGCATTTCTCACATGATTCAAAATCAAATGAGCCCAGAAGCCCATTACGATGGAGTCTCTGAATGCGTTTCTCATTGATGTGGCCCAAACGACAATGCCATAAGAAAGTCGGGTTTTCATCATTTGACTTAAACCGCTTTGTATTTATGTTAAAGACATGCATTTCTGGTTTAAGACATATAACCCATTGTCTAATGGGGCGCTACCATAAAATGTACCATCACGATTAAAAGAACAAACTTTATTCTTAATAGAAAAATCAAAACCTTCCAAATCCAAAACGGAAACTGAAATTATGTTTCTGCTAATCGCAGGTACAAAGTAGCAATTATTCAATTCTAAAACCATGCCAGAAGGTAAAGACAAATCATAAGTGCCTACGACCAGTGCAGCAACCTTAGCTCCATTCCCGACCCGTAGCTCCACTTGTCCTTTCTTCAGCGTTCTACTGTTTCTTAGTGCCTGCATATTAGTACAAATATGAGCACCGCAGCCGGTATCCAATACCCACGAAGTAGAACTAGGAGTCATAACATTAAGTTCGATAACATAAATACCTGAATCAGATGCATCATACGTCTTCTTCAGCTTCTTGTAATCTTCCATGAACTTCTTGCAGTCTCTCTTCCAATGCCCTAGCTGCTTGCAGTAGTTGCATTTGTCCTCAGGAGAAGGCCCGGATTTGGGCTTGGGCTTGGGCTTGTCTTGACTCTCAGTCTGGACAGCTTTAGCTTTTCCCTTATCCTTACTAGGTTTCTTAAACCTTTTACCCCCTTGTACCATCAGTACATTAGGAGTTGCCTTCTTGAGATTCGGCTCTGCTGTCTTCAGCATGCCGTGCAACTCAGTCAATGTCTTAGTCATGTTTTGCATGTTGTAGTTCATGATGAACTGATCAAAACACGACGGCAAAGACTGCAGAATCATGTCAGTGGCTAGCTCCTGGCTAATGGCACAGTCCAGTTTCCCCAGGTTATCAATGTAACCCATCATTTTAAGGACATGAGGACTCACTGGACTGTCCTTAGCCAGCTTGCAATCCATGAGAGATTTAACCGTCTGGTATCTCTCTGTGCGAGCTTGCTCCTGAAACAATGCTTTCAGGCTGTTAATCATCTCAATCGGTGACAATACGTTCTCATATTGCTTCTGCAGCTCAGAGTTCATAGTCACCAGCATTAGACAATTAAAGTCTTTGACATCAGCCGAATGCTTATCCCAAGCATTCTTATCTGCCTGCGTGGCATTGGAACGTGGCCTCTCGGGGAGAACTCATGTAAGGACATATTCCTTGTTCTCCTGCCTGAGAACTATTCTCAGGTTCCGATACCATTCCAAGAAATTTGATCCATTAAGCTTGTCCTTCTCAAGGACGGATCTTAGCGAGAAAGTGTTGATGTGAGTTGGGACAGACATAGCTGTAATTAAAAGAGGTAGAGGTTTTAGTTATGATGTTCAAGGAAATGAGAATTCTTATCTAATAAGAAAACTCGCATTGTATTCAAAACTATGTTTCCTCAGATGAATACAATGAACCAAGATCCTTACTTCACCAAAATTTGAGTGGGCGACTCGCCGTCACCCAAACTTTAGTTATCTAGGTAAGCAAATCATTGCTAATTGTACCCAGTACAACTCTTGGTCGCAGATAAGACAATCCATGTCTTATCCACTCTTATGTCTCTGGGCCCAGAACTTCTGATAGCCCAGTCAAGTAAACCAATCTCTTCAGTCTTGTGATTATTGACAGTTGCACTGTGATATATCATGGTTTTTACCGGTTTTATGCCATGATATAGTTGTGTTTTTAGTGTCTTTTGTGTTATTTTAGAGTCTTTTCAGGTACTTTACAGGTTTTACCACATTTGGAGTTTATTTGGACATTATGATAGTTTCTGGAGACTTTTTGAGCAATTGCCCGAGAAGAAGAAGTCACTGCCGTCATATGATGTTGGTGTCGATCGACACACACATTGGTGTCGGTCGACACAGTTCACGGACCAGAGAATTTGACCGGTTAATGAAGATTTGCAACTTGGCCCAGAAGTTTATCTTAATTACAAAGTGACCCAATTCGTGTTTTAGATTATTGATAGTTTTTTCAGCCACTTGTTAGGCTATGCTTTCATAACTAAGTTTTATTTTCTTAGGAGATTTTAGGGGCTGGTTTTGTTCTCGAGAGAGACTTGATTTCGAACCCCTGTTCTTATTCCTTTGATTAGTTTATGATATCTACTTTGATTATGTCTTCTGTTATGATTGCTATGTCTGAGTAGATCTCTTGTTAGGTTAGGGATTCTCATTAGGGATTTGAAGGAATGTTAGATTAATTGATTAAGATTCATCATCTAGTTCTTCATATAATCTGTTCTTAAAGCTTAATCTAAACTGGCCATTTAGATTACTGATTTTAGGTTGATTCTCGCAACGACAGTTGGTTTATGTAACTAGATCTGATTTAGATGAGCAATTTATCTATTCGCAAAGAGATTTGGTTTAGAGAAATTGTGAACGAACGAACTTGGAATTAATGCATGTTTAGAACTCTAGTATTCGCAAAGAGATTTGGTTTGCTAGGTTGTTAGACATAGATAATTATCGCAGCGAGAGCTGGTTAGTTTTACCTTCGTGATTCCAGTTCAAGAACGCTATAGACTGAATCTAATTGCTTATCTGATTTCCTGATATCCTGAGAACTCCCGAAACCTGACGCCTTCGTTTGATTGCTTACAACCACCTCGCTTGATCTTATTTATTTACTTGCTATTTACTGCTTTACAAAATCTGCTTCGCTTAGTTTAATCTGAACTACTTATAATCTATCGTGTGACCAGTGTCCCTGTGGATTCGATAACCCTATATACTACATTGATATTGATGTGCACTTGCAGTTAGTATAGGGAATAAAACCTGACCTATCAAGTTTTTTGCGCCGTTGCCGGGGACTCTTTGAGTTCGCCGATAGATTTAGTATTAGGATTTAGATTAAGCATTTTTTTATTTTCTTGTTTACTCACGTTCTTGTTTCTTTGGTGTTGCAGGAATCGCACTGCATCGATCGACACGGTCCTGTGTGTCGATCGACACTGATTCGCAACTGTATCGATCGACACTCTTCTTGCATCGGTCGACATAAGACGAAACCAGAGATACCGAGAGCTTGGATGTATAACGGGTTTCGCTCTATGGAACCTGTGATTCTGATTCGCGGCGAGAACGGCATTCTACGAGACCAAGAGGGTCATGTATGCAACGCAAAGGGGCAGAAACTAGATGGGGAAGGAAACTCCATCATGACAGATTACTATGCATTAGCTGGGCAGATAGCTGAGATGAGAGATAAGATAGATAACATTCACGACGTCCTACTTAGGAAGAGACAATTCCGAGCTGATGCAGAAGCTGAAAAGTTTGCAGAGGAAAATTATATGGCTAGAGCTGATTATTATGGACAGACATACGGCAATCAGCAGAGACAAGGTTCTAGTTATGCTCCGAGATCAAGAGATTATGGTTATCCATCTCACCAAGCACCTCCTGCACCTACACATAAGAGCAGATTAGAAGCCATGATGGAACAATATCTTGAGGCACAACAACAGTTCGCTGTGTCTTCCCAATCGAAGCTCGATGCCTTGTACACTAATTTCAATAGGAAGTTAGAGTCCTTGAACACTCATATAAAGCTGCTGGACACACAAGTGGATCAGATTTCAAGTTTAGCCAAAAGGAAGAAAGCTCAGAATGCTCGCATCAATGACATCTCAGTTCAGGGTGAACACAGGCTGAATCAGGGATCATATCTTGAAGTTAAGGCTATGGAAATCATGGAAAACATAGAAGAATCTGAGATTGAAAGCCCAGAGTTCGAGAATTTCGACGGATCAGAATCGACCGAGATTGATTTCGATCTCTTGATAAAATCCTTCGGTGTCGATCGACACAATTCTTGCGTCGGTCGACACAACAGTCGGGCAGAACCAATTTTCCCTAAATCTGATGTTCTTGCTGAGGAAAAGGTCTACAAACCTCGTATACCGTTCCCAAGAGTTCCTAAAAGGTCTAAACATGAGCAGAATATAGTCGAGTGCATGGTAGTGGTGGATAAGGAGATGATTGAAATTCCACCAGCTGAAACTTTACGAGTTCATCCGAATAAGTTGAGATATGCAAAGAAGATGAAACCCACTGATAGTCATGTGAAAGATGAAGTTCAGATTAGTGGAACTACAGTGTCTGATAGTAGAGAAAAGAAGATGGTGGTTCATCAGGATTCCACTCTAACATCTTCAGAGCCTACAACTGCTCATAAGCAGAAAGCTCCGAACATCAGATCTCCACCAAAGGTAAGGCACAAATCCTCTAAGTTTAAACCTCCTGACTCCATTTCTGTGAATGCAGGAAAACGATCTGCGCCTCCCAAGTTTCGCTCCCACCCTGAATCTCTTCCTATGTTCCTTGGACGATCTCATGCTGCTACTGCTTACACACCACCGTGGATGAAAAGACATTCACAGAGACATTCCAAGTCTCTGTTGAAACCCCCATGAGTCTGATCCCTTCCAATAAGTCAATCTAATGACTTAAAACAAGCGCTGAGTGGGAGGCAACCCACTGTTTTCGTTTTTGCATTTTGATTTTAGTGTTTTTATAGGATTTTACGCTTGTTTCTGGTTTTGGTGAGTTTTTGTTTGCAGGTCTCGGATTAAATCGCAGTGCGTCGATCGACACACCATTGTGTCGATCGTCACAATACGACAGAAATCGCATTGCAGCGATCGTTGCGGTCCTGAGCAACGATCGATTATACACGAAAAATCGCCTAGCAACGGTCGATGCACTTAGTGCAACGATCGATGCCTGAGTGCGACAGAGGTAAAACCCGAGAGAACTTAACCAACCTTAAACAAATTTTTATTTTCTTTTTGCCAACCCTTTGCTTGACACTACTGGGGACAGTGTGTCTTAAGTGTGGGGGAGGTTCTACTAACTTCTTTCTTTTGTTTTCTTAGAGTCAGTTAAATTTTTCAAAATTTTTCTTTTATTGAGTCAAAATTTGTTTAAGTAAGAAACAATGACTTTTTGAGAAGATTAGCAGCACTTGCAGGAACTTAAGTAACCATTGGGATGAAGTTGCAAGATGATCTCTGACTATTAGAAAACCCCATCATGGATCAACCTACTGAGGACACCCACATCGCTTCAGGTATCAGAGGATCCTTTTACTGACTTCAAACTTAATACTGACTTAATTTTCTCACCTAAGGGCTTGGTATACTTTGTGTCGGATTCCCTTGTTAGTTCTGACACAGACTGTAAACCTGTCCTATTTAGTTCCCTTCTCCCCTTCCATAAAGTAAAAAAAAAAATAATAATAAACTGAGGATGAGTTAGTAACTCTGAAATGGTCATGCGAATAGTAGCAAACACTATTATCTCTTATGCATCCATGGAATGTGTCCAAAGTACACCCCTTAACGAGAAGAGCACTGATAAAAAAAAAATGATACCCAATGGGTGTGAGATCCGGGATTCACACTAAGAATTTGTATTCGTGGATTTGGACTTTTGGATATAGAAATGGTATAGTTTCCTATGAATCAAAGACTTTATTGAGATTGATCGTCGAGATAGAACAAACACAGTCGAAAAGAGAGTACAAAGTATAGAATCAAGCTATCTAGTCGAAGTGTTCTTAGCCTAGGTTGGAATTGTCTTTAATGAGCCGCCACTTCTCTTCTTAAATAGCCTCGATTTTGATCTCTTCGTCCCGATCTTTCGGCCTCGTCGTTGTAACGATCTCCGAGATTTATGCGGATCAGTTGAACTGGCGAAGACCGAGTTGCTTTATCTCCACGTCATCCTCAGCCGAGCTCGAGCTCGATTGTCTCCGGCTTCGGCATCGTCTGGGCCTCTCCAAGGCGTTTGCTTTGCTTGGGCCCAACAAGAGAGTTGGCTCTCCCGTCTATCTTTGATTCTGGAATGGGCTCGTAATTACGGGCCTTTGTCTTGTCTGTTAATGGGCCGGATTTCCTAGGGGGAAATCCAGTACCAACAATAGCCCCCCAGCCCATTGAATTCGAGAAGTCGAGGTTACTGGGCGGTGGACGTTCTTGGGAAGAGGCGCGTGCCTCGGATGTGACAAATCTAATGATTATTTTCGCCCCATCCGTGGATCTTGTTTTAATCCGATGGTTAGGAATGAGCGCGTGGAACGGACTGAACTGCTTTTCAGCGCGTCTGCAGTCGTTGCGTGTATTTGTTTGAGAATTTCATCTCCCACCGTAAATTCGGTTGGTAATCAACGGCTCAGGCTCGAAGGTCGCGAAGAGTCCTTTCGGGCTCACTCTTTGATGATGTGACCTAATTACTGCGTGCTTTGTAGCCGTTGATCTCAGCGAGAGGGAAGCGAGGGGTCCAAGTCATCTCGATCCTATCAGCAATTAATGCGAGTAAGGAGTCGTACGGGCGATACTGCGCACAATCTTTGATATAAATAATCATTCGCATTGTTTGAAGGAAGTCCTTTGCTTTCCTACTCTTAACCTGTTCGAGCTTTTTCTCCCTACTTCCTTTGTCGTTAGAGAAAAATTTTTCTTTCAGAAACTTTCCCTTTTCCCTCATGGCTTCTAGGGATCCTGCGGGAGCGAGTACGAGTGCGGCGGCGGGATCGTTTGGACCGCACCCGCCGTCTTCGTTAACCGTGGACCGTGTCCAGCAATTGAGGGTGCTCTGCCGGATTCCGACGGAGGTCGAGATCGTCATCCCTTCTTCGGCGGTATCCCCCGAAACGGTCATAGAGGGCTACTGCTGTGCCTCCTATACGTATTTCGAAAAATGTGGTCTTTTCTTTCCCATTCCTCGCCTCGTCTTCTTGGTGCTGGCCCAACTCCAGATGGCTTTCTACCAGATGACGCCGAATTTCGTTCGGTACGTTATCGGACTCGGAGTTAAGGCTGCGGAGGAAGGGATTGAATTCGGTCCTGAGGAGTTAATTGATATATCATGGTTTTTACCGGTTTTATGCCATGATATAGTTGTGTTTTTAGTGTCTTTTGTGTTCTTTTAGAGTCTTTTACAGGTATAATCAGGTTTGGAGCTAAATTGGAGATAATGGAGCATTTTGGAGATTTTTGGAGTGTTTGGCCGAGAGATAGAGTTCACTGTCTGAAACAGAGAAATGTGTCGATCGTTGCATGCCTAGCATCGATCGATGCACCAGCGAGATGGGCCAAAACTCGGCGGTTTAGAAGAATCAAGATATCGCACTTTGATCCAGAAGTTCCTGATATTTACAAAGAAGCCCCTGGCCGAGATTATACCTATATAATTAAGTTTTAGCTGTTTTTATTAGATACGCTTTCATAATTAAGAGCAGAGGATTTTTAGAGCTTTTGGGGCTGATCTGAACCTGTTACATCATCTGTATTTGGAGAAGATTTCGAACCCCTTTAATCATTTATCTTTTATGCAATCTATTATTTCTATGATTATGTTTTCATCAATCATGTCTGAGTAGATTCCTTGTTAGGTTTAGGGTTTCTCACATAGGATTTCATGACCTGCTAGACTTGTTCAATTTCAGTTAAGGATTCAAACTATATCTGTTCTTCAATTTAATTGTGCTTAAAGCTAGTTCTAACCTGATCAATTAGAATCTAGATCTTAGGTTGCTAAATACGTCACGGAAGTGGGGTTTAGGAATCTGAACTAATTAAATTGGGCAATTAAACTTTGCGCAAACGGAAGTTTGGTTTAGGATAATTGTGAACATATCAAACTTGGAATTAAAGCTGGTTTAATCTGTTAGTTCTCGCAAACGAAAGTTTGGTTTGCTGCACTTAGACTTAGAGAATTATCGCAAAGGAATTTGGTTAATTCTATATCTGTGTTTTGAGTTCTAGAACTGTGCCTAATTAGATCCTTGCTGAATGAACTGTCTGCTTGTCTGATTTCCTGAGAACGCCCTAGACCTAACGCTCTTAACAACTTGCTTTCACAACCAACAATCTTTGCTATCTGCTTACTTTCTTGCATTGCTTTTAATTCAATTACATTGCTTTCTTCCTAGTTAAATTTCTGTTCTTGAGCTATTGAACACCGGAGTCTCTGTGGATTTCGATACCCTATATACTACATTGATATTGCTCTGCACTTGCAGTTTAGTATAGGGATTAATTCTTGACCTATCAAGTTTTTGGCGCCGTTGCCGGGGACTCTTTGAGTCTTTGATAGCTTCGAGCCTAGGGTTTTACTAGGATTTTTCTTTTTCTTTTCGTTTTTGTTTTTTTTTTTTTTTTTTTTTTTTGCTGATTTATTTTTCTGTTTTCTCTGATTTCGCATTGCATCGATCGACGCCCTTCTTGCATCGATCGACACACTTCGCTGAATCACCAAGAACACTAAGAGATCATCAGGACGATGTGTCGGAATGATATTTTCAGCTCAGGGATTGACAGTTCACAGATAGCTGGGTTGAAGAACCAAGTTGACTCTCTGCATAGTCTTCTACTTGGAAAGTATGCACAAGAAGCTAACCATTGCGTTGAAGGAACTGGATTCTATAATCACGGATCTGCTTTTCAGAAACCCTTTACAAGGAGTTGTAGTGTTTCTTCTTACCAAGTACCGCCTGCACCTACAGCTCATGAGAGCAGAATGGAAATCATGATGGAGCAGTACCTTGAGAGACAACAACAGATTGATAGGTCCTTCAACTCAAAGATGGATGCTTTGTATGAAGACTTGAATGAGAAGTTTGAATCTTTGAGCACGCATATGGAGGAGCTGGATATCAAAATTGAACGAAGAGATGTAGCAATAGAGAGGCAGAATGAAGCTAAGAGAGCTGAACGGAAGCTGCACATCAATGCTGTGAACATAAGGGATGAGATTGAGTTGCTAGGTGAAGAAGAGAGCATAATCTCGGATTTTCTGGATGAATATTGTCTGCCTGATACATGCACCGATCGACACCCCCTCAGTGACGATCGACACGCCATTCTGATGGCAATTTCGAGTTCTTTCGAGAAACAGAATCGCCTTGCATCGATCGACACACATCATGCAACGATCGACACAGAACGCAGACATGACCAGAAAACTGCAACAGTACCAGAACGAGTCTACAAGCCCCCAGTACCATATCCTAAGGTTCCTAAACCCTCCAAACAAGAGCTAGAAGTGGCTAACTGCATAAAAGTGATGGATAAGAAGGTGAATAAAACACCACCAGTTGAAACTTCGCGAGTTCATGCAAAGAAGATGATCTCCACTGATGGTCATCTAAAAGAAGAAGTTCAGATTGGTGAAACTACAGTATCTGATAGTGAAAAGAAGAAGATGGCGGTTCCTCTTGAACCTGCTCTAACATCTTCAGTACCTGCAACTGTTCATAAGCAGAAAGCTCCAGACATCAGATATACATCAAAGATAAGGTACAAATCACCTAAGCTTAATCCTTCTGATCACATTGTTTTGAATGCAGGAAAACAAAGAATCCCGCCGAAGCTACACTCCCACCCCGACCCTTATCGTTCGTTCCTTGGAAGATCTCATGATCTGAATGCTTATACGCAACCTTGGATGAGGAGACATTCACAGAGACACTCAAAGTCTCTGTTGAAACCTCCATGAGTTCGATCTCTTTCTGATAGGTCAAGCTATTGACCTTAAACAAGCGTTGGGTGGGAGGCAACCCACCATTAGGTACTGGTGTTTTTCTACTTAATTTTTGGTGTTTTTGTTAGGATTTTACGTTTGTTTTTGTTTTTGGTGCAGTTATGTTTGCAGGTCTCGGACAAAATCGCAGTGCAATGATCGACTCACTTCTGTGTCGATCGTCACAACACGAAAGGAATCGCATTGCAGCGATCGTTGCGGTCCTGAGCAACGATCGACCAAACACGAAAATCGCCAAGTAACGGTCGATGCACTTAGTGCAACGATCGATGCCTGAGCGACAGAGGTAACCCGACTGACATAATTTCACCTTTTCAATTTTTTATTTTCTTTTTACCGATCCTTCGCTGGACACTACTGGGACAGTGTGTCTTAAGTGTGGGGGAGGTGCTACTAATGATTATCTTTCTGTTTTCTTATGAGTCATTTTGTTTTTCATAAAAAATTTTGTTTTATTGAGTCAAAATTGTTTAAGTAAGAAACTATGATTTTCTGAGAAGATTTACAAGACTTGCAGGAACTTAAGTAACCATTGGGATGAAGTTGCAGGATCTATCTCTGACTATTAGAAAACCCCATCACAGATCAACCTATTGGGAACACCCACATCACTTCAGGTATCAGAGGATCCTTTTACTGACTTCAATTTAATACTGACTTAGATTTCTCACCTAAGGGCTTGGTATACTTTGTGTCAGATTCCCTTGTTAGTTCTGACACAGCCTGTCAACCTATCCTATTTAGTTCCCTTCTCCCCTTCTATAAAGTAAAAAAAAAAAAGATAATAAACTGAGGATGAGTTAGTAACTCCGAAGTGGTCATGGGAATGGTAGCAAACACTATTTTCTCTCATGTGATCCATGGAATGTGTCCAAAGTACACCCCATAACGGGAAGAACACTGATAAAATAAAATAAAATGATACCCAATGGGGAAAAATCAATTGTTAAAGAAGGGAAAGAGAAGAAAGGGACTAGAGAAAGACAGTATGGTGGTCTAGAGCTGATAAGGTAAGAATCCATGTGCCCTTTGATCGATACTCCTTAGGTGAGACCGCACTTAAATACTTGCAGAAGTCAGTAGGGAGAATTTGAATGCTTGAATGTGATTGTGGAGTTTACCTAGGACAGTTGCTAAGTGTGGGGGAAGTACATGTTGGTCTTGATATCCTGTGATTGATTCTTTCAGTGGTTTACTAAGGGGAATCTGAGTATTGTAGCTTCTAGGATGAAATGAGTTTCTGAAGAGTTTTCAAACCTCTTCACCAAGCTTTAGTTCTGTGTTTTGCTTGAGGGCAAGCAAATGCTAAGTGTGGGGGAGTTGATATATCATGGTTTTTACCGGTTTTATGCCATGATATAGTTGTGTTTTTAGTGTCTTTTGTGTTCTTTTAGAGTCTTTTACAGGTATAATCAGGTTTGGAGCTAAATTGGAGATAATGGAGCATTTTGGAGATTTTTGGAGTGTTTGGCCGAGAGATAGAGTTCACTGTCCGAAACAGAGAAAGGTATCGATCGTTGCACACCTGCAACGGTCGATGCACCAGCGAGATGGGCCAAAACTCGGCGGTTTAGAAGAATCAAGATATTGCACTTTGATCCAGAAGTTCTTGATATTTACAAAGAAGCCCCTGGCCGAGATTATACCTATATAATTAAGTTTTAGCTGTTTTTATTAGATACACTTTCATAATTAAGAGCAGAGGATTTTTAGAGCTTTTGGGGCTGATCTGAACCTGTTACATCATCTGTATTTGGAGAAGATTTCGAACCCCTTTAATCTTTTATCTTTTATGCAATCTATTATTTCTATGATTATGTTTTCATCAATCATGTCTGAGTAGATTCCTTGTTAGGTTTAGGGTTTCTCACATAGGATTTCATGACCTGCTAGACTTGTTCAATTTCAGTTAAGGATTCAAACTATATCTGTTCTTCAATTTAATTGTGCTTAAAGCTAGTTCTAACCTGATCAATTAGAATCTAGATCTTAGGTTGCTAAATACGTCACGGAAGTGGGGTTTAGGAATCTGAACTAATTAAATTGGGCAATTAAACTTTGCGCAAACGGAAGTTTGGTTTAGGATAATTGTGAACATATCAAACTTGGAATTAAAGCTGGTTTAATCTGTTAGTTCTCGCAAACGAAAGTTTGGTTTGCTGCACTTAGACTTAGAGAATTATCGCAAAGGAATTTGGTTAATTCTATATCTGTGTTTTGAGTTCTAGAACTGTGCCTAATTAGATCCTTGCTGAATGAACTGTCTGCTTGTCTGATTTCCTGAGAACGCCCTAGACCTAGCGCTCTTAACAACTTTCTTTCACAACCAACAATCTTTGCTATCTGCTTACTTTCTTGCATTGCTTTTAATTCAATTACATTGCTTTCTTCCTAGTTAAATTTCTGTTCTTGAGCTATTGAACACCGGAGTCTCTGTGGATTTCGATACCCTATATACTACATTGATATTGCTCTGCACTTGCAGTTTAGTATAGGGATTAATTCTTGACCTATCATTAATGCGGGTTTGCTTGGTGAAGCAAGATTCCCGCTTTCCGGGGTCGTACCGTCTTTCCCCCCGGTTTGGGAGGATCCTGGATGGTTTCCCGCCGAGGGAAGGGTGGAGGGACCAATATTTTTTCTTTAGGATGACTCACCACTCGGTCGGAGAGTTTGATTGCTCGGTCGTTCCCTCGCGGTGGGCTTCCGACGTTGGTGATGCTTTCTTACTGCTATTTTGGTTATTATTTCTTGTGTCAGTTTGATCTCTGACCTGCTTCGTTCTATATCGCAGAGTTCCCTGAATCGCTTGACCTTAATCCTGTCACGGAGGCCTTAATAGCCCGTCTGAGGAGAGGTTCCGTTAACTGGGACAGTTTCACGGTCGAGCGTGTACAGGCTGCCTTGAGGGTCTATCCAAGAGGGGTCCCACAGGGTCGGTCTCGGGGCTTTCGGGAGAAAACTTTTCCTCCTGTACCTCGCGGGACTTCTCTGGGTCGAACCGTGCGACCTCCGCTTCGTATATTTGAGCGGGCAAGAGAAGGTGAGTTTCTGTTCGAGACATTCGGCTCGTCATTATTTGGGAAGAGTCTAAAGACTTCTCCCCCCCCTTTTTTTATTCTACATGTCGTCCTTCCTCGGGCGTGGGTTCGGATGCCAGCACCCCATCTCACGAGAAGCTATCTCGTAGGTCGAGGAGTCGCCGAAACGGAAAAGACCCCATAGATCTTGCAAAAAGGGTGGAGGATGGGAGTCTGAGCAATGCGCTCTTTTTTGCCATGTGTGATTCTCCTCTCCCTTCCACGGTTGTCCCCCCGAGCTCTGGGGCCCGTGACGTGTCCGCGGAGGCAGGGGGTGTTGGGAATGTCCTGAAATCTACTGTGCTATATCTAGAAAGTATGATAAGTGTCGAGATCAGACATAAGTCATAAATACTGGGTGATCATGATGACTTGCTAGAGCCCGCTCATGATCTATAAGTTTAGGACTTATTACCAGTATTGTATGATCCCAAAGGGTCACACACCATAGCTAACGGGAAAGTTAAATGGAATTAATACGGTAAGATGCAAGGCATTTACTGTATTTGTACAGAGAATTGGGCCAGACAAAATACAGTCTTTTGTCTGATTTGGGTCTTGGGCCCAAAAGCCTAATAGGCCATTAGTTTAATTACTTGGGCCCATATAAGGAAGAGGACAGGCGCCTAGGGCAAAAATACACCCCATATGCGATTTTGAGTCCCAGCCGTCCTCTCTCTCTCTGTTGATTCCAGCTTGGTCTAGCAGCCTGATCCAGTAGCTTGTAAGCGTGTGGATACCTAGGAGGAGCCGGTTATCATCAGCTCTCAGTGATCTCTTCATTCCCTTGATCAATCCGCTGCAATCATAAGGTAATGAATCTGATCTGTTTATGATTCAATTGCAAATCACCTAGATCCTAGTTGATTATGTGCTAGGTTGTAATCTGATGAATTAAACCATGAACACACATAATCCTACAGTGGTATCAGAGCCTAGGTCGTTAGGTTTTTGCTTTTTGGATCATACTAGGTTGTTTATTAGTTTGATGAATCGATTTTAATGAGTAAAATTGATTGAAACTAGGAAAACCTAGAAATAAGAAATCGATAAGATTGCTTGATGATTAAAGTTAATATCGTGTCTGTATGAATCGTATTGTTGTCTTTGCTTTATAATCGTTATCAAAACAATCGCTTGTTGACTTTGTTAATGTAAGGTTTGTTAATGTTCAAAGTCGGTTTTGTCTTTAAGTGATTGCATGAATCGATTGTTGAATTGGAAAAGGTCAAAATCGTTTTGTTTTTAGTGAATGTCATAATCGCTTGTTGACTTTTTATATAATTATAAGAATCGTTTTGTCCATAAGTGTATGTCTTGAAACGAATTGGAAAAAGTCAAAAGCAATTATTGAATTATGTATCAATCGATTTGCATAAGGTCAAGTATAGCGATCGCATGTTGATTTGATTAGCGATCGATGATTTGTCTTTAAGCTAAAGACAAAATCATTTCAAAGCATTAAATAATTATGGTTCAAGCGGTTAACCCAAATCGCGGTTTGCGGGAAATTATTTAATACAATTGGTATTATTTAATTTCTGGTTAAACCGGATTTAAATTCAAAATTGAATTTTAACCTAAACTGAAGGCTGGTCTAAGTTTGATTTGGTTGGACCAAATAATTTAGAGCTGGTCTGGTTTAGTAAATAACCAGTTGGATTTAGTAGTTAATTTGGTCTTGGACCAGAATTAATGAACCGACTCGGTTATGTCAAATTATTGGGCCAATTGGAATTCTGTGGTATTGGGCCAAGAATTGGGCCTATAATTTGTGACCCAACCGAAAACTTTAATAAAATATTAAATTAGAAATTTCTATTTTTAGCATATTTCTAAATTTAGAAAGTTTCTAAAATAAGTAAGTTTCCCAAAATAGTAATCTTCTATTTTTGGAAAGAAAACCTAAAATCCTCAAAACCAATATCAAGCTTGGATGTCTTGCCCAATCTTGTCAGCTACTTAACGCTTATTCAATTACAGATATGGCTTACAGTGTGAGGTGTCTGTTTTTGCGTAAGTAAAGTAGTATATAGTCACTAATTTCATTGGGAGTCCCAGACTTTAGTGATTATTTGGCTGTAAGAGATTGGTTTCCTTGACTGGGCCATCGGGAGTCCCGGGCCTTGAGACATCTGGTGAATTGGGCCTTGGGCCCAATCCACAACCGAGAGTTATATGGTTATAACTAGCTGTGTGTATGCTTACCAAGTAAAGCTAATTCTGGGTGACGGCCAGTGGTCCACTTTGGTTTTAGTTGAACATGGGTCTCGGAATCATTGCATTCTTATGAGGTTAAACAAAGAAATTTTGAATGCAATGCGAGTTTTCTTATAAGTTTTTAAGATTACTCTTATATGAACTAAATAACTAAAACTCTATTGTCTCATAATTTCAGCTATGTCAAGCACAACAACACAAAACACTTTCTCGATCCGGTCTGCCCTTGAGAAGGACAAACTGAACGGATCAAACTTCCTGAACTGGTCCAGGAACCTGAGACTTGTGCTCAGGCAGGAGAAGAAGGCTTATGTCCTTGAAAGAGTTCTCTCCCCTAGACCTGCGAATAATGCCGCACAAGCTGTGAAGAATGCTTGGGATACACATTCTTCAGATGCTAATGACGTGGTTTGCCTAATGTTGGCGACAATGGCTCCCGAACTGCAGATGCAGTGGGAAGGCCTGACTTGTCCCATGGAACTGATGGCAAACCTGAAAGCGTTGTTTCAGGAGCAGGCTCGTACAGAGAGATTCCAAACTGTAAAGAATCTCTTGGACTGTAAAATGGCTAAGGATACAGCAGTGAGTCCACATGTTCTGAAAATGATGGGTTATCTCGATCATTTGACTAGTCTCGACTGTCCTATAAGCCAAGAGCTTGCTTGTGATATCGTTCTGCAGTCTCTTACTCCTGCATATGACCAGTTCATCTTGAACTATAATATGCATGGGTTGATAAAGACTTTGCCTGAGCTACATGGTATGCTCAAGACTGCAGAACCTAATCTGAAAAAGGCCAAGGAGCCGTCTGTACTCATGGTGCAGAAGGGCAAGGGTTTCAAGAAATCCGCTGCAGACAAGGGAAAGGGCAAGGCAGTCAATAATGAAAAGGCCAAGCCCAAGCCCGTGTCTAAAGCTGGGCCTTCTGATATCTGCCACTTTTGCAAAGAGGCAGGGCATTATCGCAGGGACTGTAAGAAATACCAGGAAAGTCTGAAGAAGAAGAAGAAGTCCTTGGAGACTACTGCTTCAGGTATTTTTGTTATTGAAGTAAATACTACTACTTCTGATAATACCACTTGGGTATTAGATACTGGATGTGGGGCTCATATTTGTACTAATATGCAGGCACTCAGCAACAGTAGAAGGTTGAAGCAAGGGCAAGTAGAGTTGCGGGTTGGCAATGGAGCGAAGGTTCCAGCACTGGCCGTTGGCACTTACTTATTGTCTTTACCTTCTGGATTGATTTTAGAACTTGAGAATTGTTATTTTGTACCTGCTATAAGCAGAAATATCATTTCGGTTTCATTATTGGATTTGCAAGGATTTGATTTTTCTATTAAGAATAAATTGTGTTCCTTTAATCTCAATAATATGTTCTATGGCTGTGCCCCTCTTATTAATGGGCTGTACATGCTGGATCAATCTGCTCCAGTATATAACATTAACACAAAACGGTTCAAATCTAACGAAGAAAATGAAACGTTTCTCTGGCATTGTCGTTTGGGGCACATTAGTGAGAAACGCGTCAAGAGGCTCCATTCAAATGGACTCTTGGGCTCATTTGACTTTGAGTCTTGTGAGCAATGCGAATCTTGCCTAATGGGCAAAATGACACGGGCCCCTTTTAAAAAAACCCACAGAAAGGGCCAGTGAACTATTGGGCCTGATACACACTGATGTGTGTGGCCCAATGTCCACAAATGCTAGAGGAAACTATCAGTACTTCATTACATTCACTGATGACTTCAGTAGATATGGATATGTCTACTTGATGAAACATAAGTCGGAAACCTTTGAGAAGTTCAAAGAATTCCAGAATGAAGTACAGAACCAGCTTGGTAAAAGTATTAAGGCTCTTCGGTCGGACCGAGGAGGAGAATACTTGAGCCAGGAATTCCGTGATCATCTGAGTGAGTGTGGGATCATCTCCCAACTCACACCTCCTGGAACACCTCAGTGGAATGGTGTGTCTGAGAGAAGGAATCAGACATTGTTAGATATGGTCCGATCCATGATGAGTCACACAGACCTTCCTATATCCCTTTGGGGATATGCTTTGCTGACCGCAACGTTCACACTGAACAGAGTGCCATCAAAAGCAGTAGCAAAGACACCATATGAGTTATGGACTGGAAAAGCTCCAGCAATGTCTTTTCTCAGAATTTGGGGTCGTGAAGCCTATGTCAAAAGATTAATCTCAGACAAGCTTACACCAAAATCTGACAAATGCTACTTCATTGGTTATCCTAGGGATACCAAGGCTTATTACTTCTATCTGCGATCCGAGAACAAGATCTTTGTTGCTCGGGATTGCACTTTTCTTGAGAGGGAATTTCTCTCTAAGAAAGATAGTGGGAGTAAGGTACAACTTGATGAAATTCAAGAAGGACAGGAACCTGTTCAACCTAATGAGGAAGAACAGCAGGATGAATTACATGAAGTTGTAATAGAACCTGAACCTGCAGTACCTGAAGTTCGAAGATCCGGAAGGATCCGTCACGAACCCGATAGATATCAGGGATTCCTCGTGACTAATTGCCATGATCTTTTGATCATTGACGGTGATGAACCCTCGAACTTTGCAGAAGCCATGATGGGCCCTGACTCCTTAAAGTGGCGTGAAGCCACTGAATCCGAGATGGACTCCATGTCTGTCAACCGAGTGTTTTCACTGGTTGATTTACCCGCTGGTTGATATACCATGGATTTTAGGGTTTTTAACCATGGTATATGTGTTATTTATCGAGTCTTTTACTATGTTTTAGAGTCTTTTCAGGTATTTATTAGGTACAAGCACATTTGGAGCATATTTGGTGATTTAGACACTTTCTGGAGCTAATTGAAGTGTTTGGCCGAGAGATAGAGTTCACTGTCCGAAACAGAGGAAGGTGTCGATCGTTGCATTCCTAGCATCGATCGATGCACCAGCGAGATGGGCCAAACGACGGTTTGATGAAGAATGATGACATTGCAATTCTGCCCAGAAGTTCCTGATATTTACAAAGAAGCCCCAAAACGTGTTTTAGACTATATATTAGGGTTTTTAGCCACTTGTTTAGGCGACGCTTTCATTAAGTCTTATTTTATTTCAGAGAGCCTTAGGGGCTGATCTTGCTCTCGAAAGAGAGAGGATTTCGAACCCCTGTTGATTATTCTGTTTTATGATATTTGGTTTTCTACTTAAGATGTTTTCTGTTTCGATGAACATGTCTGAGTAGATTACCTGTTAGGTTGAAGGATTCTCATTAAGGATTTCAGAGAATTATAGTTTAATTAATCTGTAGAGATTCATATCTGCTAGTTCTTTATCTAAGTTGTTCTTAATGCTAAATCTGAAGTAGCTAATCAGAATTATGATGTTAGGTTGATTAATTCAGCGGAAGTTGATTAATTTAACTAGAAAGAATTTAGATAAGCAATTAAACTGTTCGCAAACGGAAGTTTGGTTCAGGTTAATTGTGAACATATCAAACTTGGAATTAATGCTAGTTTAATCTGTTAGTTCTCGCAAACGGAAGTTTGGTTTGCTGCACTTAGACTTAGAGAATTATCACAAAGGAATTTGGTTAATTCTATATCCGTGTTTTGAGTTCTAGAATGGTAATTGATTGGATCTAGATAGATTGATTGCTTGCGTTCCTGATTTCCTGAGAACTCCTGAAACCTAACGCATTGCTCTCTTGCTTACAAACTCACTTGATTTACTCTGCTATTCCGTTTACTGTTTTCACATCTGCTTTGCTTAATTTAATCTGAATTACTAATAATCTATTGTGTGACTGAGAGTCCTTGTGGGATTCGATACCTTATATACTACGATTGCATTAACTGTGCACTTGCAGTAGAATAGGGAAAACTAGACACCTATCAAGTTTTTGGCGCCGTTGCCGGGGACTCTTTGAGTTCACCTATAGATTTAGTACTAGGATTTAGACTAAGCATTCTTTTTAATTTTCTTGTTTACTCACGTTTTTGATTTTTGGATTCGCAGGGATTCGCACTGCATCGATCGTTGCTCACCTTGCATCGATCGACACAAGGCGAGAACAGCGATGCTGAGATCTGAGACGTTCAATAGGTTCCGCGCCATGGAACCTGTGATTCTGATTCGCGGTGAAAACGGCGTTCTACGAGACCATGAGGGTCACATATGCAATGCAAAAGGTCAGAAAATAGATGGGAAAGGAAATCCCATCTTACCAGATTACCATGTATTGGTTGGGCAAGTAGCTAAAATGCAGAGTAAGATAGATGACATCCATGACATCTTACTTAGGGAGAGACAGTTCCGAGCAGAGGCAAAAACTGATAAATTTGCAGAGGTACATTATATGGCTGGAGCCGACTCTTATGGACATACATTGGAACATCAACACAGACAAGGTTCTAGGCACACTCAAGGATCAAGAGACCATAATTATACTTCCCATCTGGCATCTCCTACACAAAGGAGCAAACTAGAGATGATGTTAGAGCAATCAATGGAAAGACAACAGCAGAACACAGCTTCTTTCAGCTCGAAGCTAGAGAACCTGTACACTAATTTGAATGAGAAATTTGAATCCTTGAGCACTCGCATGAAGCAGCTGGACACACAGATGGATCAAGGTTCAAGTTCTACTCCAAGGAGTGATTCTCAAGAGGCTTATGCCAGCAACATTCTCACTCAGGATAACACACAGATGGATCATGTATCATGTCTAGCAGTTAAGGCTGTGAAATTTGTGGAAGGCAGAGGGGGATTTGATGTTGAATTACCTGAGCTCGAAAGCTTCGATGCACCTGACTCAACAGAGATTGACATGGATCTTTTGACTTGGATAGTCCAGATTGAAGCAGAACCAAGCCAGGAAGAGAAATTTGAATATGAGATAGCTGGAATGGACCAAGAAGCAGATAAACCCGAGACTGTAGTTGAAGCCCGAGTTGAGACGACAGCATCGATCGTTGCATCACACGCACCGATCGTTGCACCCCGAAAGGAACCAGTTTCACCCATATCTCGAGAACCTGCTAAGGAAAAAGCCTACAAACCTCCGATACCATTCCCGAAAGCTCCCGTTAAATCTACAAATGTTGTTCAGTCCACATTGGTGGTTGACAAGAAGATGGTGGTTCCACAAGAGCCTATTCTAACATCTTCAAGGCCTAAAACTACTCATAAACAGAAGGCTCCGAACATCAAATCTTTGCCAAAGGTAAAACATAAATCCTCTAAGTCTAAACCTCCTGACTCCACTGTTTTGAATGCAGGAAAGAGCGTTAAAACACCCAAGTGTCAATCCCACCCTGCATTCCTCCCCACATTCCTAGGACGACATCATGCTGCTACTGCTTACACCCCACCATGGATGATAAGGCATTCACAGAGACACTCAAAGTCTCTGTTGAAGCCACCATAAGTTTGACTTTTTTTTTCCAAAAGTCAAGCTAATGACTTAAAACAAGCGCTGAGTGGGAGGCAACCCACTGTTAGGTTTAATTATTTTTCTTTCTCATTTTTGGTGTTTTTCTTAGGATTTAACGTTTTTAGTTGTTTTTGTTAGTTATTAGATACAGAACACAAGTCTGGAGATGTGTGACGATCGTTGCTCACATGTGCAACGGTCGTTGCATTTGGTTTAAATCGAAAATTAAGGTACGTTGAGCTAAACCGGAATCAATCTGGTTCAACAAGCATCGATCGTTGCCCCTAAAGCAACGATCGTTGCACCCACGACCAGGTAAGTTACCTTAAACCCTCTTTTCTCTTCTTCTTCTCCATTTCTTTTGGTCGACACACCGAGAACCTCCACCCAAAAATCATCATTTTCTTCATCAAATTTCTTGTTTCCAAGTGCTATACACTTATATTTACGCTCCCAATCCATTTCTCCCACTCTTCTCTCACGAAATTAAGGTAATGCACTTCGATTTTCGGATTCTCGGATTCAATTTTTAGGGTTTTAAGAATTGGGAATTTTGGCCGAAATTGATGAATGCACGTTAAAAGGGATATGATTTAGGTTGTTAGATGATATATTGTTGCCGATTGTGTGATTGATTGCATGACTTGGAACGAATTTTGTTGACTGTTGATTGCGGCCAGAATCGCCCTGTAACGATCGCTGCCTTTGAGCAACGGTCGTTACTCGACGATTCTGGGGAAATGTTCGATTACACGGAATCGCCCTGCAACGATCGCTGCCTTAGTGCAACGGTCGTTGCACGACGATTCAACAGAGAGTTGCCGAGACTAATTTGTTCAAATTTTCTGTTTTGCAGATGGCAACCCAGAATCAACCCCGCAAGAAACGAGCACAAGCCGCAAGCGCCTCACGACAATACATTCCGCCACCGGAATGGTTGCACAGGGATTCAGATCCTCCACAGCCGTATCATTTGGTTCATGCGACCATAGGACAACCATGTCCAAGGCCAGAGAAACTTCCGATTCAGTCTGATCGCATTTGGAGTGGTTCTATTAAGAGGATGCTCGGTACGGATGATTTCACAGAGAGGCCGCTACACGAGTACTGGGACGAATACGACACTTTGTTGTATAATGGTTGGTGTGGTATGGAGATAGCGCCAACTAAGTTCGCTGATTACTCAACCTGCAAGAGTCTCGGCATAGACACGCAGGTTATGGAGCTGTGCAGAGGCATTGGTCTAGGGACAATGCCGATGCAGCCTTACGATTTATACCCAGAGCTGGTGAGACAATTGCTGGCCACATGCAGGGTTGTCTACCCAAACCCGGACAGCATGGATGCTCGAGGAGGCACTTTCACCTTCATGTGTCTCGGCGCCAGGTATCGAGTACCCCTTCTCGATATCTGTAGGATTTATGGGTTCAGCATTGAGCAGCCACACACCGACATGACCCTTCCATGGGAACCAGCAGAGGCAGTACAGTTCTGGCAGTACATTGGTGGTGGACGGTATCACTCACGGACTACGCCTGTTATTCAGGTTAGGCATCCGGTTCTCAGGTATGTCTTGCGTATCTTGGGACGCACTCTATTGTGCAAGCATGAGGCCAACAAGATGCGCAAGAACGAGTTGGAGTTCCTATTTAGAGGACTGACAGAGCAGTTCAGGAGTACGGATGTGCGGAACTCGGCTAGGAAAGTCAACCTGGGAGCCGTATTTGCTCATCATCTTTGCGAGCTGCAGAAGAAGCCTTATGAAGGCGCGCGCAAGGAGACAGTAGGGAGTCTTCTCACTCCTATTTTCAGACACTGCGGGATCCCTATGAGGGATACAGAGTGCGTTACCGAGCGCGAGTTTTTGGATCTCAGTCACTTGCAGAGTGCTACGTGGCTGAAGGAGGGACGAGTGTGGGTTTATTACGACCCTGAGGATACACAGTATGGTATTGATCTTCCTGCTGCTAGGTTGACTCAGATTGATACCATTGATGCTTTGAGCTTCCGCCCTCCTGCCAGAGATCGACGCGCAGTGCCTACTATGGCTCATCCGCTGGGAGAGCCTTCTACGAGAGCTTCGTCCTCCTCTGCTCCTGCGCCAGCGCCTGCCCCAGCCGACGATGTGGGTCCTTTTCCAGAGCCTGCGATGCCTTACGGTGCATACTCTGAGGCAGAGTGGAGAGAGAGAGATCATATGGTATGTTTCGAGTATTTTGGAACTTCATGCGTACTTGCAGCTGCAAGAGGCCACCACAGGTTCAGCAGCCAGTACCCGCTTCTCGACGCAGACGACGATCCCCGACTCCTCCTCCCCCGACTGATACTGATCCCGCAGCTGAGGCAGCCGATGACGATGCACTATATGGTGGGATAGATGATGTGAGCGAGTGAGAGTAGTCTCCATATTTTCGGTTCTGTATTCTGACTTTTTATCTTTTCTTGCACTTTTGTTTTTCATTTATTTAGGATTTGCTATGTTTGGATGATTTGTACTTTGTTCGGTACTTCTTTTGCTTCGATTTTACTGTGTTTCTAGTGTTCTCAGCTTGCAGGTTTTTGAAAAATTGACATAAACCGACGGACTAACCCGCTAACTAGCTGACTGATCCGATACACGCATTGCAACGATCGTTGCTGCTTTGAGCAACGATCGACACTCAACAAAAAAAACCGCCAAGTAACGGTCGATGCACTTAGTGCAACGATCGATGCTTGTGCGACAGAGGTAAAACCCGACAGAATTAAAACATCCATTAACAATTTTTCTTCCTTTTTACCGATCCTTCGCTGGACACTACTGGGGACAGTGTGTTTTAAGTGTGGGGGAGGTGCTACTGACTTATATCTTTCTGTTTTCTTAAGAGTCAGTCCGTTTTTTCAAAAAATTTTGTTTTATTGAGTCAAAATTGTTTAAGTAAGAAACTATGATTTTCTGAGAAGATTTACAAGACTTGCAGGAACATAAGTAACCATTGGGATGAAGTTGCAGGATCTATCTATGACTATTAGAAAACCCCATCACAGATCAACCTACTGGGAACACCCACATCACTTCAGGTATCAGAGGATCCTTTACTGACTTCAACCTTAATACTGACTTAGATTTCTCACCTAAGGGCTTGGTATGATGCTTTATGTCGGATTCCCTTGTTAGTTCTGATACAGCCTGTAAACCTGTCCTATTTAGTCCCCTTCTCCCCTTCTATAAAGTAAAAAAAAATAATAATAATAAACTGAGGATGAGTTAGTAACTCCGAAGTGGTCATGAGAATGGTAGCAAACACTATTTTCTCTCATGTGATCCATGGAATGTGTCCAAAGTATACCCCATAACGGGAAGAACACTGATAAAAAAAAATAAAATGATACCCAATGGGGAAAAATCAGTTGTTAAAGAAGGGAAAGAGAAGAAAGGGACTAGAGAAAGATAGTATGGTGGTCTAGAGCTGATAAGGTAAGAATCCATGTGCCTTTAGATTGATACTCCTTAGGTGAGACCGCACTTAAATACTTGCAGAAGTCAGTAGGGAGAATTTGAATGCTTGAATGTGATTGTGGAGTTTACCTAGGACAGTTGCTAAGTGTGGGGGAAGTACATGTTGGTCTTGATATCCTGTGATTGATTCTTTCAGTGGTTTACTAAGGGGAATCTGAGTATTGTAGCTTCGAGGATGAAATGAGTTTCTGAAGAGTTTTCAAACCTCTTGACTACATTTAGTTCTTTGTCTTGCTTGAGGACAAGCAAGAGCTAAGTGTGGGGGAGTTGATATACCATGGATTTTAGGGTTTTTAACCATGGTATATGTGTTATTTATCGAGTCTTTTACTATGTTTTAGAGTCTTTTCAGGTATTTATTAGGTACAAGCACATTTGGAGCATATTTGGTGATTTAGACACTTTCTGGAGCTAATTGAAGTGTTTGGCCGAGAGATAGAGTTCACTGTCCGAAACAGAGGAAGGTGTCGATCGTTGCATTCCTAGCATCGATCGATGCACCAGCGAGATGGGCCAAACGACGGTTTGATGAAGAATGATGACATTGCAATTCTGCCCAGAAGTTCCTGATATTTACAAAGAAGCCCCAAAACGTGTTTTAGACTATATATTAGGGTTTTTAGCCACTTGTTTAGGCGACGCTTTTATTAAGTCTTATTTTATTTCAGAGAGCCTTAGGGGCTGATCTTGCTCTCGAAAGAGAGAGGATTTCGAACCCCTGTTGATTATTCTGTTTTATGATATTTGGTTTTCTACTTAAGATGTTTTCTGTTTCGATGAACATGTCTGAGTAGATTACCTGTTAGGTTGAAGGATTCTCATTAGGGATTTCAGAGAATTATAGTTTAATTAATCTGTAGAGATTCATATCTGCTAGTTCTTTATCTAAGTTGTTCTTAATGCTAAATCTGAAGTAGCTAATCAGAATTATGATGTTAGGTTGATTAATTCAGCGGAAGTTGATTAATTTAACTAGAAAGAATTTAGATAAGTTTGGTTCAGGTTAATTGTGAACATATCAAACTTGGAATTAATGCTAGTTTAATCTGTTAGTTCTCGCAAACGGAAGTTTGGTTTGCTGCACTTAGACTTAGAGAATTATCACAAAGGAATTTGGTTAATTCTATATCCGTGTTTTGAGTTCTAGAATGGTAATTGATTGGATCTAGATAGATTGATTGCTTGCGTTCCTGATTTCCTGAGAACTCCTGAAACCTAACGCATTGCTCTCTTGCTTACAAACTCACTTGATTTACTCTGCTATTCCGTTTACTGTTTTCACATCTGCTTTGCTTAATTTAATCTGAATTACTAATAATCTATTGTGTGACTAAGAGTCCTTGTGGGATTCGATACCTTATATACTACGATTGCATTAACTGTGCACTTGCAGTAGAATAGGGAAAACTAGACACCTATCACTGGTGCAAAAGCCATCGAGTGTAAATGGATCTTCAAGAAGAAGATTGACATGGATGGAAATGTCCAGATTTACAAGGCCAGGTTGGTGGCAAAAGGTTTCAAGCAAATTCATGGTATAGACTATGATGAAACCTATTCACCAGTGGCCATGATGAAATCAATTCGGATTCTCCTAGCAACTGCCGCTTATTATGATTATGAGATTTGGCAGATGGATGTGAAAACCGCCTTCCTGAATGGAATCTTGGAGGAGGATGTGTACATGACACAGCCTGACGGTTACATTGATCCTAAGAATGCTGGGAAAGTATGCAAGCTTCACAAATCCATTTATGGATTGAAGCAAGCATCGAGGAGTTGGAATCTTCGTTTTGATGAAGCAATAAAGAATTTTGACTTCATCAGAAACAAGGAAGAACAATGTGTGTATAAGAAAACTAGTGGGAGCAAAGTGGCGTTTCTTATCCTATATGTCGATGACATATTGCTTCTTGGAAATGATATTCCAATGCTGAAGTCTGTTAAAGACTGGCTGGGAAGTTTTTTTTCCATGAAGGACATGGGTGAAGCCGCGTATGTTCTTGGAATCCGAATCTTTAGAGACAGATCTCAAAAGCTGGTTGGACTTTGTCAAGATTCTTATATAGACAAAGTCCTGCATCGATTCGGAATGGATAAATCCAAGAAAGGATTCACGCCAATGATACATGGTGCTACACTAAGCAAGGATCAGTGTCCTAAAACACCTGATGAGCTTAAGCGCATGAGTAGGATTCCTTATGCTTCGGCTATAGGATCTATCATGTATGCCATGATCTGTACTCGTCCTGATGTTGCTTATGCACTAAGCATGACGAGTAGGTACCAGTCTAATCCAGGTGAGAGTCACTGGATTGCCGTAAAGAATATCCTGAAGTATTTGAGGAATACTAAGGATAAGTTCTTGGTTTACGGAGGAAGTGAAGTGCTTGAAATGAGTGGATTCACGGATGCAAGTTTTCAGACAGATAAAGATGATTTCCGGTCACAGTCTGGTTACATCTTCTGTCTGAATGGCGGTGCAGTAAGTTGGAAGAGCTCCAAGCAGAGCACCGTGGCAGATTCCACAACTGAAGCTGAATACATCGCTGCTTCAGAAGCTGCGAAGGAAGGAGTTTGGATAAGGAACTTCTTGATTGAACTCGGTGTATTCCCAAATGCCACTGAGCCTCTAGCACTGTATTGTGACAACAATGGTGCAATTGCTCAAGCCAAGGAACCGAGACATCATCAGAAATCCAAACATATTATGAGAAGGTATCACCTGATTCGTGATATAGTGAATAGAGGTGAAGTGATGGTCAGCAGAGTTCCCACTGATGAGAACGTGGCTGACCCGTTAACAAAGCCACTCCCGAGACCTAAGCACGAGTTGCATACTGCTGCTGTAGGAATTAGAGATATTCAAATGTAATCTCTTGTTGAGTGGGAGTTGTGAGGGCTTTATTTAGTTATTTTGATTGGTTCATGTAAACATTTTTAAATGTTAATGAAATTTTTATTTCTGGATTATTTTTAACTGTGATATAAAATAATCGTTCCAAAATGATTCATGTCATTATATATGGGCCATCGAAGTACATGAGTAGACTTGATCCTGAAACCCCATATTTAACGAAATGACATAAATCATAGTGTCCATAGTCGAAGGTTGTTAAAATTGGAACACCAACAACCACTTGAGACTAGATTGTGTTGAGACTTATGACCAAGTTTCGAGGGGTCATAGATGCGCGGCATCAAAGTCGACACATAGGTATATGTAGGGGAGCATATGACCGGACATGGCCCGCTGATGAGAACTCTACAAGATATTAATATTTGTGTCATAAGAGGTTCTCATATACGACTATAGAGTATAGTCCTTAGACCTGAGTTCGCATGCATGTGGCTGCACATGGATTGATGCACTTTGATCATTGTCTAACGCTGTTTCGTAACTGGGAGCTATAAGGACCTTGGTTGGGTGTATTATGAGGTGTGTAGTTCATAGTGATGGAACAAGATGGGATTTGTCCATGCCGTTTAACGGAGGTAATATCTCTAGGCCAATCGGAGACTTGATAGCTGGTAAGAGAGTGGCCACTCCCAAACGGACTTGCCCAAGTCGTTTGCATTGTCAGTATCAAATATGGTCCGATGAACATGGTCTGGCTATATAAGGATGACACGCATCTTGCCTTATGCCAGATCGAGATATTGAGACAAAAGGATTAGGGAATGTAGGATTCCAGTACAAGTGGGAGATTGTTGGGAATGTCCTGAAATCTACTGTGCTATCTCTAGAAAGTATGATAAGTGTCGAGATCAGACATAAGTCATAAATACTGGGTGATCATGATGACTTGCTAGAGCCCGCTCATGATCTATAAGTTTAGGACTTATTACCAGTATTGTATGATCCCAAAGGGTCACACACCATAGCTAACGGGAAAGTTAAATGGAATTAATACGGTAAGATGCAAGGCATTTACTGTATTTGTACAGAGAATTGGGCCAGACAAAATACAGTCTTTTGTCTGATTTGGGTCTTGGGCCCAAAAGCCTAATAGGCCATTAGTTTAATTACTTGGGCCCATATAAGGAAGAGGACAGGCGCCTAGGGCAAAAATACACCCCATCTGCGATTTTGAGTCCCAGCCGTCCTCTCTCTCTCTGTTGATTCCAGCTTGGTCTAGCAGCCTGATCCAGTAGCTTGTAAGCGTGTGGATACCTAGGAGGAGCCAGTTATCATCAGCTCTCAGTGATCTCTTCATTCCCTTGATCAATCCGTTGCAATCATAAGGTAATGAATCTGATCTGTTTATGATTCAATTGCAAATCACCTAGATCCTAGTTGATTATGTGCTAGGTTGTAATCTGATGAATTAAACCATGAACACACATAATCCTACAGGGGGGATCTCCTCCCCTCCGGTTATTCGGAGGGCGGACTCGGTTCCGTCCAGGGAGCCGGCTTTGCGCGATCCTCACCCCGGCGATCAGGACGTGGGCAGGGATCCTTCCCCCGTGCCGAAGCGCCGAAGGATCGATACGGAGACGAGCTCGAGTAGTTCGAGCGAGAGTGTCGGGATGCCCCGGGGCGCGGCCCGTTTGTCGAGGCACGTCGGACTTGCAGGGGTTCCGCTTCCAGTTACTGGGGACCCGGCTTTCGGCGATTTGTATGCCAGGATGGCCGAAGCCACTTGAAAGGTACCAACTATAGTTCTTGTTTTTGCCTTTCTTTGGTAAGAAAGATATTTGAAATTTGTGTCTTTATGTAGTTTCTGGAGGCTACGAGCGGACTTGTGGCCCGGTCCGAACGCGAGCTTCGTGAGCGATCGCGGGAGGATGAGCTCGAGGCCGCTAGGAGGTCGGCTCGTATTTTGACTGCAGAGTTGCAGGATTCTTTTGCTCGGGAGGAGGAGCTCGGGAGGAAACTGGCTCGGTATGAGGTGATCGAAGCCCAGCTATTGGTTCTCGAGAATCGCGAGGAGGACCATTCCCAGAGGCTTCGGGCGGCCGAAGGCCGGGCGTTAGCTGCCGAAGAAACGAGTCGAGTCGCCACAGCGCAAGCTGCCCAAGATCGGATCGACCTGGAGAGAGTTCTTGCGGGGAGGGACTTCGACATAAAGGTTGCGTCCCACGAGGCGAGGAAGAAGATGAGCGGGGAATATTTGGAGATCCTTAAAGGGATCAAGGAGAAGAGCGAGAAGCGGAAGCTCGAGACCAACGCTGAGATTCGCCTCCAAGAAACCCTAGCCAATATCGAACTCATCGCGGAGTTTGCTTCCGGCGAGCTCGACTCGACTCGGGAAGTTCTGAGGTTGGCCGACCAGAAGAGGACGGCAGTGGAAGAGATGAACGCCGCAGCGGTTTCTGACTTCAGTGTCGGCAAGTTGAACTTGCCGGCCGTGTCGAGTGACTCGGTCATTTTGGCTCACGCTCCGCCACCGGTTGTTCCCTGCCTTGACCAATATGGATCGAGCCTCCCGACTGGGATTGCATCTACCGGTGATCAGGCGGAGGATGGAGACGAGGCTTCTTCGCGCTCGCGACAATGATGTTGCCTCTAGGGGCTCTTTTTTTTTAAATATGTACATTCTTTGCTTTTTTGTTTTGGAAAAACATTTATTCGCCCAAGCGGGCTTTGTTCGAGGACATTGTGTCCTTCTTTTAATGAATTTATTTTGGAGTCTTACATGCCTCAGCATAGACTTTACTGTTTTAGTACCTTCACGGTTTGATCGTTCGTACAAAGGCTCGTTGTGCGCGGAGGTCTTTCCGTGTGATTGGTTGCTATGACTTCGACGTTTTCGTTTAACGGGAGAGGGTGGTCCTCCAGTTCTTTCGAGCTGTATCAGGTTGGGAGAATTGATTTTGGGAGAGGCCGTTTCAGGTCGCTCGGAAGGGATATTTTCATATCGCTTTGGCTTAGGAGAGATAATTTCATATCTTTTGCTTTGGGAGAGATAATTTCATATCTTTTGTTTTGGAAGAGATAATTTCATATCACTTCGATTTTGAAGAGATAATTTCATATCCTTCGTTTTGGGAATGTCATGATTCTAACTTTTACGACAGAAAGAAAAATTGGATTAAGAGACTTATTTTGATTTCACAAAGATAAGTTGGGGTAACTTCCTCAGAAGCTGCTGAGCTCGGTGTGAGCTTTGTTTTTTGGGGGGGGCGGCTGCGCTCGAAGTCGAGCTGCCTACGTACCCTTTAAGGGGATCAAGCCATTTCGTAGTTCGATTATGTTGATGTACTCCTAGTGGAAATACTTTTTGAGGTTGATGATGTTCCAAGGTCGTAGTTCGGGCTTCTGGGTTTCCACCGACTTGAGTCGGTAGACCCCGTCCTTTACGACGTCGGTGACCTGGTAAGGACCTTCCCACTTCGCTCCTAATTTTCCAGCGTGTTCTTCCTTTTTATGGTCGAACACTTTCCACAAGACGAGCTCTCCTACTTGAAACCTTCGAGTTTTGGTAATTCTGGAGTCGAGGTAATGCGAGGTTCCTCCTTTCATCGACGAGGTCGAGCTCGTCAGTTATCATCTTGTTGTTAAGTTCCTCTTGTCGTGGGCATTCTTCTTTGCGAATGCTTGACACGAGGATTTCAGCTGGTACTACCGCCTCGATTCCGTAAGCCAGCGAGAAGGGAGTCTCGCCAGTGGATTTGCGGGGGGTAGTCCTGTAGGCCCAGAGTACGGCTGGGAGTTCGTCGCTCCAGGTCGTTTTGTACTTGTTGAGCCTTTTATTGAGGCCGTTCATAATCGCTTTGTTAGCTGCTTCTGCTAGCCCGTTCCCTTGGGGGTAGCGTGGCGTTGAGTAAGTCAGCTTTATGTTCCAAGTTCTGCAGAACTCTTTGAACGTGTTTGATATGAACTGAGATCCGTTATCGGTGACGATCTCGTGAGGTAGTCCATGTCTGCAAACGATGTTTCGCCAGACGAACTCCTTAACATGAACGTCCTTAATTTTCTGGTATGACTCTGCTTCAATCCACTTGGTGAAGTAGTCTGTCATTACCAATAGATGTGTGGCTTTCTTTTTGCCAGATGCGACCAGTGGTCCAACGATGTCCATTCCCCACCGCATGAATGGGTATGGTGATGAGATAGAGGAGAGTTTCTCCGACGCTTGGTGGATAATTGGGGCATGCTTTGGCATTTATCGCACTTGTTGGAGAAAGATTCGCATTCGGTGGCCATTGTAGGCCAATAGTAGCCTTGCCTTTTGATTCGAACGGCCAATGCTCTTCCTCCGGAATGGCTTCCGCAGGATCCGTCATGTGTTTGTGCAATCACGGCTAGGGCTTGCTTTTTGTCAAGGCATTTAAGGTAAGGTCCGGAGAGGCTCCTTTTAAAGAGCTCTCCTTGTGTGACGCAGTACCTCGCACTTTGCATTTTAAGTTTCCGCGCCTCCCATTTGCCGTCGGGAACTTCGCCGTTTGTGATGTATTGAATGATCGGAGTTCTCCAATCTTCGTCGTTGTTAGGCTCAGGTCCCTGACTAGTGGATGCGGTTTGAATTGGTCCGTCGGGGACGTTCGCGACGTATACGGTGTTTCTAGGATCAAGATCATCGTCAATCTCGATGATGTCGCTATTAGTGTCTCCGGGACACTCTTTGCGTTTGACATCGTTCTTCACAGCGGGCCAGTTCTCTTTCAAGGACAGAGCTTTGAGAGCTATGTCGATGCTTGGTTTTTCTATCCCTTCGACTGGTATGATCCTTTTGAGGTTAGGATCTGATGTCGATGCTAATGCGGCTAGCGCATCGGCTGCAGTGTTTTCACCTCGTGGGATTCGTGTTAGATCGAAGAATTCGATCTGTTCGGCCAATGTATGGACTACCCGTAGGTATGCTTCCATTCGTTCGTCTTTGGCCTCGTAGTCGCCATGATATTGGCTCGTGACCAGTTGGGAATCGCTGAAGGCATTTACTTCTCGGGCTCCTATTGCTATCGCAAGTCTAAGCCCGGCTATCAGCGCTTCGTATTCTGCCTCGTTATTCGATGCGGCGAAGCCCAATCTAAACGATTGTTCTAATACCTCACCCGTTGGGGAGACTAATTTCACTCCGACTCCGGACCCTTGTCTTGAGGAAGCTCCATCGACGTAGAGTTTCCATCTTTGGGCCGAAGTCGGGTCGAGTTCTATAGTCGGAGGGAGCTCGATTATGAAATCTGCCAGTACTTGCGCTTTTAGGCATGTTCGAGCTTTGTATTCAATGTCGTACTCGCTAAGTTCGATAGCCCATTTGACCAAACGACCTGATTGGCTTGGACTGTGAAGGATGGTTCTCAGTGGCTGAGAGGTCATCACTATGATCGAGTGCGATTGAAAATACAGTCGGAGTTTCCGAGCCGATGTTACTAGCGCTAAGGCGAGTTTTTCCACGGCGGGGTACCTGGTTTCAGCATCAATCAAGGTCTTCCTGATGTAATACACCGGCCGTTGTTCGTTTTGTTCCTCGCGAACCAGGACTCCACTTACTGCTGCCGTCGAGACAGCTAGGTAGAGGTAAAGGGGTTCTCCTTCTACTGGTTTCGCCAGTATGGGTGGTTCACTTAAGTAAGCTTTGAGCTGAGTGAATGCCTCTTCGCACTTTTCGTCCCAAAGGAACTTTTTGTTTGCTTTGAGCAAGTGATAGAAGGGTAGACATTTATCAGTCGACCTTGAGATGAAGCGATTCAGAGCAGCTATTTTGCCGGTTAGGCGCTTGACTTCTCGCGTTATTTTGGGAGATTTCATCTCTACGAACGTTGCGATCTGTTTGGGGTTCGCTTCGATCCCTCTTTCAGTTACTAAGTAACCTAGGAACTCTCCTGAAGGGACCCCGAAGGTGCTTTTAGCTGGGTTGAGTTTCATCCCATACTTATTAAGAATGGTAAAGCATTCTTTTAGTTGGGGGATGTGATCCTCGTACCTGGAAGATTTTACCAGCATATCATCGATGTAGACTTCCATGGTTTTGCCTAGGAGTCCTGAAAACATCTTGTTGACGAGGCGTTGGTAAGTTGCTCCTGCGTTTTTCAGCCCAAAGGGCATGACTTTGTAGCAGTACGTGCCTCGATCTGTTATGAACGAAGTCTTTTCTTGGTCTTCAGGGTTCATCAATATTTGATTGTACCCTGAGAACGCGTCCATAAAGGATAGCAGCTGATGTCCAGCGGTGGCCTCGACCAGTCGGTCGATGTGCGGGAGTGGGAAGCTGTCCTTTGGACATGCTTTGTTGAGATCCGTGAAGTCTACACAGACCCTCCACTTTCCGTTCTTTTTCTTAACCACCACAGGGTTCGCGAGCCAGTCGGGGTACTTGACCTCTCTGATCGATCCGATTTTTAATAACCGATCGACCTCGTCATTGACGGCTTTGGCCCGCTCAGGGCCTAGTTTTCGACGTTTCTGTCTTACCGGTTTGTAGGTTGGGTCGACATTCAGCTCATGGCTGGTTACGTCTATGTTTATCCCTTTCATGTCTGCTAAAGACCAGGCAAAGGAGTCGACGTTCTGTTTGAGAAAAGAGACCAGTTCGTTCTTAACCGGCTCTGATAGGTCGATTCCGATGCCAACGAGTCTTTCGGGATGAGCCTCGTCTATGCAAACCTGGGTCGTGAGGTCCTTTGGGGGTCCTATTTGACTGGGGTCGTTCGACCTTTTGGTCTGCATGGTGGCGAGCTCCTCCTCTTTCTGTAATTGCTACGCAGGGGATTTCTCGATCTGCTTGTATCCGTTCATGTAGCAATGACGGGAAATCTTTTGACTTCCGTGAATGGTTTTGATCCCTTTGGGTGTCGGGAACTTTACGCATTGGTGGTAGGTCGATGGTACCGCTTTCATGTCGTATATCCATGGTCGACCTAGGATTGCGTTATAGGGAGCTGGCCGATCTACTATGACGAACACTGTCATTCTCCGAACTCCTCCAGCAATTACTGGGGCGAAGACGGAGCCCATCGAGTATGTCGTTTCGCCAGCAAAACCTACTAGTGGTGTCTTTTCTTCCACAATCTCGGAGTCGTTAAAGTCCATCTTTTTGAACGCGTCGTAAAAGAGGACATCTACCGAACTTCCTGTGTCAATCATTATCCTTGAGAGTTTGACATCTCCCACTACTAGACAAACAAGGAGATCGTCGTCGTGTGGTTTGTCGAGATTACTTGTCTCGCTCTCGTGGAAAATGATTTCGTGGTCTGGACCCAACATTGGGGTTTTTCCCCCTCTGTCGGTCTCGACTCTTCTTTGAAGAGCTTTGATCGAATTGACCGAGTCGCGGCAAAGCTTGGAGCCACCGAAGATGAAGTCGATTCGTTTAAGGGGTATAGCCCGTACACCCCCCCCCCCCCCCCCCCGCAGAGACGAGGGAGATTGATTCTTGAGCGTAAACTTTTGGCAGGAGCCGGAGGCGGGGATAGTGCCGAACCTCCCGGAGTACCGCTCAGGTTAAGCTCGCCGAGGATGAACTCGACTCGCTTTTGCGACCCTTGAGGGAGTGTTTCGGGAGATTCCGGCTCCTTTGACCGTTCCCGTTTGTTTTGAGAGTGCTTTTTGGAGTTCGACTCCTTGGTCTGTTTGTTTTCCTTTTTGTCGGACAGAGTTTCCTCCTCGACCTCGGAGTCTTTTTTGCTTTCGGACTCTTGTTTTTGAGCCTCTGCTTTAGCTCGAGTATAGCAGTCCTCGGTCGAGTGTCCTCTTTTATTGTGGAAATCACAGAATTTTTCCTTGTCGAACTCGAATTTCTTTGAGCTCTTTGGGCTCTCGACCGCGTTGACGTTCCCTGATTTACGGGAATCCTTTTTCGAGTTCGAATTCTGGGAGCTCGACGGGTTCTTTTCCTTTCGGTGTTTTTCCCTGAGGGCCGTGGTTTCGTCCTCGAGGCGAGCGAAGGCCGATGCGCGATGGAGGGCGTCATCGAGTGTTTGAGGTTCGCGGACTGTTATTTCCTCGCGGAATCTGGTTGAGAACCATAGTCCCCGTCTTAACGCTTCTATAGCTACCTCGTCTCGTGGGTTCGCGATTTTGGATTTTATTTCCTTAAATCGGTCGATGTACGAGCGAAGTGTTTCGTCATGTTTTTGAGAGACGCCAAATAGGGCTGCCTCGGTAGTCTTTTCCTCGATGAAAACGGAGTATTGTTTGAGTAAAGCCGTCATGAACTGGGTGAAGTTGTCAATGGACCTTTCTTCCAGTCCGGCAAACCATTCTAGAGCAGAAACTGATAGGTTTTCCGCGAAGATCCTGCAGAAGGCTGGCTCCCTCTCCTCATCGGTAAGGTACACCCTTGCCATCGCTAGTCGGAATGCCCTGATGTGGGCTTTCGGGTCTGATTTCCCAGAGAATTCTGGAAACTTAGTTTTCTTGATCTCTCGGATCCTTGCAAGCGCGATCCGATCTGTGAACGGCGTTTGTTGTGTTTCTTCGATCACTCGATCGATGTCAGGTGCCGCGCTTGTCGCCATGTGAACTTTCAAGCTCAGACTGTTAAACTGGGCTTTAGCCTGTTCGATGTATTGTCTAAGCATATCGTGTTCATCGCCCCCTGCGGGTGCGAACTGGACTTGTGCCTGACCTGACGTTTGTTCTGGAAAAATGGGGTCGAGGAGATCGATCGTTGGGATCGACCTCGTCTGGTCGACCTGGGGTGTTCGGAATTGAACTGAGTTTGATCCGTTAAGGAGTCCCGAGCTCGAGGCGAAGGCAGAACCTCCTAATTGTCTCGGTCGGATGTTAGAGTTACTCGGAAAAGGTGGTGGCCCGGGTAATGGTCGGTTTCTTGATCCGGTCGGGTCTGTGACCATCGAACTCGAACCAAATGGGGTCGGTATCGTGATAGGGGTCATTGTAGGGTGGAAGCCGCTATTTGACGTATTACCGAAATTTCCCGACGTTCCCGGAGGAGTTATCACCTGGGAGAAGTCCAAGCGGGTACACGGTGGAGGACTTATGGGGGTTCGCGTTGGTCTGCCCCCTTGGCTTTGACTGGCGAGCTCTTCAAGGCGAGCATTTAGACGCCGCTCTTGTTCGTCGAGCTGCGCTGCCAGAGAATGGTTTGCGATCTCTTGGGCCCTTGCGCTTGCCTTGTTGTTTCTCGTTCGATCTACCAACAGGCTTAACATCAAACGGATCTCGGCAAGATCGCTCGGCCCTTGTCTCTGTGGAGCAGAAGGCAGTGGTGAATTGGGTCTGGTTACTCCAGATCCTCCTCCTGGGGTGGGTATTGAGTCATTTCTCATCCATACCCAGTTTCTGCTCGGATCATTAGTCCCTGACAAAACGTTTGTCGGAGTCTGGCTTGTCGCGATTGTTTGAGCGACGGAGCCGGCTGGTGCCGAGGTCGTGGAGACTGAGGCAGAGCTCGTCAACACGCCGTCGGTCTGACCCATGTTTCTTACCCCGGTAGTGTTCTGAGGAACATTGTCGATCGTTTGAGGGCGGTCAACCGGCGGTGTGGCGCTGGGAGAGCCAGTTTGGTCGGGATTCATCTCGATCTATCGGATCTAGGATCTGATTCTTAAGATAGGAAAGGCTATAGAATGTCCCCACAGTCGGCGCCAAATGTGAGATCCGGGATTCACACTAAGAATTTGTATTCGTGGATTTGGACTTTTGGATATAGAAATGGTATAGTTTCCTATGAATCAAAGACTTTATTGAGATTGATCGTCGAGATAGAACAAACACAGTCGAAAAGAGAGTACAAAGTATAGAATCAAGCTATCTAGTCGAAGTGTTCTTAGCCTAGGTTGGAATTGTCTTTAATGAGCCGCCACTTCTCTTCTTAAATAGCCTCGATTCTGATCTCTTCGTCCCGATCTTTCGGCCTCGTCGTTGTAACGATCTCCGAGATTTATGCGGATCAGTTGAACTGGCGAAGACCGAGTTGCTTTATCTCCACGTCATCCTCAGCCGAGCTCGAGCTCGATTGTCTCCGGCTTCGGCATCGTCTGGGCCTCTCCAAGGCGTTTGCTTTGCTTGGGCCCAACAAGAGAGTTGGCTCTCCCGTCTATCTTTGATTCTGGAATGGGCTCGTAATTACGGGCCTTTGTCTTGTCTGTTAATGGGCCGGATTTCCTAGGGGGAAATCCAGTACCAACAATGGGGAAAAATCAGAATGCTAAGGAAGGGAAAAGAGAAGAAAGGGACTAGAGAAAGATAGTATGGTGGTCTAGAGCTGATAAGGTAAGAATCCATGTGCCTTTGATCGATACTCCTTAGGTGAGACCGCACTTAAATACTTGCAGAAGTCAGTAGGGAGAATTTGAATGCTTGAATGTGATTGTGGAGTTTACTTAGGACAGTTGCTAAGTGTGGGGGAAGTATATGTTGGTCATGATGTCTGCAGGTTGATTCTTTCATGTGGATTACTAAGGGGAATATGAGTGTTACCACTTCTAGGATGAAAAGAGTTTCTGAAGAGTTTTCAAACCTCTTCACTGCATTTTAGTTCTCTGTTTTGCTTGAGGGCAAGCAAAGGCTAAGTGTGGGGGAGTTGATATATCAAGGTTTTTACCGGTTTTATGCCATGATATAGTTGTGTTTTTAGTGTCTTTTGTGTTCTTTTAGAGTCTTTTCAGGTACTTTACAGGTTTTACCACATTTGGAGTTTATTTGGACATTATGATAGTTTCCGGAGACTTTTTGAGCAATTGCCCAAGAAGAAGAAGTCACTGCCGTCATATGATGTTGGTGTCGATCGACACACACATTGGTGTCGGTCGACACAGTTCACGGACCAGAGAATTTGACCGGTTAATGAAGATTTGCAACTTGGCCCAGAAGTTTATCTTAATTACAAGGTGACCCAATTCGTGTTTTAGATTATAAATAGGTTTTTCAGCCACTTGTTAGGCTATGCTTTCATAACTAAGTTTTATTTTCTTAGGAGATTTTAGGGGCTGGTTTTGTTCTCGAGAGAGACTTGATTTCGAACCCCTGTTCTTATTCCTTTGATTAGTTTATGATATCTACTTTGATTATGTCTTCTGTTATGATTGCTATGTCTGAGTAGATCTCTTGTTAGGTTAGGGATTCTCATTAGGGATTTGAAGGAATGTTAGATTATTTATTAAGATTCATCATCTAGTTCTTCATCTAATCTGTTCTTAAAGCTTAATCTAAACTGGCCATTTAGATTACTGATTTTAGGTTGATTCTCGCAACGACAGTTGGTTTATGTAACTAGATCTGATTTAGATGAGCAATTTATCTATTCGCAAAGAGATTTGGTTTAGAGAAATTGTGAACGAACGAACTTGGAATTAATGCATGTTTAGAACTCTAGTATTCGCAAAGAGATTTGGTTTGCTAGGTTGTTAGACATAGATAATTATCGCAGCGAGAGCTAGTTAGTTTTACCTTCGTGATTCCAGTTCAAGAACGCTATAGACTGAATCAAATTGCTTATCTGATTTCCTGATATCCTGAGAACTCCCGAAACCTGACGCCTTCGTTTGATTGCTTACAACCACCTCACTTGATCTTATTTATTTACTTGATATTTACTGCTTTACAAAATCTGCTTCGCTTAGTTTAATCTGAACTACTTATAATCTATCGTGTGACCAGTGTCCCTGTGGATTCGATAACCCTATATACTACATTGATATTGTTGTGCACTTGCAGTTAGTATAGGGAATAAAACCTGACCTATCACACTGCAAGTCTATCAATGATCACCTGTCTTACTCATGTAGTTGTGGATACCAAGGACTCCAAGGCTATCCAAACAACGAAACGAGTCTTGCCAGTAGACAAGATCAGGCAAGACATCAAAATCACTTGATATTTAGGTGAGGAAAAGAACTATTTAATCTTGATACATATCCAATATGCATCCAAGAAGTTTTTAAGTTAATTAAAACATCTAGATTTATTAAGTTTAAGTTAATCTAGAACATTGGATTAAATTTGGTTTGGTATTCGCAATTTGAGGTTCAACCACCAAATCTGCGAGTGGTGTGTCGATCGACACCAACCATTGGTGTCGGTCGACACAACCTAATTTAAACCGGACTTCGATAATCGGTCAACCCGGATCGAATTTCCTTAACCGGCTCAATCTAATTGAACCGGTCCGGTTTAATGATCCATGTCAATCGATACACATCACTGTGTCGTTCGACATGACCTAACCAAAGCCAAATTGGCTTTTCCGGTTCAATCCAATTGAACCGGGTCGATAACCGATAAATCTAATTTAACCAAAATCAACCAATTATAACTGTGTCGACCGACGCACCCAGTATGTCGATCGACACATTAGGGTAACAGTAAATCCGATCTCTAAGATCGGAACCCTAAAGTTTTATACGCGTTTTTGCGGTGTGTCGACCGACACGAGATTAGTGTCAATCGACACCATGCGAAAACACAAATTCATCGTTTTAAATTACAGACTAAAACCGAGTTTTTCTTGATCAAAACATAAAACAACAAGCATAAATCTATTCAAATACATCAGTTTTCGAATTACATGCTTTTGATTCAATGAATTAAACCCTAACAGCTCTGATACCACTGTTGGGAAAGCCTAGGATCTAGGTTTATAGTATTGAATCACAGATCTCGTGTTTACCTCAGAGATGGCAGCGGAATGAATGGTAATCGAGATCAGCAGCGACTCAGATGCTTCGCCTCTATCAGATACACACGCACACAAAGCTGGAAAGCCGGGATGCTAGTGCCGGATCTTGGGATCAATGAGTTTTGGTGGTTCTGCTTTCTCTGCAACAGAAAAGTGAACGGCTAGGGTTCCAGGTCGACCACATAAGCCTTTATATAGTCCTGGAATGACTAAACCGAAATTAGATAAATTCCAATTCGTTTAAGTCATTAAATCGAAACGTCAGTTTCTAAACCCGATCTGTGTCGATCGACACACTCACTGTGTCGATCTACACACCACTATAAAACTCAATATCAATGTGTATCCAATACACATCAACATGATCATTACCATAATGATCGTTCCCATATTTATGCTTCCAGTTTGCTTAGGTGTGTGACCCTATAGGATCATATAATACTGGCAGTAAGTCCACTACTTACAGATTACAAGAGGCTTCTAGCAAAGCATTGCAACCACCCAGTATTATACGAAATGTCTGATCTCGACAACCAACTATCATCAGGAGTGAGTACGAGTGTGATTTCAGGACACAATCCCAACAAAATCCAGCACCAACAATAGCCCCCCAGCCCATTAATTTTTGACGAGCCGAGGTTGATGGGCGGTGGACGTCTTCGGGAAGACGCGCGTGCCTCGGGTGTCGAAAGACCTATTGATTACTTTCGTCCCATCCGTAGATCTTGTTTTGATCGAATGGTCAAGATTGGGCGCGTGGATCGAACTGACCTGCTTGTTAGCACGTCGGCAGTTATGGCGTATATTCATTAATGGGATCTCATCTTCTACCGTGGATATGGTCGATCACTAACGGCTGAGATTCGAGGATCACGAAGGGTCTTTTCGAACTCGATCTTTCGCTGTCGTGACCTGGCTGTCACACGTTCGTAGCCTTCGATCTCGAATCAACGGTTGAGATAAGGGGAAAGCGAGGAGTCCCAACCGTCTCGATTTTCTCGTAATTATTACGAGTTCAGAATCGTACGGTCGAGATTTTACACGATCCCCACTACAGATAATTTCTCGTATTGTCGAAGGTAACTTCTTCCCTTCTCACTATTACTCTGTCTTTTTTCTCGCTCTGGTTTTTCTTCTGTCGTCGGAGAATTTTCTTCCTAAAAACCTTTTGCTTCCCTTATTCTGATACACTGCTTCCTATGGCTCTGAGAGATGCGACATGGGCTAGTACAAGCGCGGCGGCGGGATCATTCGGTCCGCATCTGCCGTCCGTCTTAACCGCGAATCATATTCAGCGGTTACGAACGCAGTGCCGGATTCCACCGGAAGTGGAAATAGTCATCCCGTCACCGGCAGTTTCACCAGAGACCGTCGTGGAAGGCTACTGTTGTGCCTCCTATGCTTATTTTGAGAAGTGCGGGCTCTTCTTCCCTATTCCCCGCCTAATTTCTTTGGTACTGGCCCAGCTCCAGTTGGCGTTTCATCAGATGACGCCGAACTTCGTCCGGTATGTCATCGGACTCGGAGTCCGGGCCGCAGAAGAGGGAATCGAGTTTGGGCCCGAAGAGCTTATGCGAGTTTGCTCGGTAAAGCATAATACTCACTTCCCGGGAACGTACTATCTCTCTCCTCGTTTCGGGCGGATCCTCGACGATATTCCGACGAGGGATGTATGGAAGGACCAGTACTTCTTCTTCAGGATAACCCACCATTCGATCCCTTTTCGGTACCGGGTCATTCCTTTTGTTTTGGGTTTTTATTGTAGAGGCTCCCGAATCGCTTGCTATCAATCCGATTACGGAGACTTTGATAGCCCAACTGAGAAGCGGCACTGTTAATTGGGGCAGCTTCACAGTAGAGCGTATGCAAGCTGCTCTAAGGATTGGCCCTGAACGGGCTCTGCCAGATCGACTTCAGGTTCCCCGAGACCTGTTACTTCCTCTTGTGCTTTCCCGGGTTCCCCCGGCTCGAGTTATTCAGCCTCCGCTTCGTCTTGTCGAGCGGGCAGGAGAAAGTAAGTCGTCTGGTTGCGAGGCTTTGCTTATCGTCATTACAGTTTGTCTGATTCGCCTCTTTTCTTTTTTCTTTTTACTTTATAGCTCGACCTCTTCCGGACGATAGCTCGACTACTAGCACCTCTCCTCACGATAAAATGTCTCGTAGACTAAGTAGTCGCCGGAACGGGAAAGATCCAGTCGAACTGGTTAACAAGATAGAGGCGGGTGACCAGAGTAACGCTATTCTCTTCGCCCTTGGTCGGGCCCCTCCTCCTCCTCCGGCTTGTCCTCCTCCTTCCACTCAGACCCTGCTCCCTTTGGCGACGGGCCCAGAGGAAACGATTGCGGAGGTCATTTTGCGTGAAACAATTGTCTTGTTTTGGCTGTCTTGACCTCGTTGCTTTGCTAAGGGAAGGGGGTGGCCCCCCCCCAATTCTTCTAATCTGTATAAGGTTAGGAGAATTTCACGTTTTTGAAGGACCGTTTCAGGTCGTTCTGGTTTGAAGAGACCGTTTCAGGTCGCTTGTTTTGGGACGATCATTTCAGGTCGTTCTGGTCTGCAAAGACCGTTTCAGGTCGCTAGTTTTGGGGCGATCATTTCAGTTCGTTCAATACCGAAGGGATAATTTCAGATCACTTGTTTTGAAGAGATAATTTTATATCGCTTATATTATGAGGGGCCATTTCAGGTCGCTTCGAGTGGATAGTTTCGTATCACTTGATTTTTGGAAGGATAATTTCATATCGCTTGACTTTTGAAGGGATAATTTCATATCACTTGATTTTTGAAGAGATAATTTCATATCACTTGGTAAAATGTAAAGGCGAGGTATTTCGTGATAACTCTAACTTTTACAAAGGAAAGAGACATCAATTGATAGACTTATTTTGTTTCACAAAGATAAGCTAGTATGACTTCGTTTGAAGTTGCTGGGCTCGGTAAGAGTTTTGTCTTGGGGGGCGGCTGCGCTCGAGATCGAGCTGCCTACGTACCCTTTTGAAGGGGATAATGCCATTTCGTAGTTCGGTTATGGGGTTGTACTCTCAGTGAAAGTACTTGAGTCGGTAGACCCCGTCCTTCAAAATATCGGTGACCTGGTAAGGACCTTCCCACTTCGCTGCTAATTTTCCAGCGTGTTCTTCCTTTTTATGGTCGAACACTTTCCGCAAGACGAGCTCACCTGTTATCATCTCATTATTAAGTTCCTCTTGCCGTGGGCATTCTTCTTTGCGGATGCTTGACACGAGGATTTCGGCTGGTACTACCGCCTCAATTCCGTAAGCTAGCGAGAAGGGAGTCTCGCCAGTGGATTTGCGGGGGGGGGGGGGGGGGGGGGGGGGGGGGGTAGTCCGGTAAGCCCAAAGTACGGCCGGGAGCTCGTCGCTCCAGCTTGTCTTGCACTCATCGAGTCTTTTCTTAAGGCTATTCATGATCGACTTGTTAGCTGCTTCTGCCAGTCCATTTCCTTGAGGGTAACGAGGCGTTGAGTAAGTTAGCTTTATGTTCCAGGTTCTGCAGAACTCTTTGAACGTGTTCGATATGAACTGAGGTCCGTTATCGGTGAAGATCTCATGGGGTAGTCCATGTCGGCAAATGATGTTTCGCTAGACGAACTCCTTAACATGAACGTCTTTAATCTTTTGGTACGACTCTGCTTCGATCCATTTGGTGAAGTAATCTTTCATTACCAATAGGTGCATGGCTTTCTTTCTGCCGGATGCGACTAAGGGTCCCACGATATCCATTCCCCACCGCATGAACGGGTATGGCGAGGAGATCGAGGAGAGTTTCTCCGATGGTTGGTGGATGATCGGGGCGTGCTTTTGGCATTTGTCGCATTTACTGGAAAAAGATTCGCATTCAGCGGCCATTGTTGGCCAGAAGTAACCTTGCCTTTTGATTCGTATGGCCAGGGCTCGTCCTCCGGAATGACTTCCGCAGGATCCGTCATGGGCCTGTGAGATCACGGCTCGGGCTTGCTTCCCATTGAGGCATTAGAGGTATGGTCCAGAGAGACTTCTTTTAAAAAGCTCTCTTTGGGTGACGCAGTATCTCGCACTCTGTGCTTTGAGTTTTCGTGCTTCCCATTTGTCGTCAGGTACTTCGCCGTTCGTTATGTACTGAATGATCGGAGTTCTCCAATCTTTTCCATCGTCGGGCTCGGATCCCTTGCCTCGAATAAGCTCCATCGACGTGAAGTTTCCATCTCTTGGCGGAAGTCGGGTCGAGTTCGATGGTTTGAGGGAGTTCAATTATGATATCATCCAATACTTGCGCTTTCAAGCACGTTCGAGCCTTAAACTCGATGTCGTACTCGCTGAGTTTGATAGCCCATTTGACTAGTCGGCCTGACTGGCTTGAACTGTGAAGGATGGTCCTTAGTGGTTGAGAAGTCATCACTATGATCGAATGCGATTGGAAGAATGGTCGGAGTTTCCGAGCCGATGTGACCAATGCTAAAGCGAGTTTTTCCATAGCGGGGTATCTAGTTTCAGCGTCGATTAAGGTCTTGCTGATGTAATACACCGGTCGTTGTTCGTTTTGTTCTTCGCGAATTAGGACTCCGCTTACTGTTGCTGTAGAGACAGCTAGGTAGAGGTAAAGGGGTTCCCCTTCTACTGGTTTTGCCAGTATAGGTGGTTCGCTATTGAACACCGGAGTCTCTGTGGATTTCGATACCCTATATACTACATTGATATTGCTGTGCACTTGCAGTTTAGTATAGGGATTAAAACTCTGAGCCTATCAAGTTTTTCCCCGGCAACGGCGCCAAAAACTTGATAGGCTCAGAGTTTTAATCCCTATACTAAACTGCAAGTGCACAGCAATATCAATGTAGTATATAGGGTATCGAAATCCACAGAGACTCCGGTGTTCAATAGCTCAAGAACAGGAATTTAACTAGGAAGAAAGCAATGTAATTGAATTAAAAGTGGTGCGAGAAAGTAAATCAGTAGCAGAGATTAACGGTTGTGAAAACAAGTAATTAAAAGCGCTAAGTCTAGGGCGTTCTCAGGAAATCAGACAAGCAGACAGTTCATTCAGCAAGGATCTAATTAAGCACAGTTCTAGAACTCAAAACACATATATATAGAATTAACCAAATTCCTTTGCCATAATTCTCTAAGTCTAAGTGCAGCAAACCAAACTTTCGTTTGCGAGAACTAACAGATTAAACTAGCATTAATTCCAAGTTTGATATGTTCACAATTATCCTAAACCAAACTTCCGTTTGCGCAAAGTTTAATTGCCCAATTTAATTAGTTCAGATTCCTAAACCCCACTTCCGTGACGTATTTAGCAACCTAAGATCTAGATTCTAATTGATCAGGTTAGAACTAGCTTTAAGCACAATTAAATTGAAGAACAGATATAGTTTGAATCCTTAACTGAAATTGAACAAGTCTAGCAGGTCATGAAATCCTATGTGAGAAACCCTAAACCTAACAAGGAATCTACTCAGACATAGATAATGAAAACATAATCATATGATGAATAAATTGCATAAAAGAATAAGAGTAAAAGGGGTTCGAAATCTTCTCCAAATACAGATGATGTAACAGGTTCAGATCAGCCCCAAAAGCTCTAAAAATCCTCTGCTCTTAATTATGAAAGCGTAATGTAAAGCGTATAAAGCGTATCTAATTAAAACACTAAAAACTCTATTATATAGGTATAATCTCGGCCAGGGGCTTCTTTGTAAATATCAGGAACTTCTGGATCAAAGTGCAATATCTTGATTCTTCTAAACCGCCGAGTTTTGGCCCATCTCGCTGGTGCATCGACTGTTGCAGGTGTGCAACGATCGACACCTTTCTCTGTTTCGGACAGTGAACTCTATCTCTCGGCCAATCACTCCAAAAATCTCGAAAATGCTCCATTATCTCCAATTCAGCTCCAAACCTGATTATACCTGTAAAAGACTCTAAAAGAACACAAAAGACACTAAAAACACACTTATATCATGGCCTAAAACTAGTAAAAACCATGATATATCATAGAGACAGCTAGGTAGAGGTAAAGGGGTTCCCCTTCTACTGGTTTTGCCAGTATAGGTGGTTCGCTTAGGTAAGATTTGAGCTGGGTGAACGCCTCTTCGCACTTTTCGTCCCACATGAACTTTTTGTTCGCTTTGAGCAAGTGGTAGAAGGGTAGACATTTATCGGTCGACCTCGAGATGAAGCGGTTCAAAGCAGCTATTTTGCCAGTTAGTCGTTAGACTTCTCGCGTTGTTTTGGGAGATTTCATCTCCATTAATGTCGCGATCTGTTTAGGATTTGTTTCGATCCCTCTTTCAGTTACTAAGTAACCAAGGAATTCTCCTGATGGGACCCCGAATGTGCACTTCGCCGGATTGAGTTTCATCCCGTATTTATTGAGAATGATGAAGCATTCTTTAAGTTGGAGAATATGATCCTCGCACCTAGAAGATCTGACCAGCATATCATCGATGTAGACTTCCATAGTTTTACGTAGGAGTCCTGAAAACATCTTGTTGACGAGGCGTTGGTAAGTTGCTCCTGCATTTTTTTAGCCCGAAAGGCATGACTTTGTAGCAGTATGTGCCTCGATCAGTTATGAACGAAGTCTTTTCTTGGTCCTCGGGGTTCATTAGTATTTGGTTATACCCCGAGAAGGCATCCATGAAGGATAGTAGTTGATGTCCGGTGTGGCTTCGATCAGTCGGTCGATGTGCAGAAGTGGGAACCTATCCTTTGGACATGCTTTATTGAGGTCTGTAAAGTCGACGCAGACTCTCCATTTCCCATTCTTTTTCTTTACCACCACGGGGTTTACGAGCCAATCAGGGTATTTCACCTCTCTGATCGATCCGATTTTTAGTAGTCGGTTGACCTCGTCATTGACGGCTTGGGCTCATTCCGGGCCGAGTTTTCGACGTTTCTGTCTGACCGGCTTGTAATTCGGGTCGACATTTAGCTCGTGGCTGGTTACGTCGATGTTGATCCCCTTCATGTCTGCCGAGGACCAGGCAAAGGAGTCGATGTTCTATTTAAGGAAGGAGATCAGCTCGTTTTTAACTGGTTCGGGTAGGTCGATTCCGATGCCGATGAGTCTTTCAAGACGAGCATCGTCTATGCAAACTTGAGTTGTGAGGTCCTTTGGGGGTCCTTTATGGCTCGGGTCGTTTGACCTTTTGGTTTGCATCGTGGCGAGCTCTTCCTCTTTCTGTAATTGCTATGCGTGGGACTTCTCGATTTGCTTGTACCCGTTCATATAGCAATTTCGGGAAATCTTTTGACTTCCATAAACGGTTTTTACCCCTTTCGGAGTTGGGAATTTTACGCATTGATGGTAGGTCGATGGTACGAATTTCATGTCATATATCCAGGGTCGACCTAAAATTGCGTTGTAAGGAGCTGGTCGATCTACTACGACGAGCTCTGTCATTCTTCGGACTCCTCCAGCTATTACTGGGGCGAAGACAAAGCCCATTGAGTATGTTGTTTCGCCAGCGAATCCTACTAACGGTGTCTGTCCTTCGACGATCTCGGAGTCATTGAACTCCATCTTTTTGAAAGCGTCGTAGAAGAGGACATCCACCGAACTTCCTGTGTCGATCATTATCCTTGAGAGTTCGACATCTCCGACTACCAGGCAAACGAGGAGTGCATCGTCGTGCGGTTTTTCGAGATCGCTTGTCTCACTCTCACAGAAAGTGATTTCATGATCAGGACCTACCATCGGGATTTTCTCCCTTTTGTCGGTCTCAACTCTTCTTTGTAGAGCTTTGATCGAATTGACCGAGTCTCGGCATAGTTTGAAGCCACCAAAGATAAGTCAACTCGTTTAGGGGGTATAGCCCGTACACCCCCCCTGTAAAGACGAGGGAGATTGAGTCGTGAGTGTAAACTCTTGGTAGGAGCTGGAGGCGGGGATAGCGCCGAGCCTCATGGGGTGCCGCACAAGATGAGTTCGCCGAGGATGACCTCGACTCGTTTTCGCGACCCTTGAGGGAGGGCTTTGGGGGATCCCGACTCCTTAGACCATTCTCATTTGTTCTGAGAAGGCCTTTTGGTGTTCTACTCTTTGGTCTGTTTACTTTCCTTTTTGTCAGACGGAGTTCCCTCCTCGACTTCTGATTCTTGGTTGTGTTCAGACTCTTGTTTTTGAGCCTCGACCTTAGCTCGAGTGTAGCACTCTGTGGTCGAGTGTCCTCTTTTGTTGTGAAAATCACAGAATTTATCCTTATCGAACTCGAATTTCTTCGAGCTCTTCGGGCTCTCGACTGCGTTTACGTTCCCAGATTTACGGGAATCTTTTTTCGAGTTCGTGTTATGTGAGCCCGATGGGTTCTTTTCTTTTCGGTGCTTTTCTCTGAGGGCCGTAGCCACTTCGTCATTAGGGATCGCGATTTTGGATTTTATTTCCTTGAATCGTTCGATGTATGAACGAAGTATTTCGTCGGGTCGTTAAGACACGCCAAATAAGGCTGCTTCAGTTGTTTTGACCTCGATAAAGACGGAATACTGTTTGAGGAAAGCCGTCATGAACTGGGTGAAGTTATCGATGGATTTCTCTTCCAGTCCGGCGAACCATTCTAGGGCTAGCCCGACAGGTTTTCGGCGAAGAGTCTGCAAAAAGCGAGCTCCCTTTCCTCATCCGTAAGGTATACCCTCTACATCGCTAAACAGAATGCTCTGATGTGGGCTTTGGGGTCCGATTTTCCCGAAAATTCCGGGAATTTCGTTTTCTTAATTTCCCGGATTCTTGCAAAGGCGATCCGGTCTGTGAACGGCGTTTGTCGCATTTCCTCGATCACTCGATCGATGTCAGGTGCCGTGCTTGTCGCCATGTGGACTTTTGAGCTCAGGCTGACGAACTGGGCGTTAGCCTGCTCATTGTATTGCCTCAGCATATGGTTTGCGCCTGATTCAACGTTTCAACCGGGAAGACCGGGTCGAGGAGATCGATTGTTGGGACCGATCTCGTCTGGTCGATCTGTGGCGCTTGAAATTGTATCAGATTCGATCTGTTAGGGTATCCCGCACTCGAGGCGAAAGCAGAGCCTCCTAATTGCCTCGGTCGGATATTGGAATTACTCGTTAGAGGTGGTGGTCCGGGTAATGGTCTGTTTCCCGTTCCGGTTGGATCTGTGACCATAGAACTCGAACTGAACGGAATCGGTGTCGCAGTAGGGGTCATTATAGGGCGGAAACCGCTATTCAACGTGCTAGCGAAATTTCCCGATGTTCCAGGTGGTGATGCCACCTGGGAGAAGTCCAAGCGTGTTCGCGGTGGAGGACTTACGGGAGGTCGCGGATCGCTTATTGATCGACCTCCTTGGTTTTGGCTAGCGAGCTCTTCGAGAAGGGCGTTAATGCGCCGTTCTTGTTCATCGAGTTGCGCGGCCAGAGAACGGTTTGCGATTTCTTGGGCCCGGGCGCTTGCCTCGTTGTTTCTCGTTCGGTTTACCAACAGGTTCAACATCGGACGGATCTCAGCAAGGTCGTCCAGACCTTGTCGCGGTGGAGCAGGAGGCTGCGGCGGGTTAGGCCTGAGTGTTCCAGATCCGCCTCTTGGAGCGGGGGCGGAAGTTGAATCGTTTCTCATCCACACCCAGTTCCTGCTCGGATCATTAGTTCCTGACAAAACGTTTTTCGGGGCTTGGCTCGTCGCGATTGTTTGAGCGACTGAGCTGGTTGGTGCCGAAGTCGTGGAGACTGAGGCAGAGCTCATCAACACGCCATCGGTCTGACCCGTGGTCCTTACCCCTGTGGTGTTCTGAGGAACGTCGTCGACCGTTTGAGGGTGGTCGACTGGTGGAGTGGCGCTGGGAGAGCCAGATTGGCCGGGATTCATCTCGATCTATTGAACCTAGGATCTGATTCTTAAGATAGGAAAACTATAGATAGTCCCCACAGTCGGTGCCCAATGTGAGATCGGAGATTCACACAAAAGATTTGTAATCGTGGATTTGGACTTTTGCGTATATAGAATGAAATAGATTTCCTATGAATCAAAGACTTTATTGAGGTTTAACGTCGAGATAGAACAAACACAGTCGAAAAGAGAGTACAAAGAATGATAATCGAGCTATCTAGTCGAAGTGTTCTTGATTAGGGTTGGAATGTCTTGAATGAATCGCCACTTCTTCCTTAAATAGTCTCGACCTTGATCTCCTTGTTCCGATCTTTCTGCCTCACTGTGATAACGATCTCCGAGATTCTCGGGAATCAGTTGAACTGAAGAAGACCAGGTCGTTCTTCCTCTATGTCCTCGTTATCGAGCTCGATCACTTCTCATTTTGGCGTCTTTTGGGCCTTGGCTAGATCATGGTCGCATGGGCCCAGAAGGGGTAACGGTCGAGCTCTTTGTCTTGATTATGGATCGGGCTCATGATTGTGGGCCTTTGTTTTGTTTGTCAATGGGCCGAATTTCTTAGAGGGAAATCTAACACCAACAATCACTATCACTCATAGTCAACTACCTATAAGCACATTGGTAGGTGTAAATAGTTGACAATGTGGACACAAAGTACTCAAAACACATGTACAACTACTTTCTCAAAGTAGAAACCCATTAAAACGCATATACAATAACTATTTCGCAAAATATAGACAACTTCTGACCAAAAATAAAGTAACAGAAGAATACATATACGACTTGGACAAAGTTAAAACCACTACACTACATATACAATTACTGATAACAAGAAATAAACACTAGAAGACATATATTACTACACCCAGTTTGCGAATCTTGAACATGCAAAGGACAAAAAGATTGAAACAGAAAGCATAAATCCAAATTACACAGACAAGCCAAAGACGAAAGGAATAATTTGAATAAAAGTAGTTAATTTAGTAGTTACCAACTTTGATAATTGAACACACATGCAAAAGGACAAACTAATTGAACTAGAGAATATAAATCGAAATTAACAAACATGAAAAGACGATTTTTAACCAAAATAGTGTTTAGATTCTATCAAATGTGGGCCTAGTTGTTTGCGATTCAGTCCAAAACCAAGGATTTAAAGGATACTCTGAAAATTACCTTGGGCTAAAGTGATTCGAGTTAGTCACTCCGAGGGAAGAAAGCAACTCAGTTTCTTGTTTCTTATGGATTTCTACTGATGTCGGAGCAAAAATCTCTTCTCCGGTACAAGAAGCGACTCAATTTTGAGAAATAATGAAATAGAAAGATGGAGGATGAGGGAGAAACCAAAATGTGAATGCGCCTTTAATTAGGACAGTGTTCAATCTGAAAAAGGGAATTTTTTTTATTAAAAAAACGAAATGATAATTTTGAGCAGTTATCGAAGCAAAAAGTAAATGGTGTTAGAGCCATTATTTGAACGTTAGAGGGTTAAATTGGTAATTTGAAAAATTTATATAACGATAACATTGGGGGTAATTGAATACTATGTATTCAGATTTTGACGATAGTGTTAATAGATGTTATTAAATAAAGATTGACAACTACTTAGAACGTAAATAAGCATCTACATTCACCAAATATAATAAACGATCATAGTCAACTACTTGACAGAAAATAGTCAAATCAGAAATACATATTCAAAGATAGATAGAGCGTGAATACATACAACCACTTGAGCAAAATTATCTAAAAACGGCATAGTACTAAACACGATATAGATGAGAAGGGTGAGATCGAGGACATGCAATCGGAGAGAGAACTTTCAGAGTTCATTCCTCATCAGTTGGTAGTGCCAGAAAAGGTAGCATTTAAAACAGGTGTGGCGATCGTGGTAGAGAAAAAATTCAGGTAAAGCACCAAAAACGAGTGGTAGATTGTAGCATACATCAGTGGTTCTCATCATGGTTATTGTGTCAACAACCTTCTGGGTAGTTGGTCCATGTAATCCATACGGGTTTTCCATTCATGAATCAATACTATAATAATAGGAGTGTCTCTCCTGGTGTTGACACCTCAGCACCTGTATTGCCTGAAGTGTTGACACATGGATTAATGAAAAAATTGTGTAATCCAATCACATTATTTTATTTATACACATCAGCATAGCTTCACATTTAAGTATAATAAACTCCTTAATAATGAGGTTTAATAGCTATGACCATCTTTTTTTCTTATGTCCTTCCACTTCGTTTTCTCCGCTACGATTCACGATACAATTCAAGTCGAAATATTTATCATCACTTTCGTTTGTTGTCTCATTGTCTTCTCCTTCTTCTAATTTGATTTGTGGCTCATTGTCTTTAGGACTGGTGATTGAATGAGAAAACAGTGGCTCAAACCTCGACTCCAGTGATGATTTCTTTTCATGGTAAATTGCAGATAGGTGAGTAGAACTGAGAGCTTTTGTCTGACTACGGTTCAGATTAGGCGACTGAGGATCATGCGAAGAAGTGCCACCGTAATCATCTCCGATTGGAGCTGCAAGACTTGGAGACTTTTCTGAAACTGGCTAGACTTGACGATGCTGAGATAGGAAGATTCATGAGGACTTCCCCGGTATTGCTCTTCTCACTCTAATCGGTGTACGGACTACTTCTCCCTTCTTTTGATTTCATTATCGTCATCAATTCGAAACAATTAGTCATGTCTTTATTTCTTCTTTTAGGCGGAGATGAAGTTTAAGGACAAGTGGCTTGCTTTGTGTTTCCTTTGGTGAACAGACATTCCGTACAAAAACTTCAGATTCGTAAGTTTAACAACAATTATTAGTAATTTCTGTTTTGAATCGTTTATACTTGTAAGAATGTCAATGCTGTTTTGTTTTTGCTGATGATTTTGCAGTACTGATAGGCCGATTTGGAATTCGGTAAGAAAAAGTCTCAATTTCTGATTTTTGAGCTCCTTTTATATAGTTGGTGAATTACTAATTTTTCTGTGCATATAGGAGAAGAAGCTCCTCCTGGAGAAAAATGGACCAAATTTTCCTAGGATCTCAGTATTTTAGGTGTGAAAATGAATCAACTCTTACTTTCTTCTTTCTAGATTTGGCGTTTAGTTACTGACCAATAGTATTGATATGTAACTAAACTTTTTAAGTACTGATCGGCTGAGATGACTTTTTTTTTTCTTGATGCAGATCAATCGGCTCTTGAAGATCAATATCATCAGTTATTGTGAGCTCGATCTCCTTGACTTTGTAGTGCAGGTCAGCAATTAATAGTTTGTTTTCCATATGAAAGCTCTTTAGCTTCTTCCACCTTTTTTATTTTCATTCGAATATCTGTGCTTCTTCTGCATATGTTCGACTAATTTAAGTATCAGCAAGTTTAGCTGATAATTATCGGTTCATGGATTAGATTTTTCAATGCCTTGAATGATAAATCAATGAGAACATTGTTTGTTGACATATTTATTTTGTATTTTTTACAGTTGAAGGATGTTTCCAATTTATTGCGGTGTGAGCACGGTGCAACAACTACTTTTCGAGCTCTAATTGGACTCCTATAAACAGAGAAGGTAATGTCATCCTCCTATGTTAGATATTTGTCCAATTGTTAGTACATGTGAGACTCTCTGCTTGGCGCTTCAGCTTGTTTTCTATGGTCTTCTGATACTATTAATGCCCATCTTGGTTATTCCCAGTGGAGAGGATTTCCAAATGTAGCACCAGCACTGTAAGTATCTCTTAAAGTTCTCTGTATCTGTGTTTCTTCTCACTGAGCCATGTTAACCAAGCATAAACCTTTGATTTTATATGGTCTTGATGTTCTGCTATATAGGTGCGTGTGTCTATTAGTTTTTCCTACGAGAACAACACAAAGTAGTACAATAGGAAGGCCAAGAAATGAGAATTTTTTTCATTGTTCAGTCTCTTGCTCTTATGTTGCAGATGTGCATTAGCCTTTCCTGCTTGCTTGTATTGATACCTTTTTGTCCTAACTATAAGCTTATTTTGTCTGCAGTCTGTTTTTTGTCTTAGAATTTGTTGATTCAACTCGGATTATTATCATTCGTAGGAAAGATGCTAGGACAAGTTCTCGTCACCAAACAAACTGGTCCTCAAGGCAAAGTAGTTAGCAAGGTTTGTAATCTGCGATTCATGAAGTTCATAGTTCTTGTGACTGCTCTAGCATTTGTATTTATTCATAGTTTTACTCAGCTGACACCTTTTTTGTATCCTAATCTTGAGCAGGTCTACATGTGTGAGAAATTATCATTCTTCAATGAGATGTACCTTTCCATAATTCCGGACCGTAAATCTGTTGGGCCGGTATGCTACATAATAAATTACTATCCATTTCTCTACTTGTAGGCATGATCTTGCTTACACTTGCCGGCAATCTTTATATGGTTTCCTTGTCTATTTCAGTTGATAATTGACTGTAAAAAGGGTGGTACCAGCATTGAAGATCTTGCTTGGAACTGAGAAGTTCCCTGACATGATTATTAAGGTTCTGAGTTTGTGACTGTTTTGATTCATAATTGATCATTAGATATGTCCTGACATCCTTGCATCATGCTGATGTTGTATAGCTTTTCCTAGGTGATCCGTTTTGACCCTCATTTCATGGTTTTCTGTAGGTACCGATTGATGTAACAAGAGAAAATGTGCATTTAATTATATTATTTTTTGTAAGAGATCGTTCCTAATTTCTTTCTCATATTGATTTATGTGTCCAAGTCTCAATGAAGTTGGAATGTTAAAAAGAATGAAATTAGACACCATGAGCAGAACCATCAGATTTCTGAAACGTATAGGAGGGGGGAGTCATCTGTTATTGATAGAAGTGAGTGAGTTGGTTTATTGTTCTCCAGCCAAAATCTAGGAAGTAGAAAGAGTGATTATAGTCCTAAAAGTTAACAAGGAAGAGAGCTTACCCACAAGGTTTCGTAAATGCAACGCACCATTGTTATGGGTCCAATAGAATTCTTTTTGTTATGGGTCAGTAATTAATGATTGGGCTTAAGAAATGAGCCCAAGCTGTAAAAAGAGGGAAATATTCAAAATATATAATGAAACTTTCTCAATGATTTTGCAAAAAAAAATAGTTTGAATAAATCTGCCGATGAAAACACATATTGTGAGATTTAAAAAAAAAAAAATTATATAAAAGATGTTGGAAAAGAGACAAATGGAAACCGACGAATGAGATAAATGATTGAACTGGAGCACAAGACAGAAAGAAAAACAAAACAACTGAATATGACTATTTATACATTTTGGATGTTCATTTTCGTGTATTTAAAAATCTGTTGATTTTAAAATTTAATAGATGGATTTTATTAATATTTGCGAAATCCGTAGGTTTTTACTCGGATTTGAGTCTTTGTATTTTTAACTTTAAAATCCACAAAAACTTATTCAAATCCATGATAAAACCAAATCCATATATAAATATTTACTTTTAAATAACACTTGATTTTAATACGGACTTTGAAATCATAAAACCAATAACATATGATTTTGATTAAGATTCTAAAATCATAAAACCAATAACACATGATTTTGATAAGGATTTTAAAATCAATGATCGAATAACACCTGATTTCATTTAGATTTAAGAATCCATTAAAATGTATAAACCAATAACTCCTATTTTATTTTCAAATAAGCAAAAAACATAGTCTTCGTAATTTCTTTTAGCTCTTTATATTCCTATTAAACTAAATTTGTTTACTAGCAAATTTTATAGTACTACATTACAACATTTGTCAATTTTATAAGAAAAAAAAGTATAATTTTTTTTTTAAAAGCCCCGCTGCGTAGCGCGGACCATTACCTAGTATGATCTAAGATCTCTTCCCCGAACTGAGGATGACCAAACACTACACATAGAATAGCAGACATGAATGTAGCCTCATCAGTCCCACCTTTCGATGCATTGCGCAAAAACGGATCAGCAGCATAGATTTCACCCCCAACTAGCAACCTATGAAAGCCGCTTAAGTAGTTAGCTTTGGGGTTATTTAACTCAACTGCCAAGTTGAAGAAGTTTGGACAGTGGTCAATTAGTTCTGGGTCATACAAAAATTCTTCAATGTCGAGTACAAATATGGCTGATGGTTCTTTAAATGCTCGATAGAGAAGCTTGGAGGCACATCCTAGATGACAAGCATCCTTTGCCGATGATCTACTAACCATGGCTAGAATTTTAGGTAGTAGGTCCTTCAGATCTTCATCAATGGAAAGTGGTGCCATGTAAACCTTCAATGATCGAAAAAACAGAATTGCCTTAGCATATCACAAGTATAAAACTACATACATTTTTACTATCATACTTAAATGTAGATGACTACAGATAATCTGGAAAGTAATAAAAGAAGACATATATGACTATTATTTCGAAAAATGTAGACAACTATTGAACAAAAAAGTAACACAAAACACATATACGACTACTTTCTCAAGGTCGAAACCCAGTACAACGCATATACGACTACCATTTCAAAAAATGTAGACAACTACTGACCAAAAAGAAAAAGATAGAAGAACACATAGACGACTACTTTCACAAAGTTGAAAACCACTACACCACATACTACTGACAACAAGAAAGAAACAAAAGAAGACTACGCTTATGACTACACCCAGTTTCTGAATCTCGAACTAATTTAAGGTAATCTCAAACCCAATTTGAAACAAATATTATTTTGTTTCGAATGATTATAAGCGTAGCTAATTTGACAAATGTGGGCGAGTATTTAGCATGAAAAAATCCAGATTGAACATGTATGAGATTTTCTTAAAGGTTGGAGATTAGAAAACAAAAATAGCAAAAGATAGTGGTTTAAAGCTATGCTAACCGGTGTAACTTAAACTATGGAAGCGCCAGATTATTCGAGATGTCTGTCGGGGATTGAAGCAGACGGCTATTCTTTGGCGAAGAAACTTCAATGTGAAGAGCTTATAAACTAGTAATATGATCAAAAGAAAGGTTTAGAAAAGGGGTTGTGTGATACGTTCAATCATCTCTTAAAATGTCAGCCGAAATGCAAAAGTTTGCAGTGTTATCAGACATGAAAAAGCATGTGACCGGGAGATGGTGATGGCAATACTGAACTTTCCTCAACCTCAAAAAGCTGTTTTTTATTTTCTTAATTTTGGTCTCACTTTTAACTATCATACCTAATTTTCCTTGTTTAAAATCATATCGGTCGTTTGCAGTTGGGAACTTTAACTGGATCCAAACCGAATAACCAATTTGGTTCAGATACGATTCCTCAATTTTATCCGAATGGGTCTCACCTTTTAATACTTTCGAGTAACGGATCGGTTTTAGTTAAAACAAATACCTGAAATACTTAATATATTTTATACCTTTGATAGTTTTTTTTTTTAATGTTTCAGGGGTTCAGATTGATTAGGTTATTTCAGTTTTACTTTAGTTACTTCGGGTAAAAACATCCGAACTAATCAGCTCTTACACACAAATACTTATCCGACCTGAATCCGTTTCAAACCGATCCAATCCAACCGGGAAAAATAAAATATCAGAATAAGTTTTACACCTCAAATCCGAAAGATGCTATATATAAGATACTCAATACTCGAAAGACCGACCCATATCCGAACATACGCTCAAATATCCTGGACTAGTGTAAGTTGCTTTTTTTTTTTAATTGTAATAGTTCCTGCTGGTGACACACCAATGTTCACTATTAAAGTGGGCGACTTTGCCGACAAAGAAGTCGGCGACTTTTACTAAAAGCAGTTAAGGTTAGACTTAAGGTCCGGCGACCTTAGCTAGTCTCGACATGTCTTCGAACGTTTGGAATTATGGTCCGCAAGTGTTCGATGAAATGACTGAACGAAATGTAATGCTTGAAAAGCTGCTCTATTTACCAGAAGAGAGGAGGAGTTTGAAAGAATAGGTTGCCGGTCAGATAAAATAGATGATGATGCACGTATAAAAGGTTTGTATAGGTCAATTCCAATAAACCCTTCAGTTTTTGTTTTCTTCTTTTAATTGGTCTTTGGTCGATTTATTTTGGTGTTACGCAAGAGATGACGGATCCCAGTTGCATCTCTTAATTGTTTCAGAGTATAGATGTTTATATATCGCTGACAGATTCTGGGCTTGACGAGCTAAAAAGGATACAATGTTTCACTCTGAAGTCAACTGCATTTGCGTGGTTGAATGGGTAAAAAGTTGGAGTTCTTGGTTCAGACTGTGAAAGGTAAGTGGTAACAATTTAAATATGAGGTCAACCGTTGCATGCTTGATTAAGTAAAGGATTGGAATTCAAAGATTCAATGCTTTGGTTCCAACTTGTAAAAACTAGTATTACAATCTAATTTGTATTATAGAACATGATTTAAGTTGATCGTGAATAAAGTAATGCAGAATATGGGCGATGTTGTCAACATTGTTTAATAATCTTCTTAAGTATTTAAGTTTGTTTTCCTGGCTTACTTTTCTCTTGCAGACTTGTTCGTTTCGTACACTAATCTGAAGAATATTGTTCCCAGAGACGCAACAACGCACATGGGGATGACGAGGTTGGTTTGTTTGCTCTTGTTTACCATGCTCTTAAGTTTTACATATGCGGCTATAACGCCAATAAGTCCTTTGTCAATAGGACAAACTCTCATCTCCCCTAATGGAGTTTATGAACTGGGGTTCTTCAGTCCTAATAACACCCAGGATCAGTATGTTGGAATATGGTTCAAAGGTATGATTCCTCGGGTGGTTGTGTGGGTGGCTAATAGAGAAAAGCCTGTTACAGACACTACGGCAAATCTAGCTATCAGCAGCAATGGAAGTCTTCTCTTATTTAATGGCAAAGATGGTGTTGTCTGGTCCAGTGGAAAGACTTTTGCATCTAACGGGTCTCATGCAGAGCTTTCAGACAGTGGAAATCTTATTGTCGTGGACAAAGTTTCGGGAAGATATCTATGGCAAAGCTTTGAGCATCTTAGTGATACTCTCCTACATTCCTCATCTCTGACGTATAACCTCGTCACCGGTGAGAAGCGGGTTCTGACTTCTTGGAAAAGTTACACTGATCCATCACCTGGCGACTTTGTGAGTGAGATTACACCGCAAGTGCCATCACAGGGGTTTATTATGAGAGGCTCGACGCGTTACTGGAGAACTGGTCCATGGGCTAAAACAAAGTTCACTGGGTTACCTCTAATGGATGATTCGTACACAAGTACATTCAGTCTTCATCAGGATGTAAACGGGTCAGGAGACTTCTCTTTTTTCCGAAGAAACTACAAACTTTCACGCATGATTTTAACACCAGAGGGGTCGATGAAGGTTTTTCACCATAATGGAACAAACTGGAATCTTTACTCTGCGGCTCCGTTAGCCAACTCATGTGATTTATATGGTGTATGTGGACCTTTTGGGTTCTGTGTTGGTTCGGTTCCTCCAAAGTGTAAATGTTTTAAAGGGTTTGTACCGAAATCCATTGAGGAGTGGATAAGAGGAAACTGGACTGGTGGTTGTGTGAGGCGAACCGAACTACTTTGTCATGGAAACTCTACTGGCAAAGCTGCGAATGTCTTCTATCCTGTTCCCAACATAAAGCCTCCTGATAATTACGAATTTGTAATTTCTGTGGATGCTGAAGACTGTTACCAAAGTTGCCTCCACAATTGTTCTTGCTTGGCCTTTGCTTATATTAGTGGAATTGGGTGCTTAGTGTGGAACCAAGACTTAATGGATGCAGTGCAATTTTCTGTGAAGGGAGAGCTTCTTTCCATTCGTCTTGCACATGCTGAGCTAGGTATTGCTTAGAAGATATAAGTCTTTTGCAATTTTATCTTCTACTTTATTGATAAGAGCATGATTTATCGTTTAATTTGTTGTCTAACATTTTCTTAGATGGATATAAGCACAAGAAGACCATTATTGCTAGTTCGGTGAGCCTTACCCTTTTTGTGATCTTGGGCTCCGCTGCATTTAGTTTCTGGAGATGCAGATTGAAACATAACGGTAACAAATTAATGACTTTTACTATCTGTCGATCTCTCATTGTTTATCCATCCATTTGTTACAAATTATCAATAGATAAACAAAATCTTAGTATGCTTACTTGGTGTTAAGCACTAACACACCATTACTAACTCAAATTTCAGCTCACATCTCAGAGGATGCATGGATGAATGATTTGAAACCACAAGATGTCCCAGGTTTAGATTTGTTTGAGATGAATACCATACAAACTGCCACCAATAATTTCAGTCTATCAAACAAACTCGGACAAGGTGGATTTGGTTCCGTTTACAAGGTCAGAAACTTGTTATCCTCTGTGCTGTTTTTTTTTCTTTTTCTTGAGATGATCTGAGTTTGTGGGAAAGCTGTTTCGTTTACAAGGTGCAATCTGTTTCAGGGAAAGCTGCAAGATGGGAAAGAAATCGCTGTAAAACGTCTTTCTAGCAGCTCCGGACAGGGCAAAGAGGAGTTCATGAATGAACTAGTACTCATCTCAAAATTACAACACAAGAACTTAGTTCGGGTTCTGGGATGCTGCATCGAAGGAGAAGAGAGGCTATTGATTTATGAGTTTATGGTGAACAAAAGCCTTGATACCTTCCTCTTTGGTGGGTCTCTTCTTGCCTCATTCGTTTCCTATTAGCAGTTCTCTCTTTGCGTACACTTTCTCTCATAGTTTTTACGCTGTATTATTGCGTAGATTCAAGAAAAAGGATCGAGATTGATTGGCCAAAGAGATTCGATATCATTCAAGGTATTGCGCGTGGACTTCTCTTTCTCCATCGTGACTCACGCCTCAAGGTCATTCACCGAGACCTGAAGGTCAGCAATATTCTTCTCGACGAGAGAATGATCCCCAAAATATCAGATTTTGGATTGGCTCGGATGCATCAGGGAACTGAAAATCAGGAAAACACTCGAAGGGTTGTTGGAACTCTGTAAGAATCTGACTTCAAAAACATGATTAACTAGGATTTATAATTGTAATCGTAAACCATTTGATATATGTGCAGAGGATATATGGCTCCTGAGTATGCATGGACCGGGACATTCTCTGAGAAATCCGACATTTACAGCTTCGGAGTTCTGCTGTTAGAAATCATTAGCGGAGAGAAGATCTCAAGATTCAGCTATGGCGAAAAAACCCTTCTTGAATATGTAAGTGATACCTTAGGTATTTGATTCCCATCAAGTGCAGAGATTCAACTGCCTGGTTTAAAACTATTCTTGCTCTTATACTCGCTTTTTTTTTTTTTGAAACAACAACAGGCATGGGAATTTTGGTCTGAAAACAGAGGAATTGATCTTCTGGACCAAGATGTTGCTGAATCATGTCGCCCATCTGAGGTTGGAAGATGTGTTCAGATTGGTCTGCTTTGTGTTCAACACCAACCTGCAGACAGGCCCAACACACTTGAGTTGCTGTCCATGCTCACCACAACATCAGATCTTCCATCACCAAAACAACCTACATTTGTCGTGCACACCAGCGACGACGAATCCCTGCCTAACGCTTCGACCACCGTCGATAATGTGACTCAATCTGTGTTCCTTGGGCGTTAAGAAACAATGCGATGGAAACTGTGTTAGATTGTTCTCGTTAAAGGGATCCATGTTTCAATGTTGACAACGTTAACTTTAATCACTCTTCATTTCTATAAAACAACCCGAACACAAAATGTATAAATGTCTTCCGCTTGAATGCTTTGATCTCTATCACTACTTGAATTGGTCTTGAATCTTGTAATCAGAACCTTGACGTCATAGACTTTTCCCGACTGATTACGGGTTCATCTCTTCTGAGACTTGGTTCACAAAGCTTACAAGCTCCGCTCTAAATGGTTGTTCGTCGGAAATCGCCCAATTAATGCCACAACATAATTTTGGGGTCAGTGGCGGAGGGAGAAATGATTTTTATAGGGGTCATAATAAATAATAATGATATATAAATCATAGTATATAATTTAATAATAGTTGACTGAGAAAAATAAATAAAATAAAGGGTGCATTTAGAAGATTTAACACATATTGACAGGGTCAAACACTAATTTTCACCAAATATTTCACCAAATTTATTTTAAATTACACTAAAAACTAAAATATGTATTTATTCATATGGGTCATATGATCCTCCTCATTCTTCACTAACTCCGCCACTGTTTGGAATCCTGATTAGTACATGCATTCATACATTCATGCACTCACGACCTATGCAAAATTTTATTTCAACTGAAATTTATTAAAAAAAATTTCTAACCAAACTAATAAAATTAAGCTAAATCATATATTTACTTTAGTCAAATGTTTATAAAATTCGACCGTCTGTTAACAAATACCTACATATTAATTTAGTCACCGAAAAGTTGACCAATTCATACTTCACAATTTAGTGGCTCCGACCAGTGCATGCACTTATACTTTAACACAAATTTATTTTAAATTTTCTATTCAAACTAACAAAATTAGGCTAAATTATGTCCTCTTACTGTTTTTACAAACATTTACGGAAGATGACATATTTATTAAAGATACTTACATGTTAGTACATTCACTATTTTAGTTTGGTAATAAAAAATTAAGACGCTTTCAACTTTTTCTTAGCTCAAAGAGCCACTTTTCTGTATTGATTGTAGTATTTTCTTTATCCCATATATGTGAGTTTCTCTAGTGCTTAATTCTTCAAATCTCTACTTATTGTAATTTTTTTCTCAATATATTTTAGAATATATTTAAAAGAGCTTCAGTGGAAGAGGTATGTGAACAACAAAAATACAATTATATGAAATATACAATTTTGGGACATTTAAGTATATTAGTTTTTTTTTTTTTGAAAGAGACATTTAAGTATTAGTTAATCTCTAATGTGGTTTTTGTTTTTGATTAATCTGGGGGTATCCCGAGCCTATGGAAGGGCTCAGACTAATCCCCAAGGGGAGGTGCAGCCCATGGATAGACCCTCTCTCCGGGTATTCAAATGAGCCCCTAAAGCAAGGCCCATATCCATGTGGGTGTCCTTAAACAAATGTGACTTAGTTTCGCATGGAAAGAAGATCGAACCCGGAAAGTGTTAGCGTCCAAGGCCCGTCCCCAACCACTTGACCACAAGAGCTTGGACAATCTCTAATGTAGTTGATTTTTAGATAATATGTGAAGGCAAAAAGTTCTATGTGAAGTCCATGCATCATGTAAATGTTAATGTGGGTATAAAACGCTATAGAAATTGCCGATCAATTATTTAATTCTAGACCCTACATATTCATAGTTTAACAGTTATTTTGGTGATAAATCATGTTTTTCGTACAAAATTTGAGAATTGGCGTATTAGAAATGGTAAATTTTTAAATAATTTGTGTATTTGACAAGAAGTCAATATATAATTTAGCATAATTTTGCATATGCTATAAGTTCATCTGTTCATGTAGTGTTTGGAATCATTAGATTGTGTTGATATATAAATTGGCCAATATTTTTATAACTATATTAACTCATGAGTTATTTACGTTAGAAGGCACTTTAGGACTAGATAATTTCAGAATAAGGCACTTTAATACTCTTAGGTACTTTGTTGGTGTGAATTTACAAAACTATCCCTAAATATTTGGTTTCCAACTTTTTTCTTTCTCTTTTTATTTCTTGATTTTTTTATTTTAATTCTAATTTCTTTCAACCCTAATTTACCTCTCTCCTTCTATAAGGCATTTCTTCTTCTAATTTCTTTCAACCCTAATTTACCTCTCTCCTTCTATCTTCTTCCTCCCACATCTATCTTCCCCATCTTGAATTCAGCCTTACGTCTTCCTCTCTCCTAAAGCAACAAAAAAACTTCCTCATTAATAGGAAAGACACCGGAGTTTCTGAAACTGAGACCGAGAGCTTGTAGCCATGGCAGGAGTATCGCTCAAGTGTGGTGATTGTGGTGCGCTGCTGAAGTCCGTGGAGGAGGCTCAGGAGCATGCATAGATCACTTCTCACTCCAATTTCGCTGAGTCCACTAAGGCGGTGCTCAATCTCGTTTGCACTACGTGCATCAAACCTTGTCTTTTTGTTGTTTATGAGAATTGAGTCTGCTTTTGTTGGTGGTGTTTAGAAGTTGCTCGCAGATCTCCTTGGGTTTTCATCATCATGTTTTGAGTTTGATACATGTAATTTTGATGTTTTTGCGTTCTGTAAACAGATTTGACTATGCGTTTTGATGCGGCTTTACAATCTTTACTTGCTCTGTGGCTTGGAGTTGATGGGTTTTGACTTGGCTTTTGAATGAAATTGAGTCTGTTTTCCAGTGTTTTCCGCTGATTTGGTCGCAAAGTTGGGAACTTTATATCTTACTCCTTTTTGAGCTTTCTGCTATTGTATTCATTTTTTAAAAATTATCTAGTTAGAAGTAATGTGATTTGGTGCTTTTACTAGAGTTCCTTTGTGATACCCCGTATCAAAAATACGGTCAACGTGCAGCAGAAAGTCAACCGGGGGCAAAATTATCATTTTACCAAAGTCAGGGGGTAAAAATGTAATTATGCCAAAGTTCGAGACAGAAGCTATGACGGGCCAAATGTCCATGTTTAACAACATAAAGAACATTTGGAAGACCAGGATTGGAAGAATCGGAGCAGAAACAGGTTTTACGGCTTGTCGGGAATGAAAACCGACAAACCCGAAGAAACTTCAAAAATTCATAACCGGAGGTACGTAAGTCCGAACGGAGTGATTCGAAATGCTAAATTCATCAAATAGCATGGAGAATCTGATTGTGGAGGTTTGAGGATTTATGGTATCATCCAGAGATTTTCTAAAAGGTCAAACGCGAAACCGAAGAAACCGAAGCAACGGAAAGAAGTGGGTTAAGGGCTGGTTTATTTCGGTTAAGGGAGGGGTTTTTGGTTACTCAGACACTCAGGGACAGGTTTCACTCGGTAGATGACGCCACCTTTCTCTCTTTGCATGCAATGCATGAGAATGGTTCATGAACATGGGAATTATTGTTGACAACTCTCATTTTTGGCCACAAAACCTCTCTCTAAACCTCTCACCCACGACATCTATCTTCTCTCTCTCTCTATTCATCCACATTCATCCCTTTTTGCCCAGAAAACCCAGAAATCCTTTGCATCTTCAAACTTTTCTCCAAGAACATTCATAGTGTTCTTCATACCTTCCAACACCAAAAATCCCATAACTTCTTCATTATAAACCCAAATCAACTTCTTCAAAGTGCTATAGCTTCCTCTCTCCCTCCTCTATAATCTCCAGCCAGCCACCGTCGTCTCCGTCGCCGGAGCTCGCCGTAATCTGGCCGTAAAGCATCTGTGGATTAGGGTTTGATGGATCTCTCCCTTCCTCCACCAGATCTGAACGTTTTGAAGCCATGTTTCACTAGATCTTCTCTTTGCGGTCAGTTTGATAGGTGGATCATCTTCTGAGTCGCCGGGAAAAGGGGTGAACCGGCCGGTCAATGCCGGACCACCGTCGGTCAATGCCGGAGAAGTCGCCGGAGAAGCTCCACCGCCGCCGTATCTTCAAGCCGGTTCTTCAGTGGTTGGGTCAGCATGGTTTGGTTCAAGATTGGGTTTGGTTTGGGCTTGGTTTAGCCTTGGTCAACGGTTAGGTCAAACCGGTCAACGTTTGACCAAAACCGGTTTAACCTAACCGGTTTAAATTAGACCGGTTCAGTTGGTTCAGCTGGTTCAGTGGTTCAACCGGTTTGGTTTGGGAAGTCAACCGGTCCAAGTCAAGTCAACGGTCAGTCAACGGTCAACGCCGGTCAACGCCGCCGGTCAACGCGGTCAGCCGGTCAACGCCGGAGATCAAGCCGGTCAACGCTTGGTCCACGGCCATTCCGAGGTTTCGGGAGTGTTCGGGGTTTGGAGTTTGAGATTCGGGAGTTCGGGATTCGAGTCGGGCGTCTCGGGATTCACATCCGCATCGAGCCGTCATTCCGCGCCTATCTCACTGTGAGTCGGCTCACAAACCCTTTAATGACATATAGACCGGGAATTAATAAACCGTAGCACTAGGATGCATACCCGTTAATTAACCTGATTAGTAATTAATAATTAATTGGACGTTTAATGTTAAACCGGATAAGATTAAGTAAGCATGTTAGGGTTTTAGCATTAAAAAGGTAAATCGATTGTGTGCCGCTAGGTTGTTAGTAATGATTGGGTGATGCATTCATATATACCGTTGTTTAGGACCATATATGCATCTATATATGTATAAGAACGATAATTAATGAATCTATATACGAGAATTAAGACGACATTAAAATATGAGTTAAACCTAAACGAATATATAGAATATTGTAACGGGATCGGGGTTTAGGTTAATAGCGGGGTTGGGTAATGAATAAAGTTAATTAATAATCAGACGTCGGGGAGTTAGTAAGTTTACTAACTCTAAACCGACAGATCGAGGAGTTAATAAAAGATATCTAAAATAGGTTAAATAAGAAAGTGGTGTGTGTTGTATGCCGTCTACGGGTTAGCAATCCGCTAACCCAAAGTAGCGGATGAGAATGGATTAAAAGACTTAGAAACCCTAATAGGCCTGCTTGTGGTGGTTGTGTGATTGATTGTGATTGCGTGATTGATTGTTGTGATTATTGTGCTGTGTTGAGCTTTGTGTGCAGGCTTGTTAGACTGCTCGGTGTTGGGCCGAGCAGTCATTGTGGACACTTACTCCGGTCATGGGACCAGGTAAGTTAGTTGTGCTGACTAGGTATCTTATCTAGTCAAAGCGGTGGTAGTGTAGTGGCTTGCGGAATGGTTGGGGATTTATTACTGTTGATATTGATTATGTGATCTGTGCTAGAGTCCCAGCGAGTCTGTGTGCTTACATTTCCGCACTAGGACTCTAGGGTGCGTTAGATTCCGTAAGCCTAGGTTTTGTTTACGTTCCGGTACTTCCGACCCAATTGGATCCTCGGGTTTTACCTAACCGGATCACGGTGATTCTAGTTATGGTGTTAACCTATCGGGTGACGCCGGTAGGTGTGTGATTCGGAGAATACGGGGTCATGTGCTAGGGCCGAATCACATAGAATCTCTGGCTATCTAGGGGTAGTCCGAGTCACCACGTATCGATGGACGGAGAACGGTGTCCTACTCGTGGGACCTTGTGTACACGTTTAGGAGTCGTGGGTTAGTTACCATGTAGGTGACGATGTAAACCCGTGGAAGTTACTGAGTTCGTAGGGCCCAATGTTTTTTGTTCTTTCTTTTGTTGCGCGATAGATAGATCGAGTCCAATCGAGGACATGTGCCGCAGTGCCTTCGATTTCCCTTAATCCTCTTTATCTTTGGCATTGATTGTGTGTGTTTGGGTTTATCACGACATGGTAGTGCGTGATCGACCATTTTTCCTGCTGATTGTTATTTTGGGGTTTGGGGCGGGAATTTGTAGACTTAGGTAGATTAGAAGCTGTTAGTGGGGAGCCGATTTACTGGGTGATCTTAGATCGCTCATTAGACTCTTTTTGTGTTTTTCAGGTTTAGCAGCGACGGACGCGGGAGGTCCTCGGTGTGGTTTCGGGCTGCTTGTGAAGGGATTTGATTCGTGATTTTTGGGTGTTTTCTCGGTTCGGCGTTATTGTTATTTCGTGTGTTGATTTCTTTGTATAATTGACTTGGCGATTGTTTGCGAAATTCTATTAAACGTTGTACTCAACGTTGATTACTCAGAAATGAAATTGTTTCCCTAATATGAGGTTTTAGTCCGAACCAACACAACTCATCGAAGTAGTGCAAGTGGTACCGCTTGTGCTATGGATATGAGGATAGCGGAGTCGAGGATAGATTGGTGCGAGCCTTTGCCTCAAACTGAACTATCTTTGGCTTCGTCCTGTGGCGAACTTTCCCATTCGACTTGCTCGGGTTCGATCGGTCATGTTCTTGTTTGATTGTTGACCGGCCAGCTCGACGGTCAGAGGAGAATGGGAAAGGGGCGTTACAGAAAGGTGGTATCAGAGCATGGTTCTGCATGGGTTTTGAAACATTTAATTTTTTAGTGTTTTCCGTGTTTTATCGAGTCAAATGTGTCACACAAGCATCCATTAGGAAACCGAGCCGCGTCCGTTAAACCCGGGGTCGGGATGGGAAAATAGAATTTTTGAATTATTTGTACTAACTTGTCTTATGTTTTTGATTGCAGTCTTACAGCAGTGTGTCCTGGGTGGAGTGGAGGGGTGTGTGTGCGCGCGTTGAGCAGTTCAGTTGGGCAGTATGAGTCAGCAGGGCTCAGCCGGTTTAGAGCAGGGTCAGTTGGTTCAGTTTCAGGGATACCCAGCTTCGCCAGGCCATTCGCTAGGATCTCGTACGGCGGATCATCCGCTAGTTCCATTGCGACAGATGCAGGGTGCCAGAGCAGAACATGTAGATTGGTCGCCCTTTCCGGATCCTTTACCCGCTTATATGGAGGATGATGTGGGGAGCCGAGACCCTTACGCAGGAGTGATGGGATTCTTAGGAGGAGCAGACGTGGAGCTACAGTTACCGCCACAGTGGCCAGAGCCGGATGTGCCACAGATACTTGCAGCATCAGATGAACCACCGATGTATCAATCACCGTTTATGGAGGCACCCGAGTTTCCCCCGCCGCTTCGTGTGGAGGATTATCTGATGAGCCCGCTACCACTTGGTTTTGATTTGGATATAGAGCCTGTAGACCCGGAGCAGCGTCAGCAGTGGGAGCAGCAGGTAGACGAGCACGTAGTGATGCTTGAGGATGTGTTGGAGCAGCAGGTCGGGCCTCACTATCAGCCAGACTTGCGACCCGGATCACCCCGTACACCGTTCGACCTGGTTATGTCACCAGCATCTACTGAGTCACAGTTCGAGTCAGTCTCGCCACCAGCCGAGATGATAGAGCCGCCGTCAGCAGTACCAGAGAGCAGAGCATGCAGTGGACGTGGAGTGTAGGGATTTCATTTACATTGGTGTCCCCGAGCAGTAGACCCGCGTCTTCGAGAGCCGTACCATCCAGTACCGGGACCCGATCACTGTCCGCTATGTGGTCAGGAGGGCCACGGAGCATTGACTTGTCCTACCGTCGGATCAGGAGCGTGTATGCTCGATGGAGAGCCGTACCGAGCACCAGTACCAGAGGGTTATCGAGTTTGACCTAGTCGCAAAGATCCCGAGCCCAGTCAGTCACCCGTTGTTCAGTTGCCGGTCATTCAGCCGTCCAGACCCGAGCCAGTGAGGACTTGTCAGTTGTGCAGAGGTCAAGGTCATCTCGCACCCTGTAACACCCCCGACGCGGACTACGGACAATAGCCGAGCCGGTGGTGCCACAAGATGTCAAATATCGCCAATGTCCCGGCACTGCCCATAGTCTGGCCGATCCACTGTCGATATCCAACCCTCTCGACTAAGTCCTAAGGCTTGCAAACCCGTACCCGAGCGGAGAGTTGTGTCGACTTGGACAAAGTCGAGTATCATTAGGCACCAGAGGTTTTATGTCTCGCAAAATACGTGTACCTCGCAAATAATAGTACGTATATCATTAGCAAGGCCGGCCTGCCTTATCGAAAATTGAAAACCGTAACAAAATGAAACACGTACTTAGATTTGTTGATCAACCCACTTTACAAATCTATTCCGGTCACAACCTACGTCTGAATCCGCCCGCTACCCAACCTAAGGTTTCTTGCGAGACAAAAGTTGTATAATGAGCAACCATATGGGTTACTCAGTGAGTCCAGAACCTTCTACACAAGCGTTAGTATCCCAACCCATCCCCATAGCCGAAGCATAATACAATAACATTCACAAGCAACAATGAAGAAGCATATAAACAATCACAATGCATAACACGATCCCTTATCGTGAATGCCAACAATGTCTAGATGTAGACACCTAACACCTGCAGAGGCCTCCTAGATGCATCGGACACCTCCCCCACTTGGTCACTGGTGGCTCCTCCCGACCCCTCACGATCGGCACCACACTTAATTCCCGGCCAAGGGAGCGACCCAAGTACCAGTCCGAGCTGCTCGGCCAAGGGAGATACCCAAGTACCAGTCCGAGCTGTCTCCCATCACACAAGGAGGTAACCAAACAGGAGTGCCAGAAGCATCCTCCTAATCCATGCCATGCAACGCTTTCCGGAACGGTCCTCAACCAATCCCGTACTTATACATATCACACATTTCCGAGTGGATACCTTCCACCTCGTACGTATCACGTTCCATTTCCGGGCGGTTCCCTAACCGATCCCGTACTTATCACAATCCATTTTCGAGTGGATCTTTATCCAACCTCGTACTTATCACATCAATCATTTCCGAGTGGATACATTCCATCTCGTACTTATCACAACAATCAAGCATCACTCAATCGATCAATGCGCTTAAGGATAAATACTCGCAGTATTTCAATCCTTAAGGCGATACCTGCACAAAACACGTCAGTCCTAGCTATCGGAACTCACTCTCGGGTTTTCGGTTCGGTAGAGGTTCGGTTCCCAAAGCACCAAGTTTTTCACCTCCCGGCCCGCCTTTACTACTCTCTGAGGTCTCCTAATCCGCTTCCCAAATTTCCGGAACGCTCGTCCTTCGTCTCACGATCGATCGGGGCTCGGTTTCTCCTTACCGGGAACTTTCTCTCTCTAGAACGTTTTTCCCTCTTTCTCTCTCTAGGATTTCGGTTTCTCTCAGAAATGTGTGAGTTTTGGGTGGGGGTGAGGTCTTATTTATAATGGAAACAAGCTGGTGGAGGCGATTCAACATGGCGGCATCCGATTGGCCGGTTCCGGTGGCGAACATGCGTCGCAACACATCGGCGACACCGAGCTTCATCCCGGCGGCGACACCTTGCGTCCAGCATGCAAGAGCACACCTCAGGGTGTGTGGTGGCGCCACCCAGCCTGCCTGCATGCGTGGCTCCAAGTGGTGGCCTCCGGCGATGACATTGCATCGGTTACATGCGTCGCGACTTGTGGCGGCGTCCGGTCACGCCATCTCGTCGACTTGCATGCGTGGCCACACATCCTCCCTTCCTGCTTGCCTTCTAAACCTGCCTGATAGCTTGCTTACGACACCTCGTGCTTGGCAGCTTGGGCTTTTTTGCATTAGTTTTCCCGATGGGTCGCTCGTCGTTAAAACTGCCCGTTTTTGTCCAACGCGCGTAAAACGTCGGGCCAACAACTGATTGCATTCCGGCCGCTAACTTAACTTGACGGAACTAAATTCTGTAAGTAAATCTCCGCACGGTGATGAACGGTTTTAGGTTTAGAACTTCGTTCATCCTTCTTTGCTCTCTGTTTCGGCTATACCGATATTTCTCGAACATTGTCGAATATTGCCTACCTTCTGATCCATCTTGCGTCTCGGCCAAATCCCGCATTGCGTAGTCTTTCTCTGTCCGTATGTTACTTCTTTAGATGGGGTATTACATTCTCCCCTCCTTATTAGAATTCGTCCTCGAATTCCAATAGCTGAATCGTCCTCGGCTTTCTCCGTCTCATCGCGTCTGGTACTCTCTACGTCGTTTGGCGACTTGCGGTTTCTCTTGCATCTCCTTCCAAAGTTAGGCTCCGTCTTGAGTCTTGTGGTAGCACTCGATGTGCTCGTTCTTGCGCCGTATTGTTTAGCCTCGCCTCCTTTTTGATATTTCCTCCATGGTTCTCCGGGTTCCTCGTCGATCTCCACTCCTTCTCGGCACTTAGTTCTTCTTTGCTCTTCCTTGGGGCCAGTCTACTCTTTCTCCTCGGCGGTCTTTCCCGGCCTCAATGTTGTAAGTCGTGATCACTCCTTCCCGGACCGTTCCGTCTCATAAATCCAATCCGTGGTTTGGCCCTCCTCGTAACTCTCTTGGTCAGTCTCTGCTAGTGGCCGGTTACTTCACGTAACCTTTCTATCTCCGGTGCTTTGGTAAGTTTCGTTCAGTTTTCTTATCCCAAGGTCGTGATCATTCCTTATCCCGACACTTAATGTCTTGCTGCCAAGTCCATCTCATTTCTCGTAGCTGATCCAACATTCACCGATCTCGGGAAGAGATCGTGACGTTGATGATCCCACAAAAGCCTGACGTTATAACTCCCGTTAAGCCTCAACCAGCTTCCCGTAATTGATCTTCCATCTCGATATCGCTGATCCCGCAATGATCACAACTGGCCTCAACCGTCCACCTTAACCATCCACCAGGGTTTTCACTATAAATGGCCTGCTCGGGTAATGGCTCTTGGTGCTGGGCTTTTAGGATATGTGTCCTAAAAGTCTCACTATGGTTTTATCCTAAGGTTCAGGGGAAATCACCTCTTCCCGGTAACCTAAGGATCTCTCACCAACACAAACCACAAATCACACAATGAATAAGAGTTAAGTCAGAACCCATACGTACCTCGCCTCATGGATGTGATGCGCATCCCTAACTTACTATACTACAATCCTAACCTTACTCTTCGTCCGTCCTTCACATTGGATCGTCACTTGATCCTTGAGCCGACGATGGGCGATCCACCGGAGTTACCGAAAATGGGAATCGCACGTCCAAGTCTTCTCGGCGTCCTACAAATCTCGATAACAATGTAAGTTTAAATCCCCCATCCTATCATTCTATCGGCATTCGGACATCCGGATTCTTAAAAAGTTTGGTTGAGACACATTTGACTCGATAAAATGTTTTGAAAACTCTGTCCCGTGAGCATGATCATGAACCATGCTCTGATACCACCATTTGTAACACCCCCGACGCGGACTACGGATAATAGCCGAGCCGGTGGTGCCACAAGATGTCAAATATCGCCAATGTCCCAGCACTGCCCATAGTCTGGCCGATCCACTGTCGATATCCGACCCTCTCGACTAAGGCCTAAGGCTTGCAAACCCGTACCCGAGCGGAGAGTTGTGTCGACTTGGACAAAGTCGAGTATCATTAGGCACCAGAGGTTTTATGTCTCGCAAAATACGTGTACCTCGCAAATAATAGTACGTATATCATTAGCAAGGCCGGCCTGCCTTATCGAAAATTGAAAACCGTAACAATATGAAACACGTACTTAGATTTTTTGATCAACCCACTTTACAAATCTATTTCGGTCACAACCTACGTCCGAATCCGCCCGCTACCCAACCTAAGGTTTCCTGCGAGACAAAAGTTGTATAATGAGCAACCATATGGGTTACCCAGTGAGTCCAGAACCCTCTACACAAGCGTTAGTATCCCAACCCATCTCCATAGCCGAAGCATAATACAATAACATTCACAAGCAACAATGCAGAAGCATATAAACAATCACAATGCATAACACGATCCCTTATCGTGAATGCCAACAATGTCTAGGTGTAGACACCTAACACCTGCAGAGGCCTCCTAGATGCATCGAACACCTCCCCCACTTGGTCACTGGTGGCTTCTCCCGACCCCTCACGATCGGCACCACACTTAATGCCCGGCCAAGGGAGCGACCCAAGTACCAGTCCGAGCTGCTCGGCCAAGGGAGCTACCCAAGTACCAGTCCGAGCTGTCTCCCAACACACAAGGAGGTAACCAAACAGGAGTGCCAGAAGCATCCTCCTAATCCATGCCATGCAACGCTTTCCGGAACGGTCCTCAACCAATCCCGTACTTATACATCTCACACATTTCCGAGTGGATACCTTCCACCTCGTACTTATCACGTTCCATTTCTGGGCTGTTCCCTAACCGATCCCGTACTTATCACAATCCATTTCCGAGTGGATCTCTATCCAACCTCGTACTTATCACATCAATCATTTCCGAGTGGATACATTCCATCTCGTACTTATCACAACAATCAAGCATCACTCAATCAATCAATGCGCTTAAGGATAAATACTCGCAGTATTTCAATCCTTAAGGCGATACCTGCACAAAACACGTCAGTCCTAGCTATCGGGACTCACTCTCGGGTTTTCTGTTCGACAGAGGTTTGGTTCCCAAAGCACCACGTTCTTCACCTCCCGGCCCGCCTTTCCTACTCTCCGAGGTCTCCTAATCCGCTTTCCGAACTTCCGGAACGCTCGTCCTTCGTCTCACGATCGATCGGGGCTCGGTTTCTCCTTACTGGGAACTTTCTCTCTCTAGAACGTTTTTTCTTCTTTCTCTCTCTAGGATTTCGGTTTCTCTCAGAAATGTGTGAGTTTTGGGTGGGGGTGAGGTCTTATTTATAGTGGAAACAAGCTGGTGGTGGCGATTCAACATGGCGGCGTCCGATTGGCCGGTTCCGTTGGCGAACATGCGTCGCAACACATCGGCGACACCGAGCTTCATCCCGGCGGCAAAACCTTGCGTCCAGCATGCAAGAGCACACCTCAGGGTGTTTGGTGGCGCCACCCAGCCTGCCTGCATGCGTGGCTCCAAGTGGTGGCCTCCGGCGATGACATTGCGTCGGTTACATGTGTCGCGACTTGTGGCGGCGTCCGGTCACACCATCTTGTCGACTTGCATGCGTGTCCACACATCCTCCCTGCCTGCTTGCCTGCTAAACCTGCCTGCTAGCTTGCTTACGACACCTCGTGATTGGCTGCTTGGGCGTTTTTGCATTAGTTTTCCCGATCGGTCGCTCGTCGTCAAAACTGCCCGTTTTTGTCCAACGCGCGTAAAACGTCGGGCCAACAACTGATTGCATTCCGGCCGCTAACTTAACTTGACGGAACTAAATTCCGTAAGTAAATCTCCGCACGATGATGAACGGTTTTAGGTTTAGAACTTCGTTCATCCTTCTTTGCTCTCCGTTTCGGCTATACCGATATTTCTCGAACATTGTCGAATATTGCCTACCTTCTGATCCATCTTGCGTCTCGGCCAAATCCCGCATTGCGTAGTCTTTCTTTGTCCGTATGTTACTTCTTTAGACGCGGTATTACACACCCGGTTATTTTATGGATCCCCGGTCAGAGCCGACTTCTCCTTGTCAGTCGTGTGGTGGTTATGATCATCAGGCATCTGCGTGTTACCTTGGACCGCACTCACCATCTGCCCTAGTTTGTCAGGTATGTGGCTGCGCAGGTCAAGTTGCTCATATTTGCCCAATAGCCGAGCCGCAGCATGTCGGAGCACCATCTAGAGAGGCACACCCGCCACACCCTCCCGGCGCACCTGCCAGCGGATACTTCAGCGAGCCGTTTTGCCAGTGGTGTTGGGCATTTAGGTCTTGCTGGAGGCGTTAGGTTAGGATAGGAGTAGTTAGGCCAGGTAAGTGGGGGCACTAACTTTATTTTTGTCTTGTAGATAGATCGGCGGATAGGCGACTTTGCGTGTCGTCTTTGACTTTTCTGATGTATAGCGGCGTCGTATGGGTTTTTGGATATGATGACGGCCTTATGTACGGACTCTGATCAGGACCATGTACTGAAAACCTTATTATGTATGATATATCGTTTTATGTATGTGGTGGATGCAGAGTGTTCAGTTGATCGTTTTGAGTAGCGTAGTAACTATTTGCCTGATTGAGATGGTTATGAAAGCAAATAGATTACTATGTGAAACTAAATGATGAGTGGAACTGACGACCGTTCATCATGACCCGAACCCGGACTGACGACGCATCCGACCGATCATTAGATTGCATGACTGTGTGTGTGTGGTAATTGCTTGTTACATTTCTTGCTTGATTGTTTGATTTGTTGTGCGGTAGATTGCGTAGTGATTAGCGTGCGTGGTTTTTGGTAGACTGATTGTTTTGGTCTTAGCGACCGTTGAATTGCTCGTTGTTCGGAAATTTGAGTAGTGATTGATCGCTTTTCTTCGGTTTTTATAGAAAGGTAAAGTGATGATTTTATTTTAATTTTATTTCAAGTTTTGAGCCGACTGAGAACGGTTGTGTTCAACCGTCAATTCGCGAGGGAACGGACTTATAGTATATTGTTATTTAATCATGGGTAACTGTCGAGTACGTGATTAATTAACCATATTTCTATGGGGAAGTGATATCAGGGATAAGTCAGGATATAACTAACTGTTCCAGTGAGTTGTTGTATTGAATGTAGGACGGAATGGCGATGCGATGTGAATACGAGACCGAACCCGAACCCGAAAGCGAGATGAAGTGTCAAGACGTCATGAGACAAGTAGACCAGACCGTGAAGCAGTGGTAGACTTCGTCAGGGGGAAATGTATCAGCTTATCGAGCGACCAACAGAAAGAAGCCGAGAAGTATGATGAGTTAGCAAAGAGATTTGGGAAAGAAGGATCAGTGTTGCTGTTGGAATCAGTCAAAAAGGAGCAAATGATCAGATTTTGAAGAGTGTCCCAGAAAGAAAGAAAGAAAGTTGCAATCCGAAGGATGTGGAGGTCAAAGCAAAGTGGGGAAGCCGAAGTGAGAGTCAGAGCAGAGGAACTATCAGGGAATGAGTGTAAGGATCGAGACCGATGGAAACGGTTAAGGGTTAAGTGAAGCAAGAAAGACACGACTGAGAACCAGAGCGGAATTGTTGTGAAGATCAGTTGAGTAGAAAGGAATGAGACAGAAGGATCGCAGTAATGATGGGTGTCAGCAGAATGCAGCAGTGATCGAGTATAGAAGCGTCGAAGTGAAGTGATGAAGCGACTTGCAGGGTTCAGAACCAATTTGAAGTCTGTTAGTGACGGAGAATTCGGGGACCGAATCCCTGTAAGTGGGGAATAATGTGATACCCCGTATCAAAAATACGGTCAACGTGCAGCAGAAAGTCAACCGGGGGCAAAATTGTCATTTTACCAAAGTCAGGGGTAAAATGGTAATTATGCCAAAGTTCGAGAAGGAAGCTATGACGGGCCAAATGTTCATGTTTAACAACATAAAGAACATTTGGAAGACCAGGATTGGAAGAATCGGAGCAGAAACATGTTTTACGGCTTGTCGGGAATGGAAACCGACAAACCCGAAGAAACTTCAAAAATTCATAACCGGAGGTACGTAAGTCCGAACGGAGTGATTCGAAATGATAAATTCATAAAATAGCATGGAGAATCTGATTGTGGAGGTTTGAGGATTTATGGTATCATCCAGAGATTTTCTAAAAAGTCAAACGCGAATTCGAAGAAACCGAAGCAACGGAAAGAAGTGGGTTAAGGGCTGGTTTATTTCGGTGAAGGGAAGGGTTTTTGGTTACTCAGGCACTCAGATGGACAGGTGTCACTCTGTAGATGGCTCCACCTTTCTCTCTTTGCATGCAATGCATGAGAATGGTTCATGAACATGGGAATTATTGTTGACAACTCTCATTTTTGGCCACAAAACCTCTCTCTAAACCTCTCACCCACGACCTCTCTCTTCTCTATCTCTCTATTCATCCACATTCATCCCTTTTTTCCCAGAAAACCCAGAAATCCTTTGCATCTTCAAACTTTTCTCCAAGAACATTCATAGTGTTCTTCATACCTTCCAACACCAAAAATCCCATAACTTCTTCATTATAAACCCAAATCAACTTCTTCAAAGTGCTATAGCTTCCTCTCCCCCTCCTCTACAATCTCCAGCCAGCCACCGTCGTCTCCATCGCCGGAGCTCGCCGTAATCTGGCCGTAAAGCATCCGCGGATTAGGGTTTGATGGATCTCTCTCTTCCTCCACCAGATCTGAATGTTTTGAAGCCATGTTTCGCTAGATCTTCTCTTTGCGGTCAGTTTGATAGGTGGATCGTCTTCTGAGTCGCCGGAAAAAGGGGTGAACCGGCCGGTCAACGCCAGACCACCGTCGGTCAACGCCGGAGAAGTCGCCGGAGATGCTCCACCGCCGCCGTATCTTCAAGCCGGTTCTTCAGTGGTTGGGTCAGCATGGTTTGGTTCAAGATTGGGTTTGGTTTGGGATTGGTTTAGCCTTGGTCAATGGTTAGGTCAAACCGGTCAACGTTTGACCAAACCTAACCGGTTTAAATTAGACCGGTTCAGTTGGTTCAGCTGGTTCAGTAGTTCAACCGGTTTGGTTTGGGAAGTCAACCGGTCCAAGTCAAGTCAACGGTCAATCAACGGTCAACGGTCAACGGTCAATGCAGCCGGTCAACGCCGCCGGTCAACGTGGTCAGCCGGTCATCGCCGGAGATCAAGCCGGTCAACGCTTGGTCCACGGCCATTCCGAGGTTTCGGGAGTGTTCGGGGTTCGGAGTTCGAGATTCGGGAGTTCGGGATTCGAGTCGGGCGTCTCGGGATTCACATCCGCATCGAGCCGTCATTACGCGCCTATCTCACTGTGAGTCGGCTCACAAACCTTTTAATGACATATAGACCGAGAATTAATAAACCGTAGCACTAGGATGCATACCCGTTAATTAACCTGATTAGTAATTAATAATTAATTGGACGTTTAATGTTAAACCGGATAAGATTAATTAAGCATGTTAGGGTTTTAGCATTAAAAAGGTAAATCGATTGTGTGCCGCTAGGTTGTTAGTAATGATTGGGTGATGCATTCATATAGACCGTTGTTTATGACCATATATGCATCTATATATGTATAAGAACGATAATTAATGAATCTATATACGGGAAATAAGACGACATTAAAATATGAGTTAAGCCTAAACGAATATATAGAATATTGTAATGGGATCGGGGTTTAGGTTAATAGCGGGGTTGGGTAATGAATAAAGTTAATTAATAATGAGACGTCGGGGAGTTAGTAAGTTTACTAACTCTAAACCGACAGATCGAGGAGTTAATAAAAGATATCTAAAATAGGTTAAATAAGGAAGTGGTGTGTGTTGTATGCCGTCTACGGGTTAGCAATCTGATAGGTCTAGTTTTAATCCCTATACTAACTGCAAGTGCACCCTGATGTAATTGTAGTACTTAGGGTATCGAAATCCACAAGGACTCTGGGCAACAATAGATTTAGAACAGTCAAGTTAAACTAGGTGAAAGTAGTGAGAAATTAAAAAGCAATGCAGGAAAGTAAATCAGTAGCGAGTTTGTAAGCAAGGAGGCAAAGCGTTAAGTCTAGGGAGTTCTCAGGAAATCAGGAACACAAGCAATCAATCAATCGGGATCTAATTAAGAGCTATTCTAGAACTCAAACACAGATATAGAATTAACCAACTGTCGTTGCGAGAATTCTCTAAGTCTAAGTGCAGCAATCCAAATTCCTTTGTAATTACTAACGGATTAAACCAGCTTTAATTCCAAGTTCGATATGTTCACAATCTAATTAAACCAAATTCCTTTGCGAGTAATTAAATTGCTCATCTAGGTTCTTTCTAGCTAATTAACCAACTGTCGTTGTATCAATCAACCTAACATCATAAATCTGGGTAGCTACTTCAGATTAAGCATTAATAACAACCCTAGATGAAGAACTAACAGATATGAATCCCTACAGATCGATTAACCTATAATTCCATGAAATCCCTAATGAGAATCCCTAAACCTAACATGTAATCTACTCAGACATGATCATCGAAACAGAAAACATCATGAATAGAAAACCAAATATTATAAAATCAAATAAAGAATGGGTTCGAAATCCTCTCTCTTTCGAGAGCAGGATCAGCCCCTAACTCTCTCTGAAAATAGAATAAAGCGTAGCCTAAACAATGGCTTAAAACCCCTAATATAATGGTCTAAAGTCGGCTGGGGCTTCTTTGTAATTATAAGGAACTTCTGGGCTTTTGTGCAATTTCCATATTCTTCATTAACCGCCGAGAAAAGCCCATAACGCATGTGCATCGATCGATGCCAAAGGTGCATCGATCGACACAGGTATCAAATATCGATAGTGAACTCTATCTCTTGGTTTTAATCTCCAAAATGCTCCAGAATGCTCCATAATGTCCAATTCCGCTCCAAACGTGTCTAGTACCTGTAAACATACTAAAAAGACTCCAAAACATAATAAAAGACTCGATAAATAAGACATATACCATGGCTAAAATCCCTAAACTCCATGGTATATCAACTCCCCCACACTTAGCTCTCGCTTGCCCTCAAGCAAGTAAAGAATCAAAGTATAAGAAAAGAGGTTTGAAAACACAGAAACTCATTTCGTCATAGGAACTTTCGCATTCACATTCACTTAGTAAACCACTGAAAACTTCCCTACAGAACTCAAGACCACAATATACTTCCCCCACACTTAGCAACTGTCCCAAGTAAACTCCACAATCAAGTTAGGACATCCAAATTCACCACACTAGCCTCTGTATACAATTAGGTGCAGTCTCACAGAGGGAGTATCGAATCAAAGGACACATGGACTCAACCTATTCAATACTTGACCACCAAACTGTCGGTTTCTGGTTTCTTTCTTTTCCCTTTCTCCCTTAGCATTCTGATTTTTCCCCATTGGGTATCATTTTATTTTATTTTTATCAGTGCTCTTCCCGTTAAGGGGTGTACTTTGGACACATTCCATGAATGCACAGGAGGTAATAGTGTTTGCTACTACTCCCGTGACCACTTCGGAGCTACTAGCTCATCCTCAGTTTATTACTTTTTTTTTTTTACTTTCAAAGGAGGGGAAAATCAGAAACCATACTTAAGAACAGGATCACAGGCTGTGCCAAACACATCAAAGGAATCCGATCCAAAGATTACCAAGCCCCTAGGTGAGAAATTAAAGTCAAGATTAAAGTGAGACTAGTGATGGATCCTCTGAATACCTGGTTAGATATGGGTATCCTTGGTAGGTTGATATGTTTGGGATTTTTTAATAGTCATAGAGGTCCTGCAAGTCTGTCCAATGGTCACTTAGTTCCTGTTCAAGCGAAAAGTTTCCTCGAAAAATCATAGTTTCATACAAATTTAGACTCAATTAAACAATTTTGAAAAACATAGGACTGACTCTAAGAAAAAAAAAGCGTGCATCAGTAGCTACCTCCCCCACACTTAAACTACACTGTCCCTAGTGTAATCAAAGCATGAGCTCGGTGAAAATAGATAATCAAATGAAAAGAGTCTGAAAAATCAGAGTCACGTACCTCTCGTCGCACTGTGTCGATCGATGCTCAGGACTGCAACGATCGACGCAAGGCGCATTTGCTTGATTCATTTGTGTAATCGCACTGTGTCGATCGACACACATGTTGTGTCGAGCGATGCTAGACGATTTCTGACCAGTTCTCTCGGCTGAAAACACTAAAAAGAAAAATCAAAATAGCAAAAACCTAAAAATGAAAAATAAAAATGAAAACTGACTCTATAAAAAAAACGATTTTTATAATTTTATAAAAATAAATTTTAAATTAATTCTGAAGAAAAGACTCAAATAATTGGCCCAATTGTTTTAACTTCTTGGCCCGAGGCCCAAGAATTGGTTCATGTCCAAGACATAACCCAATTGCCCAATTAAATGACATAACCGGTCTGGTTCATTAAAATTGGTCTTAACCAAAATTAATTACTACGATGACCACAATTGTCAACCGGTTATTTACTAAACCGGATTTTCTCAATTTATTTGGTCCAACCAAATCAAATTAGAAAATCACTGGTTTAGGCACAAAATCCAATTTTTCGACTTTGGATTTCTTATCCCGGTTTAACCAGAACTTAATAAATTTATTAAGTCTGTTTATTAAACCAAGATGATTAATTTTTTAATAAAATTAAACCGAACCATTAACCGAACCGAAACATCACACGCCAAAACCCTAACCGGTCGGGACAGTCGCAGCCGTAAGCATCACGCGATGCAAGCATCACGCGATCGTACGGACGGCGTGGGACGGGACGATGTTCGGGTCGATGCTCGGCCTCGGTCACGCGGGACAGTGCTGGACGATGCACGGCTCTCGGTCACAACGGGACGGGCAGGATGCGACGCAAGCATCGATCCATACCATCGATCCGCGATCGATGTATGCGATCGGCTCGGTCACGCAGCCTGCGATCGTCTCAGCCGAGCATCTCGCGGTCCATTGTAGCCGATCGGTCCGACGCATACCGATCCATGATCGGATGACGCGACGTGACTCGATCCGGACGTGTGATCCGAAACTGATCAACACTCCGACGCATACCAATTCATATAGATTGGATCATGCGATTTCTTGTTTGTTTAGGTTTTAATTCTTTGTTTCTTAAGTGTTTTCTCTTATCAGTAGATTGATTCAAAAACACCACTTTAAACAATCCTAAACATGATTCTAAACAAGAAAAACCACAGAACCAATGGCTCTGATACCACTGTTGGATCGTTTAGTGTCTCCTGATTCAATTCTCAGATTGATTCATCCTACTAAACATGCAGATCTAGGTTCTCTTGAATAGAAACATAATAGATCTCACCTGTTACCTTGTTTTGCAGCGGAATGGGAGGTAAGGGTCAGAGATCAGCAGAACCACCAAGAGATGGATCCTCCAAAGGCTCACACACGCACACTCGGGAAATTGGCTGCTAGACCAGCTGAGAGAGGAGGCGCAGATAGAGAGGAGGGAGGCGCAGATGTGCTGAGAAAATTAGAGAGCTAGGTCTGATTTTAGTCATTAAAATCCCTTCTAGTTCTCATGGGCTTTTGGGCCCAATTCTCAGTTCTGATTAAATCCCTTGGATTTAATCAGGCCCTTTAGTCTCTCTAAGTACAGTAAATGCCTAGCACTTTTACCGTACTTCTGCTAAACCGTTCCTTCGTATTTTCCCGTTAGCTTAGGCGTGTGACCCATATGGGATCATATAATAAAGGCAATAAGTCCAAGACTTATAGATCATGAGCGGACTCTAGCAAGCCATCATGATCCCCAGTATTATATGACTTATGTCTGATCATTGACATACTCTTACTTTCTAGAGACAGTACAGAGATTACTGGACATAATTCCAACAATCTCCCACTTGAACTGGAATCTCTGTATTCATAATCCTTTTGTCTCAATATCTCGATTAGTCATAAGGCAAGATGAGTGTCATCCTTATTAAGGCTAATCATGTTCATCGGACTCTGATTTGATACTGACAATCCAAACGACTCGGGAAAGTCCGTTTGAGCATGGCCATGCATTTTCCAGTATTCAAATCTCCGATTGGCCTAGAGATATTCACTCCATTTATATTGGAGGGACAAATCCCGTCTTGTTCCATCACTGTAAACTACTCATTTCATTATACACCCAAACAAAGTCCTTATAACTATCGCTTAACGACGGCATTAGACAATGATCAAAGCGCATTAGTTCATGTGCAGTCACATGCATGCGAACTCAGGTCTAAGGACTATACTCTATAGTCGTAGTAAGAATCTCTTATGACACAGATATAAATATCCTGAAGAGTTCTTATAATCGGGTCTTGTCCGGTCGTATGTACCCTACATACACCTATGTACTGACTTTGATGCCGCGCATCTATGACACACTGAGACTTTGTCATAAGTCACATACCAATCTAGTCTCACACGGTTGTTGGTGTTCCAATTTCAACAACCTTCGACTAGGGACATGATGATATAAGCCATCTATCAAATATAGGGTCTCATGATCAAGCTAAATGACTTTGATAACTCAAGATCAAGTCACTTACTTCGATGACCTATAAAATGGTTCATATCACTTTGGAACGATTATTTCATCACAGTTAAAATAATCTTGAAATAATAATTTCATTAAACATAAGAAAATGTTTTACAAGAACATATCAATAACTAAATAAAGCCCTCAAACTCCCACTCAAATTTAGATTACATTTCAATGTCTCTAATGCCTACAGCTACAGTCAGGAACTCGAGCTTAGGTCTTGGGAGTGGCTTTGTCAATGGATCAGCGACGTTATCATCTGTCTGAACTCGACTGATCTTGACTTCCTTTCTATTAATGATGTCACGTATCAAGTGAAATCTTCTTAGAACATGCTTGGATTTCTGGTGTGATCTTGGTTCCTTTGCCTGAGCAATAGCACCATTGTTATCACAAAATAGTGCCAGAGGCTCAGCCGCATTTGGTATCACACCTAGTTCAATAATGAACTTTCGTATCCAAACAGCTTCCTTCGCTGCTTCTGAGGCGGCGATATATTCAGCTTCTGTAGTGGAATCAGCAACGGTGTCTTGCTTGGAGCTTCTCCAACTGATTGCACCGCCATTCAGACAAAAGATATAACCGGACTGTGACCGGAAATCATCTTGGTCTGTCTGGAAACTTGCGTCCGTGAATCCACTGACTTTAAGCACATCACTTCCACCGTACACCAAGAACTTATCCTTAGTATGTCTTAGATACTTCAGGATATTCTTGACGGCAATCCAATGGTTTTCACCTGGATTTGACTGGTATCTACTCGTCATGCTCAATGCATAAGCAACATCAGGACGAGTACAGATCATGGCATACATGATAGATCCTATTGCAGATGCATAAGGAATATTCTTCATGCGCTCAAGCTCAGCAGCCGTCGTAGGGCTCTGCTTCTTGCTTAGCGTTGTGCCATGTACCATTGGCGTGAAGCCCTTCTTGGAATCTTTCATGCTGAATCTCTGTAGGACTTTGTCAATGTATGAATCTTGACACAAGCCTATCAGCCTTTTCTATCCCGGTAGATCCTGATTCCAAGAACATATGCGGCTTCACCCATGTCTTTCATGGAAAAACAACTTCCAAGCCAGTCCTTTACCGACTTTAGCATTGGAACGTCGTTTCCGAGAAGCAGTATGTCATCGACATACAGAATAAGAAATACTATCTTGCTCCCACTAGTTTTCTTATACACGCATTGTTCTTCTTCGTTTCTGATGAAGTCAAATTGCTTGATCGCTTCATCAAAACGAAGATTCCAGCTCCTCGATGCTTGCTTCAATCCATAAATGGATTTATGAAGCTTGCATACTTTCCCAGCATTCTTTGGATCTATGTAACCGTCAGGTTGTGTCATATACACATCCTCTTCCAGAATTCCATTCAGGAAGGCGGTTTTCACGTCCATCTGCCAAATTTCATAATCATGAAAAGCTGCAGTTGCTAGTAGAATCCGAATAGATTTCATCATTGCCACTGGGGAATAGGTTTCATCGTAATCCACACCGTGAACTTGTCTGAAACCTTTTGCCACCAACCTGGCTTTATAAATCTGGACATTTCCATCCACGTCAATCTTCTTCTTGAAGATCCATTTGCACTCGATGGCTTTTACACCAGCGGGTAAGTCAACCAACGAAAACACTTGGTTGACCGACATGGAGTCCATTTCGGAATCTGTGGCCTTACGCCACTTAGAGGAATCTGGGCCCATCATGGCTTGATTGAAGTTCGATGGTTCATCACCATCAATGATCAGAAGATCATGACAGTCAGTCACGAGGAATCCTTGATATCTCTCGGGTTCGTGACTGATCCTCCCGGATCTTCGAACTTCAGGTACTACAGGTTCAGGCTCTACAATTTCTTGTAGGTCCTCCTGCTGCTCTTCCTCATTAGGTTGAGCAGTATCCTGTTCATCTTGAATTTCTTCAAGCAGTACCTTACTCCCACTGTCTTTCTTAGAGAGAAACTCCCTCTCAAGAAAGTTACAATCCCGGGCAACAAAGATCTTGTTCTCGGAACGTAGTAATAAGCCTTGGTTTCCTTCGGATAACCAATGAAGTAGCATTTATCAGACTTTGGTGTAAGCTTGTATGAGATTAATCTCTTGACATAGGCTTCACAACCCCAAATTCTTAGATAAGACAGCACTGGAGCCACTCCAGTCCATAATTCATATGGTGTCTTTGCTACTGCTTTCGATGGCGCTCTATTTAGTGTGAACACTGCTGTTAGCAGAGCATATCCCCAAAGGGATATTGGAAGGTCTGTGTGACTCATCATAGATCGAACCATATCCAATAAGGTCCGATTTCTCCTCTCAGACACACCATTCCATTGAGGTGTTCCAGGAGGAGTGAGTTGGGACACGATCCCACACTCTCTTAGATGATCACTGAATTCTTGGCTTAAGTATTCTCCTCCTCGGTCGGACCGAAGAGCCTTAATGCTTTTGCCAAGTTGGTTCTGTACTTCATTTTGGAATTCTCTGAACTTCTCAAAAGATTCAGACTTATGTTTCATTAAATAAACATATCCATACCTACTGAAATCATCAGTGAAGGTAATGAAGTACTGATAGTTTCCTCTTGCATTTGTGGACATTGGGCCACACACATCAGTGTGTATCAGGCCCAATAAGTCACTGGCCCTCTCGTTAGGTTTATTAAAGGGGGCCCGGGTCATTTTGCCCATCATGCAGGATTCGCATTTCTCACATGACTCAAAGTCAAATGAGCCAAGAAGTCCATTCAAATGGAGCCTCTTGATGCGTTTCTCGCTGATGTGCCCTAAACGACAATGCCATAGAAACGTTCGGTTCTCCTCATTAGGTTTGAACCGTTTGGTATCAATGTTATAAATTGGCGCGGATTGATCAAGTATGTAAAGCCCATTCGTAAGAGGGGCACAACCATAGAACAAATTGTTGCGATTGAAGGAACATAATTTATTCTTAACTGAAAAATCATAACCTTCCAAATCCAACAAAGAAATTGAAATAATATTTCTGCTTATCGCAGGTACAAAATAACAATTATTGAGTTCTAAAACCAATCCCGAAGGTAAAGACAACAGGTATGTGCCTACAGCTAGTGCAGGAACTTTCGCTCCATTCCCAACTCGTAGCTCCACTTGTCCTTGCTTCAGCCTCCTACTGTTGCTGAGTGCCTGCATATTAGTACAAATATGAGCCCCACAACCAGTATCCATAACCCATGAGGTATTATCAGAAGTAGTTGTATTAACTTCTATAACAAAAATACCTGATGAAGAAGTCTCGAGAGTCTTCTTCTTCAATTCCTTTAGACCTTCTTGGAATTTCTTACATTCTCTCCTCCAATGCCCTGGTTCTTTACAGAACCTGCAGATGTCAGTAGGCCCAGCCTTAGACTTGGGCTTGGGCTTTGGCGTGTCATTGTCCGAGACTTGGACAGCCTTAGCCTTTCCCTTATCCTTAGCAGAGGATTTCTTAAAGCCCTTGCCCTTTTGCACCATAAGCACATTGGGGTCCTTGGCGGTTTTCCTCAAGTTGGGCTCTGCAGTCTTGAGCATTCCGTGAAGCTCAGGCAATGTCTTACTCAAGCCATGCATATTAAAGTTCAGAATGAACTGATCATAGCTTGCAGGTAAAGACTGCAGAACGATGTCGCAGGCAAGTTCCTGGCTGATAGGGCAGTCGAGTTTCTGAAGATGATCGAGATAACCCATCATCTTCAAGACATGAGGACTCACTGCCGCATTTGCAGCCAACTTACAGTCTAAGAGGTTCTTAACTGTCTGAAACCTCTCAGTCCTTGCTTGCTCCTGAAAAAGCGATTTCAGGCTTGCCATTATCTCGATGGGTGACAACACACTCTCGAACTGCATTTGCAGCTCAGCAGTCATTGTCGCCAACATCAGGCAATAGACATCATTTTCATCTGACGAATGCTTTTCCCAAGCATTATGCAGAGTCCTGGCGGCATTGTTAGGAGGCCTCTCGGGGAGGGGATCACGAAGGACATAATCCTTCTTCTCCTGCTTGAGGACCAGCCTCAAGTTCCTTGACCACGTCAGGAAGTTCGTTCCAGTCAGCTTCTCCTTTTCGAGAACAGACCGGATTGAGAATGTGTTTTGAGTGCTTGTAGTAGTCATAGCTGAAATATAAGATAAAAAGGTTATTAGTTAATATGTTCAATATGATTAATCTTGTATTAAATTTAATATGATTAATCACGCATTATATTCAATAACATAAGTTACCCTCAATAGAATATAATGATTCCAAGATCCACATATAACTAAGATCAAAGTGGGCCACTGGCCATCACCCAACCTTAGCTTATATCGGTAAGCCCTATCTCGGCTAATTATATCCGTGATATAACTCTTGGTTGTGAATCTGGGCCCGAGGCCCAATCCACTCTGATGTCTCAAGGCCCGGGACTCCCGATGGCCTAGTCAAGAAAACCAGACTATACAGTCATGTAATCACTAATGTCTGGGACTCCCAATGACATTTATGAATCACAAACCGTCTTACCCACGCAAAAATAGACACCCTCACACTGTAAGGCCATGAGTACAATTGAATGGGCTTCGACAGCTGACATAGACTGGACAAGACATCCAACGCTTGATATTGTTTGAGGTTTGTAGGTTTATTAAAATTTTATCCCAAAACAGAAGATTACTATTTTGGGAAACTTTCCTTTTTGGGAAACCTACTAATTTTGGAAACTTTCTAAAATTGGAAACTTCCTAAAATTGGAAACTTTCTAAATATAGAAATTTCCTAAAATCCAAAACATGCAAATCTAGAAACTTCTAATTTAAGAAGCTTTCTAATTTCAAAATTTTGGAAACTTATTAATTTAAAAAAAACGATTTTTATAATTTTATAAAAATAAATTTTAAATTAATTCTGAAGAAAAGACTCAAATAATTGGCCCAATTGTTTTAACTTCTTGGCCCGAGGCCCAAGAATTGGTTCATGTCCAAGACATAACCCAATTGCCCAATTAAATGACATAACCGGTCTGGTTCATTAAAATTGGTCTTAACCAAAATTAATTACTACGATGACCACAATTGTCAACCGGTTATTTACTAAACCGGATTTTCTCAATTTATTTGGTCCAACCAAATCAAATTAGAAAATCACTGGTTTAGGCACAAAATCCAATTTTTCGACTTTGGATTTCTTATCCCGGTTTAACCAGAACTTAATAAATTTATTAAGTCTGTTTATTAAACCAAGATGATTAATTTTTTAATAAAATTAAACCGAACCATTAACCGAACCGAAACATCACACGCCAAAACCCTAACCGGTCGGGACAGTCGCAGCCGTAAGCATCACGCGATGCAAGCATCACGCGATCGTACGAACGGCGTGGGACGGGACGATGTTCGGGTCGATGCTCGGCCTCGGTCACGCGGGACAGTGCTGGACGATGCACGGCTCTCGGTCACAACGGGACGGGCAGGATGCGACGCAAGCATCGATCCATACCATCGATCCGCGATCGATGTATGCGATCGGCTCGGTCACGCAGCCTGCGATCGTCTCAGCCGAGCATCTCGCGGTCCATTGTAGCCGATCGGTCCGACGCATACCGATCCATGATCGGATGACGCGACGTGACTCGATCCGGACGTGTGATCCGAAACTGATCAACACTCCGACGCATACCAATTCATATAGATTGGATCATGCGATTTCTTGTTTGTTTAGGTTTTAATTCTTTGTTTCTTAAGTGTTTTCTCTTATCAGTAGATTGATTCAAAAACACCACTTTAAACAATCCTAAACATGATTCTAAACAAGAAAAACCACAGAACCAATGGCTCTGATACCACTGTTGGATCGTTTAGTGTCTCCTGATTCAATTCTCAGATTGATTCATCCTACTAAACATGCAGATCTAGGTTCTCTTGAATAGAAACATAATAGATCTCACCTGTTACCTTGTTTTGCAGCGGAATGGGAGGTAAGGGTCAGAGATCAGCAGAACCACCAAGAGATGGATCCTCCAAAGGCTCACACACGCACACTCGGGAAATTGGCTGCTAGACCAGCTGAGAGAGGAGGCGCAGATAGAGAGGAGGGAGGCGCAGATGTGCTGAGAAAATTAGAGAGCTAGGTCTGATTTTAGTCATTAAAATCCCTTCTAGTTCTCATGGGCTTTTGGGCCCAATTCTCAGTTCTGATTAAATCCCTTGGATTTAATCAGGCCCTTTAGTCTCTCTAAGTACAGTAAATGCCTAGCACTTTTACCGTACTTCTGCTAAACCGTTCCTTCGTATTTTCCCGTTAGCTTAGGCGTGTGACCCATATGGGATCATATAATAAAGGCAATAAGTCCAAGACTTATAGATCATGAGCGGACTCTAGCAAGCCATCATGATCCCCAGTATTATATGACTTATGTCTGATCATTGACATACTCTTACTTTCTAGAGACAGTACAAAGATTACTGGACATAATTCCAACAATGACATAATTCCAACAGTAAGCAACGAGGCAAAGCGTTAAGTCTAGGGAGTTCTCAGGAAATCAGGAACACAAGCAATCAATCAATCGGGATCTAATTAAGAGCTATTCTAGAACTCAAACACAGATATAAAATTAACCAACTGTCGTTGCGAGAATTCTCTAAGTCTAATTGCAGCAATCCAAATTCCTTTGTAATTACTAACAGATTAAACCAGCTTTAATTCCAAGTTCGATATGTTCACAATCTAATTAAACCAAATTCCTTTGCGAGTAATTAAAATGCTCATCTAGGTTCTTTCTAGCTAATTAACCAACTATCGTTGTATCAATCAACCTAACATCATAAATCTGGGTAGCTACTTCAGATTAAGCATTAATAACAACCCTAGATGAAGAACTAACATATATGAATCCCTACAGATTGATTAACCTATAATTCCATGAAATCCGTAATGAGAATCCCTAAACTTAACATGTAATCTACTCAGACATGATCATCGAAACAGAAAACATCATGAATAGAAAACCAAATATTATAAAATCAAATAAAGAACTGGGGTTCGAAATCCTCTCTCTTTCGAGAGCAGGATCAGCCCCTAACTCTCTCTGAAAATAGAATAAAGCGTAGCCTAAACAATGGCTTAAAAACCCTAATATAATGGTCTAAAGTCGGCTGGGGCTTCTTTGTAATTATAAGGAACTTCTGGGCTTTTGTGCAATTTCCATATTCTTCATTAACCGCCGAGAAAAGCCCATAACGCATGTGCATCGATCGATGCCAAAGGTGCATCGATCGACACAGGTATCAAATATCGACAGTGAACTCTATCTCTCGGTTTTAATCTCCAAAATGCTCCAGAATGCTCCATAATGTCCAATTCTGCTCCAAACGTGTCTAGACCTATAAACATACTAAAAAGACTCCAAAACATAATAAAAGACTCGATAAATAAGACATATACCATGGCTAAAATCCATGGTATATCACAATCCGCTAACCCAAAGTAGTGGATGATAATGGATTAAAAGACTTAGAAACCCTAATAGGCCTGCTTGTGGTGGTTGTGTGATTGATTGTGATTGCGTGATTAAATGTTGTGATTATTGTGCTGTGTTGAGCTTTGTGTGCAGGCTTGTTAGACTGCTCGGTGTTGGGCCGAGCAGTCATTGTGGACACTTACTCCGGTCATGGGACCGGGTAAGTTAGTTGTAGTGTAGTGGCTTGCGGAATGGTTGGGGATTTATTACTGTTGATATTGATTGTGTGATTTGTGCTAGAGTCCCAGCGAGTCTGTGTGTTTACATTTCCGCACTAGGATTCTAGGGTGCGTTAGATTTCGCTAGCCTAGGTTTTATTTACGTTTTGGTACTTCCGACCCGATTGGATCCTCGGGTTTTACCTAACCGGATAACGGTGATTCTGGTTATGGTGTTAACCTATCGGGTGACGCCGGTAGGTGTGTGATTCGGAGAATACGGGGTCATGTCCTAGGGCCGAATCACATGGAATCTCTGGCTATCTAGGGGTAGTCCGAGTCACCGCGTATTGATGGACGGAGAACGGTGTCCTACTTGTGGGACCTTGTGTACACGTTTAGGAGTCGTGGGTTAGTTACCATGTAGGTGACGATGTAAACCCGTGGAAGTTGCCGAGTTCGTAGGGCCTAATGTTGTTTGTTCTTTCTTTTGTTGCGCGATAGATAGATCGAGTCCAATCGAGGACATGTGCCGCAGTGCCTTCGATTTCCCTTAATCCTCTTTATCTTTGGCATTGATTGTGTGTGTTTGGGTTTATCACGACATGGTAGTGCGTGGTCGACCATTTTTCCTGCTGATTGTTATTTTGGGGTTTGGGGCGGGAATTTGTAGACTTAGGTAGATTAGAAGCCGTTAGTGGGGAGCCGATTCACTGGGTGATCTTATATCGCTCATTAGACTCTTTTTGTGTTTTTCAGGTTTAGCAGCGACGGACGCGGGAGGTCCTCGGTGTGGTTTCGGGCTGCTTGTGAAAGGATTTGATTCGTGATTTTTGGGTGTTTTCTCGGTTCGGCGTTATTGTTATTTAGTGTGTTGATTTTGTTATATAATTGACTTGACGATTGTTTGCGAAATTCTATTAAACGTTGTACTCAACGTTGATTACTCAGAAATGAAATTGTTTCCCTGATATGAGGTTTTAGTCCAAACCGACACAACTCATCGAAGTAGTGCAAGTGGTACCGCTTGTGCTATGGATATGAGGATAGCGGAGTCGAGGATAGATTGGTGCGAGCCTTTGCCTCAAACTGAACTATCTTTGGCTTCGTCCTGTGGTGAACTTTTTCCATTCGACTTGCTCGGGTTCGATCGGTCATGTTCTTGTTTGATTGTTGACCGGTCAGCTCGACGGTCAGCGGAGAATGGGAAAGGGGCATTACATCCTTAGTTTGATTGCATGTGGAGTTTTGGCGTCTGCAATTTTGTATGAGTTTCATGACTACTGTATTTTTATTATTTCTAATTTCTTTTCTCCTTCTTATACAATGTGAAGGAAAGCATAAAAAGAACATGGCATATTGAATTTTTGGATAAGACAATGGAGACGGGAAAACCCATCAGCTTGGAAGCTCCTAAGGCTGCTATGGAGATTGAGAACCCAATGGTTCTAGTGGTAACAAAGATGCTGCTGAAGGTACATTGCAAATGTTAACACATATGTATTGTATGAGTTTCCGAATGTGACATTAACGTTATTTCTCATGGTCTCTATCTCTTTCCTGCAGAGATGATTGTTCCAGACGTTGACAAAAACATATACTCGAGGAACTTGAAGCGATGGGTTTCCCTAAAGCTCGTGCTACCCGAGCACTCCACTACTCTTGTAAAAATCTAGCGTTTTTCACTATTGGTTATGATCTCTTATCATAATCTTCAGTAAAGCTTGCTTCAAAAAATTTCACTTCTATAAAAATCTAATGTCCATTAGTACTTCTAATTTCACCCACTAACATTGTTCTTTTTCAATTCCCCTTGCTTCATCCACATTTGGTACATAATTTTATTAGGTTTTCGTATAGATTGTAAAACGAGATGACTCCGTTTTGTGAATTTTATTTGTGAGCACTATACAGGGTGAACATGTTTTTGTGTACAATATCATGTGGACATGGTTATATGTAAATTGCTATCTGTTCAAATTTTTGACCTTGTACCACAATGTTTTCACATTTTTGTGGGCAATTTTATGTGGACAATCATTGTTGGACAATTTTATGTGGACATGATAGTGTACACTAGGTGGACACAAATTTTTTTAGACAAATAAATTGTACAAATAATTGTGGACACATTTACGTGTACACTTATATTTAGACACATTTATGTATTAACCCAACTGTGGATGCATTCAGGTGGATATCTATTGTGGATACGTTTCTGTGTACCCGCCTTTATGAAAGACTATTCACAATAAACAACTATCCAAGCAAGAGGTTGAAATTCTATTACAACCATCTTCTTTTTGAGGATACGTTTTCGTGTACACAACCTTGTGGACATGATACGTTTCCATGTTTTTTTGGTGTACATATTTAAATGGATAATTTCTTGTGGATACCACTTAATCATTTTCATATCACTTTTCATTTGGTCCTTAACTACACAAAACATAACATTAATATACTACACTATTACATCCACAACACTCAACAACTGTAACAACACAAAATCACTACAAACTTGTTTTGGTCCCGTGTACACTATTAGTCTAAAATTGGAAGTACTCATTTAAATGACTTCACACTTATAAGAGTTTGTGGGTATGGATACACACATATTTGATATTTCTATAAAATCGTAAATTAAGAGCAATGATTTCACATTTTTTCTTCATGATCAAATTTATGATATTATAAATTATCCACGATATGATATCTACTTATATTTGCCCACATAGCCTATGTTTATGTTGTCCACAAGATCTCTAATTCATAAAGTGTTTTTCTTTTATTCACCGTTTGATGTCCACATTCACATTGTCCACAATCCTTAATCCGGAAAGTGTTTTTCCTTTATTCACCGTTTGATGTCAACGTTTACGTTGTCCACAAAATCCCTAACTCATAAAGTTTTTTCCTTTATTCACCGTTTGATGTCCACATTCAGGTTGTCTATAATTTTATGTCCATAATATTTAATTAAATATAATAAAACATATGAATATGGATGTCATTCAATAGAAAAAAATATAATTTATATTATTAAATTAAAAGTTTATTTCTTAAAAGAGAAATTAGAAAAGAAAGAAGAAGATATAGAAATGAGAAAAAGAGAAATGATAGAGGAGATAGGGAAGGTAGAGAAAAAGCTAGAAGAGAGAGACAAAGAGAAAGAAGAAAAGAAAAGAAATCAAATAGAAGAGTTTATTGTTTAGTTGGAAGGGCAAATTTGAGTTTAAGAAATTTCAACAGTAATTAAAATATTGTAGTAGTGGAAAATGCTTTTTTCTGTTAATAAAAATTTAGAAGTGTCTTTTATCGTTAACAACTCTTAACACATGAGTATCTATAACGGAAACGTCAATTTCTATAAACTTTTGAGTAAGGAATAAGTAAATATATGTTTTAGTCTCATTTTATTAGGGGAAATTAGGTTTGGTGACTATAGATGAGACCAAAATTAGGGAAATAAAAAATAGCTTTTGGAGAGGATGAATAGTTCAATATTGCCCATCACCAATATCTCGGTTACACTCTTGATTATAGACGCTAACACTGACAACTTTAACATTAGGGCTGACATTGTATTGCTATATGACCCCACCATGAATTCGCCCATCCATAAACCTTGAATATAAGATCCGCCTTCAATAAACCCTGAAACTGACTTTCTTTTTCATCCATGCTGAAGCTTTTCAAATCGGTAAGATCTGCCCTCTCTATTTTTAAGAAAATCGTTGTTTAGCTTATTCTCAGGTCCGCCATGAACACAAATAAAAATTCAGTTCCGAACTAGTGGATCTAGCTGGGTATTATTTGTGTTCATTGGTGTGCATTACTTTCGCAATGAGTTTCAGTCTGGCCAAAAGACTGGGTTTTATTTGTATTCATGGGTGTTTCTTACTTTCAGAATGAGGATGTTTTCAAATTTCAAAATCGTTTTTTCTTCTTTCGTAAGCTTGGTTTTCATGATTTCCCACCAATAAATTCTGTCTAGAACCTGTTTTTCACCTTGTTTTAAAAGATTCGGCAAGTTTTCTACAAAGTAAAAGCTTCGATCTTAATTTGTCCTCTGTTTCTTACTTTCGCAATGAGAATGTTTTCAAATTTCAAAATCGTTTTTTTCTTTCGTAAGCTTGGTTTTCATGATTTCTCACCATTAAATTCTATCTTGAACCTGTTTTTGACCTTGTTTTAAGAGATTCAGCAAGTCTTCTAGAAAGTAAAAGCTTCGAAAGAAAATTTGTCCTTTACAGTAGTTCTCACGCTTATCCTTATAGTAGTCGTATATGTCTTTCCAACTAGTTCATTCAGTAGTTGTATATGGTTTTCCATATAGTAGTTCTATATGTGCTTCCTACTATGATTGCAAGGGGATATGTGTTCCCGATAATATTTGACTACTATTGTCTACGGTTTTCCATATAGTAGTCGTATATTTATTTCCAACTATGTTATATTTTTCATTAGCTGTCTACTTATCTCCAAATAGCAGTCCGTAGTCGTCTACATTCTGACTACTATTCTACTAAAATATACTTACGCAATTCTGTTTTTCTTTGAAGGTTAACATGGCTCCACTTTCCCTTGATGAAGATCTAACGGACTTACTACCTAAAATTCTATCCTTTGTTGGTAGATCCTCTGCAAAGGATGATTGTCGTGTAGGATGCTGCTCCAAGGTTCTCTATCGAGCATTTAAAGATCCATCAGTCATATCTGTTCTCGACATTGAAGAATTCGTGCATGACCAAGAACTAATGGACCGGTTTCTGGACTTCTTCAGCTTGGCAGTTGAGTCAAAAAACCCCAAAGAAAATTACTTAGCCGGCTTGCAAAAGTTACTAGTTGGATGGGTCTACGCTGCTGCTCCTTTTTTGCGCACTGCATCGAAAGGTGGGATTGACGAGGCTACATTCTTGTCTGCTGATTTTTCTGTAGCGTTCGGTCATCCTTAGTTTGCTGAAGAAATCTTAGATCGTATCCATGAATGGAAATCCCGATTAGATTACATGGACCAACTACCCCAGAATGTTGTCGACACTATCACCAAGATGAGAACCACTGATGTACGCTACAATCTACCACCCGTGTTTGGCGCTTTCCCTTCATGTTTTATCCACCACGATCGCAACACCTGTCCTAAATGTTACCTTTTCTGGCACTACCAGCTTATGAGGACTGAGCTCTGAATTTTCTCTCCAATAAGTACTGTGTCGTTTTTAGTACTCTGTCATTTTTAGGTACTCTTGCTTAAGTGGTTATTTTTTTTGTTTTGACTATTTATCTTGAGTAATCGACTACTATCGTTTATTATATTTACTAGATGTAGTTGCCTATTTTTCCGTTATAACTGTCTTCATAACTGAAATCATAAAGGGATGCCTTTACGGTGTCTTCTCGTCAGTATGGGCATACCTCTATAAATAGATGATAAAAACACTAACTGAAAGAGGGAACTGCCACAAAAATTGTTCTGGAAATTGGAAACATGTTGAGGCTAAATGAGAACCTCTTACTAACGATTCTGGAAAACTCCCTCCGGTGTGGTTTCTGTGAATTTATTCGTACAAAGGCAACATGCACGACGTTGAGGAACCTGGCTGAAATGGAAGAATTCTATAGAAATGTTGATTTCTTCTTCAATCAAATATCATTGGTTCCAATAGCCCCTGCAGCCGCATTTGTTGACAATTGCATTGCCAACAATAATCATTCAGCGCTTCTCCTACAGGGAATGTCTACATGCATGTACACTAATCAGCAGGCTCTAGGGGAGTCTATGATCAAACGATCTGCAGAAGGTGGTTGGGAAACTGGTAAGTACATCTACTACATGCTATTGCGACTAAATTACGGGAATGAAGAATTGCAAAAGCGTGGGCTAATTCTAACTAGAGAAGTGGCAAAGAAACTGCGGATGCAACTAAGAGTTAGAGAAGTACTACCATGGCCAGAGGATCCAATTAACCTGTGGTTGGAGAAGGAAAAGGAAGTAGATCTCAACAGCGTCACAAAGTGCATATGTGCTATTATAAATCCATGGTTATGCTATTGGGATGAAGGGTGGAAGCAACCTACCATGTGCAATGGATGCTTCTGAACCTTAGAAACCATATTGTTTTGCAAACTAGCTAGAACCAATTTTGGCATATGGCCTAGACTTTAATAAAACAATGGATGTGTTTTGTGAACAACATGTTAAGGACCCTTTTGTAATGAGGTATTTCCTCCAATAATATTATAAGATATTTTAATAAACTCATTCTCTAGTATTTTATCTAACGTTGTCGACTACTATTTTGTAACCTATTTAGTCAATGTATTTGCCTATTTTATTTTATAACTGGTTCGTATATGTACTAGCTCGCTGTCATATCAAAAGTAGTTGACTACTATCATTAATTTATTTTATAAGTACTTTGTATATCCAGATTTCACTCGCTGTCGTTTTTTACACCGTATTCAATTATGGGCCCAGTTCCAAATTACCAAATTGCCACCACAACGTTAAAAAATCCCTCTGACACCAGTTACTTTTTGCTTCGATAACTGTTATCACGTTTTTTTTTAAAACCTCCCCTTTCTTTTCGGATTGTTCAGCGTCCCAATTAAAGACCCATTAATATCAGTTTTCTCACTCTACCACCACTTTCTTCTTCAACCTCCATCTTTGTATTTCATCTTTCCTCCAAATCCACTGTTTTGGCCCCGGAAACTTACTCCCGAAGTAGAGAAGTTTCCTCCGACATCAGAAGAAACCCAGAACAACAAAAAAGCAACTTGCTTTCTTGCCACATAGTCTTTAGCCCAAGGTAATTTTCATAGCATCTTGTAAAACCATGTTCTTGAATTAATCCCAACCAATTAGGAGCACATTTGATAGAATCTAGTCAATAATTTGTTAAAATTTAGCTTTTTGCATGTTTATTTCGATTTCTACTCTCTGATTCACGGTATTCGTGTTGTCGTTTTGCATGTGATTTCGAACTAGTTAACTGGCAACTTAACAAGTTAATTGTTCCTCATCTTTGTCCTATCTGTATATTTTCGTCTTCGATTTATCCTTTATAATTTTGTATTTTCGAGATCGACAAACACATGTTACATCCATTTTAGTTCCTTTTAGTTTCATGGGTCCCTAGTTTCATTGTCTTATGTGTGTTTCTGAATTTGTAGTCCTTCATATTGTATTTCTACTTTAATTAATATTCGTATACATGTGTGATGAATACCTTTTGTTCAATTTGTTATCTATTGACATATAACTACTAGGTATAGGTAGTTGACTATGGGTGATATGAATCTACCCAAACGTTTGTTCAAATCAGGTCATGAACCAAAGGGTGACAACAAACTCAACACATACTACCAGCTTAATTATATCGAAGCCGTTAAATTTTCTCTTGAAGAAGACGACATTGAGAAGATTGAGAACTCCCAATTTGGGAAACTGCTTCATATCGGGAACCAAATAGCAACATCTGTCAGATTTCTTCACTTTCTCCTATCTAGGCAGCTTGTCATCAAGAAGCGCCACGAAATCTGGGTCCTGTTTGGTGATCAACCGATTAGGATCTAATCAGAGAGTTTGCTATTGCTACAGGTTTAAACAGCTCAATTATTAATGACGTCATTCCTCAAGCGCAAGAGGGAGAATTTTCGAAGTACATGAACCATATGTTTGCAACGGAAACGAACCCTACACATGTTTGGTCATGAACAAACTTTTAGGCATACCTTATAAGAACAAAGAAATCAGGTAAAAAATAACTTTCCATATAATAGACGGTTACTTTTAATTAACTATCTTGCTATCTGTTTCAAATTGCATTTTCCTGAATAGTAGTTTATACATTTACGTTCTAGTAGTCGACTACTTTTAATTAGCTATCTTGTGGCCAGGTTCAAATTAGCACTCTTGTTACTTGTTGAGGGAGTTCTTTGTCCAACATCCAAGCATGCGAAGATCAATGGAGATCTAGTTGTGATGGTCCAAAATACTGACCGCTTCCTAAACTATCCATGGGGTCGCAAGTCTTTTGATATGACTCTAGACCATATTAAAAGCCCGACCGCCACTTTGTCAAAAATTTGTCAAGCCACTTGTGCCATTCATGGTTTCCCTCACGCTTTACAAATGGTTCTCTTGATTTCTTCTCCCATCATTTTATCTAAGTAAGTCAAAGGCAAGTCTTCAAAACTTATTCTAGTTGATGATGAAGTTGAGGAAGATATTGTCCAGATAAATCGTCCTGGTACCCAGAAATCAATATCTATCTCCTTGCCTTACGTCAAAACGCTAGAAAAAGATGGGAAGGTACATGTTTTTGTTCTGAAGTAGTTGTCTACATTTCGATATAGTCGTGTTTTAAGTATTCGTTTATCTACATTTAAATTATCTTATCATTTGAAGGCTCTAAATTCCATTGTATTCGGTTAACTAGTAGTTGTCTACTTTTAAGGTCTCTGCTAAAGCAATAATCGAGGACGAAGAGGATAGTTTTGACGAAAATGAAATGGGTTACGATGATGAAATGGAGGACACCCGCGTCGATAACCTCCTCAATGCTATTAATCGTGGCTATGTGTTCACGAGGGAGCCTTGGATAGGTGGTGCAAAGGCAAGTGATCATTTGAAGTTGACAAAAGGTCAACCATCCACAACGGATACGGTACCTTCAGATATAAATGTTGACAGTGTAATCGAAGCTGTGGCTGCTGGTTTTTTCAAAAAGACAGAGGAAGCGAATAAACCAATTTTGGATCAGATTAAACCAAATTTTGATCAGATGAAGGCTCTTAATCAGAACGTCGCTCACCTACAGATATAATTTCAGTCCAAGTTCACAACACATTCTGCTGAGATTAATAATCTCAAGAAATCTGGAATCAGTTATGTTCCACCTCCTAAACCGCCGTTAAACACCTATACAACAACTATTTCTTCTCAAGAGAAAGTTGTTTCGGCAAAAGAAAATGAAGGAAAAGCAGGCGCAACTACTTCTGAAGAAGAAACTGGAAACTCATCAGACACATGTGATGAATCTTCCGAAGAAGACCAAAACTTGAACAAGGAAATAGTTGGCAAGAAGCAAGAGGCACATGCGAACAAACATAAACATGTACCCAACTTTGTTACCTTTTTGTAAATGAATACTTATAGCCAACTATAAAAGTATTCAACTTATTGTATTAGATACTATCATATATTACTTACTTCAATTTTCTGTATTATAACTAAACCAGGTAATATCTGGAGATGAAGAAGAAGAAGAAGAAAGTTCATCAGATGAGGAAGATGATGAATCCGACGCTGATAAAATTATAAATAAAGTTATTTCCTCTGACTTTACTACACGAGAGGTAATCTACTTTTCGTAGGTGTCTAATAGTATTCGGATACTAATATTGGCAAAGTTAGTAAAGGTGGATACTCATTTACTAATAATTTTATATAGGATTTGGAAGAGGAAGCGGAGTTAATGGAAACAGGTGAAGAAGAGGACCATGTGAACAAACAGCCAAAGGTATCATTGCACTTACTATTGTAATTGAAATACTAGTATTCAACTACTTTACATTAGATAGTTGTTAAATTAATTAACCATATTCAAGCCGTTACGAAAACCAACAAGGAGCCAGTCGGACCAACTGTTTCCACCACTGCTCTTCCAGTTATTACTAAAAACACAAAACCAGCTTCTACTTCAGAAGAAGATACAACTGGAACAGATTCAACTGGAGATGAAGACGACAGTGGTGAGGATTCTTCTGAAGAAGAGAAAAGGACTGACAAAAACGTGACCAAGGATTCTTCCGAAGAAGAGCAAAGGATTGACAAAAACGTGAACAAGGAAAATGTTGCCAAGCAGCAACAGGCCGAGGGGAATAAACAAAAACAGGTATCAAAGTTTTATTTCCTTTTGTAGTCGAATACCTTTAACCAACTACAAAAGAAACCATATAATTGTTATTAGTAGACAACTACCAATATATTTTATCATTTATAAGTCAAGTCCTTTAGTTGATATTATTGTAGCTACACTTACTTTTATTTAATGTTTCTAACTCCACCAGGCAACAGTCTCCACCAAGGCAACAGGCTTCACCAAGGTAGACAACCAACAACAGGTACCTAAGTAGTCTATTAGTCTTCTAGTTGTCTATTAGTCTCTAACTACTTAGTGTAAGTAGTCAATTACATTTTTCACTAATTTTCAGGCTCAGGTAACAGATTCAAACACCAATGCTCTACCATTGGTTCCAGTAGGAATTATTGAACCTGTCTTCTCGTTGGGCCTGACTCAAGAAGAAAAAACTCCTCCTCCAGCACCTCCAGCTCAACGCAAAAGTGGTAGACATCGACTTGCTTCAACAACATTTGCAGATTTTGTGACAGACAACAAAAGGCCGAAGAAAATTCACGAACTCGCTCTTATATTTGTGAGCCCCAGTCCTGATGAAATCTCTATGCTACAGTCGGCCATCAACGCATCACCGTAAGAATAGCTTTTGCAGTATAATGACTACTTCTTGGTATACTTGTCTTTTGACCATACCTTTATAGGTTTGACCGTATCTTCCCACCATGGAACGGGCTTACGTTATCTATAACCGATTTTAAAGAAATGATCTCCCTGGATTCCCCGATGTCTGCTCGTGTAAGTTCACAAGTATTACATGTTTCTTTATTGTAGTCAACTATTTTCATAGACGATTACTGATGGTTGATTATTATTATAAATAATTATATGCAGGCGATGGACGCTGTTATTTTCTTAAATTGCCACATTATTGCATCTACATCGACCTCCTCCCTCAAGGGTTATGACTATTTGGCATACGACTTCGTCAGAGGAATTGCTAACCTCCAAATTACGAAAAGAAAACTCCCTGACATATCAAACGATGATGTCACATATGTGAAATCAAGAAGGCAGTGGTGCAAAGACATCTTTTTGCTGTACTGCCCATATCTTCTGGACAATGGTCATTGGGTTGGCCTATGCATCAACCTGGACAGCCACACCATATGCGTTCTACCAAGCAAGCAAAATGCGTCTGACTCTGAGATTATGAGTACTGTTACTCCCTTAGCACAAAAATTGCCATACTTCATTCGGAAAGCTGCTTACAACTCAGAGATGAAGTCTATGTCCACTAAACCGTTCACCATTAATATCGGGAAGCCACTTATGCCGAAAGAAAAATCAGGTAAACCGCATCTTAAAAGTAGTCAACTATTATATGCTAACTTATTATTAGAATAGTTATAACTGTATTCTTATACTATTGCAGAAAATTCAAGGATACAAACACTTATGCTACTCGACTTGCAGTCATCCGGCCAGATTTCCCTCTCTCCTCATGTTACTGAAGCCGTGGTCCGTGATGCATCTATGAAGTATGCATATTGCCTGTTGATATGTCATGGTTTTTACCGGTTTTATGCCATGATATAAGTATGTTTTAGAGTCTTTTTGTGTTTCTTTAGAGTCTTTTACAGGTTTTATTAGGTACTAGCACGTTTGGAGTGGATTTGGAGTAATTGGAGCATTTTGGTGCATTTTGGTGTTTTGACCCGAGAGATAGAGCTCACTGTCCAGAACAGAGTAATGTGTCGATCGACACACATCAGCATCGATCGATGCATAGCGAGTTGGGCCCGTCTCGACGAGAGTTAATGAAGAATGATGAATTTGCAGAATTACCCAGAAGTTCCAGATATTTACACAGAAGCCCCAAGACGTGATTTAGCTATTTAATTAGGTTTTTACATCAGTTTTAACATACGCTATCATACTTTAGAGCTGAGAGTTTTTAGAGATATTTGGGGCTGATCTGATCCTGTACTACATCTTGTTTTTGGAGAAGATTTCGAACCCCTTTACTTATTTAATCTCTTTTATGATATCTAATTATTCATTGATTATGTTTACATATTCCATGTCTGAGTAGATTCATAGTTAGGTTTAGGGAATCTCATTAAGGATTTTATGACTTGCTAGATATAATTAATTCAGTTAAGGATTCATATCAATAGATGTTCTTCAGTCTAAATTGTGTTTAATGCTAGTTCTAACTTGATCACTTAGAATCTAGATCTTAGATTGCTAGGTTGACACAAAAGTGTGATTTAGAATCTGAACTATTTAGGTTGAGCAATTTAATTACTCGCAAAGAAATTTGGTTTAATTAGATTGTAAACACATCGAACTTGATCATTAAAGCTGGTTTAATCTGTTAGGAATTACAAAGACATTTGGATTTCTGCAATTAGGCTTAGAGAATTCTCACAACGAAAGTTGGTTAATTCTATATCTGTGTTTTGAGTTCTAGAACTGTGTTTAATTAGATCCTGACTGACTAAATTATCTGCTTGTCTGATTTCCTGAGAACTCCCTAGACTTAGCGTCTTTAGTTAACTGCTTACAAACCGAACTTGCTACTGATTTACTTTCTTGTTTTGCTTTTTAGTTTCTAATTACATTTGCTTTCTCCTAGTTTAATCTTTCCTGTTCTAATTCTATCGTTGCCTAGAGTGCTCGTGGATTCGATCCCTAAGTATTACATTGATATTACTGTGCACTTGCAGTTAGTATAGGGTTAAAACTTAGAGCCTATCAAGTTTTTTGCGCCGTTGCCGGGGACTCTTTGGAGTCTTCGATAGATTCGAACTTAGGGTTCTTACTAGGATTTTTATTTTTTTGTTTTAGTTACTGATTTTTCTGTTTCTTTCTCTGTCGCAGGTTAGACTTTCGCATAGCATCGATCGTTGCATATTTTGTGTCGATCGTTACTAGGCGATTGGAGTTGAATCGATCGTTGCACTGTTAGCATCGATCGTTGCTTGACGATTACAGACGGTTTATGCAGACGCGTGATACCAGAAGTAATCCGAATACTAATCTCCTTAACCTCCAACTTGAAGAGCTTGCTAGACTAGAGAGGACTAACAGGAAAGTTCAAAGAGCAAGGATGGTTGTTGAACGTGTGATTATAATGCCTGATGCTCAAGGTACCCTGAGGGACCGACAAAACAATCCGTATAATGCTGCTGGGCAACGGATTGACGCTGAAGGGAATGTTATCCCTGATCCTCCTGAGCCACCACGACAGGAGCAGAACCAAGGCCAAGGACAGGCCCAAGGTAGAGAGATGGTTGTTCATGAGAGGACTTTAGCTGACTATAACCGTCCGGATGAGTTTCATGCTAACAGGTCAGCTCTTGTACCTCCTGATTTCGATAGGAATGATTTTAAAATCAAGACCATCTACTACTCTCTTCTGAGGCAGAATGCCTTCCATGGTTTTCCAAATGAGCAGCCGATGGATCACATAGATGAGTTTGAAGACATAATCACTGGGATGAAGTATGATGGAGTGAACTATGACTATCTGTTTCTCAAACTTTTCCCCTAATCTCTCGCTGGAGATGCTGCTGCCTGGCTGAAACAGCTTCCACCTGGGAAGTTTGTTACATGGGATGCTCTGAAGAGTGAGTTTCTGAGACACTTCTATGACGATGCTCGCTCTGAGCAGTCGAGACAGGACATTCTCACTTTCTCCCAAGGTCCGACAGAGCCTCTTAAGACTGCCTGGATGAGGTTTAAGAAGTACCAACGTGGCTGCCCGCATCATGGATTCACTGAGGTAACACTGTTGGACATTTTCTTTAGAGGTATAGATCTCCCATACCAGACTGCGTTGGATAATTCCAGCAATTCAAATTTCAACACTAGAACTCCTGTGCAAGCTAAGCAGTTGATAGATAACTTAGTGAGCAGTAATAGCTGCAAGACTACTGATAAAAGAAGAAAGGAGTCGGTGGGAAGATGGAGAACCAGGAGATAGCTGATATTAGGAGTAAATTGGACACTGTTTGCAATCTTCTAGTTGGGAAGAAAGGTGTCCATTTTGCTCAAGATGTTGAAGTGATCAATGCTGAAGAAGATGGTCAGGAAGATGATGTGAATTACATCGGAGGATCTGGTTTCCAAGGAAACATGTTTGGAGGACAGCAAGGTAACAGATTTTTCAGTGGTCAGAAGAGTGCTTTCACAAGCAATCAAAACTCTTCTGGCTTTGGATAGAATGCTGGTTTTCAGAAACCTTTCCAACAAGGTAATCAGAGGACTTATGGATCTTCCTCTTACCAAGCACCTCCTGTTGCTAATTCTCATGAGAGCAAGATGGAGAGTATGATGGAGCAGCTGCTGGAAGGACATACTAAGATTGCTGTGGACTGCAACAGGAAGTTAGATGATGTTTATGAGGATCTCAATGGGAAGTTTGAGTCCTTAAATACTCATGTGAAGCAATTGGACACTCAGGTGAGCCAAATTTCAAGCTCCATTAAGGGAAAGAGTGTAGTAGACACCCATATTAAGGCCTGGTCAGTGTACAATGATGATGGATCACACCTAGGTGAAAGATTTGAGCTAAATACAGCTGAACTGGTAGAAGAGGCTGAAATTTCTGATTTTGAGGAAAATCTCTCGGGTGGAATCTGTGAAAACTTAACTGCATCGATCGATGCACCCTTAGCGTCGATCGTTGCATGGCATGGACAGACAGATTCACATGATTCTTATGGCATTGATGCAGAGGCAGATCAAGAGTTTAATCGTTTATTCCCTGGAGTGTCTGAGATAACTCAACAAGAGATTTATGCACTATCTAATCGATTATATCCTAAAGTGTCTGAGGTAATTCAACAAGAGATTGATGAGCTTAAACAGTTAGAAGAGATTGGTGAAGAGTTGGAAGAAATTCCACCATCTGATGATCCACCTTATCACCCTTGTGTGCAAAGGTACTTGGAGAAGATGCTGCCGATGGATGAGATGCTGAAGGATTGGGTTATAGTTGTTCCTCAATATATAAGTGATGTGCTATTAACTAAGATTCTTAAGAAGCTACCTGATCCTAGGATTTTTGAGTTGTTCTATCTTTGAGGATGGTTTCAAGCGCTCTCTGTGTGATTTAGGAGCTGCTGGAAGTCTCATGCCATATTTTGTGGCAGAGAAGCTGGATATGATGGATTTTTCACCCACTAGGACCTCTCTTGTCCTAGCTGATCAGTCAATAAGGATTCCTGAAGGAGTTCTTGAGGACGTCCCAGTGAGAGTTGGAAACTACTTGATTCCGACAGACTTCTTGGTGCTTAAGTATGACAGTGAGCAGGATGATGCTTTGATACTGGGAAGGCCATTCTTAGCCACAGCTGGAGCAGTGATTGATGTGAGGCACAGCTTGATTGATCTCCATCTGGGAGATGAGCCTCTGCACTTTGAGATGGACATGCTGCGCAAGCCGCTGATTGATGGGCAGACCTTCACTATTAAGGATGGATATGGAGCACAAACAAGTAACACTTTGGTTTTGGATCCTGGGGAACATTTCATTCCGTCTTTTCTTGGACGAGTTCGCACTGATGACGCTTCTCCACCTTGGATGAGGAGACTTGCACAGAGGCAATCACAGTCTCTGTCAGGATCTCCAGCAAACTGATCTTGTTCGTCCGGTCAAGCTAATGACCTTAAACAAGCGCTGAGTGGGAGGCAACCCACTATTAGGTTTTAGTGTTTTTCTTTCTTATTTTTGGTGTTTTTCTTATGATCTCACGTTTTTATTTGTTTTTACTAAGTTCTTAATACAGAACACTGTCTGGAGATGTGTAACGATCGTTGCTATATGTGCAAATGTCGTTGCAGGGAGATATGACGAAGAGATGGGATCGCCTTGTGACGATCGTTGCGGTCCTGTGCAACGGTCGTTGCAAATGGTTTAAATCGCAAAATTAAGGTACGCGTGCTAAACCGGAATCAATTCGGTTCAACAGCGTCGATCGTTGCACCTATGCATCGATCGTTGCACACACGATCCAGGTAAGTGCCTTAACCCCTCTTCTCTTCTTCCCCATTTCGCCGTCCGTACAACCACGAGTGCACAACCCTAAATCTCTCATTTCTTCATCATTTTCTCTGATTCAAAGCTTGATTCTACTTATTTTCACACCCCCTATCTATTTCTCTAACCTATTTGCAGTGATTCCAAGGTAAGAGCTCTCATTTTCATCATTTTCGGAATCGGTTCTAGGGTTTAGAAATTAGGGATTTTAGGCTTGAAATTGATGATTCCGTACTGATTAGACTTGATTAGGGATAATTGGTGATGGTATTAGGCTGCTTGTGAGGCTTTGGAACGATTTAGAAACAATTTTTGAGATTGTTTGTCGGCTGTGAAATCGCCCTGCAACGATCGACGCACTTGTGCAACGATCGTTGCATTGCGATATCACAGGGAGGTTTCAACCGAGACTTATATGGTTTAATTATTTCTTGCAGATGCCTCCTCGACCAGCTCGCAAAAGTAGAGCCACCACAGCAGCTACAACTCATCATGCTCCACCAGTTGAGTGGTTCCATCGAGACTCACCACATCCTGAGACTTATCAGAGAGATAGGGAAGTGATACAGCCACCATGGCCTAGAGCGGATAAGATACTGATTCCGACAGACAAGGTCTGGGGCATGGATATTGATCAGTTTCTCAAGACTGACACGTTCACAAAGAGGCCATTACTTGACCATTGGGATGAGTTTTACACATTGCTCTACAATGGTTGGTGTGGCATGACGCTTAAGCCGACCAAGTTTGCGGACTATTCGACTTGCAGGAATCTAGGCAACGATGAGCAGGTGTTGACATTGTGTAAGGGCATTGGTCTGGGAACAATGCCTATGCAGCATTACGAGTTGTACCCTGATCTGGCGAGACAGCTGCTGGCCACTTGTAGAGTGATTTACCCTGACCCATAAAGCAGGAAGGCTTCAAGAGGTTTCTTTACCCTCATGTGCTCATGAGCCAGGTATCGGATTCCCCTTCTCGATATCTGTAGGATTTATGGATTCAGCACTAAGCCTGCACGCATTGGTATGTCTCTTGAGTGGGATGTGCCAGAAGCTCAGTATTTCTAGGAGAGTATTGGCAATGGTCGGTATAATGATATATCATGGTTTTACCGGTTTTATGCCATGATATAAGTCTGTTTTAGTGTCTTTTGGTGTTCTTTTAGAGTCATTTGTAGGTTTTATTAGGTACACATACGTTTGGAGCAAAAGTGGAGATTATGGAGCTAATTGGTGCATTTTGGAGATTTGGTCCGAGAGACAGAGTTCACTGTCCAGATTTGAGGATTGCGTCGATCGTTGCACACCTGCATCGATCGATGCATAGCGCGAATGGGCCAGACTCGGCGGATTAATGAAGAATGCTGATATTGCAGAAAAGCCCAGAAGTTCCAGATATTTACACAGAAGCCCAAAACGTGTTTTAGCTATTTAATTAGGTTTTTAGATCAGTTTTTGGAGACGCTTACATACGCTATCATAACTTAGAGCAGAGAGTTTTAGAGCTTTTGGGGCTGATCTGATCCTGTACTACATTCGTTTTGGAGAAGTTTTCGAACCCCTTTATTATTCTAAATCTCTTTTATGATTTCTATTAATTCATTGATTATGCCTACATTATCTATGTCCGAGTAGTCTCATAGTTAGGTTTAGGGAGAGATTTTATGACTTGCTAGATATAATCAATTCAGTTAAGGATTCACATCAATAGATGTTCTTCAAACTAAATTGTGTTTAATGCTAGTTCTAACCTGATCAATTAGAATCTGGATCTTAGGTTGCTAAATACGACACGACAGTGTGGTTTAGAATCTGAACTATTTAGGTTGAGCAATTTAATTACTCGCAAAGGAATTTGGTTTAATTAGACTGTGAACATATCAAACTTGGATTTAAAGCTGGTTTAATCTGTTAGTAATTGCAAAGGAATTTGGATTACTGCACTTAGACTTAGAGAATTCTCGCAAAGGAATTTGGTTAATTCTATATCTGTGTTTTGATTTCTAGAACTGTGTTTAATTAGATCCTGACTGATTGATTTATCTGCTTGTCTGATTTCGTGAGAACGCTCTAGACTTAGCGCCCTTAGTTTATTGCCTACAACAACAACCTTCTACTGTTTACTTTCTCGCTTGCTTTTTAATTAAATCAATACAATTTGCTTCTTGTTTTCTCCTAGTTTTAATCTCTTTAAGTTCTTGATTTTATCGTTGCCTAGAGTCCTCGTGGATTCGATCCCTAAGTACTACAATTGATATACTGTGCACTTGCAGTTAGTATAGGGTAAAACTCGAGACCTATCAAATTTTTGGCGCCGTTGCCAGGGACTCTTAGGAGTCTTCGATAGATTTGAACTTAGGATTTAGACTAGGTTTTTCGTTTTTTGTTTTTGTCACTAATTTTTTATGTTTCTTGCGTTTCGGGTATGTCTGTAACCGCCCTACATCGATCGACACGGTCCTGTGTGTCGATCGTCACATCTTCGTACTTGCATCGATCGACACTACTTTGCATCGATCGACACAGCGCGTAAGATGATGGGAATGATGGAACAGATTTTGGAAAATCAGTAGAATAACTCATTCTGCACAGACTATGGTTCCTTTTCATTCACCAGAGATTATGAATCTCCATCATATCAGCCTTCTCCTCCTCAAAATAAACAATCTGATAAGCTGATAAGCATGATGGAGCGGTTATTGGAGAAGCAGGAAGAGGATTTGAACTACATCAGTGGCTTTGGATTCCAAGGAAACAGGTTTGGTAATCAGCAAGGTAATTCTTATCAGAAAACCTATGGATCATCTTCTTATCAGACACCTCCTGCTGCTAATGCTTATAAGAGCAAGATGAAATCCATGATGGGGCAGTTGCTAGAGGATCAGACTAGGACATCTGTAAACTTCAACAAAGATAGATGCATTGCATGAAGATCTGAATGGAACTTTTGAATCTTTGAGCACACATGTGAAGAAGCTAGATATCCAAGTTCAACAAACAGCTGGAGCAATACAAAGGCAAAATGAAGCTGGGAAAGCTAAACAGAAGCTGTACATCAATGCTGTGACCATAAGAGATGGGATTGACTTGCTGGGAGAACAAGAGAGCATCATCTCGGATTTTCTGGATGAATATTGTCTGTCTGAGACAAGCATCGATCGACACAACGTGTGCATCAATTGATGCATCCCCGATAAGTCTAATGGAAATGAGAATAATCGCCTTGTGTCGATCGAAACACCTACTGCATCGATCGACACAGATTGTAGACGAGACCAGAAGCCTGCAACAGTCCCAGAACGAGTCTATAAGCCCATTGTGCCATATCCTAAGGTTCCTAAACCCTCTAAACAAGAGCTAGAAGTGGCTAACTGCATGAAAGTGATGGATAAGAAGGTGAATGAAACACCACCAGTTGAAGCTTCGCGAGTTCATGCAAAGAAGATGATCTCCACTGATGGTCATCTGAAAGAAGAAGTTCAGATTGGTGGAACTATAGTATCTGATAGTGGAGAGAAGAAGATGGCGGTTCCCCTTGAACCTGCTCTAACATCTTCAGTACCTGCAACTGCTCATAAGCAGAAAGCTCCAGGCATCAGATCTGCACCAAAGGTAAGGTATAAATCACCTAAGCTTAAACCTCCTGACCACATTGTTTTGAATGCAGAAAAACTCAGTGTCCCACCCAAGCTTCGCTCCCGCCCTGATGCTGTTTATTCATTCCTTGGGAAGCCTCATGATCTGAAAGCCTATACACCTCCTTGGATGAAGAGATATTCACAGAGACACTCAAAGTCTCTGTTGAAACCGCCATGAGTCCGATCTCCGTCCCATAGTCAAGCTAATGACTAAAAACAAGCGCTGAGTGGGAGGCAACCCACTGTTAGGTTCGTTTTTCTTTTCATTTTTCGTTTTCATTTTGGTGTTTTGATTTTTATGTTTAAGTGTGTTCAAAGCCGAGAGAAACAAGCAAAATCGCACTGCATCGATCGACACACCATGTGCATCGGTCGACACAGTTGCGATTTCTGGTTAGCCGATTCGATTGCGGTTCAGACACCGGTTATTTAAATAACCGCGCGCATATTCGCCTTGCATCGATCGACACCCTTGTGGCATCGATAGACACAGGGCGACAACAGGTGAGTATTCTGCAACTTTTCGGATTGTTTTTCAATTTGATTATTCTTTCACCGAGCTCATGCTTTGATTACACTGGGGACAGTGTGTTTTAAGTGTGGGGGAGGAGCTACTGACGCACGCTTTTGTTTTCTTAAGAGTCAGTCCTATTTTTCAAAAAATTTGTTTTATTGAGTCAAAACCAGTTTAAGTAGGAAACATTGAATTTTTTGAGAAGATTAACAGCACTTGCAGGAACTTAAGTGTCCATTGGGATGAAGTTGCAGATCAATCTCTGACTATTAGAAAACCCAGACACAGATCAACCTACTGAGGACACCCACATCACTTCAGGTATCAGAGGATCTTTTTACTAACTTCACCTTAATACTGACTTAATTTTCTCACCTAAGGGCTTGGTATACCTTGTGTCGGATTCCTTTGTTAGTTCTGACACAGCCTGTAGACCTGTCCTATTTGGTTCCCTTCTCCCCTTCTATAAAGTAAAAAAAAAAAAGGAATAATAAACTGAGGATGAGTTAGTAACTCCGAAGTGGTCTCTGGGAGTGGTAGCTACAACTATCATATCCTGTGCATCCATGGAATGTGTCCAAAGTACACCCCTTAACGGGAAGAGCACTGATAAAAAAAATAAAATGATACCCAATGGGGAAAAATCAGAATGCTAAGGAAGGGAAAAGAGAAGAAAGGGACCAAAGAAAGATATTATGGTGGTCTAGAGCTGACAAGGTAAGAGTCCATGTGCCTTTGATCGATACTCCTTAGGTGAGACCGCACTTAAATACTTGCAGAAGTCAGTAGGGAGAATTTGAATGCGTGAATGTGATTGTGGAGTTTACTTAGGACAGTTGCTAAGTGTGGGGGAAGTATATGTTGGTCTTGATGTCTTACATGTGATTCTTTCAGTGGTTTACTAAGGGGAATCTGAGTGTTGTTGCTTCTAGGACAAAAAGAGTTTCTGAAAGTTTTCAAACCTCTTCACCATGTTTTAGTTCTCTGTTTTGCTTGAGGGCAAGCAAAGGCTAAGTGTGGGGGAGTTGATATATCATGGTTTTTACCGGTTTTATGCCATGATATAAGTCTGTTTTAGTGTCTTTTGGTGTTCTTTTAGAGTCCTTTGCAGGTTTTATTAGGTACACATACGTTTGGAGCAAAAGTGGAGATTATGGAGCCAATTGGTGCATTTTGGAGATTTGGTCCGAGAGACAGAGTTCACTGTCCAGATTTGAGGATTGCGTCGATCGTTGCACACCTGCATCGATCGATGCATAGCGCGAATGGGCCAGACTCGGCGGATTAATGAAGAATGCTGATATTGCAGAAAAGCCCAGAAGTTCCAGATATTTACACAGAAGCCCAAAACGTGTTTTAGCTATTTAATTAGGTTTTTAGATCAGTTTTTGGAGACGCTTACATACGCTATCATAACTTAGAGCAGAGAGTTTTTAGAGCTTTTGGGGCTGATCTGATCCTGTACTACATTCGTTTTGGAGAAGTTTTCGAACCCCTTTATTATTCTAAATCTCTTTTATGATTTCTATTAATTCATTGATTATGCCTACATTATCTATGTCTGAGTAGTCTCATAGTTAGGTTTAGGGAGAGATTTCATGACTTGCTAGATATAATCAATTCAGTTAAGGATTCACATCAATAGATGTTCTTCAAACTAAATTGTGTTTAATGCTAGTTCTAACCTGATCAATTAGAATCTGGTCCTAGGTTGCTAAATACGACACGACAGTGTGGTTTAGAATCTGAACTATTTAGGTTGAGCAATTTAATTACTCGCAAAGGAATTTGGTTTAATTAGACTGTGAACATATCAAACTTGGATTTAAAGCTGGTTTAATCTGTTAGTAATTGCAAAGAAATTTGGATTACTGCAGTTAGACTTAGAGAATGCTCACAAAGGAATTTGGTTAATTCTATATCTGTGTTTTGATTTCTAGAACTGTGTTTAATTAGATCCTGACTGATTGATTTATCTGCTTGTCTGATTTCCTGAGAACGCTCTAGACTTAGCGCCCTTAGTTTATTGCCTACAACAACAACCTTCTACTGTTTACTTTCTCGCTTGCTTTTTAATTAAATCAATACAATTTGCTTCTTGTTTTCTCCTAGTTTTAATCTCTTTAAGTTCTTGATTTTATCGTTGCCTAGAGTCCTCGTGGATTCGATCCCTAAGTACTACAATTGATATACTGTGCACTTGCAGTTAGTATAGGGTAAAACTCGAGACCTATCAAATTTTTGGCGCCGTTGCCAGGGACTCTTAGGAGTCTTCGATAGATTTGAACTTAGGGTTTATACTAGGTTTTTCGTTTTTTTGTTTTTGTCACTAATTTTTTTATGTTTCTTGCGTTTCGGGTACGCCTGTAATCGCCCTGCATCGATCGACACGGTCATGTGTGTCGATCGTCACATCTTCGTACTTGCATCGATCGACACTACTTTGCATCGATCGACACAGCGCGTAAGATGATGGGAATGATGGAACAGATGTTGGAAAATCAGCAGAATAACTCATTCTGCACAGACTATGGTTCCTTTTCATTCACCAGAGATTATGAATCTCCATCATATCAGCCTTCTCCTCCTCAAAATAAACAATCTGATAAGCTGATAAGCATGATGGAGCGGTTATTGGAGAAGCAGGAAGAGGATTTGAACTACATCAGTGGCTTTGGATTCCAAGGAAACAGGTTTGGTAATCAGCAAGGTAATTCTTATCAGAAAACCTATGGATCATCTTCTTATCAGACACCTCCTGCTTCTAATGCTTATAAGAGCAAGATGGAATCCATGATGGGGCAGTTGCTAGAGGATCAGACTAGGACATCTGTAAACTTCAACAAAGATAGATGCATTGCATGAAGATCTGAATGGAACTTTTGAATCTTTGAGCACACATGTGAAGAAGCTAGATATCCAAGTTCAACAAACAGCTGGAGCAATACAAAGGCAAAATAAAGCTGGGAAAGCTAAACAGAAGCTGTACATCAATGTTGTGACCATAAGAGATGGGATTGACTTGCTGGGAGAACAAGAGAGCATCATCTCGGATTTTCTGGATGAATATTGTCTGTCTGAGACAAGCATCGATCGACACAACGTGTGCATCGATCGATGCATCCCCGATAAGTCTAATGGAATTGAGCATAATCGCCTTGTGTCGATCGAAACACCTACTGCATCGATCGACACAGATCGTAGACGAGACCAGAAGCCTGCAACAGTCCCAGAACGAGTCTATAAGCCCATTGTGCCATATCCTAAGGTTCCTAAACCCTCTAAACAAGAGCTAGAAGTGGCTAACTGCATGAAAGTGATGGATAAGAAGGTGAATGAAACACCACCAGTTGAAGCTTCGCGAGTTCATGCAAAGAAGATGATCTCCACTGATGGTCATCTGAAAGAAGAAGTTCAGATTGGTGGAACTATAGTATCTGATAGTGGAGAGAAGAAGATGGCGGTTCCCCTTGAACCTGCTCTAACATCTTCAGTACCTGCAACTGCTCATAAGCATAAAGCTCCAGACATCAGATCTGCACCAAAGGTAAGGTATAAATCACCTAAGCTTAAACCTCCTGACCACATTGTTTTGAATGCAGAAAAACGCAGTGTCCCACCCAAGCTTCGCTCCCGCCCTGATGCTGTTTATTCATTCCTTGGGAAGCCTCGTGATCTGAAAGCCTATACACCTCCTTGGATGAAGAGATATTCACAGAGACACTCAAAGTCTCTGTTGAAACCGCCATGAGTCCGATCTCCGTCCCATAGTCAAGCTAATGACTAAAAACAAGCGCTGAGTGGGAGGCAACCCACTGTTAGGTTCGTTTTTCTTTTCATTTTTCGTTTTCATTTTGGTGTTTTGATTTTTCTGTTTAAGTGTGTTCAAAGCCGAGAGAAACAAGCAAAATCGCACTGCATCGATCGACACACCATGTGCATCGGTCGACACAGTTATGATTTCTGGTTAGCCGATTCGATTGCGGTTCAGACACCGGTTATTTAAATAACCGCGCGCATATTCGCCTTGCATCGATCGACACCCTTGTGGCATCGATAGACACAGGGCGACAACAGGTGAGTATTCTGCAACTTTTCGGATTGTTTTTCAATTTGATTATTCTTTCACCGAGCTCATGCTTTGATTACACTGGGGACAGTGTGTTTTAAGTGTGGGGGAGGAGCTACTGACGCACGCTTTTGTTTTCTTAAGAGTCAGTCCTATTTTTCAAAAAATTTGTTTTATTGAGTCAAAACCAGTTTAAGTAGGAAACATTGAATTTTTTGAGAAGATTAACAGCACTTGCAGGAACTTAAGTGTCCATTGGGATGAAGTTGCAGATCAATCTCTGATTATTAGAAAACCCAGACACAGATCAACCTACTGAGGACACCCACATCACTTCAGGTATCAGAGGATCCTTTTACTAACTTCACCATAATACTGACTTAATTTTCTCACCTAAGGGCTTGGTATACCTTGTGTCGGATTCCTTTGTTAGTTCTGACACAGCATGTAGACCTGTCCTATTTGGTTCCCTTCTCCCCTTCCATAAAGTAAAAAAAAAGGAATAATAAACTGAGGATGAGTTAGTAACTCCGAAGTGGTCTCTGGGAGTGGTAGCTACAACTATCATATCTTGTGCATCCATGGAATGTGTCCAAAGTACACCCCTTAACGGGAAGAGCACTGATAAAAAAAAAAATGATACCCAATGGGGAAAAATCAGAATGCTAAGGAAGGGAAAAGAGAAGAAAGGGACCAAAGAAAGATAGTATGGTGGTCTAGAGCTGACAAGGTAAGAGTCCATGTGCCTTGATCGATACTCCTTAGGTGAGACCGCACTTAAATACTTGGAGAAGTCAGTAGGGAGAATTTGAATGCGTGAATGTGATTGTGGATTTTACTTAGGACAGTTGCTAAGTGTGGGGGAAGTATATGTTGGTCTTGATGTCTTACAGGTGATTCTTTCAGTGGTTTACTAAGGGGAATCTGAGTGTTGTTGCTTCTAGGACAAAAAGAGTTTCTGAAAGTTTTCAAACCACTTCACCATGTTTTAGTTCTCTGTTTTGCTTGAGGGCAAGCAAAGGCTAAGTGTGGGGGAGTTGATATATCATGGTTTTTACCGGTTTTATGCCATGATATAAGTCTGTTTTAGTGTCTTTTGGTGTTCTCTTAGAGTCCTTTGCAGGTTTTATTAGGTACACATACGTTTGGAGCAAAAGTGGAGATTATGGAGCCAATTGGTGCATTTTGGAGATTTGGTCCGAGAGACAGAGTTCACTGTCCAGATTTGAGGATTGCGTCGATCGTTGCACACCTGCATCGATCGATGCATAGCGCGAATGGGCCAGACTCGGCGGATTAATGAAGAATGCTGATATTGCAAAAAAGCCCAGAAGTTCCAGATATTTACACAGAAGCCCAAAACGTGTTTTAGCTATTTAATTAGGTTTTTAGATCAGTTTTTGGAGACGCTTACATACGCTATCATAACTTAGAGCAGAGAGTTTTTAGAGCTTTTGGGGCTGATCTGGTCCTGTACTACATTCGTTTTGGAGAAGTTTTCGAACCCCTTTATTATTCTAAATCTCTTTTATGATTTCTATTAATTCATTGATTATGCCTACATTATCTATGTCTGAGTAGTCTCATAGTTAGGTTTAGGGTTTCTCATAGGGATTTCATGACTTGCTAGATATAATCAATTCAGTTAAGGATTCACATCAATAGATGTTCTTGAAACTAAATTGTGTTTAATGCTAGTTCTAACCTGATCAATTAGAATCTGGATCTTAGCTTGCTAAATACGACACGACAGTGTGGTTTAGAATCTTAACTATTTAGGTTGAGCAATTTAATTACTCGCAAAGGAATTTGGTTTAATTAGATTGTGAACATATCAAACTTGGATTTAAAGCTGGTTTAATCTGTTAGTAATTGCAAATGAATTTGGATTACTGCACTTAGACTTAGAGAATTCTCGCAAAGGAATTTGGTTAATTCTATATCTGTGTTTTGAGTTCTAGAACTGTGTTTAATTAGATCCTGACTAATTGATTTATCTGCTTGTCTGATTTCCTGAGAACGCTCTAGACTTAGCGCCCTTAGTTTATTGCCTACAACAACAACCTTCTACTGTTTACTTTCTCGCTTGCTTTTTAATTAAATCAATACAATTTGCTTCTTGTTTTCTCCTAGTTTTAATCTCTTTAAGTTCTTGATTTTATCGTTGCCTAGAGTCCTCGTGGATTCTATCCCTAAGTACTAAAATTGATATACTGTGCACTTTCAGTTAGTATAGGGTAAAACTCGAGACCTATCATATAACTCGAGGACGACGAAGCTGATCCAGGTTAGGCATCCTGCTCTTAGATACGTCTTGCGCATCTTGGGATGTACTTTGTTGTGCAAAGCTAAAGCCAACAAGATGCGTAAGAACGAGCTGGAGATGTTATTCATTGGATTGAGGGAGCAGTTATAGGAGACTGATCTGAGAGATCCCACCAGAGGACTCAACTTGGGAGCTGTCTTTGCTCATCATTTGTGCGGTCTGCAGAAGAAGCCATTCGATGGTAAGGATACTGAGACAGTAGGGAGTCTGCTTACTCCCATTTTCAGGCATTTCAGGATTCCCTTGGAGGGTACAGAGCGTGATGATAGCAAGGAGTTAGTTGATTTTAGCCACCTGCAGAGTGCTACATGGCTGAAGGAGGGATGTGTATGGGTCTATTATGACCCTGCCACTACGAAGCATGGTATAGATCTTCCTGCTGCTGGTCTGACACAGATTAATACGCTGGATGCCTTGAGATTCTAGCCTCCTACGAGAGATCAGCGCAGCGTTCCTACTATGGCTCATCCGCTGGGAGAGCCTTCTACACGAGCTTCTTCTTCATCTGCACCTGCTGCTCCTGCTGATGATATTAGTCCTTATCCCGAGCCTTCAGTGCCTTTCAGTGAGATGTCTGAGACAGAGTGGAGAGAGCGTGAGGATGGCATTCTACGGAGCATCTGGAACTTCATGCGTACCTGCACTTGCAGGAGACAGCCGCAGATACATCATCCAGGACCTTCTCGTCGACGTAGACAGCGATCTCCGACTCCTGGTTCTTCGAGTGGTACTGATCGCTATGCTGACATAGATGACGAGTGAGAGTAGTGGCTTCTCTAGACATCGGTTCTATATTTTCTTTTTCACTTTTCTTTTGCATTTTTTCTTTCGATTTTCTTAGGATACTTGTGTTTGGATGATGCGATTGCTTTGAGACCATCAGTTGCTTTGATTTTATCTATTTGCATTGATCTTCAGCTTGCGGGTTTGAAATTTGATGATTTATCACGGACTAACCTGCTAACTTGCTGACTGTTCTCGGATATCGCAATGCAAAAATCGACACGGTCCTGTGTGTCGATCGTCACAACATGAAAATCACATTGCAGCGATCATTGCGGTCCTGAGCAACGTTCGACACATTACGAAAAATCGACTTGCAACGGTCGTTACATTTATGTAACGATCGATGCATGAGCGACAGAGGTAAAATCAGACAGAACTCAACACATCCATTAACATTTTCTTTCTTTTTACCAACCCTTAGCTTAACACTACTGGGGACAGTGTGTTTCAAGTGTGGGGGAGGTAGCTACTGACTTTTATCTTTCTGTTTTCTTAGAGTCAGTCCGGTTTTCAAAATTTTTTTAGTTTATTGAGTCAAAACAAGTTTAAGTAGGAAACAATGAATTTTTGAGAAGTTAACAACATCTTGCAAGAACTTAAGTAACCATTGGGAAGAAGTTGCAGGAACTATCTATGACTATTAGAAAACCCAACACGGATCAACCTACTGAGGACACCCATATCAATTCAGGTATTCAGAGGATCCTTTTACTGGCTTCACCCTTAACTTGACTAAAATTTCTCACCTAAGGGCTTGGTATACCTTGAGTCGGACTCCTTTGTTAGTTCTGACACACCTTGTAAACCTATCCGAGTATGGTTCCCTTCTCCCCTTCCATAAAAAAAAAAGAGTAATAAACTGAGGATGAGCTAGTAGCTCCGAAGTAGTCACAGAAGTAGTAGCAAACACTATTACCTCCTGTGCGATCCATGGAATGTGTCCAAAGTACACCCCTTAACGGGAAGAGCACTGGAAAAAAAATGATACCCAATGGGGAAAAATCAGAATGCTAAGGAAGGGAAAAGAGAAGAAAAGGAACCAGAAAAAGATAGTATGGTGGTCTAGAGCTGACAAAGTAAGAATCCATGTGCCCTTTGATCGATAATCCTTAGGTGAGACCGCACTTAATATGCTTAAGAAGTCAGTAGGGTGAATTTGAATTGCTTGGATTGATTGTGGAGTTTACTTAGGACAGTTGCTAAGTGTGGGGGAAGTACATGTTGGTCTTGATATCTTGCAGTTGATTCTTTCAGTGGTTTACTAAGGGGAATCTGAGTGTTGTTGCTTCTAGGACAAAAAGAGTTTCTGAAAGTTTTCAAACCTCTTCACCATGTTTTAGTTCTCTGTTTTGCTTGAGGGCAAGCAAAGGCTAAGTGTGGGGGAGTTGATATATCATGGTTTTTACCGGTTTTATGCCATGATATAAGTATGTTTTAGAGTCTTTTTGTGTTTCTTTAGAGTCTTTTACAGGTTTTATTAGGTACTAGCACGTTTGGAGTGGATTTGGAGTAATTGGAGCATTTTGGTGCATTTTGGTGTTTTGACCCGAGAGATAGAGCTCACTGTCCAGAACAGAGTAATGTGTCGATCGACACACATCAGCATCGATCGATGCATAGCGAGTTGGGCCAGTCTCGGCGAGAGTTAATGAAGAATGATGAATTTGCAGAATTGTCCAGAAGTTTCAGATATTTACACAGAAGCCCCAAGACGTGATTTAGCTATTTAATTAGGTTTTTACATCAGTTTTAACATACGCTATCATACTTTAGAGCTGAGAGTTTTTAGAGCTATTTGGGGCTGATCTGATCATGTACTACATCTTGTTTTTGGAGAATATTTCGAACCCCTTTACTTCTTTAATCTCTTTTATGATATCTAATTATTCATTGATTATGTTTACATATTCCATGTCTGAGTAGATTTATAGTTAGGTTTAGGGACTCTCATTAAGGATTTTTTGACTTGCTAGATATAATTAATTCAGTTAAAGATTCATATCAATAGATGTTCTTCAATCTAAATTGTGTTTAATGCTAGTTCTAACTTGATCACTTAGAATATTGATCTTAGGTTGCTAGGTTGACACGAAAGTGTGATTTAGAATCTGAACTATTTAGGTTGAGCAATTTAATTACTCGCAAAGAAATTTGGTTTAATTAGATTGTGAACACATCGAACTTGATCATTAAAGCTGGTTTAATCTGTTAGGAATTACAAAGACATTTGGATTTCTGCAATTAGGCTTAGAGAATTCTCACAACGAAAGTTGGTTAATTCTATATCTGTGTTTTGAGTTCTAGAACTGTGTTTAATTAGATCATGACTGAATAAATTATCTGCTTGTCTGATTTCCTGAGAACTCCCTAGACTTAGCGCCTTTAGTTAACTGCTTACATACCGAACTTGTTACTGATTTACTTTCTTGTTTTGCTTTTTAGTTTCTAATTACATTTGCTTTCTCCTAGTTTAATCTTTCATGTTCTAATTCTATCGTTGCCTAGAGTCCTAGTGGATTTGATCCCTAAGTACTACATTGATATTACTGTGCACTTGCAGTTAGAATAGGGTTAAAACTTAGAGCCTATCACCTGTTCAGAGATATCGACCATGTAGGTACTACTTTAAACATCCTTAATTAAGAGTGGTGTATTGTTTGGTTATCTGTAAACTTACGTAAAACTATCCTACGTGTTTGTTTTATGTTTAAATTATCTGTCTATATATGTAAACTTATACAATACGTTAATTTCCTCAATTATGTTAACTTTCCTACGTTTTGGTGTTATTTGTTTACTTATTGAACTACTAGTATTCATCTACTTCAACATATATCTAACAACTTTTTATAGTATCTGTCTGAATTCTAGTTTTGTTATTACTAAACATATCAGTCTACTAGTATTGGTTGATATCTAATTTTGTTATTTCCATTTGTATACTTATCTGACTACTAGTATTCAACTACTTCAACATATATCTAAATATTTTTTAAAGTATATGTCTGAACGTATCTGTTTACTAGTATTCAATTACTATAATTGTTGAATTCTAGGTTTGTTATTACTAAACATATCAGTCTACTAGTATACAACTACTAATACTGGTTGAATACTAATTTTGTTATTTCTATATGTATTCATCTACCCTAACATCTATCTAACAACAACCAATAAACAATTGTTAAATATAAGAAGACGGATAATTGCAATTAAAATTGGGAGTTCAAAACAAAAACCTAGAGAGTACTATGCCAAATTGGCTAACTAAAGTCATTCCAAAACATGATGCATTGTACCAAAAGCAAATCGTCAAAATAGTTAATAATTCCCCATACTATTAAGAATTACAAGTTTTTGATGTGCATCAATTCCGCTTCTCCCATGGAAATAATACATTAAGTTGCCTTCACCTTTCCTGCCTAGGTAATTTGCAAGACGCCCTGTTGTGTCCTTTTCCAAGACACCTACTGCAAACTCTCGCAGCCTTCTTCGCCCCTCGCTAATTCATAGGAATTGCTTCTTTAGAAAGATTTCAACTTAAATAGTCAACTACTTTTATTAACGAATAGTCAAATATCCTACTTTTACCTTGAATTCTCCTCGTGCGAGGATCCTCTGTTTTCTTGGTCGACCTGGTGGGCGCCTCATCACCGGCGGTAGGAGATCTACATTACCGGACACTACTGGTGTCGGAACTGGATGAAACACCCCTTCATAGAATGTTTTTCTGAAGCCTGTTGTGTACATAATTCCGACCAGCTTGTCTATTGTGTAATTACTATAAGACGAGGCAGCTAAAGCGTGGCTACAAGGTATCTGGATCATCTGGTACTCCCTGCAGCTGCTCATCCCTTTTGCTAAGTTCACTTCGAACCTCACTCCTTTTGGGTCTCTCACCTCAAACTCATCGCAGTTAAGCACAGTCACCTACAATTATAAATATACATAGGTTAAACTATACGCAAATGAATAATTTATATAGGATAACTGGCTACGAAAGTAAATGTCTATGTTCGTAGCTGACTACATTAAATACTTACTTTCATATTAGTGCTGTCATTAAAATCTTCATTCAGAAGTTCTCTCACTTTCGGCGTGAGTATGCTATCATCTGATGAGGCTGCTGCTTTTCTCCTCCCAAACCAACTAATCAGACTCATTCTTATATCTTCAAGCATTGAGATAAGTGGAAACTCTCTACACTCTTTTAACACCTTGTTTAACGACTCAGCAACGTTTGTGGTCATCAGATTGTATCGTTCACCCATGCAGTATGAACGTGTCCAGTTTGGGAGCCCCAAATCAAGCAGGTATTGAGCGCACTTAAGATTCACAGATTGGCGTTCTGCAAATATTTGAGAAAACTCTAAAACGGTATAAGCTTTCGCTGCTCTCATGACTAGTGAAGGCAACCGGCTTTCCCTAAACCTTGATGTTACATTCCTTACTAGATGCACTAAACAAGCTCCATGTCCATCTAGAGGATACACCTATAAACACAATGTTCAGAAATATCATTAGATATTCAGCTATAAAGAAACAAATAGTAGTAGACAATTACGTATAATCGCCTACAAGTAGACAACTACGTTACCTGTCTCAGTCCCTTGTAAATGCTTGAATGTCTGTCTAACACAAACATTAAATTGCTGTCATCGTTTATGATTTTCTTTAGGCATTGGAAGAACCATACATAGGATGCATCGTTTTCACTGTCCACTACCCCATAAGCTATTGGAAAAATTTGGAAGTTTACATCTTGTGCACTAGCACAAAGAAGACATCCACCATAGCGTCCAGCTAGATGAGTCCTGTCAATGAGAAAAACCGGCCTCAGGTATTTAAGCCCCGCAATTGAGGGAGCGAATGAAAGGAATATCTAGATACTTGAACCGCTTACTACCATTCTTGTCAATCTCATATAATGTTTCACAAACTGTACCCGAGTTTGAGTTTTTCAGGTTCTCGACATAGGATGGCAGTAACGCGAAGCTACCTGATACTGAGCCGAACAATTTTTCCATGGCGATTTCCCTACACCTCCATGCTTTCCAGTACGAGATGTTAACCTTAAATAGACAACCATTTTTGAGAAATACTAATACTTCCATTCTCGACCACTGTTTGTATTCTATAAATAGTAGTTGTCTATAGAAAAAATATTCACCTGGAAATCTTCCTGCATTATCCTTTGAATCTCAATGGGACCTGGTCCTTTCCGTCCATCAGTGAATCTAGTACGAATTAACTCCCAATTACTTGTGTCGTAGCTTGTTTGTGGTATTGAAGCCTATCGTCAATCGGGCATGTGTGTTTGAAGTTTTCCGTTTTGATCTGGAAGTTTCCAGTACGGTCCATCATGGATGCATACACACGCCAGTGACACTTATCGCTAATGCACACGATTTCCATGTAAGTTGGTGTTGAGCGTGGAGTTTTGAAATGGAATTTCTTGTTAATCGCGTGTAAAGCCATCTTCAGTTTGTACTCAGCTTTATTCCTAAATATCCGTCCCACAAATATACCGATACCCTCGTAGTTAACATCATCCAAAGCATCGTCTATGCCTGCAAAAAAACACTCATTAATGGTGCAAAGTAATAATTATCTACAAATAGATAACTACTCTAAATAAATAGTCAGGAATAAGTAGGCATCTACATACCATCACCAGGCAATTCATCAAAAATTGGTGGAGCATCTCTTCCAAATATAGCTGGCGGGTCTTATGTGTCTTCGAAAACTCCATCAATCGTTTTTTTTTGCGCAACTAAACCTGATTGACTGCTGTGTGCTGCTCTCAGGCTCTTCATCAGCTTCTTCACCTGAGTTGTATTCACCTTTGTCCGATTTAAAACCAGCAGCATGGTTTTCAACATCATTTTCGTTCACTGCAAACTCATGACATTCTTCATCAGAGTCGTTAGAAGAAGTGTCTACACCTTTTCCCTTATCAATATCTTCTCCATCAAGACAGAGTATCGCCATATCATCCACCTCTTCGAGATCTTCTGGTACTTCTTTGTCGTTGTCCAGGTCGTTCAATGCAAGCAAAGTTACAGGGTGTGCAACTATGTTAGCTATATTTCAAAGTAGTCAACTATACAATGCGAAATATTCAACTACGTATGTATACGATTACTATCAAACAACTATACAAATCTAATTATGAAACTACTTATGTATACGATTACTATCAAACAACTATTCTCATTAATAATAAGCTGAGTATTCAACTACTTGTAAATACAACTTATTATATCTACATTCTCACCTTCAATTTCAGAATCCCGAACTCTCTTCTGGGTTTAGAAATAACACCATAGCTAGTTTATACGTTGTATTTTTGAACAAATCATAACAGTGTTAGACCATAACATTGAAGTAAAACAAGATATTATAACACTATTTAGTTGAATCTTACCTCTATCATGAGGTGTAATCACCTTTTACTCGTTCATGTAGCCCACCATATCTGTTAACCCATTAAAGTAGTTAACTACTCACAGAGAAACAAACAGTATTCGAGTATTTACGGAGAAAGCTTACCAACATCTTTCTCTGCAATTTCAGTCTCTTTCAAAGTCACGCACAAGTTGAGTTGATCGATTTCACCTCTCATTTCGACAAACAAGGACACATCGTCGTCGTTCTGAACCAAAACATCCATCAACATGTATTGCGGCCATTGGTATGTTATTTCCACAACTCGATCTTTTTGGATATACATCTTTTCTTTGACTATCTTTTCAAGATAGTCAAAAGTTGACCTTGAGCTAACCAAATCCCTTTGCTGTTTCCTTTTTTCTCGACGTCGAAACTCCAAATTCCAGTGTTACCTTCACGCCATTTTTCTCTAAGCAGCAAAACTGTCTTCCTTCCATCTATCTACAGCCAAAGAAAAGTTAGATAGTTACCTAAGTAGTCCTCTTTGTCTACTACGTGGAGTAGTCGTCTACGAGTTTTTGTGGGACAAAATGAATGTCAGATTCTTACTCTGACAAAACGAGATAGTTGGACCAGATAAGTCTCGCAATGTAGGTGACCCAGTGGAGGTTGAAGATAGTCCTCGTTGATATATTTAAAAGAGAAAATGGTGAACAAGAATCGCCAGCTCACCTTTTTTTGTCAAAAAGTTGTTAATGTTACTGCACAACATCAATTGCTATCGGCCAAAACTTTCTTAAAAGTATCTGTCGCTTTTCAGCGACCTGTCCCTGTCGGGTCAGACTGTCCAAAACGAGGAAGCAGGGGCAAAGTAGTCTGAGTTTGCGTGTGAAATACCTTGTGTTCTGCCATGGACCTAATTTCGTGTATAAACTTTTCATAGACTTAATTTCTTGCCCAATTCATAATATTGGCTCAATTAATCCTTTTATTAGTTTGGGTAGAAATTTTAAAATAAATTTAAGTTGAGATATATTTTTCAAAAACCCCCGTACAATTGGATCTTACTTTTAATGATGTTCAAAAAAAAAAAGACATATTTTTCACAAGTGGTAAGACCATCTCCAATGTATTTCTCTATATTTGACTCTATTATAGAGGAACTCTATAATAGAGGTGGGTTTTGCTCAAATGTATTCCTCTATATTTTCCTCTAAAAGGGAATATTCTCTCTAATATTCTTTTTTTATTTTACTAATAATAAATTTTGTTTTTAAAAGTTGCAAATTAACCCCCTTTATTCTTTTTTATTTTACAAAAATTTTATAAAAATATAAAATATTTGAAAAAGCAACAAAGAAATTGTATATATGTATAAAAGCAACAATGAAATAATGTTTTTTATATTTATTTTGGTTATAATTGTCAAATATAAAAGTTAAAGGGGAATTATGTAAACAAAAAAGTTTGACTCTATTATAGAGGAATGCTATTTCTTCCTCTATATATAGAGGAAAAAATAGCAATCTCTATTTTAGAGCAAGATATAGAGGTGGGTTGGAGCTCATTTTCCTCTATTATAACATTTAGAGGAAAATATAGCAATGGGTTGGAGATGCCCTAAGTGTTTTAATTTAACTGATCGGGATTCGGGACTACGAAATTATGTTGAGATATTATTAATCGGCATATTTCTGGCGGTTCATCTCCTGGATAAAATTCTCTAGGGCTCTTTGACTCAAAGTCAAAATCCCATATACTCCTCCCCAATTATTCTTCTTTTTTTTTTTTTTTTTTTTAAATCGTCAGAAGGGGTAAAAGACAGCAAAACCTGGGAACTTAGACATATTTACAACCCAACCTGGGTTGACCCAAAGATTTTGGTCGATCCATTTGACCCGGGTCGGATCTACCTCTGAAATTGACTTAAGTTAAAAATCAAATTCCTTTTCACCATTTTCCTTCACCGAGAATCTCACCATAACCGTTCGTTCTTCTTCCTTCTTTCCTTTTCCGACAAAACTTTCCGAGAAAAGACTGAACTCCCTTTGTAGAAGCAAATCATGAAGACTTATGGGAGAAAGAAATCGCGAAAGTCGAAGAAAGTAGTGGATACTCCAACCGAATCCCCAGCTAAGGGGAGAGAAATCACGATTCGGCAAGCAGAACAAGTGTGGAAACAAATTGCTGAAGAAGAAGAAATAGATTTCGAAAAGGCGTCCGAGAATGAGGAGGAGGATAACGAGGAGGAAGAGGAAGTCGACGAAGAGACTGAGATTGAGGAAGAGAAGGACGAGGAAGCCGTAGACGACGATGATGAGGAAGCCGTAGATGAGGAATCCGTAGACGAGGAGGAAGCCGTAGACGACGATGAGGAGGAGGAAGCCGTAGATGATGAGGAGGAGGAAGTTGAAGATACGCGCGTTCCGGGACTAGGGTTTCACGAAGTAGAAGAAGTGGTACCCAGTGAAATCCGCTCTCTAACCCACGAATCCCCAATCAACCACAGTGTTCAACACGAGGAGGTCCGTATTTCCATCATTTATGCCTTTCATGTCTATTTTTTGTGGATTTCGGATATGTAAAACTTTGTAGGAATTAGTGAAACTTGGATTTGGAAAAGACAGAAAACTTGGTAAAACTTAGTGAAACTTGATGTCAAACTTGGTAAAACTAAGTAGAACTTTTCTGTAAAACTTGGTAAACCTAGATAAAACTCAGTAGAACTTTTTTGTAAAACTTGGTAAAACTTAGTAGAACTGTTCTGTACAACTGGGTAAAACTTGGTCAAACTTTTTGTGTGTGCAGAATCCAGAGGATGAAACCCAACCAATGCAGCCCCTCAAGATGGGTTTCCCTCCCACAGAATATGGGAAGACTATAAAGCTCTCTGGTAAGTGCTACATCGCCAAAGCCGTGAAGATGATAGAAGGCATTGTCGAGAAAGATGAGCTTAAGTGGTTCTATGACCATCCCCAATTCAAGCATTTTTTCCACATGGGTAATAAGACAATCACTAAATGGATGGGATTGTGGATGGTTCTTGTTAGGGTCGCGGTTGTTGAAAAAAGCTGGAGCTATGGTTTATTGTCAACGGCGTACCAATCCGCTACTCTATTAGGGAGCATGCTCTCATTTCTGGGCTATTCTGCCACTCCTATCCAAACCACTACGAAACCCTTGGTGGTGGCTCAGACTTTGTTTCTAAGTATTTCGGTGCAGAGAAGGTTACACATGAAGAAGTGGTGCAGCAGTTCAAAGGTCTGAAAGGGAAACGAAATGTTGGCAAGGATCGTTTGAGGATGGCTGTCCTGTACTTCTTGTCATCTGTGATCATTGGGAAAAAGAAGACAGGAAAAGGAGCTCCTTCCGTTGAGAGTTTCTTCCTCAGAGCCATTGACGATCTGAAGATGTGCAAGACTTTTCCGTGGGGGCGTTTGTCATTCGAAGAGAATGTCAAAGACATATTGCACTTCATTGACCATAGCGGAGGAGAGGCACCCACTTCATGGGTATTTCCAGGATGCATTGTTCCTCTGGAGGTAAAAAAAATTATTTCTAGCAAATTAAATTGACTTTTTCTAGTTGTTTTTAGTTGTCGGACTTGTAAATAATTTGTGTTGTAGGTCCTACCATTTGAGGCCATCCCAGTACTGAACAACAATTTCCGAGAAAGGGTTCAGGGTGCGGATGAGGATTTCCCGCGAATGTGCAAGATGAGGTACAAAACTGTGGGGACGAAGGGTTTCAGTATCTCAGAGATAAATGAGAAGCTTGGAACCACCAAGGTTAGTATCTCATATCATACTACTAAGTTTAGTATCTCATATCATACTATTTCCTTGATACTAAATTGTTTCTTTTTTATATTTCCAGGAGATTCAAAGCATATTGGAGCCATCTCCCAAGGAAATGGCTATGCTAGAGAGAAACATGGACCCTGATTCTGGATGGAATGATGTGGATGACCCTATAGTGGATGGTTGGAACAGGCTTCTCAAGAAGAAGAAGACAATCTGGTTTGAAGAACTCTTCAACCAAGATGTGTCTGGTCGTGCGTCTCAGGCGGATGCTCAAGAGCAACCTCGTGCTATTCATGATGCGGCAAGTATGCATGAGGCTAAGAGTGATGCTGGGGCTCCTACTCCTACTGTTTTAAGCCTTGCGGATGTGGAGGCATTAATCAAGAAGAGAAACGAGGAAACAGAGTCTCGATTGAAGATGTACTATGACGCTCAGTTGAAGGAGTTGACTGAGATGTATGACCGTAGACTAACCGATATTGAATCGGGTTTGAATTCACTAAGAGCGGGTAGGAAGGAGACAGTATCGAAAGAGCCTGAGGCTATTGCCGATGATGGTGTTTTTGAAGGGGTTGAGTTTCTTAGTACAAAAAGCTGTGAGCCGAGTGGTGTTAAGGATAAAGAGGGAAACAAGAAGAAATCGAAGAAAATCAGAAAGAAGAAGACGAAGTTGAAAGCAACCGGGGAAGAGATGGAAGTACAAGCGGAAGAGAAGGAGGAAAAAGAGCAAGAGAAGAGTGAAAAAGAACAAGAGGGGGGAGAAGAGCAAGAGAAGGAAAAAGAGCAAGAGGAGGGAAAAGAGCAAGAGAAGGGAGAAGAGCAAGAGAAGGAAAAAGAGCAAGAGAAGGACAGAAAATGTAAGAAGAGAGCTGTTCAAAGTGTTAAGGAAGTGCTAGTAAAAAGGATTAAGGTTATCAAGAAGGGGTCTACAACCATGGTTAGGAGTCCCGTGGTTACTAGGAACCGGAACCAAGCTGCTGAAGGAACCGGAACCTCCAAACCATGATCTTTTATGTAATGTCGAATTGTGTTTGGAGTATCCATCTTTTTGTACTTTTGGATTTGAATTATCTAATGTAGTATATGTTTGAATACTTTGGATATTTTGGTTTATATTGCCTTATTCTACCTTGTTTTACCTTGTTTCACCTTGTTTCACCAAGTTATACTCGGTTTTACTCTACATGTTATTTTACCAAGTTTTCCTAAGTCTAACCAAGTTATCCTTGATTTCTCTAAGTTGTACCTTCCAGAATACATCCATTCAAACTTAAACACTAGCATAAATAAGGATTCAAACATAAATATCTCTTAAACACTAGAAAATCCCATAGAAACAAATACAGAATTCAAACTTCAATATCATTTAACTTGGCAAACATAGTAGATCATAAAGCACATCAGCTTTGCAGCCCTTCAATTGTCTCCTTTAACTTGGCAATCTCTCTTTGCTTCCTTAGAATCTCCAGATTCATGGACCCGATTCTAACCTCTTGCATATCAATCTTGTGCAGAATCTTCTCAAACTCTTGCTCGACACCATGCACCCATGGTTGCCGAAAATGGAGTCCATCGGCCTACCAAAAAAAAATTCAAAAGATTTCGGAGTTATACCAAATACATGGAAAATGGAGTCCATCATCAAAAAACAAAATCCATTTACCTTGTATTGCTGACAAGTAAAGAAGGTACGGCCCGGTGAAGTATCCACAGGCGTAGCATTATCGACCTCGCGTTTGATTCCGCCACCGCATGGGCATCTCTTTGGGATGCCGTATTCCGCATCGGCGACTGCGTAAAGACGATCGGAGTATTCCTTGTGCCTCCTTTCCTCTTCATAGGGATCGAGCATGAAATTCTCTGTACTCATTGGAGATAGATCCGAAAGGGAGAGAGAGAGAGAGAAGAACGAAAGGTAGAGAGAGAGAGAAGAGATCCGAAAGAGAGAGAAGAGAGATTGTGGTTAGAGAGAGAGAAGGAGAGGATCGAAAAATGAGAGAAAAAAAGAAAAATAGATAGATATTAGGTTTTTTTTTTAAAGGAGGGAAAATTTAATTTTTGGAATTTGGGAGGCGGGAGTTTCAAATTTTTAGGAGGGAATCAAAGTTTTACCTAGTTTCCAGTTTTACCAAAAACTGTCAAGTTTTATTTCTGCCAAAAATCAGTTTTAATGGTTATACTCTATCTTTAATAAAAACAAATTGGGTATACTCATGATCTATGGCTGTTTGTAAGCATTTAAAATTAATTCATGCAATAATATTTGAAAATACATATATTTGGAGATAAAGATGATTCACATAGATAAACAACTCATAAATGTATATGATATTTGCTTGCTCATAACAAGTCTACAATATTTACCTTAAATTCTAAAAGCGTATATTTTGTTTTAGCAAGAGATATGCTATGTAGTTTGTATTTTAGTTTGATTGTTATATTTAACATTATTATAAAAATTGAATTTCACAAAGAATTATAATTCTACAAATCTTGGTTTTACCAAGTTTTCCAAAGTTACACAACAAATGATAACATATGTAAATTGAAGAAATAAAAATACAACTAAATTCCTTCTTGGCTCACATCAGCTTGGCTCTCATTACTGCAATTAAACCAGCTCTCTAAATTCTTTCTTGCCTTTCTCTTGCTCCTTCTCCGTCCGTGCTCCCCAACTGACGGATATCTTGTTTCTTGGACTCTTCCCTTTCTTTTCACATAGTTTGGAGGAAAAGCATACAACTTATATATCTCTTCCGGAATAATCCACTCAGACATATGCGGAACTTGAAAAATTATCCTCGTATAAGCCAATGCTGTTACGCCCCCTTCCCGTTTTCCGCTGACCGACGAGCTGACCGGCCAACAATCAAACAAGAACATGACCGATCGAACCCGAGCAGTCATACGAGAAGAGTTTGTCACAATACGAAAGCCAGAGACAATCTGGTCTGACACAAAGGCTCGAACCAAACTATCTTTGACTCCGTTTACCTCGTTTCCACGATACGAGGCTTTGCAACCTGTACCGCTTCCACGAGTTGTGTTCGGTTCAGACGAAACCGTATATCAGGGAATTATTCCGTTTTTATTGCTTGAAAAATATAAATCTTATTCATAGTAATATACGGTGTAAGACAAACATTTAGCGGAACGTTCCAACAAAATCTGAAACCGAAAGTAACAGTCAAAATGCGTAATAACCGATACCCAATGCCAACCCGAGACTACTCCGAGTGTCCTACGTGTCCGCCAAGCTACGCCAAACCTGAAAAACACAAAAGAGTCTAATGAGTAATCTAAGATTACCCAGTGAGACGGCTCCCAACTAAAGGCTGCTAATAATCCAATAATCCCGCCCAAACCCAAAATAACAATCAAGTATAATAGCTGATCACATGCTACCAACGTGATGAGCTTCACAACACACAAGCATTCAAATAACAACACAATCATCAACGAAGGGAATCGAGAACACTGCGGCACATGTTCTCGATTAGACTCGATCTATCTATCGCGGCACTACACAACTCCACACCATCTGGGCCCACTTTGCGAACTCGGTGACTTCCACGGGAACACTTAGCTGCCGCCACGGTAGCTAAAACCTCCCACGACTCCTAGACGATAACACGAAGTCCAACGGCTAGGACACCGTTCTCCGTCCATCGATACGCGGTGACTCAGGCTACCCCTAGATAACCAAAGCTTCCATGTAGTCCGGCCCTAGGACGCGACCCCGTATTCTCCGGACCACACACCTACAGACGTCACTCCATAGGTTAACACCTGCCAGAACCACTACCGAAGGTACGTGAACTGACCAGGTTCTCAACTCCCGAGGATCCAATCGGGCAGGAAGTACCGGAACGCAATCTCTTGACTTGCGGGATCTAACGCGCCCTATAGAGTCCTAATAACAGAAATGTAAACAAGCAGACTCGCTGGGACTCTATCACGCAATACCAATAAGGTCAAATAGAACTACTATCTTAATCCCCAATCCATCCCGCAAGTCCTATCACCAACCTCCACATCACCCAAACTTACTCGGTCCCGTACCAGAGTAAGTATCTACAGTACAGTCTACTCGGCCCAACACCGAAGTAGATAAACAAGCAAGCAATCACACAAACAATCAACAGTCTACTCGGCCCAACACCGAAGTAGATAAACAATCACACAATCAATCAATCACAACACCACACAAACAATCAATTACAACATCACACAAACAATCAATTAGGTTAATTCGTCTTTTAATATTTCCTAACCTTTACTCATTCAGTCCGCTACCTTGAGATTAGTGGATTACTAATCCTGTAGACGGCTCATTAATCACACCACTTCTTACTTATCACTTTCTAAGTATCTTTTAATACGTCCTCGATCTGTCGGTTTAGAGTTAGTAAAATTACTAACTCCCCGACATCTCATTATTCATTAACTTTCATTCATTAATCCACCCCGTTATTATATTCTAAGTGTGTTATGTATTTTAACCGTATTTTAATCACTCATAATTTCTCGTATATAGATTCATTTAGATACGTTCTTATATACTTATATATGCATATATGTCCTAGTATGCCGTTCTATATGTATGCATCACCCAATCAAGCAATCAATGAACTATCAATCAATTAATGCAACACTCAATCAAGCAATCTATGAACTATCAACGATTACGGATATAAGCTATCTAGCATGCATCCCTTAACCTAACCATTTAATTAATTAACCGAGTTATTAATCAACCTAGTCGTTCTAACCAGTTCAATCATCAAGGTATGCAACCTAAATCTATGGTTTATCAATTACGGATCTATATGATCTTAACTACATGCCACACACAATTAGCCGACTCACAGTGTTATTATGATGACAGATGTATGGATTGACGGAAATCCCGAGACCCGAACTAAACCCGCTGCTACCCCGAACCCTTCCCGAACTGTTGACTCGCTTTGACCCGACCTTGACCCGCACAGTTGACCGAATGATTCCGAACCTCCGGATAACCCTCATATGATGGATACTACAACCGTCTATCCTATTTCTAAATAAAAGAAATCCGGTTTATCGGGAAGATTATTACGTCGGAAAAATTCCTTTCCGGAGAATATTCTTCGGAATATTCCGACGTAGTAATATTCCTTTCCCCATCTTTCTTCTATTTCTCTCTCTCTCTCTCTCTCTCCTCCATCTCTCTCTCTCTCCCCTCCGGCTCCTCCTTCTTCTCTCCTCCCTCCGGCTTCTTCTTCTTCTCCCGGCTCCTCCTCCTCCTCCTTCTTCTTCTCCTCATTCTTCTCCTTCTCCCCACGCTTCTCCTCCTCTTCCTCTCCTTCTCTCTTTTTCTTCTCTCTTTTTCTTTGTTTGTTTTGGTGTGAGTAAAAGTGACCCCAAGCGTCCTTATATAGCTGAAGCAACTCCATGGATTGAAGACACCTGTCTGGAAACTTGTCCTTGCCTCTCCTAGCAGCCCTCCACGCCATCAGCTTCTAGAAGGGGAGAGTTCATTGAATCTTCTCCTTAGCTTCCTCTCCAAGTAACCATGACATGTGTCCCTTCTTCTAGAAGAAATAGGTGGCGCCCAGGAGGATAGTACACTTGTCTCTTGGAGGTCCAATATTGACAAAACCATTGTACCAAACCGTTTCTAGAAGCTCCTCAATCCCGAACCATTCCGACGTACCGATATTACTGTTTTTGTGTTTAATATTTTAGAAACTCCTTAGATGCTTCTACAAATTCACCAAGCCTCATTTTCAGATTCTATATGCTCTTAGATGAATTTAACAATTTGAATCACCCCATTTGGACACTTGTAGCTCCGGTTATGGATTTTACAAGTTTTATCGGTTCTATCGGTTTCCTTTCCCGATAGTCCGTAAAACTCGTTTAATCTCCGTTTCTTCCACGTCTGGTCTTCTAAATGTTCTTTATGGACAAAAAGAAGAACATTTTGCCTGTCTCCTCTACCGGCTCGCATTTTGGTAAAATTGCCAAAATGCCCTTCCTTTCTTGAAAATTACAGAAATGCCCCTCGATGACTTTTCTGCTGCCCATTGACTATTTCTTGGAACAGGATACTACATTCTTCCCCACTTCCAGGAATTCGGTCCCCGAATTCTCCGTTACTAACAACTTCGAATCAGGACAGAACCCCGTAAGTCGCCACTCTAAAACTGATTCCGCTGCTCCAATGCTCAGACGCTGAACCAATCGAATTGTACCTCCGATGCTCACTGACCTCTAAAACACTGTCTTGCACAAAACTTCTCTGCATGCTGATGCCTTGGACTCCTCACACTGAAAAACGTGACTCATGATCGCTTCTTGGTTCCTGATCGGATTGCTTCACTTACTCCAATCTTGATTCCCAAAACCGATAATTCCTTCTGAACTGCTCCATTCTCCTTCCTCGATTCCTCGATGCTACTTTTTGATCTTCCCCACTCTGCTTCGACCTTCATGAATGGCATAACACCGACTCTCCCACCATTCTCGATACTTGTTTCAAATCTACTGCTTCTCGCTCCCCATCGGCAATCTGATAATATCGATATTCCACCTTGAACTGCCATACTCATGCACGCCTTGAACTTTCTCGATCACTGAACTCCATGCTTTGCTGACCCCATAACTGTTCTTCCCACTGTTACCCTCAAACGGACGCCTCTACTAACTTTGATGCTTCTGAATCTCTTCACTAACTCATCATACCCATCCACGTCTCAAATCTCTCTGCTACTGATACTCAAACTTCCAACGATCTCACTTGCAGGCTCAGATCAAACTGCCAACTATCTCACTTGCAGGCTCGGATCAAACTGCTTCTTGAAACACCATCTTGTCACCAGGGTTCGGGTTCGGTCTCGTGTCCTCGTCAAATCGTCCATCACGTCCTAGATCAACAATCTCAACACTGGAACGGTTAGACCTTTCTAACTTACTTCTCGATATCACTTCCTCATAGAAATATGGTTATTTAGTCATGTACCTTACGGTCACACATGGCTAAATAACAATATCCTATCATTCCGCTCAATCTCGAATAAGCTTTCTAAAAAAAACCGCATTTTCAATTCTGAGCTTACCAAAAAAAATTCTACCCAAGCAAACCAAACGATCAAGCTAATTAAAATCAAAAATCACTTTCTAGCAACCTAGCGATTAAACGAAATGCAGAGATTCAAAATCAACAACTACCAACCTAGCGAGCAATCACAGCAATTCACAATTCTAATAACCTAGCAAGGCAATCAATCACACACAACCAATCAAAGAAATCGGCGATGGCAGTTATCTCTTAGGGTTCTGATGGAAACCGTCTGCTCGGACCATCATCTATTTTCACATCGTAACTATATTGCATTCATAACCATCATGAGTATGCAATATAACCACTCCGCTACTCAAAACGACAACCGAAATACTCCACATTCACTACGTAAATAAAACATCTATTCACCGCATAGAGTTTTAGATACGTAGGTCCGTCGGAGTCTACATACTAGCGGTTTCCAATCTGTCCCAAAAGAAACACCGCTACACATAACCGATATACACACATCAAAAAGCGAGTTAGAGCCCTTACTTACCTGGGCCTAATCTATTTCCTAATCTCCAAAATGAGTGGTACAACTCATGTGGATCCTAACCGACAGGTGCGCCAGGAGGATGGAATGAGTGTGGTGGTGGTGGCGGAGCGACGCGGTCTTTATCATGACGGGAAAGAGCACAATGTACTTCTTGGCCGCAAAAGCAACAAGGCAGGCGCTGTGCTGGTGGTGATGACAACTGCTACTTCTGGGCAACCTCGGCGGTAATAATGGAATAACATCTGGTGGCGGTGGCTGCTGGTGAGTGACCCCGAACTTCTGAGTCTCTGCTAGCTTGAGGAAACGGTCCACCATCATGTCATCATGAATGAATATCGGCGGTGCAGGTGCTGCTGACGGTGGTACTCCGGACGTAGCTGTATCATAAGGTGACCGTAAGAGGAGTGGAGGGTAAACTCTCCCGACACTGGTAACCACATGCTCCGGAAGAGGCTGTGAAATACGGGAACACTTCGCAAGCTAGAAATATCGGCTTCGACTAACTGGGGTAGAACTAACAAAATCTTGGTCGTCCATATTGAGGTCGCTCCTCTTGTCATCGCAAACCACACACACACACTGATCCTCCCAGGACAACTCTGTTGCGTGACTACAACAAAACACCAAATGATTAGCACAATCCTAATAAAATACCCATTTCCCCCGAAGACGGACGCGACTCGGATTCCTAATGGTTGCATTGGTGACACATTTTGACTCGATAAAACATTGAAAACTTTGAAAAACCGGAATTTTCGAACCCATGACGAACCATGCTCTGATACCACCTTGTTGTAACGCCCCCTTCCCGTTTTCCGCTGACCGACGAGCTGGCCGGCCAACAATCAAACAAGAACATGACCGATTGAACCCGAGCAGTCATACGAGAAGAGTTTGTCACAATACGAAAGCCAGAGACAATCTGGTTTGAGACAAAGGCTCGAACCAAACTATCTTTGACTCCGTTTACCTCGTTTCCACGATACGAGGCTTTGCAACCTGTACCGCTTCCACGAGTTGTGTTCGGTTCGGACGAAACCGTATATCAGGGAATTATTCCGTTTTTATTGCTTGAAAAATATAAATCTTATTCATAGTAATATACGGTGTAATACAAACATTTAGCGGAACGTTCCAACAAAATCCGAAACCGAAAGTAACAGTCAAAATGCGTAATAACCGATACCCAATGCCAACCCGAGACTACTCCGAGTGTCCTACGTGTCCGCCAAGCTACGCCAAACCTGAAAAACACAAAAGAGTCTAATGAGTAATCTAAGATTACCCAGTGAAACGGCTCCCAACTAAAGGCTGCTAATAATCCAATAATCCCGCCCAAACCCAAAATAACAATCAAGTATAATAGCTGATCACGTGCTACCAAGACGTGATGAGCTACACAACACACAAGCATTCAAATAACAACACAATCATCAACGAAGGGAATTGAGCACACTGCGGCACATGTTCTCGATTAGACTCGATCTATCTATCGCGGCACTACACAACTCCACACCATCTGGGCCCACTTTGCGAACTCGGTGACTTCCACGGGAACACTTAGCTGCCGCCACGGTAGCTAAAACCTCCCACGACTCCTAGACGATAACACGAAGTCCAACGGCTAGGACACCGTTCTCTGTCCATCGATACGCGGTGACTCAGGCTACCCCTAGATAACCCAAGCTTCCATGTAGTCCGGCCCTAGGACGTGACCCCGTATTCTCCGGACCACACACCTACAGACGTCACTCCATAGGTTAACACCTGCCAGAACCACTACCGAAGGTACGTGAACTGAACAGGTTCTCAACTCCCGAGGATCCAATCGGGCAGGAAGTACCGGAACGCCATCTCTTGACTTGCGGGATCTAACGCGCCCTATAGAGTCCTAATAACAGAAATGTAAACAAGCAGACTCGCTGGGACTCTATCACGCAATACCAATAAGTCAAATAGAACTACTATCTTAATCCCCAATCCATCCCGCAAGTCCTATCACCAACCTCCACATCACCCAAACTTACTCGGTCCCGTACCAGAGTAAGTATCTACAGTACAGTCTACTCGGCCCAACACCGAAGTAGATAAACAAGCAAGCAATCACACAAACAATCAACAGTCTACTCGGCCCAACACCGAAGTAGATAAACAATCACACAATCAATCAATCACAACACCACACAAACAATCAATTACAACATCACACAAACAATCAATAAGGTTAATTCGTCTTTTAATATTTCCTAACCTTTACTCATTCAGTCCGCTACCTTGAGATTAGTGGATTACTAATCCCGTAGACGGCTCATTAATCACACCACTTCTTACTTATCACTTCTTAAGTATCTTTTACTACGTCCTCGATCTGTCGGTTTAGAGTTAGTAAAATTACTAACTGCCCGACATCTCATTATTCATTAACTTTCATTCATTAATCCACCCCGTTATTATATTCTAAGTGTGTTATGTATTTTAACCGTATTTTAATCACTCATAATTTCTCGTATATAGATTCATTTAGATACGTTCTTATATACTTATATATGCATATATGTCCTAGTATGCCGTTTTATATGTATGCATCACCCAATCAAGCAATCAATGAACTATCAATCAATTAATGCAACACTCAATCAAGCAATCTACGAACTATCAACGATTACGGATACTTCGATACTCCATGTCCTAAAACTATTGTGCAGCTTGTCCAAAGAAGAGCCGGTGTGGAAGTGTCGTATTCTACGGCTTTTAGAGGGAAAAACCTACCTGTTTCTGATATCCGTGGTAGTCCAGTTGATGGTTTCAAGATGTTGCCTTCTTATTTGCATATGTTGGAGAAGGTGAATCAAGGAACAAAAACCGATTTGGTTTTGGATGAGGAAAGAAGGTTCAGGTATCTATTTGTGGTTTTGGGAGCTTCCATCGAAGGGTTTGTATTAAGAATGTATATGGAGGTTGTTTAATATTCGCCACTGCGCAGGATCCGATTCATCACCACTATCCCATTGCTTTTGCTCTAGTTGATGGTGAAAAGGAAGAAAGTTGGATGTGGTTTTTCAATACGCTGAAAACCGTTATACCAGATAGTCGTGAGTTAGTTTTTATTAGTGACAGAAATGCAAGTCTTATCAAGGCAATAGCTCTAGTGTACCCTCTCTCGGATCATGGTTATTGCATCTACCACCTGTCACAGAATGTGTGAGGAGCAGTTTCCTACGAGAACAAGGATGAAGTTGGAAAAAAATTCAGGGAGATTGCTCGGATATACTCTGAGTCTGATTTCCTAAGGCAATGTGGCGATTATAGGAACAGATATCCTCAAGCAGCTGAATATCTTGACAAAAGTGTAGAAGTGAAGAAATGGACAAGGTGTTATTCTCCCGGTGCAAGGTACAACATAGACACCTCTAACTATGTGGAGTCTATGAATGCAGTTTTTAAGAAGGCCAGAAGGTATCATCTACTACCTATGATCGATGCACTTATTGGAAAATTTGCTGAGTGGTTTAACAGTCATAGAAAAGATTCCGTTTCTAGATCGAGCTCGCGAAAATTGGTGCCAATAGTGGAACTTGCGTTGCACGCTAGAATTGTGAAAGCGGCCAAACTTACGACATTTGAACTTAATGCTTTCGAGCTTGAATACGGTGTTGTTGGAGACGACGGAATTACTTATGTGGTGGATTTGAGACATAACAAGTGCAGCTGCAGACTCTTTGATATTGACAGGTACCCATGTGTCCACGCAATAGCTGCTACTACTAAATTCTTGAAGCAAGACATTAGGCCTACGGAATTGAAGGATTTGTATGGTCTGTGTTCGCGTTATTACATGATAGAATTATGGGCTTTGGCTTATACGAGGACAATTTTTCCAGTTCCGCATATGTCTGAGTGGATTATTCCAGAAGAGGTAGAAAAGTTGTACGCTTTTCCTCCAAACTATGTGAAAAGAAAGGGAAGAGTCCAAGAAACAAGATATACGTCAATTGGGGAGCACGGACGGAGAAGGAGCAAGAGGAAGGCAAGGAAGAATTTAGAGAGCTGGTTTAATTGCAGTAATGGGAGCCAAACTGATGTGAGCCAAGAAGGAATTTAGTTGTATTTGTATTTCTACAGTTTTCATTTGTTGTCATTTGTTGTGTAACTTTGAAAAACTTGGTAAAACCAAGATTTGTAGAACCTTAATTCTTTGTGAAATTCAATTTTTATAATAATGTTAAATATAACAAACAAACTAAAATACAAACTATATAGCATATCTCTTGCTAAAGAAAAATATACGCTTTCATAATTTAAGGTAAATATAGTAGATTTGTCTATGAGCAAGCAAATATCATATACATTTAACAGTTATTTATCTACGTGAATCATCTTAATCTTCAAAATCTCAGATAATATATGTATTTTCAAATATTATTGCATGAATAAATTTGTAATGCATATAAATAGCCATAGATCATGAGTATAACCAATTTTATTTTATTAAAGATAGAGTATAACCATTAAAACTGAATTTTGGCAGAAGTAAAACTTGACAGTTTTTGGTAAAACTGAAAACTTGGTAAAAGTTTGATTCCTGCCTAAAAAATTTGAAACTCCCGCCCCCCCAAATTCCAAAAATTAAATTTTCCCCCCTTTTTTTGGAAAACCTAATATCTATATATTTTTCTCTCATTTTTCGTTCTTGTCCCTCTCTCTCTAACCCGAATCTCTCTTCTCTCTCTCTTCCCTTTCGGATCGGATCTATCTCCAATGAGTACATAGAATTTCATGCTCGATCCCTATGAAGAGGAAAGGAGTCACAAGGAATACTCTGATCGTCTTTACGCAGTCGCCGATGCGGAATACGGCATCCCAAAGAAATGCCCATGTGGTGGCGGTATCGTACGCGAGGTCGATATGGTTACGCCTGTTGATACTAAACCGGGCCGTACCTTCTTTACTTGTCAAAAATGGAGGGTAAATGGAACTCTGAATTTAGTGTTTTGACGATGGACCCCATTTTCCATGTATATGGTGTAACTCCGAATTTTTTGATTTTTTTTTGTAGGCCGATGGACTCCATTTTCGTCAACCGTGGTTGCATGGTGTCGAACAAGAGTTTGAGAAGTTGCTGCACAAGATTGAAATGCAAGAGGTCAAAATCGCAGGCATGCACCTGGAGATTCAGAGCAACCAAAGAGAGATTGCCAAGTTAAAGGAGACAATCGAAGGGATGCAAAGCTGATGTGGTTTAAGATCTACTATGTCTGGATATCTATGTTTGAATTCTATGTTTGTTTCTATGGGATTTTCTATGTTGAATGCTTATTGGTAGTGTTTAAGTTTGAATGGATGTATTCTGGATAACTTGGCATAACTAGGTAAAACTACTTTGGAAAACTTGGTAAAACTACTATGTCAAACTTTGTAAAACTAGAGAAAACTTGGTAAAACTACTATGTCAAACTTTGTAAAACTAGGGAAAACTTGGTAAAACTTGGTAAAACAATGTAATATAATCCAAACATAATTTAAGCTATTACGTTAAACATAGATAATTCAAACCTAAATATCCTAAGTCCTCAAAGATAGATAATTCAAAACCAAAAGTACTAAAAACAGAGAAGATCACGGTTTGGTGGTTCCCTCAGCAACTTGGTTCTCCATTTTCTTCCCCCTAGTCATCACGGGACTCCTAATCTTTATCTTTTTTGTTGGAACGTTCTCAACGGATTCAACAGCTCTCTTCTTACCTTTTCTGTCCTCGTTCTTCTCGGCCTCAGGTACTACCTTCTCAGCCTCTGTTACTTCCTTTGCTTGCTCTGTTTCCCCCTTGTCTTCCACGGTTTCTTCCTTCTCTTTTTCTTTTTTTCTCTTCTCTTCTTCCTTCTCTCGCTCTTTTTCTCCCTTCTTACTGCTTTTCTTCGCATTCTTCTTTCTTCCCTTTCTTCCCTTTCTTTCCTCTTGCACTTTAACAACACTAGGCTCACAAACGATTCCTTCAAAAACACCATCATCGGCAGTAGCCTCATGCTCTCTTGGTAATGTCTCCTTAACACCCGCTCTTAGTGCATTCACAACCGATTCCATATCGGTTAATCTATCGTTATACGTCTCAGTCAACTCCTTGAACTGAGCGTCGTAATACATCTTCATTCGAGACTATGTTTCCTCATTTCTCTTCTTGATTAATTCCTCCACATCCGCAAGACTTAAAACAATAGGAGTAGGAGCCCCTTCCGGATACTTCGCAGCCTCATTCCCAGCATCACTCTCAGACGCCTCATGAATCGCACGAGGTTGCTCTTGAGCCTGAGACGCACGACCAGACACATCTTGGTTGAAAAGTTCTTCAAACCAGATTGTCTTCTTCTTCTTGAGCAGCCTGTTCCAACCATCGACTATTGGGTCATCCACATCATTCCAGCCAGAATCAGCATCCATGGTATTCTCTAGAAGCGTCATTTCCATGGGAGATGCCTCCAAGATGCTTTGAATATCCTGGAAATATAAGAAGAAACAATTTAATATCAACCTCAAAGTATGATACGAGATACTAGGATTAGTAGTATGATATGAGATACTAACCTTGGTAGTTCCAAGCTTCTCATTTATCTCTGAGATACGGAAAAACCTTGACCCCACGGTTTTATACCTCATCTTGCACATTCGCGGGCAATCCTCATCCGCACCCTGAACCCTTTCTCGGAAATGGTTCTTCAGAACTGGGATGGCCTCAAATGCAAGGACCTACAACACAAATTCGTTACAAGTCAGACAACTGAAAACAACTAAAAAAATACAATTTAAAATGCTAGAAATATTGTTTGTACCTCCAGAGGAACAATGCATCCAGGAAATACCCATGAAGTGGGTGCCACTCCTCCGGTATGGTCAATGAAGTGCAATATGTCTTTGACGTTCTCCTCGAATGACAAACGCCCCCACGGAAAGTCTTGTACATCTCGAGATCATCAATGGCTCTGAGGAAGAAACTCTCAACGGGAGTAGCTCCTTTGCCTGTCTTCTTCTTCCCAATGATCACGGATGACAAGAAGTACAGGACAACCATCTTCAAACGATCCTTGCCATACTTTCTCTTGCCAACATTTTTTTTCGTTTTCATAGCTAGGAACTGCTTCACAACTTCTTCATGTGTAACCCTCTCTTCACCAAAGTATTTAGCAATAAAACCTGAGCCACCACAAAGGGATTCGTAGTGGTTTGGATAGGAGTGACAGAACAACCCTGAAACGAGTGCATGCTCCCTAATGGAATAGCGGATTGGAACGCTGTTGACAATAAACCATAGCTCCATATTCTTATCCACAGCCGTGACCCTAACAAGAATCATCCACAGTCCCATCCATTTTGAGCTTGTCTTCTGACCCATGTGGAAGAAGTGCTTGAATTGTGGATGCTCATGGAACCAAACAAGCTCATCATCCTCGAGAATGTCGTCTACAGTCTTCACGGCTTTGGCGATGTAGCACTTAGAAGAGAGCTTTATCGTCTTCACATATTCTATGGGAGGGAAACACATCTTGAGGGGCTGCATTGGTTCGGTTTCGTCCTCTGAATTCTGCACACACAAAAAGTTTGACCAAGTATTACCCAGTTATATTAAGTTTTACCAAGTGTAACAATGTTTTACACGAAAGTTATACTAAGTTTTACCAAGTTTTACTCTAACTATACCAAGTTTTACCAAGTCTTACAAAGTTTTACCAAATTACGCATAAAGTTTTGCTAATTCCTACCATGTTTTACAGACAAGTTTCACTAAGTTATACCAAGTTTTCTGTTTTTTCCAAATCAAAGTTTCACTAATTCCTACAAAGTTTTACATATCCGAAATAGACAAAAATTAGACATGCAATGCAAGGCTCCCCCCATAAATGGAAATACGTACCGTTCCTTTCTCTAGATGATCACTGTGGTGGGTTAAATAGCGGATTTCACTGGTTCGAACAACTTCTTCTTCTTCGTGAAACCCTAGTCCCGGAACGCGGGAATCTTCATCGTCTACGGCTTTCTCCTCATCGTCTACGGCTTTCTCCTCCTCGTTTATCCCTCCGGCTTCCTCCTCCTCATCGTCCTTCTCTTCCTCGTTCTCAATCTCTTCGTCGTCTTCCTCTTCCTCCGCATTCTCGGATTCTTTTTCCAAGTCTGCCGTTTCTTCTTCTTCATCAATTTGTTTCCACACTTCGGCTTGGCGATTCGCCTCTTCTCTCGGGTTTCCCTCGGTTGGGGATTCGTTTGGAGGAATCGATTTATCCGCTACTCTCTTCGACTGGGTTCGTAATTTCTTTCTCCCATAACTCCGCATGTTTACAAATGGAGGATTGAACTTTTTTGGTCGGATGAAATCGGAAAACTGGGGAAAACTGTAAGAAGAAAGGGAAGACGAACGGATATACTGAAGAGAAAAAATGATTTTTGATTCTTACCTTGTCATTTTTAGGATTTAAAGAGTAGATCCGACCCGACTCAAATGGATCGACCAAACTCTTTGGGTCAACCCAGGTTGGGTTGTAAATAAATTACAAAACCCAGGTTTTTCTGTCTTTTACCCCTTCTCACGAATTAAAAAAAATGAATTAATGGAAGAGGAGTATATGAGACTTTGACTTTGAGTCAAAGAGTCCTAGAAAATTTGATCCTTCGTAATTCCTTTTGCACTGTTTTTGATTCTTTATTTCTCAATAAATCAATTCAAGCTTTGGACAATGACACTATTTCCCCCCTAAACGTATCAACTTTAAGACCATGTCCAATGGTATTACTCCTTTGGAGTTTTTTTAAAAAAAAATTATTATTATTTTAATTTTTTTTTGCAGATGAAAAAAAAAAATAAAAAAAAAAATCAATGAGGCCGAGCCACATCACATAAATAGTTAAGAAACGGGTTCTTAACTAAAAATTTTAAAAACTCGGTTCTTTGGCAACATAGGGGTAAAAGAACCAAAACCCCGTTTTTAACTATTTATGTGAACACCTATAATATTTTATTATTATTTTTCCTAAGAAACTCACCTTAAAAATCTCCATAGGAGGTGCTCTAACAACCTCTAACACTTCATAGTTCTTCGTTTCTTTTTAGTAGTTCACGGGTTTAGAAATTAGCAACTTAATGGTCTTTGCATTTATCTTCCCGCCATTTTGTGTAGATATAGTTTTAAGCCTAGAAGGTGGGAATTGGATTAATCGGCCATTGTTTTCTCAATCGAGGTTTTTTGTTCGGCCTTTAAATGTATATCTCCGACATTTGGATTAACGCACTGTACGTGTTTGATAAAATGCCTGAACGGAAAATGTAAGGCTTTAAAGCTACGCTCTTTTAACCAGAAGAGAAAGTCGTCGGGAAGAATAAAATAAACGATGATAAGGTTAAAATCTCTCACTGAGTCTGGTCAACAGTGCGTGGTTGATTGTGTAAAAGGATGGATTTTTCGGTTCAGACTATGAAAGGTAAGGTGGTACAATTCTCATCTTTTGATTGGTTGACAGTGTTGATTACTATTTGATATTCGTTCTGTGCTCACCGAGTTAACAAGGACATGAAAATGACACAAATGTTTCAATATGAGGTCAAGTGGGGTACAAGATTATAATTGTTTGGAGCCAACTGGTAAAAATAAGCATTTCATGTTACTTAATGTGTACCTAGAAAATAACGATTTAGAAGTTGATCGTGAATAAAAAAATGCAGAATCTTGGAAGAAGGGTGTGCTGTGGTCAACATTGATTTGAGGTGCTTGAGAATAATTTTAATTATGTCCTTGAGTCTGTTTTCTTGGCTTACTATCTCTGGTATACTAATCCGACAGGATATCGTTCTTGGAGACACAAGAACTCACATGGGGATAACGTGGTTTTTCTTTGCTTGTTTCCTTTTGTTTACCATACTCGTGAGTTTTAGCTATGCAGCAATAACGCCAACAAGTCCTTTGTCAATGGGCCAAACTCTCAGCGCGTCGAATGAGGTTTATGAATTGGGGTTCTTCAGTCCTAATAACTCCCAGAACCAATATGTTGGAATCTGGTTGAAGAATACCATTCCCCGGGTCGTTGTGTGGGTGGCCAATAGAGAAAGGCCTGTTACAGACTCCACGGCAAATCTAACTATCAGCACCAGTGGAAGTCTTCTCTTGTATAATGGCAAACATGGTGTTGTCTGGTCCATTGGAGAAACTTTTGCATCTAATGGATCTAGCGCAGACCTTTCAGACGATGGAAATCTTATTGTAATAGACAATGTTTCGGGAAGAGCTATATGGCAAAGCATTGACCATCTTGGTGATACTATGCTCCCTTTCTCAACCCTCACATATAATCTCTCCACCGGTGAGAAGCCGTTTTTGACTTCTTGGAAAAGTTACACTGATCCATCGCCTGGCGAATTTGTGGGTCAGATTACACCACAAGTGCCATCACAAGTGTTTATTATGAGAGACTCGACGCCTTATTGGAGAAGCGGTCCATGGGCTAAAACAAGGTTCACCGGGATACCAGTAATGGATGCATCGTTAACAAGTCCTTTTAGCCTTCAACAGGATGCAAACGGGTCAGTATCTTTGTCTTATATAGACAGAAACTTCAAACCTCCACGTATAACAATAACATCAGAAGGCTCACTGAAGATTTTTCATCATAATGGCACTGACTGGGAAGTAGACTTTGAGGCTCCATTAGCCAATTCATGCGATTTTTATGGGGTATGTGGACCTTTTGGGTTTTGTGTTATGTCACCATCACCAAAGTGTAAATGCTTCAAAGGGTTTGTACCAAAATCCACTGAGGAGTGGAAAAGAGGAAATTGGACTGATGGTTGTGTAAGGCGTACCAAACTAGATTGTCAGGGAAGCTCTACTGGCAAAGCTTCAGACGTTTTCCATCCTGTTGCCAACATAAAGCCTCCAGAATTTTACAAATTTTCAAGTACTTTGGATGCTCAAGACTGCTACCAAATTTGCCTCCACAATTGTTCTTGCTTGGCCTTTGCTTATGTTAATGGAATAGGGTGCTTAGTGTGGAACCAGGACCTAATTGACGCTGTGCAATTTTCTGTGGGAGGAGAGATTATTTCCATTCGTCTTGCACATTCTGAGTTTGGTATGGCTTAGAAGATAATTCAAATACCTACTTTATTGATATCTCTTTTAGATAAGAGCATGACTTATCGTTTAATTTGTTGTCTAACATTTCGCAGATAGAAATAAGAACAAGAAGACCATTATTGCTAGTTCGGTGAGCCTTACCCTTTTTGTGATCCTGGGCTTCGCTGCATTTTGTTTCTGGAGATGCAGAGTAAAACATAACGGTAACACATTGTTCATCCATTCATTTGCTTGCCAGCAAAATTATCGATAACTAAAATAGAATAAAAAATCTTACATGGTGCTAAGCACTAACATACCGCTACTAACTCAAATTTCAGCTCTTATATCAAAGGATGCATGGAGGACTGATTTGAAACAACAAGATGTCCCAGGTTTAGATTTTTTTGAGATGAATACCATACAAACTGCCACCAACAATTTCAGTCTGTCAAACAAACTCGGACAAGGTGGATTTGGTTCCGTTTACAAGGTCAGAAACTTTTTATCCTCTCTGTTCTTTTCTATTTCCTATTTTCTTGAGATGACATTTGCAACTTGTTTCAGGGAAAGTTGCAAGATGGGAAAGAAATCGCTGTAAAACGGCTTTCTAGCAGTTCCGGACAGGGCAAAGAGGAGTTCATGAATGAAATAGTACTCATCTCAAAACTACAACACAGAAACTTAGTTCGAGTTTTGGGATGCTGCATGGAAGGAGAAGAGAGGCTATTGATTTATGAGTTTATGGTGAACAAAAGCCTTGATACCTTTCTCTTTGGTGGGTCTCTTCTTACCTCATTCCTTTCATATTAGCAGTTTTCTCTTTGCGTACAACACTTTGTCTGATAGTTTTTACGCTGTATTTTTGCGTAGATTCAAGAAAAAGGCTCGAGATTGATTGGCTTATGAGATTCAATATCATCCAAGAAAAAGGCTCGAGATTGACTCACGCCTCAGGGTAATTCACCGAGACCTGAAGGTCAGCAACATTCTTCTAGACGAGAAAATGAACCCAAAAATATCAGACTTTGGATTGGCTCGGATGTATCAGGGAACCAAATATCAGAATAACACTCTACGGGTCGTAGGAACTCTGTAAGAACAAATTTTCAGAGACATGGATAACTAGGATTCAAATTTAAAAATCTGAGATTAAGTTGGGAGAAACTATTTGATATATGTGCAGAGGATATATGTCTCCTGAGTATGCATGGACTGGGATGTTCTCTGAGAAATCTGACATCTACAGCTTCGGTGTTATGCTGTTAGAAATCATCAGTGGAGAGAGGATCTCAAGGTTCAGCTATGGCGAAGAAGAAAAAACCCTTCTTGAGTATGTAAGTAAGACTTCTCATACACTAGCAAATGTTTCAAAACGTATCTTGCTCTTATATTCTAAACAACAGGCGTGGGACTCTTGGTGTGAAAATGGAGGTATTGATCTTTTGGATAAAGATGTTACTGATTCATGTCAGCCATTAGAAGTTGAGAGATGTGTTCAGATTGGGTTGCTCTGTGTTCAACACCAACCTGCCGACAGACCCAACACACTTGAGTTGCTGTCTATGCTCACCACAACATCATATCTTCCATCACCAAAACAACCCACATTTGCAGTGCACACCAGCGGCGAAGAATCCCATTTTAGAGATTTGATAACCGTCAATGAGATGACACAATCTGTGAAAAACGATGGTTGATGGAAATTGTAGAATTGAGGTGTGTAGATTGCTCGTTTGTTCTCCTGTAAGTTAAAGTGGTCGACTTTTCAATGATGATGACTTCCTTAATTTTGGGATAAAGGTCCTTAATTTTGTGTTCCTTACATATTTTTATTGGTGTTTTGTTTCTGGTAAAGTCTAAAATACTAAAAATTCTTTAAATCATGTTCCTTATTGGTGTGTAGTATGGGTCTCTACTGGGAGATTAGGTCTGGCGATAGTAGCAAAAATCGGAATGGCATGTCTTCGAAGTTTGGATTATGTGCTGTAAGTGTTCGGTTCTCTATTAATGGTATGTCTTCGAAGTCTTCAAAAGCATCAAAAGGGTGTTAATATTCTCATCAAATTAATGGCAATGTTGCAGTGTAAGTGTTACCATCAAAAGGGTGTTAATGGTCAAGCGTTGCGTGGTTGAATGGGTAAAAGGTTAGACTTCTTCCTGACAATGACTTTGTGCATTATTTAATAAGGTTTAAGATCCTAAAGTAATGCAAAATTTTGGAACATAATTGTGGTGTGGTCAACATTATTAATAAATGCTTGAGATTAGTCTCACACGTCCCTGAGGTCTCTTATTAACATGTTTGCTTCTTAAACTAATCAGAAGGAGAGCGTTCCTAGAGTCACAAGAACGAAAATGGAGATGACGAGGTTTGCTTGTTTCCTCTTGTTTACCATCCTCTTACGTTTTAGCTACGCAGCTATAACGCCAACAAGTCCTTTGTCAATTGGACAAACTCTCAGCTCCTTTAACGAGGTTTATGAATTGGGGTTCTTCAGCCCTGATAGCAGCCATAATCAGTATGTTGGAATCTGGTTCAAAGGTATCACTCCCCAGGTGGTTGTGTGGGTGGCAAATAGAGAAAAGCCAGTTACAGACTCCACGGCAAATCTAGCTATCAACAGCAATGGAAGTCTTCTCTTATTTAATGGCAAAGATGGCGTTGTCTGGTCTAGTGGAGAGACTTCTGCATCTAACGTTTCTCGTGCAGAGCTTTCAGATCTAGGAAACCTTATTGTCATAGACAATGTTTCCGGACGAGTTCTTTGGGAAAGCTTTGCGCATCTTAGTGATACTATGCTCCCTTTCTCACCCTTGGCGTATAATCTCACCACCGGTGAGAAGCGGGTGTTGACTTCCTGGAAACATTACACTGATCCATCGCCTGGTGACTTTGTAGCTCAGATTACAACGCAAATACCATCACAGGTGCTTACTATGAAAGGTTCGACCCCTTATTATAGAAGCGGTCCATGGGCTAAAACAAGGTTCACCGGGATACCGCTAATGAATGAAACATTAGCAAGTGAATTTAGCTATCCGCAGGATACAAACGGGTCAGCGTCTTTCTCTTTTGTAGGAAGAAACTTCAAACTTTCACGTCTAGTTTTAACATCAGAGGGCCTTCTGAAGAGGTTTCAGCAAAGTGGGACCAAGTGGGAAGTAACCTATGAAGGTCCAGCCAATTCATGCGATGTTTACGGTGTATGTGGACCTTTTGGGTTGTGTGTTATGTCAGTACCTCCAAAGTGTAAATGCTTCAAAGGGTTCGAACCAAAATACATCGAGAAGTGGAAAAGCGGAAACTGGAGTGATGGTTGTGTAAGGCGTACCGAACTAGATTGTCAAGGAAATTCTACTGACAAAGTTGCAAATGTCTTCCATCCTGTTGCCAACATAAAGCCTCCAGACTTTTACAAATTTGAAAATTTAGATGCTGAAGACTGCTACCAAAGTTGCCTCCACAATTGTTCTTGCTTGGCCTATGCTTTTATTCGTGGAATAGGGTGCTTAATGTGGAGTCAGGAGCTAATGGACGCAGTGCAATTCTCTGCTGGAGGAGAACTTCTTTCCATTCGTCTTGCACGCTCTGAGTTGGGTATGGCTTGAAAAAGATTACATCATTGAACTTATTTTAGGTTCCAGCATTGCTTATTGTTTAATAAGTTTTTGTCTTGCATATCTCAGGTGGAAATAATCGGAAGACGACCATTATTGCTAGTATTGTCAGCCTTTCTCTTTTTGTGATATTGGGTTCTGCTGCATTTTGTTTTTGGAGATGCAGAGTGAAACATAGTGGTAACCATTTATAAGCATAATGACCTTACTGTCTCTATAGCGATTTCTTGTTGTTCATCTATTCATTTGCTTATAAATGGTTACACACTGAGATGGCCTTACTATCTCTCTATCTATTCTTGGAACGTTTCAGAAAATATATCAAATGATGCTTCACAAAATGCATGGAGCAATGATCTAACATCACAAGATTTTTCAAGTTTGTGTTTCTTTGAGATGAAAACCATTGAAACTGCCACCAATAATTTCAGTCTCTCAAATAAACTCGGGCATGGTGGATTTGGTTCAGTTTTCAAGGTCAGCAATTTTTTTGTCTATTTTGCTTTTTCTATTCTCTGTTTATGCTCTCGAGATGACACTCTAAAATTTGTTTCAGGGAAAGCTTCAAGATGGGAAAGAAATTGCTGTAAAACGGCTTTCTAGCAGCTCGGGGCAGGGCAAAGAGGAGTTCATGAATGAAATAGTACTCATCTCAAAACTACAACACAGAAACTTAGTTCGGATTTTGGGATGTTGCATTCAAGGAGAAGAGAGACTATTGATTTATGAGTTCATGGTGAACAAAAGCCTTGATACTTTTCTTTTTGGTGTGTCCCTTCTTTCCTCTTTCTTTTTCTTTCAGAAGGTACATATGGAACCATTTATCTGATAGTTTTTACACGGCATTATTGCTCAGATTCAAGAAAAAGGCTTGAGATTGATTGGCCTAAGAGATCCGATATCATTCAAGGTATTGCGCGTGGACTTCTCTATCTCCACCGTGACTCACGCCTCAAGGTCATTCACCGAGATTTGAAGGTCAGCAATATTCTTCTTGATGAGAAGATGAACCCGAAAATATCAGATTTTGGATTGGCTCGGATGTTTCAGGGGACCCAATATGAGGAAAATACTCACAGGGTTGTAGGAACACTGTAAGGATTCATAGTATTATAGAATATATATGTGTCATGTGTATTTTAACAATTTGATGAAACTATTTGATATATGTGCAGAGGATATATGTCTCCCGAGTATGCATGGACAGGGATGTTCTCTGAGAAATCTGACATCTACAGCTTTGGAGTGCTGCTGTTGGAAATTATCAGCGGAGAGAAGATCTCAAGATTCAGCTATGGCGAAGAAGGAAAAACTCTTATTGCTTATGTAAGTTTATGACTTTCTAAGGATTTTCATACACCTGCAGAGGTTTCAAAACGTTTTATATTCTTAAGAACTGAAACTAAAAAACAGGCATGGGAATCGTGGTGTGAAGATGGAGGAGTTTCTCTCTTGGACCATGATGTTGCTGATTCATGCAACCCATTAGAAGTTGGGAGATGTGTTCAGATTGGTCTGCTCTGTGTTCAACAACAACCTGTAGACAGGCCCAACACACTTGAGTTGCTCTCTATGCTCACCACAACATCAGATCTTCCATCACCAAAACAACCTACGTTTGTAGTGCACACGAGAGTTGACGAACCCCTGTCTAACACTTTGATTACCGTCAATGAGATAACACAATCTGTGATCCATGGGCGTTAAGAAACAATGTGTCATGGAAATTGTGTAATTCAAGTGTTACAGATAGTTCCGATAAAGGGATCCATTTTTTAGTGTTGATAACCAAAACGTTTACTCATTTCTTTAATACATCTTCAACCCGTTTCTGGTGAAGCCTAAATGTAAGAGTTTTTCTCAGACTTGAATGCTTTGTTCTCTATTACTTGTTGAATGTGTCTTAACTCACGAATCAGAGAGTCTTATCAGTTGAAGGGGAATTATCTCTCAAAGTTTTACAAGCTTCAATCGAAAGGTACTCTTATACTCTGTTTTTATTCTCTGTCCGGTGACTTCTGGGAAGCTTTGAACGATGTACTCTGAAGTGTTCGGTGAAATTTGCCAAGGAGATTTGAGGTTTAAAAGCTGCGCTCTATTTACTAACATTTCATATCAGAAAAGAAGGTGACACGATCTCACTGAGAGGAACAATGAAGTCGAGAGAGTAACTGAAGTGAAGTATGAAGTCTAGAAAAAAAAAGGTGAAGTTTATAGTAATTTAATGACATGCCTAAATTAACCCTCTCAATTTCCAAACGGCTCTTTAGTATTTCAATAACTCTTTTTCAAATTCAAAGTCTATTTTGTGATTGTTTATTTCCCTGTTGATACTCTGTAAAAGAGATGTAAGATGAATGAAGAAAAATACACTTGGAGATTAGTTCTATATTCTCTTAATCATTTCTATAATTACTCTCAAATTCTATTATGGTATCAGATAAATGATCTTGATTTTACTTTTTGATTCTCTCTTGTTCTTCTTTCAAAATTCTCCAAAACTTTCAGTATCTTACTATTTCTTAAAAACGTCCATCAAATGTTCGATGAAATTTCTAAACTATTTTTTTTCTTAGTCAATGGGTTCATGTGTTCTAACCACTCGGATCTTAAAACCTTTAGTTGTTCCAACCATTCCCAAATGAAACAACTATCTTTTGTGGTCTAGAACAACTAAAATTGCTATAAGCGGAAGAAAACTGTGGAAGCATATCATTTCAAGTGAATTCCTAAAGAAAATCCTCAAGAGCAAAGGCAAAGACCAAGAGGCTCTAACCGAGGACAAAAAAGAAGCCCTCAAAGAAGAAGAGGAGAAATAAAAAGAAGATCAACCAGCGGTTCTTAGTCTTCTCTAATCATCTCTAGATTCGGCCATCCTAGAAGCCTACTCATATTGTGAGACTCCAAAGGATCTATGGATAATTCTAAAAGGTGTGTATGGGAACACATCTAATCTAACCCGAATCTTTGAAATCAAGAAGGCAATCAATGAAATTCACTAAGATGATATGGAGTCACCAAGCATCTTGGCAAGTTCCAAACTCTATGGTCCGAACTTGAAATGCTTAGGCAAATGAGTGTGGATCCAAAGGTGCTCAATGAAAGGCGTGAGAAAAATCAAGTCTTTGGCCTTCTCCTCACTTTGAATTCGGGTTACACATACTTAGAGATGACAAGCTACCAAACCTTGAAGAGATGTGTGCTAGAATTCAAAAGGAGCAAGGCTCCATTGGTCTCTTTGGTGGAAAATCCGAGCTTGTGACATCCAATAAGACCAGATACAAGCAAGATAAGAGGAGTCCGAAGGTGTGTGAGCATAGCAAGAGGGGTGGTCACTCCAAGGACAAGTGTTGGCTTATTCATCCACATCTTAAGCCTGAATTCCCAATTTCAAAAATACCAAGAGCAAATGCTTCACATGGTGATGATTCTAAGCAAGAAAATGCATCTACAACTCAAGAAGAAGTAGCTATGGCAACCTCTATTGATTATGTGATAAGAAGTGACTTGTAAGATCTAATTAAGGCCTTTCAATCACACAACTCCGATATCACTCTCTATTCTCACAAACCAAGTAGTAAACATGTTGTAGATTCAAGTGCTTCTCATCATATGTTTAAAAATCTTAAGTTTTTAGACAAGATTGAACCGGCTATAGGTAGATTAGAGATTGCTAATGATTATGGACTTTCCATTGAAGGAAAAGGAAGTTAAAGCTATTTAACAAGAAAAGTAAAGCATTTTATGTTCCTAGGTTTAAATCCAACTTGATATCAGTTAAGAGAACCAGTAAAGACCTTAATTGCTATTCTATTTTTGGTCCTAATGATGTTCATTTCAGGATATTGAGAGTGAAAAGTTACTTGGGAAAGGTAGAGCCAAAGATGAGTTATATGTTCTAGAAGAGACACCTTAAAATCCGGATGCTTTGCCTTTTAACTCTTGTTATTTAGCTAATGTAGATGCAATATGGCATCTATACTAGGTCATCCTCATGGAATGACACTTGAATTAATATTGCCAACTGTATCTTTTGATCACATTATTTGTGTATCCTTGGCAAACATTGTAAAGTTGTATTTCCCAAATCTTCTACTATCTATGAGCATTGTTTTGATCTAGTACATTCAGATGTGTTGACTTCTCCTTGCATGTATAGAGATAGAAACAACCACTTTGTGACCTTTATAGATGATAAATCAAAGTATACTTGGTCACATTGTTACCATCAAAGGATACGGTATTTGAGGCATTCATTAACTTTCAAACTTTTGTGACTAATCAATACAATACCAAGATAGACGTTTTTTTTTTGACAACAAATGTGAACATAACAGAACTCTATTTCTATATCGTTCATATCGGTGGCTCCGGACCGATATGCGCGCATAATGACTGCCTCCAGCGAGCACTACGTGCTAACTTATCTGCCGTCTGGTTGTTTATGCGAGATATATGCTTGAGATCAAATGTTGTAAAGAACATCTTTCTCTTTTCAAACTCCTCTATGTAAACTGAGAAGGCTGCCAACTCTCTGGATCCGACACCATCTTCATCTCTTCTGAGCAGTCCGTTGCAAATGTGATATGTCTTTGATTAAAAAAACTTCATGCATTCCATGGCCCAAATCAATGATTCAAACTCCGCATGAAAGGGCGACAAACTCTGCCTAATATTCATCGCTCCCATCATCACATTTTCTCCTCCTTCACAACAACTATACCATCCCTGACCTGTGAATGCATCCCTCTCTTTCCATGCTCCATCAACAAAACACCACTGCCCGGTATAGACCTCACTAGTTGTGTTATTACCTTGACCTCCCCTCAACCTTTGGGAATTGTTTAGTACACTCCTTTGGGCTCCTTCCCATGTCAAATACTGCGGTTCTGCTAGTCTTAATGTTTAATGGGGATCCCGGTCAATCTGATTGTATACCATATCATTTCTACTCTTCCAGATATACCATATGATCCAAGGAAACTGGCAATTTGTTTCCTGTGGTGGTAATCTCCAAAATAAGTAATCCATATTTATAAAGAGCGCTTCTGTAGGGAAGCATATTGGGTTTGTAGGAATTCGTGATAATGCCCAAGTCGGAGGTGCCGATGGACATTCAAATAGGACATGGTTTATTGTCTCCTCTGCACCACATCGAACACAATACTTATCACATCTAATACCCATGGTCTTTAAATTATTTGACACCGCGAGACAACTTGATAATATCTGCCATATAAAATGTCATAATTTTGGTGGACAAAGAAACTTCCATGAATGCACAAAGGAGAAGAGTACACAGGTAATAGATTCAAAGAGCACCTAGCTAAGCATGTCATATTGAGCCAAACAAGTTTCCATCACACACCACAACAAAATGGAGTGGAAGAGAGGAAGAATATGCCCTTATGAAAGTAGCTATATCAGTGATGTTCCACACCAATGTGTCAAATATGTTTTTGGGGAGATGCCGTCCTAGCTTCATCCTATCTCATCAACCACATTCCAACAAAAGTCCTAATGTACATATCACCATTTGAGATATTCAACAATCGAAACCATGTATTGAACACTAACATGGCTTTGGTTGTGTTTATGTTTTTTTCTATGTACCAGGTGATCAAAGAAACAAGTTAGAGGTTAAGAACACCAAATGCATCTTCCTTGGCTATTCAACCACTAAAAAGGGCTACAAGTGCTTTGATCCAATCAGTAACTGACTCATTGTGTCTAGAGATGTCAAGTTCATTGAGGGATAAGACAACTATGATAAGAAATATTGGGAAGGTCTAAAGGATCTCTCAAGTCAACATCGGATCCAGCTACTAGTTTGAGGTTCTTTCTTGATCATTTGGGTAATTATGAACCACCAAGGCAAGGAATTTCAAAATAAAGATGCACCTAACAGCCACTTGAGTGAGGAAGAACTCACTCCAGTTTTATCACAAGATCATGAGTATCACCAAGGCGGGGTGCCTTCTCAAGACCAAGTTCAAGAACAAAAGGATTTGGGTATGGGAAAGAGGTGATGGAACCTTGAAAAGGCGTTTAAGAAGAGGTGGCTACATCACAATAAAATGTTGAAGCCGTTGTAGAGTAAGTGGTTCAACCTCTTAAGAAAAGCAGTAGGCCCAATTTTCCCTCCAATTGGGTGGATAATCGCATATAATACAATCACCATGTTGTAGCTCATCCTATCCAAGCTACTTATTCTCTTGCCCTTTTGTAATCCAAACATCAAGCTTTCATTGGCAAGATCAAACAAGATCAGGTTCCTAAGAGATATGAGGAGGCTAAAGACAAGAAAGTATGAGTTGATACAATAAGGGCTAAAAAGGGAGCTATGGAAATGACACATACTTGGGATGTATAGGAACTCCCAAAGGGAAAGAAGGCTGTGAGTTCCAAATGGGTGTTCAATATCAAGTATAAAAGAAACGGAAACATTGAGACGTATAAGGCACGCTTAGTAGATAGAGGGTTCACTTAAATATATGGAGAAGTCTACACGGATACATTTTCTCTGGTGACTAAAATACATACCGTGAGAGTGGTGTTATCCTTGGCCACCAACCTCTCTTGGGATCTATGGAAAATGGATGTGAAAAATGCGTTTCTTTAAGGAGAACTTGAGGCATAAGTGTATATGAATCTACCACCCTTTTTGGAAGACCTTTGTAAATCCGAACAAGTTCTTAGGCTTCAGAAGGCTATATACGGGTTGAAGAAATCACCAAGAGCATGGTACCACAAGTTAAGCTCGACATTCACGAATCATGGGTTCAAGAGTCTCACTCGGATCATACCTTGTTCACTCTTTATAGTCCTCAAGGACTTGTCATGGTATTAGTATATGTGGATCATCCCATCATAATCGGTGATGACAAGGAGGGTATTCAATCCACTAAGGCCTTACTCAACTCCACATTCGATATTAAGGATCCTGGAGAGTTGAAGTATGTCCTTAGGCTTGAAATTTGTAGATCTCCGGCGGGTTGTTTCTTTCTCAAACGAAGTATACCCTAAATCTCTTGAATGAAACGATAAATCTTGGCTCAAAACCAGCCAAGACGCCTCTTGAAGATGATACAAGGTCAATCGAAAGGGGGAGAACTCGGATGAGAAGCTCAAAGATGTTTTTCAATATAAAAGACTTGTTGGAAAACTTATCTATCTCACATTCACAAGACTGGACTTTTGTTGTGCAGTGAACCAAGTGAGTCAACACATGCAAGAACCAACAATTTATCATTGGAGTATGGTTGAAAGAATCCTAAGGTATCTCAAGGGAAGTCCAAGTCAAGGAATATGGATGGGAAACAATGGTAACACCTAAATTTTTGGTTATTGTGATGTTGATTGGGCTGGTGATAGGATTGATAGAATGTTTACAAATGGCTATTGCACATTCATTAGAGGTAACTTGGTGACTTGGAAGACAAAAAATCAAAAGGTTGTGCATGCTCTAGTGTGGAAGTGGAATATAGAGCTATGAGGAAGTTTACTTGCGAGTTGATGTGGCTTAAAGCTCTCCTCAAATACTTTGGCATTGAGAAAGAAGGACCAATCACCATGCATTGTGATAATCAAGCCGCAATCCATAGTGCTACAAACTAGGTGTTCCATGAAAATAGCATATTAAGATTGATGGCCACAAGGTTCGTGAGAAGATTGAAGAAAGAGTAATCATCCCATACTACACAAAGAGTGAAGACTAATTGGCGAATATCTTCACCAAGGCCGCAAGTCTTAAAGTTTTCAACCATATCTTTAATAAACTTGGACTTGTTGACCTTTCACGTCTTTGATCTCATGTCCTCTAATCTATGGACATCAGAAACTACTAGAAAAGGGCCTAAAGTGACGAATTTACTGACGTATTTTATTCCATCGGTAGTTAATGATGAAAATTGACAGGTACTTCAATGATGAGGAAATCAAATCATCATTAGCCAAAAATACTAGAGGATGGCTCACCAAACTAGTATATGCCCTTGGAGAGAAGAAGCTTGATCGCACCAGGGACATGTGCAAGTTTTGGGACATATATACCTAACCATGAGGATTTAATATATGAATCAATCCGTTCCAGAACCTTAAGCTATCAAGGAGTCATCCAAAATTGGAATTTCTTTAATAGGCTTTCACATGAGGAAGTTATGCAAGTTAAAAAAATAGAAGACTTCCAAAGAACTCGTTGGAGACCAACTTCCACTTATGGGGGAGATCAGAATGTACCAGGATGAATCAAGCAACAAAGGAACTTGTTCTAATATCTTGACTCATCAGGGAGTCCAGGATAGTTAGAATCAAGCCAATATCATCTTGGATAAAGAAGTTACTCATAATCTAACCCAATGGTTTATGGACTTGCCTCGTTTGGAAGTTCACGGACTTGATGAACTTCAAACTTATATTTGGTAACCAGGAGGGTATTGCAACATCTCTATGGGCCAAGGTTTATACTCTTTTTTCCCTTAATGTGGTTTTATCTCAAATGGATTTTTCCAGTAAGGTTTTTAACGAGGTAATCCGAGGCATGACTCATTAGCAGAGAAGCATGGCACATCCGACCAACAAGCCATACACGGCCTATTTGGCATTTGTCTTTTATTTTATTTCTTGTAAGACCTTCATGCCCATGTATTTTTATTATGTCATGGTCGAACCCTAGGCTATAAAAGCCCATTGTATCTTTTATTTAGAAGTTAAGTTTTATGAAAAAAAACACTTGAGTTTGAATAGCCTTTGACGGCCGACGGTTTTCTGTACTTGAGCGGATTCCCCTTGCACTCAGACCACCTTTTTTACTTCTCCTGTCCCTGGTCCGAGTCACCACCCATCCATCAGCATCAACAAAGAGTGACTTCAGTCCAGCTGCTCGTGCTCAATCACCCTATCTCGTTTGTGGCATCAAGGAGAGCTACCTAAGTCCAGCATTGGCGTCATCCTTAGATCGGTTCAGTGTGAGCTTCCCGTGGAGCTTACATCAGTCTAACTGGACCAACCCGGCCACTGCAGAGACATCTTCCACAAACTCACATAACCGAAAGAGTCAAAGGGACGGTGTCGGGGCAGCGACACATAATCTGGAGCAAAGAGAACGGTTCAATCCGAATTCAACTTTGTAAGTTTTAATTTATTTGTTTTACAATATTATAATTTAAATTTTTTTATAATAAATTTATCTTTTTGCAGGCTAAGAAACATGGTCGCAAACCGACATACCTCGAGGTTTTGAATTCAGAGACACAAGCAAGAGAGACGGCACCATCCAAGATCCGATAGCTCGCCAAGTCATCGATTCTTCCAAGAAGCGAGCCTCGGACATGCTTCTCTCCCAACAGTCTGAAGTTGGGTCCATTGTCACCTCTCTCCCAGATGAAACGATCATCGACATTGTCGTTCATGTAAATTATACATTTAATACTTTACAAATGTTTAGTTTATTTTAATTTATTTCTAATGTTTGTTTTCTCAATTCTTTTACAGGAAACAATGAATACCAAAGGACGTTGGTTCAGTTTAGGCAGTATCAGCCAAAAATCTTAAGTCCGTATGTCTTCTTGGCCCATTCCGATAAAAAGAGGAATGTAAGGCGAGATTGAAGGCTAAAAACGATGGGATCGATACCTTGCCGACAAACCAAGAAAAGATGATGGCAAGGTTCGACGTGCCGAGGTCGAGGTCGGGGACATAACAAGGGACGGTTTCGGGGTCGGGTCAGGATTGTAGATTCATCGGGTTTAGTGTATGTCGGGTTTGAATAAAAAATAACCTTTATTTTATGTTTTAATACTTTTTTATGAATATTGTAAAGTTTAATATTTATTTTTGTTTCTATATGATTTTCAATTTTATTAAAAATCATATAATTCGTAATTGAAACAAAAAGGAAATATTAAATTTTAAAATGAATAATTTAAAATCCTCAGCAATCCGTTAGTTTTTTTCAAACCATCAGTTATCCGCCGGTTCCCCAAATTGTCGGTTATCAATCGGTTCTCTAAACCGTCGGCTATCCGTCGAATAGGAGAACCGTCGGCTATCTGTCAGTTTTGGAAGCTGTCAGTTATCCGTCGGTTCTCCTAATTGACCGATAGTCGACGGATAGCCAACGGTTTTCGTCGGTTTATCCTTGGTTTACTGTCGGTAGTTATTGATGGAATAATGACGGCGACTACCGACGGATGCCGTCGGTCGTTTTTCCATCCGTCGGTAATCTGCTGGTAATCATTCCGTCAAATTTCTGTCGGTAATCCGTTTGTCGATTTTTAGTTTATAATTAAAGGGATACAATATGTTAGAATTTTCCGGTGATTATTAATGTAAACCGATGGATTTTAAAAACCGAGGAGATAAAACCGACGAATTTTTGCCCTCTCTTTTCCGTCAGTTTTGGCTTTAACCGACAGAAAATGACCGAATTTCTGTCATTTTCCAATTTTTTTTGTAGACACTCTTTTTCCCTTAACATAGTTTTTTCCCAAGTGATTTTTCTATGTTAATGTTTTTACTTAGGTGAAGTGTCATGGGTTTCCAAGCTTAGCCTTCTTATTACCTATACATCTAAGCATAAGGGGGAATATTGAAAGGAAGAGTGAAGTCTAAAGACGAACTGAATTGAAGTACCTGAAGTCTAGAAAAGAAAAGTGGAATCTAGAGTAATTTAGCACATGCCTAAATAACTATTTCACTCTTCCAATGGCTCTTTAGTACTCCAATATCTCTTTTTCAAATTCAATGTCTATTGTGTGATTGTTTATTCCCCTATTAATACTCTATAAAAGATATGTAACATGAATGAAGAAAAATATATTTGAAGACTTATTCTTTCTATTCTCTCTAAACCAATTCAATATCATTCTGCATTCTGCAGTTATTCTCCAATTCTATCAAATCTATGATCCTTGGGTGTTAAGAAAGATGTATAAGGATCCATTTTCTCAATATTGATAACTTCAAAGCGTGTTGTAAGGGCAAAACAAACAATGCTTTCAGAGATCACGTAGAAGTATTCAGAATATTCTTGTAACAGCCCAGTATTTCTGGCCCAGCTAGGCCCATTAGATTCAGAAGAAACCCTAGGTATTTTGCTATAAATACCTCTCTTTCCTCTTCTTTTTGCACAAAAACCATATCCCTAAATGAAACTCTACAGAAATCGAGCCGCCGGAGAGAGAAAGTGACGACCCATTGATTCAAGAGCCACCCGTGCGTAGATCTTCTCGTTTAACATCGACACGTGTGAAAGGTAACTCCGAAAATCCAATTTCCGATAGGTTTAACCCTTGGCCGAACCTTAAATCGATAGTAACTTTCAAACCGTGATGAATCTCAGAAATCCGAGACCACCACCGGACTCCTCTCGACGAGACGAAGCCAGCGCCGCGAACGGTTTCTCCGTCAGACGTCGTACGCGCCCTCACTCGCCCGAAGAAGTTACGCCACGCGCCGCCGGAAGCCCACGCGCCGTCGCCGGTCCGCCGTCGCCGCCGGTGACTTTTCCGGTAAGCTCCGCCGCCCCTCCGCCGTGACTCGCCGGTGACTCATTGAGTTGACTCGGTGACTCGCTGAGTCGACTCGGTGACTCACTGAATTGACTCGGTTAACTGGTTTAGTTTGGTCTAATTCGGCTAACCGGTTCAAATCAATTTCATCCGGGTTAAATCTGGTTTAGGAGGTTAAATAAATTTTATCTGGGTTAATTGGTTTAAATTAATTGGAACCGGTTTATTTTAATTCGACTGGTCTACTCAATTCGATCCGGTTAGTTAAATTAATTTCGGTTTAGTCGGTTAGATTTGGTTTGGAATGGGTGACTTTTCAATTGACCATATCTAGTTCATCCCGTGCCCGATTTAAGTCAAACGAAAGCCTATCTCACCCGATTTTTCGCCCTGATTTCAGATTTGGATTCTGTTTGAGCACCAGGAGCCTCTAAATTACTCTTTTACCCTTTCTAAGGTGAGAGCTATTTCGTAACTCTTCGTTTTCCGTTTTAAGCCTCCAAATATGTAGTATAGTATCTAAACGTGCTCCGTTTGTTTGCTAAGTCTCTAGGTTGTTTGTTAAATTGGAGATAGGATTATAGAGGATTCAACCGATTGCTTTCATTGTCGTTAAACTGTTATTGCTTGTTATATATATGTAAATATAAATATATAAATATATTTGTAGAGACGCGTTGTGATGCGAGTAGGTGAGATTACGGGGGTACAAAGACGAAGTTCTGTACTTGGGTCGTATTGTGTGTGGGGGCACGACAACCTAAGTCGATCTGTTGCCGGGGTCCTAAGATCGATAAAGCGTCCTCTGGACGGTGCGGTGGACACGACGTCCATCACGGAGACTCAGTGGAGTGGTGTGGGCGATCACTTGATTCGCTAGGACCTTGCTTGCTTCTTGGGCACATTAGGTGCCGTGATTGTGCGTGTTTAGGCTAGAATACCTTATTTGGAGTGCTTGGACCGAGTCCGTGGACTTGCGTTTTAGCATCCCATACCTCGCTGAGCGACTCCCCTGTTGCTCATCCCTCTTTCTTTTCATCCTTTCAGGTGAGCCTGCCGAGTAGATGGATGCTTAGCTGGGATTGGTGCTTTTGGGCGTTTCATCGTTGTTTTCAGCATTTTGTTTTAAACATTGATTTACGGTTTTATTCCATTTTATCGCATTGTTGGACTAGTTGTTTCAGTTGAATATTTATTGGAGTTTATTGGAGTTACGTGAGTTGCAAGTTAGGGTTACAATGAGTCGTGTATTACATTTTGGTATCAGAGCGGGTTTGCCGTCCCGGTCCTAACCCGGGAGGCGAGTAGTAGTTAGTACATTTTGCATTGTATTTCGGTTTTCAACGTTTTCAGGAGAATTGGGGATTTTTACAGTTAGCACCTTTTCTGCTAAGTATTAGTCTTTTAATCGTCAGCTCTTTGGTCAACCAAATCTAATCCGCTTGTTCCTCCTTTCAGATGCCGCCTAAGAGAATTGGTCGCCCTCGTGGTGCTAGAGTAGCACGTGGTGCTAGGGTTGCTCGTGGGAATGAAGAAGTTGGAGAGAATAATTCTGCTAGAGGCAATCAGGCTGAGGTTGAGGTTAACCAAGCAGTTGGTCAGACCATGGACCCAAAGGCGATTAGACTTATGGTTGAGGAGGCAGCTAGACAAGCTGCTTTGGCTGCAGTTCAGCAGGTTGTTCAGGAGGCTGCACAAGCAGCCGCGCAGGAGGCTGTTCGGGTAGCCGCACAGGAGGCAGCTCGAGTAGCAGCAGAGGAAGTTGCTCGCCATATCCCTCATCAGGCAGGACCTGCCGCCCAGCAGGCACCACAGGGTGCACATCATGTTGGTGGAGTGCAGCTGAATGCACCACATGCTGATGGACATGGACCACTTCCACCACTACTACCACCACCACATGCTTTCCGCAGAGAGGGACCCACGTATTGGGATTTGATGGGTCAGATGCGGAAATTGGGTATGGAGCAGTTTAGAGGAGCTGTTGATACCACTGCTGCAGATAACTGGAGGAGAATGTTGGAGCGCAATTTGAAGTATGTGAGGTGTCCTTTGGAGTACCGGTTGGATTTGGCTACTCAGCATCTTAGAGACGATGCCCTGTACTGGTGGGAAGGAGTTGTTGATGGAGCTCGCGGTCACTATCAGCTTACTTTTGAGGATTTCAGAAGGGAGTTCAACAAAAAGTTCTTTCCAAGAGAGGCAATGGATGAGAAGCAAAATACCTTCGAGAATGTTTGTCAGGGTACCAGGACTGTCAGAGAGTATGAGCGGGAGTTCAATGAACTCCGTCGGTTCGCGAGAGGTATCGTCGATGAAGATGATCTGATCAGAAGGTTCCGGAAGGGTCTGCGAGTTGATATTCGCAACCGGTGTGCTGTTAGAGACTACAACAGCTTGTCAGAGTTGGTGGAAAAGGCTGCCATTCAGGAGACATGGATAGCTGAGGAGCAGAAATTGCTCAGGGCAACTCAGCCAAAGTCTGGAAAGGCTCCAGAGACACAGAGGAGGACATCAGGACAGTCAGGGTCACCATATTGTCCCCGTTGCCAGCGCCATCACTTGGGAGATTGTACTAAGTGTTATTCATGTGGACGGTTGGGCCATGTTGCGAAGTATTGTCAAGTTAAGCCAGTGGATGCACCAGTTGTCAGGCAGATTGCAGCAGCACCAGCGGCACTAGCAGCACCTAGAGCTTGTTACAATTGTGGCCAACAGGGCCATATTTCCAGAGAGTGCCCGCAGAGGGCGCATGGGTTGCTTCCGCCACCACCACCCAAACGTCAAGCCACCGCCCCACGAGTCTTTGCTCTAGCAGATCCAGAAGGAGTCGAGCCGATAGCCGGTAAGTGTCTCCTTTTTGTTATTCGTCTATGTTTGTGAGTGTGTTGTCTTGTGTGAATTTGTTACTAGTTAGAAAGCTTGTGTAGGATCGGTTTTGGTTGGGGGTGAGACGGCTTACACCCTTTTTGATACTGGAGCTTCGCATAGTTTTGTTTGTTCGAGTTTCGTTAAGCGTTGGTCATTTCGGGGTGTGTTTGAGCCAAGGACTAAGCGGATTCAGACCGCTGGAACAGAGAAGGTGGAAACTTTAGGCTTTCATCGAGAGGTACCAGTGTTACTCGGGGGAGTTGTGTGCATCGTAGATTTGGCTGAAATGGTGCTGAGTCATTACGAGGTGATTTTGGGGATGGATTGGTTATCGCGGCATGGAGTCGTGTTGGATTGCACAAGGGCAAGAGTGTTTATCCCGGTAGCAGATGAGAAGGTCACATTCCAGGGCATTCAGACAAATAAGGAAGTTTCCATTATTTCCATGTTGCATGCAGAAGATTTGTTGGAGAGGGGAGCTGAAGGATTTCTGGCAACGATATCGATGGTTCATGGTGATGGAGAGCTGGAGTTGCGTGATATACCAGTTGTAGAAGAGTATGAAGATGTATTTGAGCCTCTGAAAGGACCACCGCCAGCAAGAGGAGACGCTCTTACTATTGAGTTAGAGCCAGGGATGACCCCTGTTTCGCGGGCCCCGTATCGCTTGGCCCCAGCAGAGATGGCAGAGCTGAAAAAGCAGTTGGAGGAGTTGTCAGATAAGGGGTATATCAGACCGAGCAGTTCACCCTGGGGAGCACCAGTGTTGTTCGTCAAGAAGAAAGATGGGAGTTTCAGACTTTGTATCGACTACAGAGGCTTGAACAAGGTCACAATCAAGAACAAGTATCCATTGCCGAGGATTGATGAGTTATTGGATCAGTTGTAGGGGGCTTCCTGGTTTTCTAAGATTGATTTGGCATCCGGGTATCATCAGATAGCGATAGCAGAAGATGATGTGCGGAAGACTGCCTTTCGGACACGTTATGGGCATTATGAGTTTGTGGTGATGCCGTTTGGACTGACTAATGCACCAGCAGCATTTATGAAGCTCATGAATGATGTCTTTCGCGAGTACTTGGATAAGTGTGTGATTGTCTTTATTGATGATATCTTGATTTATTCGCGGAGCAGAGAGGAGCATGCAGAGCATTTGAGGATCGTTCTGGATAAGCTTAGAGAGCAACAGTTGTTTGCTAAGTTCAGTAAGTGTAGCTTCTGGGAAAGGAAGATTGGATTTTTGGGACACGTTGTTTCAGAGGCAGGAGTGGCTGTAGATCTAGAGAAGATCACTGCCATTACTGAGTGGCCGACGCCTAAGAGTGCCACTGAGGTTCACAGCTTCCTGGGTTTAGCTGGGTATTACAGGAAGTTTGTCAAGGGTTTTGCCAGCATAGCTAAGCCGATGACACGGTTGACAGGCAAGGACGTCAAGTTCGATTGGACAGATGCATGTTCTGAGAGTTTCAATGAGTTGAAGAGGCGTTTGACGAAAACGCCAGGGTTGGTACTTCCACGGCCAGGAATACCCTATGCAGTGTACACTGATGCGTCGGGATATGGGTTGGGTTGTGTGTTGATGCAGGAAGAGCAGGTCATTGCATATGCATCACGCCAGTTGAGACCTCACGAGGTTAATTACCCCACTCATGATTTGGAGTTGGCAACAGTTTTCTTCGCTTTGAAAATCTGGAGAGCTTACTTGTATGGAGAGCATGTTCAGATTCTCACAGATCACCAGAGTCTGAAATACATCTTTACTCAGGGGGACCTGAATTTGAGACAGCGCAGATGGATTGAGCTTTTGGCAGATTATAATTTGGAGATCACTTATCATCCGGGTAAGGCCAATCAGGTAGCAGATGCATTGAGTAGACGCAGAAGTGTGACCCAAGAGGTCCAAGAGCTGACTGGAACGTTGGCTAGTCTGAGATTATGTGCAACCATTTCAGAGGGGGATACAATTGGTATTCAGGCTTTGGATCAAGGTAATTTTCTGTGGAGGGTTCGACAAGCCCAAGAAAAAGATGAGACGTTGCGTAAGCAGATTGGGAAGGAGGTTATTGGTTATCACATTGCAGCGAACGGGACGTTTCTGTATAGGAACCAAGTATGTGTACCAGATGACGAGCAGTTGAAGAAGGAAATATTACAGCAAGCACATCACTCACGGTTCTCTATTCACCCAGGGAACACGAAGATGTATCGGGATCTTAAGCAATACCACCATTGGAATGGTATGAAGAGAGATGTGGCTACCTTTGTATCGCGTTGTGAGACATGTCAGTTGGTGAAGATTGAGCATAAGGTGCCTAGTGGATTAATGCAAAGTTTGCCTATGCCAGAATGGAAATGGGACATGGTGATTGTGGATTTTGTTACTGGACTGCCAACAACGAGTGGAGGAAAGAATGCAATATGGGTTATTGTAGATCGACTCACTAAGTCAGCACATTTTCTAGCGATTAAGAAGACGGATGGGACACCTCAGTTGGCACAGAGGTATGTTGATGAGATTGTGAGATTGCATGGATCGCCTATCAGCATAGTGTCAGATCGCGATGCGAAGTTCACATCTACGTTTTGGCAAGCATTTCAGAGGCTATGGGGACGAAAGTCCATATGAGTACGGCTTATCACCCGCAGACAGACGGTCAGCCAGAGAGGACTATTCAGACTCTAGAAGATATGCTCAGAGCTTGCGTATTGGATTGGGAAGGGAGTTGGTTACAGTATCTACCACTTGCAGAGTTTGCCTACAACAACAGTTATCACTCGAGCATTGAGATGGCACCGTATGAGGCTCTCTATGGTAGGCCTTGTCGTACACCACTATGTTGGACAGAAGTGGGGGAGAGCAGAGACTTAGAACCAGAAATGGTTCTGGAAACGATTGAGCAAGTGGAATTGCTCAAGCGACGGCTAAAGGAAGCGCATGACCGTTAGAAGAGCTATGCAGATAAGCGCATGAGAGATTTGGAGTTTGAGGTTGGCGACTTGGTATATCTGAAAATGAGGACATTTCAGGGTGGATCTAAGACTCGGAAGTTGAAGAAGCTTAAGCCGAGGTACATGGGGCCGTTCCCTATTATTGAGCGGATTGGTGCAGTAGCGTATCGATTGGGTCTCTCAGCAGAGTTGGCAGGCTTTCACGACGTATTCCATGTGTCAGTGCTGAGGAAAGTGGTCAGAGAGCCAGAGCTCATTTTACAGCATCCGCCTAGTGATCTTGGTAAAGATCTTTCAGCACCTTGTTGACCAGTTGCAATTTTAGAAAGTCAGGAGAAATCGATTCAGGGGAAAGCGACTGCGATGGTCAGAGTCTGTTGGGAGAGAGATGGGATTCAGGAGGAAACTTGGGAGCCAGCGGATCATATGAGATCAGATTACCCTGAGTTGTTTGGAGTTCTTAGAGAGCCGAGCTCATACGTGAATTCGAGGACGAATTCCTCGTTAGTGGGGGAGAATTGTAACAGCCCAGTATTTCTGGCCCAGCTAGGCCCATTAGATTCAGAAGAAACCCTAGGTATTTTGCTATAAATACCTCTCTTTCCTCTTCTTTTTGCACAAAAACCATATCCCTAAATGAAAATCTACAGAAATCGAGCCGCCGGAGAGAGAAAGTGACGACCCATTGATTCAAGATCCATCCGTGCGTAGATCTTCTCGTTTAGCATCGACACATGTGAAAGGTAACTCCGAAAATCCAATTTCCGATAGGTTTAACCCTTGGCCGAACCTTAAATCGATAGTAACTTTCAAACCGTGATGAATCTCAGAAATCCGAGACCACCACCGGACTCCTCTCGACGAGACGAAGCCAGCACCGCGAACGGTTTCTCCGTCAGCATCGGACGCCCTCACTCGCCCGAAGAAGTTACGCCACGCGCCGCCGGAAGCCCACGCGCCGTCGCCGGTCCGCCGTTGCCGCCGGTGACTTTTCCGGTAAGCTCCGCCGCCCCTCCGCCGTGACTCGCCGGTGACTCATTGAGTTGACTCGGTGACTCGCTGAGTCGACTCGGTGACTCACTGAATTGACTCGGTTAACTGGTTTAGTTTGGTCTAATTCGGCTAACCGGTTCAAATCAATTTCATCCGGGTTAAATCTGGTTTAGGAGGTTAAATCAATTTTATCTGGGTTAATTGGTTTAAATTAATTGGAACCGGTTTATTTTAATTCGACTGGTCTACTCAATTCGATCCGGTTAGTTAAATTAATTTCGGTTTAGTCGGTTAGATTTGGTTTGGAATGGGTGACTTTTCAATTGACCATATCTAGTTCATCCCGTGCCCGATTTAAGTCAAACGAAAGCCTATCTCACCCGATTTTTCGCCCTGATTTCAGATTTGGATTCTGTTTGAGCACAGGAGCCTCTAAATTACTCTTTTACCCTTTTTAAGGTGAGAGCTATTTCGTAACTCTTCGTTTTCCGTTTTAAGCCTCCAAATATGTAGTATAGTATCTAAACGTGCTCCGTTTGTTTGCTAAGTCTCTAGGTTGTTTGTTAAATTGGAGATAGGATTATAGAGGATTCAACCGATTGTTTTCATTGTCGTTAAACTGTTATTGCTTGTTATATATATGTAAATATAAATATATAAATATATTTGTAGAGACGCGTTGTGATGTGAGTAGGTGAGATTACGGGGGTACAGAGACGGAGTTATGTACTTGGGTCGTATTGTGTGCGGGGGCACGGCAACCTAAGTCGATCTGTTGCCGGGGTCCTAAGATCGATAAAGCGTCCTCTGGGCGGTGCGGTGGACACGACGTCCATCACGGAGACTCAGTGGAGTGGTGTGGGCGATCACTTGATTCGCTAGGACCTTGCTTGCTTCTTGGGCACATTAGGTGCCGTGATTGTGCATGTTTAGGCTAGACTACCTTATTTGGAGTGCTTGGACCGAGTCCGTGGACTTGCGTTTTAGCATCCCATACCTCGCTGAGCGACTCCCCTGTTGCTCATCCCTCTTTCTTTTCATCCTTTCAGGTGAGCCTGCCGAGTAGATGGATGCTTAGCTGGGATTGGTGCTTTTGGGCGTTTCATCGTTGTTTTCAGCATTTTGTTTTAAACATTGATTTACGGTTTTATTCCAGTTTATCGCATTGTTGGACTAGTTGTTTCAGTTGAATATTTATTGGAGTTTATTGGAGTTACGTGAGTTGCAAGTTAGAGTTACAATGAGTCGGGTATTACAATTCTCATCTTCATTTAGCCATCTTTCAATTTGTCGCAGAGCGTATATGTGTATCTTTCGTTGGTTTTCATTTCCAAGAAAATGGGAAAAAAATACGATTTTTCAATCTGTGGGAATTCAACGCGTGGAAAAAGCTCTTTCTCATGTTGCATTTCTTTGGTTTTGATTGGATTGAATGTTGATTTATATATGACAAGAGTGAAAAGACATTCCATTGACAATGTTGCGTAACTGATATGGTCAAAATTTTGACTTATTTTTCGTGCCAATTACGTAAGTATTAACAAACTTATTTTCTCTTGCGATTCCTGTATAAAGCACGAACGCATAATTTTGGAACATAAGTGCAGTGCTTTAAAATAGTTATTGCAAATCCACGAGTGTCTTTTTACTTCTTATTGTTCTTGCTTATCTTGCTCTTGTTATACAATCGCTTTTTAAACTAATCTGAATAAGTTAGTTTTAAGAGAGACAAAAGTACATGTTGAAGAAGATGATCGCGTTCATTGCTTATCTGCTCTTTTTTATCATCTTCTCAAGTTTTAGCTTTGCAGGGATAACGACAGAGAGTCCTTTGTCTATAGGACAAACCCTCAGCTCCCCTGAATCCCTGATAGAGTTTGTTGGGGTCAAAAACCCCTCGACGAATACAATAGCCGAAAACAAGATCGGACGATCGGACACGGACATACGTCCATTTCGGATAAACAGAATTTCGTATAAATCATGAGTAATACGAAGTATCGATAGCTTCGTATGAATAACCTTTCATACGAAAAGACTCAACGGACAACATTTCATAGGAAACGGACGACATGACATACGAAACAGACGACATTCCATACGAAACAGGTCAATCGGACAAACACATCTTTCGACAGGAACTACGGATAGACGAAACATCCGAACGGACAACTTCCGAGCTAAACCAGATCGGACCGAGCTAAACCAGCTCGGAAATTCCGAGCTGAACCAGCTCAGACCGAGCTAAACCAGCTCGGAATTTCCTAGCTAAACCAGCTCGGAGAAATCAGTTCGGATCTGAACTCTTCCCTTATCATTTTCTGATCATGATTCACTCCTTCGGAAGTTCCGAGCTGAATGCATCTCTTGGAAACTTCCGAGCTGGATTTTGCTTCTCCAAACTTTCTGAACGGATAGCGTATGATCAAACATTTGCCGATATCTCATTCTACGGAAGCGCGACTAGCCACAATCCATCTTCGGAAACATCGGAAGCGCGACTAGCCCATTCGGCAAATAGGTCAACCGCGGAAAGATAATTTCCGAAGAAAGAAGACAAACTCGAAGAAGTAAAGATGAAGAGATCTCCGAGATAAAGAGGAAAATCCGAGATGAAAATGTAAATCTTAACCGAAAAAGGAAGGAGATAACAACAGGAAGATTTTCGCAAATCTTGCGGGAAAAAACTTGAAGCCGACTTGCCGCATCTATATAAGGAGATGGTAGTCATACAATTTTGATATAGCGAAAAACCTAGCATCTAGACTTAGAACTACGAATGGCTTGATCCCTTTCTAAGGGTACATATGCAGCCTTTCATAAGGTTCAGCTGTAACATCTTAAACTTTTATTCCATGTACTTCGTTTCCGATTCTTTCTATCAATAAAAATATCTTCTGGATCTCTCTTGTCGTGTTTCTTACATTGAAATTCCTGTTCCCTAAAAAGTTAGCTCTACAAGTTTTGACAGTGCGAATTTCGACTCTCACAGTTTGGCGCCGTTTGTGGGGACATATAAGTTTCTTACACTTAAAAACTACCGACTAGCAGATCCGTAGATATAGCCACCAACGGAGACAAAACGAAACATCCACTAGCGATCAACGTTGCAGCAGACGCAACCGCAGTACACAGTACATGACACCATGGCGGACAGCGCTACAACAAACGCAGCCGCAACTGATTCAACAAAAGTCGACATAGCGCTGGCCAATTTAAAGAAGACGACAGACGACATAGCGCTGGCCGATCTAAAGAAGAAGACATCCGACATAGAGCTGACCGATCTAAAGAAGAAGACAGCCGATATAGCGCTGGCCTATTTAAAGAAGAAGACAACCATACCAACGCAAAAACTCAGTAACGAAAAGACTCGAGGCAGAAGACAAAGGAGCACTTAGGCGGTGAACTTCAGAATGACCGAGCATAGGTGACTCGACTTCTCAACGCCTTACGGCTCAAGGAGAAACCTTATGATAAATCATCCACAACTTGCAAACAAGCAAACCTCTCTTGCGGTCAGATCTAACACAACAGATCTATCACCACTAATCCAACCAATAAGGATCGAGACAACTATCGACGTCGACGGATAAGATTGCATGGACGCAACCTCAAACAAAAAAGAGTAGTAACAAGAATACCAACATCGGATCGGAATTCGTCGAAACCGAAGAGAAAATTTTGTGGTGTTCAAAGATCTTCTTCGTTATAACTCACTTTACGATATGTCCGATTGTCGAGATAAGTACCTAAATTCGTATTCGCCTTATCATCATCAATTACTTTATACATTACTCCGATTTATCCAACTTCTTTATGACTTATCGATTTTAGCTTTGGTACAAGTTTTCTGCTTTCAACGCTTTATGACTATAGGAATTACTAATATCTCTAACTTATGTAGAAACTAACATGATAAACTCTTGATCAAAATCGTAAATATCCCGTCAAATCTTTTCATGTGTTCAACATACAGTCTATTTCTCTTTGATTTCGTTTACATGTTAAGCATCTTGATTTGGGACTTTATGGTTATACATCATAATCTGATTCTAACCGATTTCCATCATCGAACGAGTCTCCGACTTTGTTACATTTTAAGATCCAGCCGTGACGCCAAGTAGCCAAACAACCAACAATCATACCGGAGTCAAACGGCCCGACAAATCTGCTTTAATAAGTTGCTGCACCGTCACGCCGCAGCCGAGTCAGACTATCCCTAACCAGTCGTCGTCAATGCCCCACCATCATACCAGCTAGCGTTCCAAGCTATCCTAACATCAAGCTTCTCAATCATCAACGTACAAAATTTAGTATATATCTGCATACAGTAGATTCAGTGAGCAATAATAAGAAACCAAGTGGAGAAGCGATTCATCGATAAATCATCAACGGTCACCTTCTTGCTATCTAAGAATATTGTCTCATCGTAGCCGATCGTGCAAGTGATAAAAACGTCCAAGCAGTGTAACTCGACAAACAACACATTCGTATACGTCCTGTTCGGCCGATGGGATTTTCGCTCAGCTTGAAGTTCCCGTGGTCAGTTCGAGTTTGCGATCAATTCGCGAGTGTACATCTCTATCGTTCGGCGCAGACTACATAGCTCCTGCTTATGTCACGCTCGGGCCTCGAGATATCTCATAAATACAATCAACACACTATATGATGCATCTTGCCGATCATATTTTACTCAGCTTGTCCGCAGTCAAACTATTCAGCATCTCCGATCGGAACACCAAGAACGGATGGTCCACGACTAAACCAACTCGGATGTACCGCGACAAGGCTATCCATACAATGAGCCTGCTCGGACAGGTTGTCGTATGGTCCTTTCGCGCAACATGCTCGAAAACTCGGACAGCACGCTCGCCAACTCGTGCAGCTTGCTCGGCAACTCACTCAGCTTGCTCGGCAACTCACTCAGCTTGCTCGGCAACTCGCGCAGTTTGCTCAGCAACTCGCGCAACGCGCTCGAAAACTCGTCCAGCGTGCTCGGCAACTCACGCAGCACGCTCGGCAACTTGCAAAATGTCTGGAAACTCGCGGAATGCTGGGAAACTCCGAGCAGGCAGATCAACTCGGAATTTCGAGGTAACCAGTTCGGATTTTCTGAGCTAACCTCATTACTTTCCGATATAAAAAAATAAAAAAATCAGCTCGAACGAAGCTGCTCGGATAATCCCGAGCTGAAAAAAAAATATTTCACCACGGCCGAAACTGCTCGGACAATCTTGAGCTGGAAAAAAAAAAGAGAAAAAAAAAATCAACTCGGTTGAAAGAGGAGAGCCAGCTCAAAAAAAAAGGGAGAAGGAGAAAAGTCAGCTCGGACAATCCCGAGCTACACCAAAAAAGAGGCAGCCACAAAAAAGGACAAACAATATCCGAGCTGTACATGCTCGCACATTCATAATGCATGAGTTCATGAATTCTCGGCTAAATATAATTAGCATCATGATCCTCATCCAGAAAAAATAAAATAAAATATATGTATATATATATACATATTCTTTGACATGCTCATAATGTTGTTGTGTTGACCAAGTCTTCCTGAACAAAACCGAAAGGCGTACATCCTTACTAGCCGAGCGGTCCCACAAGGAATCTGAAGCAAGACCATGCTTGGATATATATAAACTTGTTTTTGCCCAAGCAAAGGAGGATAAACAACAAGCCAACAAGCCTTCCGACCATCATCTCGACACTCGGCAATACGCTAGGATCTGAGCAGAATACGTCCGTGTAGTCTTGACTCGAGGTACAAACCTTCCCGCGGCAACGACCAGATCGACAAAATTCCTTTTTGCGATTGTCTCACCACTAGCACAAAACCAGTTCGGATGCACCATTCCAACGGACAGTACACAATCGCTTTGATCGTATCATCGAACTCGGCGGACACAAAATGTCCTGCTCGGAAGACTTGATCACGCGACGAAGTAATCTTCTCGGAACATTTTCTCCACGTGCGATGATCAAACTAATGATACGAACGACGCGATCATGCATTTGCCCGCATCCAAAATTGCCAACAAGAAATTATGAATACTACAAATCCAATGTCCGCAGTTGAAGGCTCCTCGACAACGACCTAGTCCTATGGAAAGTTTCCCAGAACGCGGCTAAACGAAACACATGCAAACCAGGAGAGAACCTAGAAGGAACGAACATAGTTACCAAAGTAGTTCGCCGTGGAGCATACGAACTTGTTAACATGGACGACGACAAGAATTCAAGAAGTTGGAATGCAACACATTTTGAAGAAGTACTATCACTAGAACGAGATTTCCGAACATCTCATGAAACACCTGGACTACAAGACGGCTTGATCCCCTTAAGGGATACGTAGACAGCCGATGTGTTGATCGGTTCAGCTGTCCCTCCTTTTCAAAAAAGGGGGGAGTGGTTCCGTTTATATCTATACTTCCACATCGGAATTCAGAATTTTTTAAAACAATTCTAGAATTCAAAACTTGTCCGACAAAATTACTTGGAAACCTCAAAAGAACCATCTCAGAACTTCCGATCAAATCATCTAGGAAAGTCCGAGCTAATCAAGTAAATCAGCTAAGAACTTTCTATCAAATCAGCTAGGAAAATCCGAGCTAATCAAACAAGTCAGCTCAGAACTTCCGAGCAAATTAGCTAGGAAAGTCCGAGCTAATCAAACAAGTCAGCTCGGAACTTCCGAGCAAATCAGCTAGGAAAGTCTGAGCAAATCAGCTAGAACTTTCTAGCAACTCAGCTAGGAAAGTCCGAGCAAATCAGCTAGTAACTTTCTAGCAAATCAACTAGGAAAGTCCGAGCAAATCAGCTAGGAACTTTCCAGCAAAACAGCTTGGAAAGTCCGAGCTAATCAAAAAAGTCACCTCGGAACTTCCGAGCAAATCTGCTAGGAAAGTCCGAGCAAATCAGCTAGGAAATTTCTAGCAAATCAGCTAGGAAAATCCAAGCTAATCAAACAAGCCAGCTCGGAACTTCCGAGCAAATCAGCTAGGAAAGTCCGAGCAAATCAGCTAGGAACTTTCTAGCAAATCAGCTAGGAAAGTCCGAGCAAATCAGCTAGGAACTTTCTAGCAAATCAGCTCGGAAAGTCCGAGCCAATCAAACAAGTCAGCTCGGCAACTCCGAGCTGACCACTTTCCGCAGAAAATCCGAGCTGACCACTCTCCGTGGAAATTTTGAGCTGACCACTCTCTGCGTAAATTCCGAGCTGACCACTTTCCGCAGAAAATCCGAGCTGACCACTCTCCGCGGAAATTCCAAGCTGACCACATTCCGCGGAAATTCCGGGCTGACCATTCTCCGCGGAAATTCCGAGCTGATCACTCTCCGCGGAAATTCTGAGCTGACCATTCTCCGCAGAAATTCCGAGCTGACCACTTTCCGCGGAAATTCTGAGCTGACAACTCTCCTCGGGAAGTCCGAGCGAAACACTTATCTCGTACATCCAGTTTACTCAAACAACTCCAGAAAATGGATCATAGCTAGAAGCATTCCGCAAAAGTTCAACTCCCCAACCAAACGCTTGGATTTGTCTGGTAACAAAAATAACCTCATTCTCGTTATTATTTAATTTATTTCTCTTAGATAGAAATTATGACATAAACTTTGTAGTTCAGAATTCGCCTACTATTACGTCGCGTGCATAATTGTTAGAAATAGCTATCTTGTCTGCTGACGGCCGCAGCAGACAAACACATACATCCTTTACGGATATTAGCTAACACGTCTTATATGGATTGAGGCTCTATACATCCAACAAACATATAAAAGCGTGCTATATAAATTTTAAATACCGTCAAGGTATGTTTATTATCGGCGAAGGGAACATAAGTCGAGAGGTCGATAATAATTCCTGAGAACGGGTTATCGATAGGTCTTCAAATCCGCCGCACCAGTACTGGAGTCAATAATAGACCCCAAAAATCCAGTATGACGCTACTCAGCACACTAGTAAAATGACGTTTTAACCAAGTATATCTTGGTTTGGTATTTTTGAAAGGTGGTCCTGCGGATACCGGCTTATTTTCGATGGTAAAAGATGCGAGGCGAGAGTTTCGCGGAAAATCGGGATCGAAAATCCAAACCCAGTAAAATGCAACACACTGGTCTCGACAATGTCATTATTGAGTACACGACCGACTTGGGAATGTAAGACGGCAGACCCCCGCACTAGTACTGAAGTCAACCGTAAAAATCTTAAAAATCCAGTAAGACGCTCCCGTGCACACTGGTCTCATCATTATAAGTCCACAAGAGAAAAACGTTTTGTTAATTATCGGGCTCGAAACCCAGTAAAACGCTTCCGAGCACACTGGTCTAATCATTATAAGTCCATAGAGAAAAACGTTTTGTTATTTCTCGGACTCGAAACCCACTAAGACGCTTCCGAGCACACTGGTCTAATCATTATAAGTCCGCAAGAGAAGGACGCTTTTCTCGAACACAATTTCGAAACCCAGTAAAACGCTTCCGAGCACAATGGTCTAATCATTATAAGTCCGCAAGAGAAGTACGCTTTGTTATTCCTCGGAGTCAATTTCGAAACCAAGTAAGACGCTTCCGAGCACACTGGTCGAATCATTACAAGTCCACAAGTGGAGTACGTCTTGCTACTCCTCGGACTCAATTTCGAAACCCAGTAAGAAGCTTTCGAGCACACTGGCCTAATCATTACAAGTCCGCAAGAGGAGTACGTCTCGCTACTCCTCGGACTCAATTTCGAAACCCAGTAAGACGCTTCCAAGCACACTGGTCTAATCATTACATGTCCGCAAGAGGAATATGTCTTACTATTCGTTGGACTCAATTTCGAAAACCCAGTAAGACGCTTCCGAGCTCACTGGTCTCAATCATCTCATGTTCGTAAGTAGAGTATATCTCGCTAACCTTCGAACTTAACTCGAAACCCAGTTAGGCGCTTTTGAGCACGCTGGTCTTCGTCATCACCAATCGATAAGGCGGGTATATCTCGCCAACCTTCGAACTCAAAACTTGATTCGAAATATGGCAGAACGCTTCTACGCGCGTTAGATTTAATCGCTATCCCATTAACCTCAAGACTCAGAATACACATCTGAGTGCAATGCTCCTAAAGCACCAAGGGTCAAACGTTAAATCACACTTTCCTCCGGGAATTATACGAAGCTTTCTGGAAAAGCCTTCAAGCTATACGAAACCAACTCGTACAGTCTATACAGATCTGATGAAGGAGATTTTATTTCGTTAAAATCTGCTCGACTTTTCTGCATTAATCGACCTAACGTCAACACGACAGTTCAGCTTCTCGGACGTACAAATCGTACAAATCGTCCTAGCAGGCTCGACAAACTAACCTGAAACCAAATCCTACTAAAAAACCGAGCAGCCTTACTTAGAAAATCCGAGCAGGCCTACTCGGAAAATCCGAGCAAATTTGCTTAGAAAATCCGAGCAGATTTGCTCAGAAAATCCGAGCAGATTTGCTCTGAAAATCCGAGCATATTTGCACAGGAAATCCCAGCAGACTTACTCGGAAAATTCCGAAGACAGGCGCGATTTCTCTCTCGGACTCATCACATTCGTAAACACGACCAGTTCACAATTCAACGCACATTCTCCACTTCTTTTCTTGTCCGAATATGGAAGCGTCGACGAAAGACCAACAATGGATTTCCAAACATCCAACGACAAAACTTAGAACTACGGACGGCTTGATCCCTTTCTTAAGGGTACGTAGGCAGCCTTTCATAAGGTTCAGCTGTAAACAAAAATTCTTCGCTTGAAGTAAAGAAGCATCAAGGTCAAACACCGGACGACCAATGGTTCTGAAGAAAATTTCAATAACATACGGAATTGCTCGGAAGACTTCGCACAAAAAATCAATTACGACCGAAAGATCCAAAAGGGTCACCATGTACACGCCAACGGATGTGAGTCGACTTACTCGATAGGCCGGAACAAATCCAACTCGAAAATGCCATTCCAAAAAATCCGTCTAACTTGACGTACAAGACGAAGGCCAAAATGCGACAAACGATTCAGACAACCCTTCGTCGCAAACGAAAGAGCGACAAAACAGAAAGGGCCGAACCAAGTCTTTCGGACAATTGCTTTCACCTCGAATACAAAATAACCTCGCCATCATCGCACTTGAGTCTGACAAGCTGGGGGGCTAAATGTTGGGGTCAAAAACCCCTCGACGAATACAATAGCCAAAAACAAGATCGGACACGGAAAAACATCCATTTCGAATAAACAGAATTTCGTATAAATCACGAGTAATGTGAAGTATCGATAACTTCGTAAGACTCAACATACAACATTGCATAGGAAACGGATGACATTTCATACGAAACGGACGATATTCCATACGAAACAGATCAATCGGAAAAACACATCTTTCGAAAAGAACTACGGATAGACGAAACGTCCGAACGGACAACTTCCGAGCTGAACCAGCTCGGAACCAGCTATACCAGCTCGGAATTTCCGAGCTGAACCAACTAGCTCGGATCTGAACTCTTCCCTTCTCATGTTCCGATCATGATTCACTCCTTCGGAAGTTCCGAGCTGAATGCATCTCTTGGAATCTTCCGAGCTGGATTTTATTTCTCCAAACGGGATAGCGTATGATCAAGCATTTTCCGATATCTCATTCTACGGAAGCGCGACTAGCCGCAATCCATCTTCAGAAACATCGGTTTATACTTTCTTGGCCGATAAACCAATTTGTCGGATAAAGTTAAAGGAAATACGAATATAGGCCCAAACATACAACATTCGCATGTCAGAAACTTTGGGACGAATGAAGAAGTTTGTACATAAACGGACTCGGACCGTCCGTTCTCGGCCCATTCGGAAAATAGGTCAAACCACGGAAAGATAATTGCCGAAGAAAGATGATAAACTCGAAGAAGTAAAGATGAAGAGATCTCCGAGCTAAAGAGGAAAATCCGAGATAAAAATGTAAATCTTAACGGGAAAAGGAAGGAGATAACAACAGAAAGATTTCCGCAAATCTTGCGGAAAATATTCTCGAAGCCGACTTGCCGCAGCTATATAAGGAGATGGTAGTCATACGATTTCGATATAGCGAAAAACCCTAGCAACTAGACTTAGAACTACGAATAGCTTGATCCCTTTCTAAGGGTACTTAGGCAGCCTTTCATAAGGTTTCAGCTGTAACATCTTAAACTTTTATTCCTTCTACTTCGTTTCCGATTCTTTCTATCAATAAAAATATCTTCCGGATCTCTCTTGTCGTGTTGTTTACATTGAAATTTATGTTCCCTAAAACGTTAGCTCTACAAGTTTTGATAGTGCGAGTTTCGACTCTCACATAGTTTATGAACTGGGGTTCTTCAGTCCTGTGACTCTCAAAATCAGTATGTCGGAATCTGGTACAAGGGTATCATCCTACGGGTGGTTGTGTGGGTGGCCAACAGAGAAAATCCTTCTACAGAATCTTCGGAAAATCTAACTATCAGCAGCAGTGGAAATCTTTTCTTATTGGATGGAAAACAGGGCATTGTCTGGTACAGTGGAGAGACTTCTGCATCTAACGGTTCTGCATAGACAATGTTACAGGTAGTACTATATGGGAAAGCTTTGAGCATCTTGGTGATACTCTGCTCCCTTCCTCACCTCTCATGTATAATCTTGCCACTGGTGAGAAGTTAGAGTTGACTTGTTGGAAAAGTCATAATGATCCATCGCCCGGTGACTTTGTAGTTCAGATCACACCGCAAGTTCCATCACAGTTGTTTACTATGAAAGGCTCGACACCTTATTATAGAAGCGGTCCATGGGATAGAAAGAAGTTCACCGGGACACCGCTAATGGTTGAAACATATGCAAACTCAGGATCTTTTTCTTATGTAAATAGAAGCCCAAAAATTTCAAGTGTTGTTTTAACATCAGAGGGCTTACTGAAAAAGGTTTTGACATACTGGGACCGACTGGGAAGTACCCTATCAGGCTCCAGCCAATTCATGCGATGTGATGTTTATGGTGTATGTGGACCTTTTGGGTTGTGCATAATGTCAGCATCTCCAAAGTGTAAATGCTCCAAAGGGTTTGTACCCAAATCTTCTGAGGAGTGGAAAAGAGGTAACTGGACTAATGGTTGTGTGAGGCGAACCGAACTACTTTGTCAAGGAAACTCTACCGGTAAAGATGTAAACGTCTTCCATCATGTTCCTAACATAAAGCCTCCAGATCATTACGAGTTTGCTAGTTCTGTGGATGCTGACAACTGCTACCAAAGTTGCCTCCGCAACTGTTCTTGCTTGGCCTTTTCTTTTATTCGTAATATTGGGTGCTTAATATGGAATCAAGACCTAATAGACGTAATGCAATTTTCTGAGGGAGGAGAGCTTCTTTCCATTCGTCTTGCACGCTCTGAACTAGGTATGGCTTAAAAAGAAACTCTATATTTTGGGTAGTAGCATTCCTTATTGTGTAATTTGTTTGTCTTCTATATCTTAGGTGGAAATAGTAGCAAGATGACCATTGTTGCTAGTGTTGTGAGCCTTTCTCTTTTTCTGGTACTTATTTCTGCTGCATTTGTTTTCTGGAGATACAAACTGAAACATAGTGGTAATTATCGATTTGTTGTGCTTATCTATTCATTTCTTTCCTAAATGGTAACAAACTGATGGCTTTACCATGCATGTATCTATCTATTCTTGTAACTCTATTTCAGCTAATATTGCAAAGGAAGCCTCACAAGATGCATGGAGGAATGGTCTAAAACGACATGATCTCTCAGGTTTAAATTTCTTTGAGATGATTACCATTGAAACTGCTACCAATAATTTCAGTTTATCAAATAAACTCGGACAAGGTGGATTTGGTTCAGTTTACAAGGTCCGAGAATTTTCATCTTCTTTGCTCTTTTGTATTCACCATTTATATTCTCGAGAGATGACCTTCACCAATCTGTTTCAGGGAACGCTACAAGATGGGAAAGAAATTGCTGTTAAACGGCTTTCTAGCAGCTCAGGGCAGGGCAAAGAGGAGTTCATGAATGAAATAGTACTCATCTCAAAACTACAACACAAGAACTTAGTTCGAATTTTGGGATGTTGCATTCAAGGAGAAGAGAGGCTACTGATTTATGAGTTCATGTTTAACAAAAGCCTTGATACTTTTCTCTTTGGTAGGTTTCTTTTTGCATCATAGCATTCCTATTGGGAGTTTTTCTATACATGCACAACAGTTTTTCTATCCAAGGTATTGCTCGTGGACTTCTCTATCTCCATCGTGACTCACGCCTAAAGGTCATTCACCGAGACCTCAAGGTGAGCAATATCCTTCTAGATGAGAAGATGAACCCAAAAATATCAGATTTTGGATTGGCTCGGATGTATCAGGGAACCAAATATCAGGACAACACTCGTAGGGTTGTAGGAACTCTGTAAGAATCTATTGCAAGACATGCTTAACAAGATTTTTTTTTTTTTTTGGTATCAATGTTAAAGACATGCTTAGCAAGACTCATAGTCATAATGATACATTTACTTGGGGTGAAACCTTTTGATGTTTTCACAGAGGATATATGGCTCCTGAGTATGCATGGACTGGAAGATTCATTGATGGTGAAGAAGGAAAAAACCTTCTTGCATATGTAAGTGAGACTTTATGTTTCCATACACTTAATTGCATAGGTTTCAAAACGTTTGCTGCTCTTATGTTTTTAAGATGTGAAAAAACTAAACAATAGGCATGGGAATCTTGGTGCGAAAACGGAGGAATTGATATCTTGGACCATGATGTTGCTGATTCATGCAACCCATCTGAAGTTGGGAAATGTGTGCAGATTGGTCTCCTCTGTGTTCAACACCAACCTGCAGACAGACCCAACACACTTGAGTTGCTGTCTATGCTCACTACAATATCAGATCTTCCATCACCTAAACAACCCACGTTTGTAGTGCACAGCAGAGATGAAGAATCCATGTCTAAGGATTTGATCACCGTCAATGAGGTGACACTATCCGTGATCCTTGGGCGTTAAGAATTAATGTGTGGTGGAAAATTTGTATCATTGAAGTATTATAGATTGTTCTCCTTAAAGAGATCCATTTTTTCAATGTTGATAATAATCATAAAACAAAAAGTAATAAACTAACAAAATTAGAGGATCCCTTGTGCCAATTTCTTGTCTCCAACCATGTTCAAAATCTGGTTTTTGCTAAAAAGTTGCAGGATTTTTTGTCGTTTGCAGCTCAAAAAACTATGCGTAATGGCCCAAAAACCCCACCCAAAAATTTTGTTAAAAAGGCCAGCCCAAAAGCCCAAATCCACCAAGCCCATTTTCTTTTTTCTCAAAACCCTAGGCAGCCCCTATAAATATGAGCCTAACCCTTCCCTAAAACTCATCTTTTTCTTCTGCTGCGAAGCCCTGTCGGAGTGTGGAGCCGTACGAAGCCCTAGGAGTTACTATTCACGTTTCCAAGCTTATTGTTGATCCATGTAATCCCCGAACCCGTAGATCTAGGCTTTTCAAAACCAAAAAGTATGTTTTCATTCGTTTCTCAAAAAATACCCTGAATCCCGAGAACACCACCGTGACCGCCTCGCCGAGACGAACCCATAGCAGCCGAGCGGACCCCGACGCGCCGCCTCACGCGCCCACACGCGCCCCACGCGCCGGAGAGGAGCCGGGCGCGTGAGATCCACGCGCGCCGGAGGAGCCGACGCGCCGACCGCCGGAGCCACCCGCCGCCGCCGCCGACCGGAGCCGCCACCCATCGCCGGAGATTCGCCGGAGCACCGCCGCCGTCCACCGCCGACCGTTGGCCGCCGCCGTTGACCGCCGGTCCGGTTAGGTTGGTTCAGTTCGGTTTAATTTCCAAATCAATTCGATTTCGATTTAAATCAATTTCGTTCGGTTTAATCCGGTTTTCCCAATCCAATTTCGATTTCGGTTTTCCCTTTGGTTCAATTTCAATTTCCGGTTCAATCCAAAACCAATTCCAATTCGATTTCAATTTAGTTCGATTTGGTTTATGATTTGAACTTTCAACTTCCTTCGATCATAACTAGACCGTCTTAAACCCGATTTGAGTGATTCAAAAGCATAAACCGCTTCTTTTTTCGCCCTCTTTCCAGATCTGCTGTCCGTTCGGTCTCATGAAGTCCCCCAAATTACGAAAATGCCCTTTTTGGCTAAGGTGAGGTTTCAGTTCTATCCTTGCTTGCCATGTTCCTTTCTGGACGATAGTCCTTCGTTAATATGATCTTTCCTAGGTAGCGTAGGTTTACTTGAGTACTCGATGTGTCTTGCTTGCTGAACGTAGAATGCTAAGTTATCACTTAAACTGAAAACGTTGTTTGTGTGTGATGGACTTGAAGGGTTTAGAACTGTGGTAGGGCCCCCGAAAGGGTGTTTGGTGGTGGCTTGCGTATAACGAGTTTTGGTACGTAACCCTTGAATCGTCGTAAGGGGGGTTTCGGCGAGCTCCCCGTTTTCGTTGGAGTAGGAGTTGGGCACCAGGGCCAATGGCATGCTCCGGGGCTGTTTATTTTATTGCACTCTGTGGTCGATTTGTTTGCGCTTCATTTAGTAGAAGTCCATTGGGACATAGGTTGCGTGATGAAAGCCTTCGGGTGATGTTTGCAAGGTGATATTAGCCTAAGACTTGTGATTCGTAATTGGGTAGTGTAAGCTGGGACCGCGGGTTCCCTAAATCCGCCCCTCACTGGGTAATTGTGTTTGAAACAATTGCTCAAACCTCCTCTTCCTTTTCCACCTGTCCCCGTTTTCCTTGCAGGTCCGGATGCGGGATTGATTCGATCGGGTGATGACATTGGTGTATTTGAATCCGAAGAGAGTGCCGGGTCCTGGGACAAGTTGAGTGACATCCCGGTTGGACCAAAATGGGCTCCACGGGTGTCCTAATGCCGCGTCTCTGGCTTAACCGGGAGGCGGGTATTACAATTTGGTATCAGAGCCTAGGTTAAGATCTCCCAGTCCTATCCTGGGAGATCAGCTTTCGTTGTTTTCCCAAAACCTCGATTTCAATCTTTTTCAAAAAGCGTTTGCGAATTTTTTTTGAAACAGATACATTGTGAAAACATTTTTCAAGCACCAATATACATTACTGATTATCTCCTGTGGTGACCTCTTTTAGTATCGATTTCTGCAGGATGTCTTCTGATTCAGGCTCCGAATCTGGGTCCGAGTACGCACCTAGCCCCACCAGTGTTCTACGCACCTGTTCATCGAGCAGGAGGAGTGCACCACCGCGCCAAAGGAGACGACTCACGATCGGGACTCCAGCCGCGACCCCGGGACCTGTCCGGCCACCTACACCACACCCTAGGGGTAGACTTGTGATTCATGCAGCTGGGAATTTTACGAGGCTAGTGAGAGGTAGGGGAGGACCACGGAAGATGCCCCTAGTTGTTCCGACCGCACCTGCAGAACCAGTAGAGACACCCAGGACACATAGGCCAGGGAAGGAGCATGTAGTGGAGGAGAGTCAGCCCGACCCCCCAGTTCAGGTTTGCTTCATGACTGTGAGACCTTCAGATCCGCGTGACCCGGCTTTCCCGGACTTTGGACCAGAGGCGATACCGCAGACAGACGACACCCCGGGATAGTCGACTGCGAGGCCACCGGCTCCGGCCCCACCTCGGGACGTTCCCCGACCATTTCAGATGGTAGGAATGAGTGTACATGATTACCTGGAGGCATTCATTCTGAGAGCCAGTGGTACCTACCCTAGATCCCCGATCCATTTGATGACCATGTTCATGGGTGGGTTGTTACCTGAGATTCGTCAGGGGATGACAGATGGGAGCGACTATGGAGACTACGGATTAGTGGTGATGGCAGCCCGATATTCAGAGTCCATAGAGAGGAACCAGAGAGACTTCACATACCGGTAGCAGATGAGAGAGAGGCGTCGGGAAGATGAGGACATTCGGCGACGAGTGATGGCCGAGCAACAGGCCACTTGGGACAAGGAGCAGCGTTTGAGGCGAGAGCAGGAGATTGCAGATCGTGACTGGCTGAGAGAGCAGAGGTCCGCCTTAGGACGGTCCCGAGAGAGGTTTGAGCGGCAACGGGCGGAGTAGGCCCACTAGCAGGCTGAATGGGAGCAGGAGCGAGAGCAGAGGATCTAACAGGAGCAGGATGCCCGCGGCTATGCTTGGTTGGATGAGCAGCTGAACATTCCGGAGCAAGGACCGGAGGGATTTGATCAGCAGCAGGCTGCACCGAGTCAGGAGCAGGCAACAGTACCACCCGTGATCACCATCACAGATTCAGAGCCAGATTCAGACCCGTCAGAGGATGGAGGTGATAAGCAATTAATCAGTTCCTCTTCACTTACTTCAGTTGCAAGTATACAACCTAGTCGTTACAGTTTTGAGGTGTCAATCCACTCGGGTGATTTAAACGCACTAAGAATGCATGTGTTCTCTTAATCTAAGTGCAACCAAATAAGTTTGTGGGTTTTATATCTAAAAACTAACAATAGAGCCAAATTCCAAACATGATTAAACCTGATTATGGTAACAATTGTCAGATTAAAACAGGGTAAGAACAGAGCATAAACAGAGCAATAAGTTGATTGAAAACAATTGATTAAAAGCTAATTTCCTTGGGTTGAGTTTTGGTTCGGGTGATCATTATTCAGTTCAGAAGCATTTAGCAAACAATGGGTGATTTCTTAGGCTAAGAACAACGACTTCCAGTTAATCCACTCTCGTGATAATAACCCTATACCTATCAAGCATTAACATCAACTCTCGTTGGAAATTTCAAGATAGCTATGCGATAAGATCAAGTTCTTACTACCACTAAACACCTTAAACATCAACTCTCGTTGGCTAAGAATGTAAAGCACTTGATAGAGATTCAAACATAAACTACACCTCTCGGTGCTAGCAACATTTAGGATCTAGGAGATGATTGGCCATTTCAATCCTAGCATTAAGAACTTCTAGCAAGTAAGAAACCAATATTCCCAAGTTATTAAACAACCTAAACCATTCCTAGATCAACCTTACCTCAGCTCAAACCCAGAAACCTAAAGGAAACTACTCACTAGCCATAGCAACAATAAAACAAGACATGATTTAGATGAACATAAATTAAATAAGTATGAAGAACTCCAAAGAAGAACTTAAGAACACAACTCAAATTGCATAAAAGATCAAGAAAACTAAATTGTTTGAAGTACTTGTTTACAAGATGTGATCTGGCTCTTCATACACACCAAGAGCTCTTAAATAGATCTAAAAAATGTGCACAGGTCGAACACAAACACATGGGGTAGTCTACAAGCCAAAAGCAAAAAGGAAAAGTGGCATGTGGGAAAAAGTAGCTTCACAGCGGCCTGGGTAGGCCGCTGCGGAACTTCGCTATGCAGTCACAGCGGCCTGGGTGAGTCGCTGCGCAGGCCGCTGGAGAAAATGGTCTTCCGCTGGTTCTTCATAGCGGCCTGGGGATGCCGCTGTGCTACCCCGCTGTGAGGTCCCAGCAGCCTGGGGATGCCGCTGTGCTAGCCGCTGGAGAAATCGTGCTTCCGCTGTTCCTTCATAGCGGCCTGAGGAGGCTGCTGTGGTAGCCCGCTGTGAGTTCCTCCTTCGATCCTTAGCTGTTTTTCCACCTTGTTTAGGTGCTCCTTTGGTACCTACTTCCTCCATTGTCCTTTGGTGCTCCTTTTGGTCATCCACCACCTACAAATAGAAGAAACAAAGCAAACCTAACCTAATGATGCCTAAATGCACTAATCTAAAGCTAAGACACAATAATGTTGTCTAAATGCTTTTCCTAAAGCTAAATAACACTCTTAATCATGCCTAAAAACACCCAAAAACACAACACATCAACTCCCCCAAACTTGTTTCCTTGCTTGTCCTCAAGCAAACAACAATAAGAACAAAGGGGAGAGGTTTGAAGTTGGAGACTCATAACCAAAGAAATCTACTTTAGCCTTCAATATGATGTCCTTAGAAAATAATAACATGTTGCATAAACAAATTCCTTAACCCACTTTAATTTCTCTAGGCTTATCAACACACCAAATTTTATTCTCTTAAGCACATTGCCAAGATTCAAGCACTCAACATTCCACCAACTCTTACATTCATTTTTCTTATCAAAGTGAAGTCTCACAAATGGGGATTAGATCTCAATCAATTGGCTTGGCAATAAAAGGCTTCAAATGGTGTTTAGAGGAGGGCTTTTATCTTTTATTTTGGTGGCTAACTCTCAAGAAAAGGAATGCTAAACACTATGCAAAATGTGGCAAGACAAGAACAATTGATGCATACAATTTTCATCTCTCAAAGTCTTACCCAAAGTGTTTCCCAATCCTAGTCAATATCCCTTCATTCCCAAACTTAACCATTAAACCTTTTTTAATTTTTGGGTCTTGAGAAGCAACTCTTTTAATTTCCAAAACTCTTTTTTTTTTTTTTTGATTTCATTTTCATTTTACACTTAAGAGTTTTCCCATTACAATTTCTTTTCCCAAGTGTTTCCCCTTTCTTTTTACAAGCCTTTGGTCTTTTGTTTCTTTTACTCCCATCTCACTCTTTTCGTTTTCTCATTCCCAATCCCAATTCAAGCGCTTATACCCCAAATGCTAAACCAATATGTGAACTCCTATACTAGCCTATGAGAGCTAATCATTGTCGTTCTCATACTTTTAACCTTTTGCACATGTTAGCCTTATCAAAAAGAGGCCTCACTCAATCAATTCAATGAAGGCTTGAAGGAAAAGGGTAGGGTATTAAGGTTTGGAAACCATTCTAAGAGTGAGAATGGCCACTTGGATTAACAAAGAGTGGTAAAATGAGGTAAAGATAATCCAAGTGTGTATGTGGTGACCATGATCAAGCATTTAAAACCCATAAGCGAGAAGGTTAAATTCATTTAAGTCCAATAAGTGAATTGGTTTCAAAGTGTTTTAAGGGTTGTTTAAGCAACATGGTATGATTAGCAAGGGCATCATATTGAGTTCTAAAATCTAGATTTCTTGCAAGGCATTTATATCATTGTCTCCTATGCAAATGCTTCCTAGAATGCTACTAGACTCGATCCTAAGAAGGCGACAAATATGAAACTAAATGCTCTTTTTTTTTTCAAAATTTTCAAATTTTTTTGTTTTTTTTTTCAAAAACATAGTTATTCACAATGCATCACACAAAATAAAAGACTCAAGAGAAATAAAATGTGGTTAGGTGATCACCCCCCCAAACTTACTTCACACCGTCTCGGTGTGAAAGCAAGTCTAGGAGAGCTAAAGATGGTAAAAGAAAAGAAAATGAAAACTATATACAAAGTGGTGGTGGTTACCTCAGTAGTAAGGAGGTGCGGTGTCGTCCTCTTCCTCTCCTAAGTATAGGGACTCGTTGCTTGAGCCGGGTGATGGTTGTGGGATGTGTCCTCTGGCTCTGCGGCGTCTCTTATCAAGGGGAGGGCGACCAGGTGCTCTGCTAGACGAGCTGGTGCCTTCTCCTTGGTACTGCTGCCTCGGGAAATCCTCTGAGCTTGTTTCTTCCTCGCTTGACGAGTATCCTTCGGGCTTTTGCACCTTCCCCTTCTTTCTTGCCAGCATATAAGCCATTTACTTGACCTGACGCTTTAGTGACTTCGTCTTCTCCTTGTATACCTTCTTTGTCTTGCGTTCCAACTCCACCAGCTTCCCAATGGTCCTATCCTGAAGCTTGTTCCAGCATTCCAACTTCCGGATATAGCTATGAGCTTTCCTCAACTGTGCTCCCTGAATTACTTCGTCGGAAGCATGGAGACGATAACGGGCAGTCCCGTAGACCGGACTCGGTGGCCTAATCTGCTCAGCATCCTCTGTCGGCTCAGTAGCTTGACCTGCTCCGCTGCTTGCACCTGCTTCCATACCCTGTGAAGGGGTCTCAGCTGCTTTCCTTTTCTTCCTTTTGTTCAGTGACTCAAGCGGTTCTACAACCGTGCTGTGGAAGTAGCGTGGGTCAGGTGAGAACATGATATTGTTCTTGTCTTGTAGAGAAGTAATGGCCAGGTTTGGGAGAAGCACATTTGCGGTTTACTGTGGACCGGCCCTGAAGGTGTAAGCGATTTTGTCCTGTATCTTCCCAGCAAGGAAGTAAGTCCTTTTGGGTGGCTCTCTTCCACATGCTAGGTAGTTGACAAGATCTGCATACCATGGTAACTGCTCGTCTTTTAAGCTTTTCACTTCCTCCATCTTCAAGACTGTGTTGTACCCATCTCTCAACTCCCAATCATTAGAAGTTGTTCTTCCGGTAAAGAATCCTCTATTGGTACTTTCTCGTCAATCCTCAGCCTTGCCAAATGATCAGCCACTCCATTCTCAATGTCTTTCTTGTCTTGTATCTCAAGGTCAAATTCCTGAAGTAGAAGTATCCATCTCAACAACCTTGGTTTAGCATCCTTCTTGGCCAACAAGTGCCTCAAAGCTGCATGGTCTGTGTATACAACCACTTTTGATCCCACCAGGTACGATTTGAATTTGTCGAATGCAAACACTACCGCCACGAGCTCCTTCTCTGTTGTTGTATATCTGACTTGAGCGTCATCCAAAGTTCTGCTTGCATAATAGATCACATGGAGCTTCTTGTCTTTCCTATGGCCCAAGACTGCCCCAACTGCATAGTCACTAGCGTCGCACATGATCTCAAAAGGGAGTTCCCAGTCTGGAGCTTGTACTATCGGTGCACTCACAAGTGCATTCTTGATCTTGTTGAAAGCTTCTAGGCACTCTTCATCGAAAATGAACTCTGTTCCTTGCACAGCAGCCTTGTTAAAGGCCTTGCGATCTTTGAAAAATCCTTGATAAACCGTCGGTAGAAACCAGCGTGGCCCAAGAAGCTTCTGATCCCCTTGACTGAGTTTGGTGGTTGTAACCCCATCATTACATCTATCTTGGCCTTGTCCACTTCAATTCCTTTCTCTGAGATTTTGTGCCCAAGAACTATTCCTTCCTTCACAATAAAGTGACACTTCTCCCAATTCAGCACTAAGTTTGTCTCCTCGCAACGTTGAAGTACCCTGCACAAGTTAGACAAACAAGCAGCAAACGAAGAACCATATACATAGAAATCATCCATAAAAACTTCTACCATTTCTTCAATCAGGTCGGAAAAGATCGACATCATGCATCTTTGGAAGGTTGCTGGAGAATTACATAAACCGAATGGCATCCTTCGATATGCAAAGGTGCCATAGGTACATGTAAATGTCGTCTTTTCCTGGTCATTAGGATGAATGGGTATCTGGAAAAATCCACTGTACCCATCAAGGAAGCAATAGAATGGATGGTTTGCAAGTCTTTCAAGCATTTGGTCAATGAATGGGAGAGGAAAATGGTCCTTTCTGGTGGCTGAGTTCAACTTCCTATAGTCAATGCACATTCTATGCCCAGTTATAGTTCTTTTAGGGATTAGTTCGTTTTTCTCGTTTTTAACAACAGTTATCCCACCCTTCTTAGGAACTACATGAACAGGTGATACCCATGTGCTATCTGAAATAGGAAAGATTATGACAGCATTCAAGAGTTTCAGAATTTCTTTTTTAACCACTTCTTTCAGATTCAGGTTTAGTCTTCTTTGGTGTTCAATTGAGGTCATAGTTTCATCTTCTAAGTGGATTTGATGGGTGCAAACTGTAGGTGACAGTCCTTTTATATCATCTAGTGAGTAACCTATGGCTCTCCTATATTTTCTCAGTTCGTTTAGGAGCAAATTCAGTTCATTTTCATCAAGGTTCTCACTCACAATGACAAGGTATGATGAGTTAGGTCTTAAGAAAGCGTACCTGAGCCCATCCGGGAGTTGTTTAAGTTCTACCTTAGGTGCTTTCAGCTCACACCAATCACTGTCCAAACTAGACTCACCATTGCTAGCTGGTTTGGTTGCTTCTTCTCCTTCCATGGACCTGATACTGTGGATTTCTTGGGGTAGCTCCAAAAGCTGGTTGTCCTCTTCCATCACTTTGCGAGAGTCAAGAAGTTTTGCATACTCCTGCACTTCCTTGTCTACCAGCTCAATCATGCTCTCCTTGGTGGTCAATGCTGTCTCCAGGGCGTCCTCCATAGCAAGTTCTTCAAAGTACTCATCAGCTAGAGCATCCAACGTCTCAATCCAAAAAGCTTGCCCTTGAATTGTTGGTTTCTTCATGACTTCATTGATGTCAAATTTCAGGATGTGGTTCTTTCCCAAGTGCAAGTCAATCTTCCCTTTCTTCACATCAATGATGGCTCCAGCAGTAGCCAAGAAAGGTCTCCCAAAGATCAGTGGGTCTTTTGGTTCCTCATCCATCTCCAGGACCACAAAATCTGTTGGTATTTCGAAATTACCAACCATTACCGGAATATCTTCAAGCATACCAACCGGAAGTCTCACTGACCTATCAGCCAACACAAGTGAGATTCTACACTCTTTGTAGCGTGTGAAGCCAAGGTTCTTTGCTACTGAGAGTGGCATCAAGCTCACACTTGCTCCAAGATCACACAAACATCTCTCAAAGGAGAGTGGTCCCAAAGCGCATGGTAGAGTGAAGCTTCCTGGATCTTCTAGCTTTCTTGGACTGGTTTTTCTCTGGATGATGGCGCTACACTCGTGGGTTAGGACAACCATTCCTTCCATCTCTTTTGTTCTTTCCTTGACTGCATCTTTGAGGAATTTGCTGTATTGAGGCACAAGCATGAATGCATCCATTAATGGCATGGTGAGCTGAATCTTCTCCATTTTCTTGTCAAAGAGTGCTCTATAATTCTCTAAGAGCTGCTTCTTAAACCTTCTAGGAAAGGGAAGTTTGGGTTCATAAGCTGGTGGCACAAAGACTTTCTCCTTGGATGTAGAGGCTGAACCGGTTTTTGCTTTCTCCTTTGTTTCCTCATACATTTTGCCTTTCCCTTTGATATCTTTCACCTCTTCTGTAACATGCCTTTCATTCCCAATGGTTTCCTTATCTTCTTCAAGTTCAAAATCCATCCCCCCAGCTTGATTCTCATTGTCCTCAATGACCTCTTTTGATGGTAACTGTCTTCCACTTCTTAGCGTTATGGCATTGATATACTCTTTTGGGTTTGGCTCAGGTTTTCCAGGGAGAAAACCTGGTGGTCTGTTGGATGAAGGTCCGGCTTTGTTGGATTGCTCGATGGTTCCAACTTTTGATGCTAGGCTTTCAACTTGTGCTTTGATTTCCACGATAGCTTTGTTGGTACTCTCTATAAACTGCCTCAACATTTGTGTTTGATCATCTGCCTTTTGGTAGTTGTTTGAACTTCCTTGCCCCTGAAATTGTTGGTTACCTTGATAGCTCCCTTGGTTGTTGTTGTACTGTTGGCGTTGTTGGAAGTTGCCTTGGTTGTTGTAAGGTTGCCTTTGCTGGAAGTTTCCATTGTTGTTGAAAGCTGGTTTTGTTTGGAAGTTTCCTTGAATTGTGGTTTGGTTCTGGTTCTTGAATGGAGGGTAAGACTGATCTTGTGGGTTCTCCACATTGTTATTTCGGTATGAGAAGTTGGGATGGTTCCTGTAGTTCTGGTTGAATCCTTTGTTGTACCCTTGTCCTCCAATATAATTCATCTCAGCCTGTCCATCAAAACATATCTCAGCATCATCTTCCATGTACCCTTGTTGCTGATCAAAGTCTCCCACAAATCTAACATTTCTTTGGTTTGCTTTAAGCAACTTGTCCAGTTTCTCATTGAGGGCTTTGATCTCTCTCCTTGGATCATCTCTGTCTCCTCCTTCTATGTATGTCCTGTCATAGTCCTCCCCATAGTTGGTGTCACTAATTGCCAAGTTCTCCACCAGCTGCATGGCCTCTCTTTCATCTTTTTGCAGGAAGTTGCAGTTGCTAGCAGTGTCTAGCATCATCCTGTACTTGGGTAGTATGCCGCGGTATAATGTGCTGAGAAGACTTTCCTTGGTGAACCCGTGGTGAGGGCATTGGTTGGTGTAACTCTTGAATCGTTCCCAAGCTTCTCCAAATTTTTTTGTTGTTTTTTGTTTGAAGCTTGAAATGTCATTCCTCAGCTTTGCGGTTCTTGATTTGGAGAAGAATTTGGATAGAAAGATTCTCTTGCATTCATCCCAAGAAGTGATTGAGTTTGGTGGAAGGTTCTTCTCCCATAGATGGGCTTTATCACCAAGTGAGAAAGGAAATAGTATGAGCTTCATTTCATCTTCGGAAATCCCGTTGAATCGGACAGTTCTACAAGCTCTGTCGAAGTTGTGAAGGTGGTCTAGTGGATCCTCCATAGGTAGGCCATGGAATTTGTTTCTTTCCACCATGTTGATGATGCTTGCCTTAATTTCATAGTTGTTATTTTCCACCGTCGGTGGGATGATTCCAGAATTGTAGTCGTTGATGCTAGGTTCGTCGTAGGCTCCAATGGCTCTATTCACTCTTGGTGGATGTTGTGGTCTTCGTCCTTCGTTGTTTGTTTTACCTCCATGTTGTTGGTGTCCCTGGTCAGCCATATTGATTCGTTCTTCTGTCAACCTTTGTTCTACTCTTCTTTTTCTTGAAATATCTCTTTCCAATGCTTTGATATCTTCAACTCGTGGCACAAGGTTTGTTGGTCCCCTTCTCTTCAAGTTCATTCACCTGCAAAACAAAGGGAAAGAAGGCAGAGAAAATTAGTATCTTTGTAACCAAAAGACTTAGTCTCAAGCAAACACCAAATCCTAATGGCTTAATTAACACCCAAGATGGCAACGGCGCCAAACTTGATAAGCAATTAATCAGTTCCTCTTCACTTACTTCAGTTGCAAGTATACAACCTAGTCGTTACAGTTTTGAGGTGTCAATCCACTCGGGTGATTTAAACGCACTAAGAATGCAGGTGTTCTCTTAATCTAAGTGCAACCAAATAAGTTTGTGGGTTTTATATCTAAAAACTAACAATAGAGCCAAATTCCAAATATGATTAAACCTGATTATGGTAACAATTGTCAGATTAAAACAGGGTAAGAACAGAGCATAAACAGAGCAATAAGTTGATTGAAAACAATTGATTAAAAGCTAAGTTCCTTGGGTTGAGTTTCGGTTCGGGTTTAATTTCCAAATCAATTCGATTTCGGTTTAAATCAATTTCGTTCGGTTTAATCCGGTTTGCCCAATCCAATTTCGATTTCGGTTTTCCCTTTGGTTCAATTTCAATTTCCGGTTCAATCCAAAACCAATTCCAATTCGATTTCAATTCGGTTCGATTTGGTTTATGATTTGAACTTTCAACTTCCTTCGATCATAACTAGACCGTCTTAAACCCGATTTGAGTGATTCAAAAGCATAAACCGCTTCTTTTTTCGCCCTCTTTCCAGATATGTCGTCCGTTTGGTCTCATGAAGTCCCCCAAATTACGAAAATTCCCTTTTTGGCTAAGGTGAGGTTTCGGTTCTATCCTTGCTTGCCATGTTCCTTTCTGGACGATAGTCCTTCGTTAATATGATCTTTCCTAGGTAGCGTAGGTTTACTTGAGTACTCGATGTGTCTTGCTTGCTGAACGTAGAATGCTAAGTTATCGCTTAAACTGAAAACGTTGTTTGTGTGTGATGAACTTGAAGGGTTTAGAACTGTGGTAGGGCCCCCGAAAGGGTGTTTGGTGGCGGATTGCGTATAACGAGTTTTGGTACGCAACCCTTGAATCGTCGTAAGGGGGTTTCGGCAAGCTTCCCGTTTTCGTTGGAGTTGGAGTTGGGCACCAGGGCCAATGGCGGGCTCCGGGGCTGTTTATTTTATTGCACTATGTGGTCGATTTGTTTGCGCTTCATTTAGTAGAAGTCCATTGGGACATAGGTTGCGTGATGAAAGCCTTCGGGTGATGTTTTCAAGGTGATATTAGCCTAAGAATTGTGATTCGTAATTGGGTAGTGTAAGCTGGGACCGCGGGTTCCCTAAATCCGCCCCTCACTGGGTAATTGTGTTTGAAACAATTGCTCAAACCTCCTCTTCCTTTTCCCCCTGTCCCCGTTTTCCTTGCAGGTCCGGATGCGGGATTGATTCGATCGGGTGATGACATTGGTGTATTTGAATCCGAAGAGAGTGCCGGGTCCTGGGACAAGTTGAGTGACATCCCGGTTGGACCAAAATGGGCTCCACGGGTGTCCTAATGCCGCGTCTCTGGTTTAACCGGGAGGCGGGTATTACAATTTGGTATCAGAGCCTAGGTTAAGATCTCCCAGTCCTATCCTGGGAGATCAGCTTTCGTTGTTTTCCTAAAACCTCGATTTCAATCTTTTTCAAAAAGCGTTTGCGAATTTTTTTTGAAACAAATACATTGTGAAAACATTTTTCAAGCACCAATATACATTACTGATTATCTCCTGTGGTGACCTCTTTTAGTATCGATTTCTGCAGGATGTCTTCTGATTCAGGCTCCGAATCTGGGTCCGAGTACGCACCTAGCCCCACCAGTGTTTTACGCACCTGTTCATCGAGCAGGAGGAGTGCACCACCGCGCCAAAGGAGACGACTCACGATCGGGACTCCAGCCGCGACCCCGGGACTCGTCCGGTCACCTACTCCGCACCCTAGGGGTAGACTTGTGATTCATGCAGCTGGGAATTTTACGAGGCCAGTGAGAGGTAGGGGAGGACCACGGAAGATGCCCCTAGTTGTGCCGACCGCACCTGCAGAACCAGTAGAGACACCCAGGACACATAGGCCAGGGAAGGAGCATGTAGTGGAGGAGAGTCAGCCCGACCCGCCAGTTCAGGTTTGCTTCATGACTGTGAGACCTTCAGATCCTCGTGACCCGGCTTTCCCGGACTTTGGACCAGAGGCGATACCGCAGACAGACGACACCCCGGGATAGTCGACCGCGAGGCCACCGGCGCCGGCCCCACCTCGGGACGTTCCCCGACCATTTCAGATGGTAGGAATGAGTGTACAGGATTACCTGGATGCATTCATTCTGAGAGCCAGTGGTACCTACCCCAGATCCCCGATCCATTTGATGACCATGTTCATGGGTGGGCTGTTACCTGAGATTCGTCAGGGGATGACAGATGGGAGCGACTATGGAAACTACGGATTAGTGGTGATGGCAGCCCGATATGCAGAGTCCATAGAGAGGAACCAGAGAGACTTCACATACCGGCAGCAGATGAGAGAGAGGCGTCGGGAAGATGATGACATTCGGCGACGAGTGATGGCCGAGCAACAGGCCACTTGGGACAAGGAGCAGCGTTTGAGGCGAGAGCAGGAGATTGCAGATCGTGACTGGCTGAGAGAGCAGAGGTCCGCCTTAGGACGGTCCCGAGAGAGGTTTGAGCGGCAACGGGCGGAGTAGGCCCAGTAGCAGGCTGAATGGGAGCAGGAGCGAGAGCAGAGGATCCGACAGGGGCAGGATTCCCGCGGCTATGCTTGGTTGGATGAGCAGCTGGACATTCCAGAGCAAGGACCGGAGGGATTTGATCAGCAGCAGGCTGCACCGAGTCAGGAGCAGGCAGCAGTACCACCCGTGATCACCATCACAGATTCAGAGCCAGATTCAGACCCGTCAGAGGATGGAGGTGATAAGCAATTAATCAGTTCCTCTTCACTTACTTCAGTTGCAAGTATACAACCTAGTCGTTACAGTTTTGAGGTGTCAATCCACTCGGGTGATTTAAACGCACTAAGAATGCAGGTGTTCTCTTAATATAAGTGCAACCAAATAAGTTTGTGGGTTTTATATCTAAAAACTAACAATAGAGCCAAATTCCAAACATGATTAAACCTTATAATGGTATTAAATGTCAGATTAAAACAGGGTAAGAACAGAGTATAAACAGAGCAATAAGTTGATTGAAAACAATTGATTAAAAGCTAAGTTCCTTGGGTTGAGTTTCGGTTCGGGTGATCATTATTCAGTTCAGAAGCATTTAGCAAACAATGGGTGATTTCTTAGGCTAAGAACAACGACTTCCAGTTAATCCACTCTCGTGATAATAACCCTATACCTATTAAGCATTAACATCAACTCTCGTTGGAAATTTCAAGATAGCTATGCGATAAGATCAAGTTCTTACTACCACTAAACACCTTAAACATCAACTCTCGTTGGCTAAGAATGTAAAGCACTTGATAGAGATTCAAACATAAACTACACCTCTCGGTGCTAGCAACATTTAGGATCTAGGAGATGATTGACCATTTCAATCCTAGCATTAAGAACTTCTAGCAAGTAAGAAACCAATATTCCCAAGTTATTAAACAACCTAAACCATTCCTAGATCACCCTTACCTCAGCTCAAACCCATAAACCTAAAGGAAACTACTCACTAGCCATAGCAACAATAAAACAAGACATGATTTAGATGAACAGAAATGAAATAAGTATGAAGAACTCCAAAGAAGAACTTAAGAACACAACTCAAATTGCATAAAAGATCAAGAAAACTAAATTGTTTGAAGTAATTGTTTACAAGATGTGATCTGGCTCTTCATACACACCAAGAGCTCTTAAATAGATCTAAAAAACGTGCACAGGCCGACCACAAACACATGGGGTGGTCTACAAGCCAAAAGCAAAAAGGAAAAGTGGCATGTGGGAAAAAGTAGCTTCACAGCGGCCTGGGTAGGCCGCTGCGGAACCTCGCTATGCAGTCACAGCGGCCTGGGTGAGTCGCTGCGCAGGCCGCTGGAGAAAATGGTCTTCCGCTGGTTCTTCATAGCGGCCTGGGGATGCCACTGTGCTACCCCGCTGTGAGGTCCCAGCGGCCTGGGGATGCCGCTGTGCTAGCCGCTGGAGAAATCGTGCTTCCGCTGTTCCTTTATAGCGGCCTGGGGAGGCCGCTGTGGTAGCCCGCTGTGAGTTCCTCCTTCGATCCTTAGCTGTTTTTCCACCTTGTTTAGGTGCTCCTTTGGTCCCTACCTCCTCCATTGTCCTTTGGTGCTCCTTTTGGTCATCCACCACCTACAAATAGAAGAAACAAAGCAAACCTAACCTAATGATGCCTAAATGCACTAATCTAAAGCTAAGACACAATAATGTTGTCTAAATGCTTTTCCTAAAGCTAAATAACACTCTTAATCATGCCTAAAAACACCCAAAAACACAACACATCAGGAGGTGAGGCAGGCCAGTTGTACCATGGCGACCAGGATCTCGAGTATCGGACCCCAGAATCGTCGATTGGCTAGAGTCAGAGGACCTAGGAGTTGTTAGGAGTAGGGCGCTTTTATTTATTTATTTAGTTGGTGTTGTGTTTCTTTTGTTTTCCGCGATTTCCGCGTAGAAATCGCGTAGTCAGCTTATTCTTTATTCTATTCTTTTGGACCTTGTAGCCCTACGCCATTGGTGCATTTATTCATTATTTTATTCATTCGTGCCCTTCCGTTCGGACGTTCCTTAGCCATTCCAGTATCTCGAATTGATAGAGCCCTTGAGTTCTGTAACGGCCGGAGAACCGAGTCCTTCAGAATTCGGGACGAATTCTTTTCAAGGGGGGGGGGAGAATTTTGTTATGGCCCAAAAACCCCACCCAAAAATTTTGTTAAAAAGGCTAGCCCAAAAGCCCAAATCCACCAAGCCCATTTTCCTTTTCTCAAAACCCTAGGCAGCCCCTATAAATATGAGCCTACCCCCTCCCTAAAACTCATCTTTTCCTTCTGCTGCGAAGCCCAGTCGGAGAGTGGAGCCGTACGAAGCCCTAGGAGTTACTATTCACGTTTCCAAGCTTTCCGTTGATCCAGGTAATCCCTGAACCCGTAGATCTAGGCTTTTCAAAACCAAAAAGTATGTTTTCATTCGTTTTTCAAAAAATACCCCGAATCCCGAGAAACCGAGCACACCACCGTGACCGCCTCGCCGAGACGAAGCCGTAGCCGCCGAGCCAACCCCAACGCACCGCCGCACGCGCCCACACGCGCCCCACGCGCCGGAGAGGAGCCGGGTGCGTGAGATCCACGCGCGCCGGAGGAGCCGACGTGTCGGAGCCACGCGCCGACCGCCGGAGCCACCCGCCGCCGCCACGCGCCGCCGCCGTCACGCGCCACCGCCGCCGCCGACCGGAGCCGCCGCCCGTCGCTGGAGATTCGCCGGAGGCCGCCGCCGCCCACCGCCGGAAAAGCCGTCGCCGACCGTTGACCACCGCCGTTGACCGCCGGTCTGGTTAGGTTGGTTCGGTTCGGTTTAATTTCCAAATCAATTCGATTTTGGTTTAAATCAATTTCGTTAGGTTTAATCCGGTTTGCCCAATCCAATTTTGGTTTTCCCTTTGGTTCAATTTAAACTTCCGGTTTAATCCAAAACCAATTCCAATTCGATTTCAATTCGGTTCGATTTGGTCTATGATTTGAACTTTCAACTTCCTTCGATCATAACTAGACCGTCTTAAACCCGATTTGAGTGATTCAAAAGCCTAAACCGCTTCTTTTCGCCCTCTTTCCAGATCTGTCGTCCGTTCGGTCTCATGAAGTCCCCCAAATTACGAAAATGCCCTTCTTTGGCTAAGGTGAGGTTTCGGTTCTATCGTTGCTTGCCCTGTTCCTTTCCGGACGATAGTCCTTCGTTAATATGATCTTTCCTAGGTAGTGTAGGTTTACTTGAGTACTCGACGTGTCTTGCTTGCTGAACGTAGAATGCTAGGTTATCGCTTAAACTGAAAACGTTGTTTGTGTGTGATGGACTTGAAGGGTTTAGAACTGTGGTAGGGCCCCCGAAAGGGTGTTTGGTGGCGGCTTGATTATAACGAGTTTTGGTACGCAACCCTTGAATCGTCGTAAGGGGGGTTTCGACGAGATCCCCGATTTCGTTGGAGTTGGAGTTGGAGTTGGGCACCGGGGCCAATGGCGGGCTCCGGGGCTGTTTATTTTATTGCACTCTGTGGTCGATTTGTTTGCGCCTTATTTAGTAGAAGTCCATTGGGACATAGGTTGCGTGATGAAAGCCTTCAAAATATGGTTGCAAGGTGATATTAGCCTAAGACTTGTGATTCGTAATTGAGTAGTGTAAGCTGGGACCGCGGGTTCCCTAAATCCGCCCCTCACTGGGTAATTGTGTTTGAAACAATTGCTCAAACCTCCTCTTCCTTTTCCCCCTGTCCCTGTTTTCCTTGCAGGTCCGGATGCGGGATTGATTCGATCGGGTGATGACATTGGTGTATTTGAATCCGAAGAGAGCGCCGGGTCCTGGGACAAGTTGAGTGACATCCCGGGTTGGACCAAAATGGGCTCCACAGGTGTCCTAATGCCGCGTCTCCGGTTTAACCGGGAAGCGGGTGTTACACTATGCATGACGGAAACTTTCAGAACAGTTTCAGCTCTCATCAACACCATGAAGTTAACTAGTTTCAAAGCCTCTGGTTCTCAGGTTATGTCCCTAAGCACTTCTGTTGCTTTCGTAACTCGGTTTATCCGAAGATAGAAAGAGTTTTAGGGTTTCTTGAGGGATTCTTAAAAAAGAAATTCTTAACTCGGTGAGAAAGGATGGAATTAGGGTTTTTAAACCAGGTTTCCGGGAAGAAACAAAGCGGCTGAGGTGTTTTTAGGTCGCCGGAGTGTTATTTTCTTAAATCGGTTTAAAGCTAAAAACTCTCTGAAAACTCTCTGGAAAATCAGATTGTTTATTTGATGGACTCGATGCCCTTATAAAGGTTTACAGAAGTCGGCTTAACAAAACAGGAAAACTTTTAGATAATATTGAATCTTTCCTAATATCTCGGCGTGGACGATCCGTGGACATATCTCCTTATTCGGCGTGTTATCCACGCGCGCCGCTATTCCTCTTCTGTTTCTCGCCTTCTTCGTAACCCTAATTTTGCCAAGTCGTTGGGCCGGACCGTGATGACTCTTTGATTTTGGATTAAGGCCGAAATCAACTTTCCTTATCGGGCCGACCTAAATTCCTGAATGGGCCTTTTGGGGAAAGGTGCCCATTTCTTCTATAAATTCTTCACTCTCACTCTCACTCCCACATTTCCGCTCAAGTGAAGAAAAAAGGTATTCTTCTTTTGCTCTCCACCGGTGTTTATTTTCCGATTGTTCTCCGTCGTTTCCCAGTCGTAGTTTTCTTAGGAGTTTAGATCGAAAAACAATGTTCTTCTTCTACTTCATTATGTTCTTTATCCCACTATGTCTTTGATCCGTTGCTCGGGGTAAAGATAAGGAAGTTGTTGCAATATCATTTGGGGATTATTCGCCAAGTCGGCACAAGTTCTTAAATCGGCGAAGCTCCTCTACTGATTCGTCATCGTGCAGTACTTCTTCTGATTTAAGAGATCATCCAGGTCATCAGGCGTTCAAAGAGCTTGAGTGTCGCCATGAATTATCTCGGTTTTCGGGGGCCGCAGAGAGCTCGGGGCGGGATGTGTTTATGACTCCTCGACTCCGAGATTCGGATTCTGATGAGCCAGAAGAAAGTGAAGACGAGGGTAAGAGGGATGATACCGATGAAGATGATTGCGATGACGCTCCTCCTAAGGGGAGCGAAGGTGCCGATATCCTTTCCGCCGGACTGTCGGATGCTCCCAAGGAATCATTTGCTAATGTCTTCCAAACTTGGTCCACGGAGGCTTCAGTTGCTTCCGCATTGCAGGGATGCGGATCCGAGTATCAAATTTATCATACCCGGTCCGATGGACCGACTTTGGACTCCGCTGGCTGGGTAGGTTTGCTTGTATGAGTCCTACTTTCTCAATGTGGATACGTCGGGTTGCCGACATTGGCTTCCTCTTCCGGATCTGCTCGTCTCTTACTGCGCTCGGCGTGAGATCGCGATCTCGCATCTTTCGGCCACCGCGGTTCGTCATATGGTAGGGCTTCTGGTTCTGGCCGCCGAAGCCGATATCACGATCGATGTCAGGATTTTTTGAGGAGATGACGTCGATCAGTCAGTTGACCAAAACCAGCCCAGGATTTTTTGTGGTTAGAATGAGGCGGGATCAAGGAGTCGGCCTTGGAGCTCCGAGCAAAGTCCGCGTTTGGCAGAGATTTTATTTTTACGCCGAGATAACTCCCTTGGTTATCCCTGAGCCGTATAAGGAACTTAGATCGGTGTGGAATACGAACTTTGGTAGATATTGGTCTGAACTTGATGATTCTCGACGCGGATGATTTACTTATTTTTCTCTTCTTTTGCAGTGCATCATCCGTTCTTCAAGCCCTATCCAGATGACTTCTTTTCGATCGTTGATTCCATCTGAACTCTCAGTCGTTTCAAGTGGAAACATCTTACACGGGAACGTATTAACCGGTCTCTCCTGAGAATTTCCAAAGGTGAGATTTTGCGGAATTACTCGGTAGTTCCGCTTTTCTTCGTATTCTGACTCCCTTCTTTTTCATTTAAGTGGAATACTTTAGAGAAGGTCAATCCAACCGACTTAGTAAGGAAGAAGATGGGAAAATTAAAGAGAATCACGGTTGATTACTTGAAGAGGATTTCCTTGAATTCGTCCGCCGCGGTGGATCCTACTAAAACGTCTGAGAGTGGTGAAATGTATGTTGCGCCGACTATTGTGCCCACTATTCTGGCCCAAAGGACGGATATGACTCCAATGGAGCCGAATTCGCAGGTCCTTCCTAAGAAGACCCTTCAGAAGAATAGGGCAGCAACTGGTAAACTGGATGGAGAGAGGCCGACCAAGAAGACGGCTGTAGAGAATCCTTCTAAGGCTCGACGTATCGATCCGTGGAGGAAGCTAACTGTTGAGACCGGGACAGTTCATGATTCCGATACTGGCGCTGATAAGCCTTTTACCTCTAGTAAAGAGGTCATCACGCTGCAGCCTCGCGGTTCGAGGAAGGATGCCGGGAAACGGCCCTCGCTTAACGAATTCGCTTACAAGTATGAAAGCGGGGTACCTTTTATTCAAAACATGCAGGCTTTTTTGACATGCTTTTTTTCCTACGAGGGACTGATCTCGACTAGTCATCCCTGAAGGATCACCCTCATTCTGAGGCGATCATGGATCTCAAACAAGCCGAGGCTTCGGTAAGATTATTTTTGCTCTTCTTATGATTTCTTGGAGTTTTTCTGACGGTATTTCTTGTCAGGCGAGCGCGGCGTCGAACCGAGTTATCCTCGAGTTTATGCTAGATATGAAGAAGTTGCTCGGTGCGGTGACGAGGAGAGACGAACATCTCAAAAGATTGAGGGAGGAGAAGGATGCGTTGGAGGCACGCAACCTTGATATCTCGAACAAACTTCATGAAGCCGAGGAGAAGGCGAAGGCTGACTTTACCATGTATCAATCTGAAGGGCGGCGCCATCAGAAGCTTTGCGGAGAGTTGGTCCTGAAAGAGAGAAACTGTGCAGAGGCCGAGATGAGGGTGAAGGCCCAGACTTATTTCGATCTCTTCCACCGATTTATCGAGGATCAGGAAGAAGCGACGATCAAGCAAGTCGAGCAAGGCCAGATTAGTGGCGTGAAGAAGTGCCTATTCAAATTGAACAGCGAGGGAGTGTCGATTCCGCAATCGATTCTGGATCAGCTAGTAGAGGATGAGATAAGAGTCAACCAAGAGGCTGATGCCATAAATCTCATGGAGAAAGAGGATCTGAAGTTCGACCTCTCCCCGAATCGGCATCCTCTATTGGGTTCTCTCCATCGAGATTCTCCGGTCCCTATCCCGAAGGACATTGACGAGTTTGGGATGAATCGTGGGGCGATTCCTCAAGCTCTTCCCGGCGGTCTCCCGGTTCAGCCGTTAAGGATCAAGAATCCGCCTGTTAGAGATCAGGCCGGCGCGTCTCCCGAGACCCAAGGTGCAGGTGTTGAAGGTGGTGAGGCTGAGAAGGCCGTTGAGACGGAGAAGACGGTGGAGGCGTAGTTTAATTTACTTGCCTTTTTAAATGTTTTGTAATCAAATTTTGTTTGTAAAACTTCTCCTTGTTCTAAGGAGGTACTTTTGGTTTAATCGAAAGTAAGTTGTCTTTCTCTCCTTTTTTTGAACTTCTTGGAAAGATATTATTTTCCTGCGATTAATCGGGCTGTTCTGTGTTATCCTTTGATCCGTTTGTACGGGATTAGGACGAACAGCGACTAAAATGTAGATCGGCGTAATCAATGTACTGCTCTGTTTCAAGGCTTACGTTCCGCCTGGTCTTTATATTTGCGAGGCTTATACGTGCTCGGCTTATTGGTTCTAGGGACGAGACAAATGTGCAAGGCTTTAGTGCTTGTCTTATTTGTTATTGCTCGTCACAGAGAACGTATGGGTAAGAACCCGGTTTTTTAGTGCGAGACGGATCTCGGCTTTTCCTCCCCGCGATATGCATCTCGGCGTGCAAGGAAGACCGCTCTCCTAGCCAGGAAGTGCGATGCTGATGATGCGAGTCTTATTTTGATGCTCGGCTTACAGTCGAGGCGTGTGTTGCTCAACTTTTACGAACTAAGGAGCTCGGCTTTGTCCGTCTAGCTTATAACAAGTCTAGGATGAATAGATGGTTTTAACTCGGCGTAAGTTAAAAGCGAAGTTTTAAACCGACATAAGTTTGAAGAGAAAATAATGGTAGTTCGTCATAAGTTAAGAAATAAAAGAATACTAACTCAGAATAAGTTAAGGAATAAAAGAATACTAACTCAGCATAAGTTAAGGAAGAGATAATAACTCGACATAGGGAGAAATGCTTAACTTTGGCGTAGTTAAGAATGCTATCTTGGCGTGATGAAGAATGCTAACTCGGCGTAAGCCAAAAAAGGATTTTATTATATTTGTGATTGTGCCGGTGAAGGTTGCCTACGTATCTTTTGGAAGAATCAAGTCACTCGTAGTTTATACATAGGATTTTTTTTTTGGCGAAGTGAGATAGCCGTCTAGAAGTACTCTTTTAGGCTTGATGAATTCCATGAACGCGGCAAAGGTTTTCCTTACATTGATTCGAGCTCGTAAACCCCGGGTTTGACGACCTTTGTGATCTTGTAGGGTCCTTCCCATCGTGCGCCGAGTTTGCTTGCTCTACATTCTTTGTTATTTTCATACACCTTGCGAAGCACATGATCGCCGAGCTGAAAGTGACGTTCGCGTACCTTCCGATTATAGTACCGAGTTGCGAGTTGTTGGTAGTTTTGGATGCGGAGCAAAGCCCGATCTCGTTCTTCCACGATCGTGTCGAGGGCATGAAGTAGCATTTTCTCGTTGATCTCAATATGCTGAGGCATAAGAGCTCAGAAAAGAGTATAGATGTTAGCCTCTGCCGGGACCATTGCTTCAACGCCGAAGGCTAAAGAGAATTGGGTGGCTCATGTCGCGCGGTGAGGAGTCGTTCTGTGTGACCAGAGGACTCCGTCCAATTCGTCGGCCCACACTCCTTACTTCTTCTTGAGGCGCTTCTTGATACCGTAAATGATGGTCTTGTTTGTGGCCTCTGACTGCCCGTTTCATTGAGCATATCGCGGGGTTGACTTTCTAAGTCGTATGTCCCACTTTTGGAAAATCCTTCAAATAGGTTCGATGTGAACTGCGAGCTGTTATCAATGACTATCTCGTAAGGCAGCCCGTATCGGCAGATGATGTATTTCCAGACAAAGTTTTGAACTTGGACGTCATGGATTGATACATATGCTTTGGCTTCGATCCATTTGGTGAAATAGTCCATCATAATCAGGAGAAAACGCATTTGGTTTGACAGCGGCAGAGGTCTGACATTGTCCATTGCCCATCTCATGAATGGGTAAGCTGCGGTGGATGTAGTAAGTAACTTGGTCGACCGATGTATGAATGGTGCATGACGCGGACATTTCTCGCATTTGTTGGAGTAGGTCTCGAAATCGGCTACCATGGTCGGCTAGTAGTGACCGTTTAACTTGATTTTGAGAGCGAGAGATCGGCATCTGAATGATTACTACAAGCCCCCGAATGAGATTCCTCAAGAACTTGGCGGATTTCATCTCCTTGTATGCACCTGAGGAGGATCTTGTTGGCCGAGTAATTGTAAAGGACATCGTTGTGTATCGTGTATCGCGCACTTTTGATCTTTAGTTGGCCTGCAGCCCATTTATCCTCAGGAAATTTTCCCTCGGTTAGGTATGCCAGTATCTCCAATCGCCAATCCACGTTGTTGTCTGTTAGGAATGCGCTGAGATCGGTGTGTTCAACCCGACTGTTGCTAGGATCGACTTTGTCGTCCGGATTGCTAATCGCAAGGACCGTATCATCAGAGGAATCATGGTGATTACTCTCTGGTGGTGGGATGCTTGGTTCATGAATCACCTCTACTGGAATGTGTCGGCAGAGTTCGGGATTCGCTACAGACGCCAGAGATGCAAGGGCATCAGCCAGGGCGTTTTATTTCCTTGGTATATGAATTATGTCGAAGAACTCGAAAGAGCTAGTAAGTTCCAATGCCACCTTTTGGTAGGCTTCCATTCGCTAGTTTTTAGCCTCGTATTCTCCGTTAACCTGATTAGCGTCAAGCGTAGAGTCACAATGGGCTAGGAGATTTCGTACTCTGATTTCTTTGGCTAATCTGAGGCCGGCTAGCAAAGCTTCGTACTCGTTGTGTTGTTAGATGCTGTGAATCTAAGTCGGAATGACTGCTCTAGTATCTCGCTGGTTGGTTATATGAGACGTACTCCTACCCCTTCTCCTCGTTTTGACGATGCCCCGTCGACAAACAATTTCCAGTTTTTGTCTTCTTTCTGAGTGTCGATATTCAACTCGGGTGATAGTTCAACAAGGAAGTCGGCTATTCCCTAAGATTTCGCGGTTGTTCTTTTCCGGTAGTCGATATCATACTAGCTGAGTTCCACTGCCCATTTTTCCAAGCGACCTGATTGTCCTGGACTGTGTAAGATCGTCCGAAGAGGTTGGCTGCTCAACACGGCAATCGTATGAGATTGGAAGTAAGGGCGCAATTTTCGCGCCGAGCTCACGACTGCGAGCGCAAACTTTTCCATCGCGGGATATCTCGTCTCGGCTCCGTTCATCATTTTGCTGATATAGAAGATCGGATTTTGTTCGCCTTTGTCTTCGCAGACTATAACTCCACTGACTGCAGCCATTGAGACCACAATGTATAAGAAGAGTGTTTCGCCTTGTTACGGTTTTAACAGTACTGGTGGGTTCGATAAGTAGTCTTTAAGCTGAATGAAAGCCTCCTAACACTTATCGTCCCATATGAACCTTTTGTTTCTCCGGAGGAGTTCATAGAAGGGCAAGCATTTGTCCATCGAACGAGATATGAATCTCTTCAGGGCGGCTATGCGCCGGTGAGACGTTGTACTTCACGAGTGTTCCTGAGTGATGGTAAGTCGATGATTGCCGAGATCCTCTTTGGGTTGGCTTCTATCCCTCTTTGAGTGACGACATAGCCGAGGAACTCTCCTGATGTCACGCCATAAGATTCATTCCGTATCGGTTGAGGATGCTAAAGCATTCCTTTAGATGCCCAACGTGTTGAGATGCGATTAACGACTTGACCAGCATATCTTCAATATACACTTCCATCGTCGTGCCGAGCTGACTTGGGAACATCTGCTTGACCAATCGTTGATAAGTAACACATGCGTTCTTAAGGACGAAAGGCATAACCTTATAGCAGTACGTGCCGCATTCTGTTATGAAAGCCGTTTTCTCTCAGTCGTCTGTATTCATGAGTATTTGATTATATCCCGAAAATGCGTCCATGAACGAGAGGAGTTCATTCCCAGTTGTAGCTTCGACAAGTCGATCGATGTGCGGCAGAGGAAAACTGTCCTTTGTGCAGGCTTTGTTGAGGTCCGTGAAGTCGACATAGACTCTCCATTTTCCGTTTTTCTTTTTAACAACAACGGGTTTGGCTAACAAGTTAGGGTATTTGACTTCCTGGATTGAACCGGCATTGAGGAGCTTGTCAACCTTGTCATTGACAGCTTTGGCTCTTTTGGGACCGAGTTTGCGCCTCTTCTGATTAATCGGTTTGTAAGTCGGATCCACGTTGATCTTATGAGTTGTGATGGAAGGATTGATACCTTTCATGTCTTTGACCGACCAAGCGAAAGTTGAAAAGTTCTGCTGCAGGAATGCGATCAGTTCGTTTTTAATATCGTTTGGGAGTTCTGCTCTGATTCCCATACATTTGTTTGCATCAGAATCATCGATAATGACCTGCTGGATGAGTTTCCTTTCTGGGCCCTTCTTCCCTTGTTCCGTATTAATCATGCATGAAGACACTCTCATCTTGTGCTCTTTCAAGAAACACGACCGACTTGCCCTGTGACATCCTTTCACTATTTGAATCCCTTTGGATGAGGGGAACTTTAGACATTGATGATAAGTCGAAGATACCGCTTTCATGTTGTTTAACCATGGAGTGAAAGAATGGCATTGTAAATAGTCGGTTTATCGATAACCTGGAACTTTACTAGTTTGTTGCCCCCGCTAGCGTAAACAGGCAATTTGATTGTTCTGATAGTATATGTCGTCTCGCTCGTAAAGCCGGTGAGCGGCTTAGCCTTTTGCTCTATTTCTTCCTCTTTGATTTCCATCTTATTCAACGTGTCTAGGAATATCAAGTCGATAGAAATGCCGGTATCAACTAGGATCTGGGATACCTAACAAATTCCGATGTGGAGTTCTACTACCAACAAATCGTTATGAGGATAATGAGTTCCCCAAAGATCTTGATCAGTGAAAATAACAGGTGGTTCATCGGAGAGGATGGGCTGTGGTGCGTTTCGGGCGGCTAATGCCTTGCGTTCGTATCTTCTGATTGACCAAACCGAATTGCTAATCGAGATTAAGCCACTCATGATTATGTTGATTCTTCGTACGACCTTAGGTGCTTCTTCTTCTGCCTCTTCTTGATCGTCATGGTCGCTTTTCTGAGCTACGCTTTTAAGGTGGTGCTGCTTTTTACCCTGTTTAGGTGATTGATCATCGGCATGTTCGTCTTGATACCGCTGTGACTCTTTCCTTAAATCATCTAAAGACGCCGTAGCTTGCCACTCTTGTATTGGGCGTATAATGCATCTTTTACGGCGTTGTATCCTTGTCCTCCTTGCTCCATTTGTTCCAAGGTTTGGATAGGCGTTGACTTCCAGAGTTGCCGACCACCATGGTCGTCTTTGTACCTTTTTCATAATGCTGTCTCGGTTCTCGATCCTCCTTTTTATCAGTCTGCTTAGTGGAGCCGAACTTCTTGGCTAGGACCACTTTTTGTTCATCTAGTTCGATGAACTTAGCGTTGTATCCTTGTCCTCCTTGCTCCATTTGTTCCAAGGTTTGGATGGGCGTTAACTTCCAGAGTTGCCGACCACCATGGTCGTCTTTTTCCCTTTTTCATAATGTTGTCTCGGTTCTCGATCCTCCTTTTTATCAGTCTGCTTAGTGGAGCCGGACTTCTTGGCTAGGGCCACTTTTTGTTCGTCTGGTTCGATGAACTTATTCGCTCGATGAAGATTATCTTCGATAGTTAGCGGCGGAATAAGAACTAGATCTTGGTAAAAGGGGGTTTCATGCCATACATCGTTCGTAAAGTCCGCGATAGTGAACTTGTCTGGGGACGCAACGTTTCCTTCTTCTCTTGTGACATGGACATTAGCGTACTCAGGGAGGTGTCCTTGTTCACATATGCGAAGTGGTGTCGTACGAATGCTCGTGTAAGATCAGAGAAACTGTTAATTGATTCGGGCAGAAGCCAAGAGAACCAAGTCAAGGCGTCTCCCTTCAGAGTTTCAACGAACAGCTGACAAAATAGATTGTCGCGTTCACTCGTTGACGAAAACCGAGCTTTTTCTACCAAAGTCTGTAAGGTGGTTAAATGAGAAGCGGGATCTTTCGTTCCATCGTATGTCGGAAGTTTAAGTTTTCCTTTTAACGGACATATGTATTCGTGATACGTGAGGTGAAAGGTTTCCTCTGAGTCTCCTTGATGATTCGATCAATCTCCGCGGCGGATCCTTTGACACTGTGAACCTCGCTCATGCTGATATTCGTATTCGTCTCGTTCGTGATGTGAAACGTACTCATCGTCTAGATCTTTATGGGGTGAGTATCGTTCGTGATGTGAATCGTCTTGCCTTCGGTGTGAGTCTCGCTTGGGTTCGTCCTCCGAGTCCCGTCTTCGGTGCGAGTCTCGTTAACGCTTATCTTTCTGGTCTCGCCCCTGGTGCGATTCTTTTTTAGGTTCGTCGTTTAGATCTTGCCCCTGGTGTGGATCTTCTTCGGGCGTATCATAAACTAGCCGCCTAAAGACGTCTTTCATTGCTTTGGGGGGAATGACGCGTTGGGATTTTGACGAATATCTCGACTGTTGGTCGGAGCGAATTTTTTCCTGCTCAGTCTGCAACTGGTTGATTTTCTCCAAAACCTCTTTTAGCAAATCGTTATCGGAATCGATTTTGGCTATCAGAGTGGCTAGAACAGAATCTTGTTCGACTTGTTCTGTCGTGTTATCGGCCGGCGGGATATACACGTCGTCTTTTTGGGTTTTCCAGATTTAGGGCCTTGTCGCGGCTTGCCGTTGAGTGCCCCCAATCTCCCCATCATCATGATCACTCAGTTCATGGTCGCTTAGCTCGTAATCAACCCCAGGGTTGATCCTAGGATCGATGTCGTCGCGGTTTCCAGACATCTCGAGTTCGTAAATTTCTTAAGAAATCCCCATAGTCGGCGCCAATTATTGATTTCATAAATCGGTCTATCCGAAGATAGAAAGAGTTTTAGGGTTTCTTGAGGGATTCTTAAAGAAGAATTTCTTAACTCGGTGAGAAAGGATGGAATTAGGGTTTTCAAACTAGGTTTCCGGGAGGAAACAAAGCGGCTGAGGTGTTTTTAGGTCGTTGGAGAGTTATTTGTTTAAATCGGTTTGAAGCTAAGAACTCTCTAAAAACTCTCTCGAAAATGGGACTGTTTATTTGATGGACTCGATGCCCTTATAAAGGTTTACAGAAGTCGGCTTAACAAAACAGGAAAACTTTTAGATAATATTGAATCTTTCCTAATCTCTCGGCGTGGACGATCCGTGGACATATCTCCTTATTCAGCGTGTTATCCACACGCGCCGCTTTTCCTCTTCTGTTTCTCGCCTACTTCGTAACCCTAATTTTGCCAAGTCACTGGGCCGGACCGTGATGACTCTTTGATTTCGGATTAAGGCCAAAATAAACTTTTCTTATCGGGCCGACCTAAATTCCTGAATGGGCTTTTTGGGGAAAGGTGCTAATCTTGACTCCAAAAACTCCTTCTTGAGGTGTCAATACTACATTTTGGCGAGAAGGAAACTTGAGCCTATTTCGAAGCCAATCTTCCTCTGCAGCAGTACTCTTCAAGCAATTGGATCGAGTCATTTTTCTTCTAGCTCGGAGAGATAACCTTAAATTCATTGAAGCATTGTCGCTTTTATTTAGAATGGCCTATTGAAGGTTCTGCTTTTTTTTGTATAGGGATCTGATACTGCCTTATGCAACATGTCTCTCTTTTCACGGGGACATTCAAGTTTCTTGGCCTCCAAGATCTCTTTCATTTTTTTCTTACACTCGACGTCTTTGGCATGCAATGATTTTTAGCATCTCTTTGATTTTTTTTTAGTCTCGATCGGTAGCACGCTCATCAATATTCTGTAGGAGTTTGTAGAAGTGTGTTTTCCATTGATCATTTTGAACACATATATACAAGTAGTTGTTAGTATTGATATCAGTTATCTAATTGTTACAAAAATATAATCTTATAAGATATATTAACAGTATATATGGAATATTATGAGAATATGATAACACCCTATCTCAAAATGGACGTCATGGAGAAAGTTCAGTCTTGTCAGAAAAGTTGCAAAATTATATACGAGGCAATGGTTTCGCTAAGGCATATGCGAGCTGGTCTGCATAGCTTGCATGAGAAAAACGAAGTGTGCCATCTTGAACAATTTCTTGAACAATTTCTCGAACAAAGTGAAAGTCTAACGCAATGTGCTTCATCTTTGAGTGAAAAACTGGGTTTGCACAACGTTGAGCTGCACCAATGTTGTCGCAAAAGATGGAAGGAGTGCTTGATGGCTCGATTCCACGTTTTTTCGCCATCACAAGTAACCACTTCAATTCAGCCGTAGTTACTGCAACTGAGCGATACTACGCCTCTGTCGAACTCCATGCAACTCCTTTTTGTTTTTGTGAAGACCACAAAATAGGTTGTTTCCCCAGATAAACAATGTAAGCTCCATTCGATGAGAAATCATCATAATCACCAACCAAATCAGCGTCGGAGTAAGCATGTATAGTGAGTGGTCTTGAAGAGGAGAAGAAGATACCATGTGTGACTGTACCCGCCAAGTATCTAAGCACCCGCTTTGCAGCCTCATAGTTAATCATTGTTGGTTTATGCATATTCTGAGACAAACAATTCACCGCAAAAGCAATATTATAATGAGTCAAACCCAAATATTGAAGGCTCCCAACCGTTTCTCGATAAACTTTTGGATCATCCATTAGTGACCACATTGGCACCATTAGAGATTGAGAAGAAGCCATCGGAGTTGCAACATATTTTGCATTCATCATGTTTGTGCGCTGAAGTAGGTCTGTAACATACATCTGTTGCGCAAGACGAAGACCAGCACGAGTCCGAGTTTCATCAAGGCCAAGAAAGTACGATAGGTTCCCTCAAGTATTCTAGAGAGAATCGTCTTGATAGAGTGCCAATACTGTCATCAACGATCTTTGAGAATTTTCATGTAACCAATATGTTATCAACATATATAAGAATGTAGAAAACTTGGTAACCTGATCGGAAGGTGAAGAGAGATGTATCACCAAGTGAAGTTGTAAAGCCAACACTCTAGAGGAACATCTTGACTTTTTTGTACCATGCCCTTGGAGCCTAATTCAGGCCATAGAGTGATTTCTTGTGCCAACATATGAAATGTGGTTTGTCTTTGTCGAAGAATCCAAGTGGTTGGACCATATAGATTTCTTTAGAGAGATACCCTTGTAAGAAGGAATTGTTGGCGTATAACTAATGAAGGTGCTAATGGCGAGCTAAAACCACACCAAGAACCAATTGTATAGTCGCATTCTTGATCCCCGGACTGAATGTCTCATGATAATCCACACCAGGTTGTCGACGAAAACCTTTTGCCACCAAGTGAGCTTTGAACCTGTCAATGGAACCACTAGGAAGACGTTTAATAGTAAAGACTCATTTGCACTCAACAAAATTATGATTGTTAGTAGGTGTAACTAAGTCCCATGTTCCATTCCGAGTTTGAGCATTAATCTCACTACTAATGGACTTAAGCCATCTCACGTATTTTAATTCCTTCGACACTGTGGTAGGTTCAATCTCGGTGAGTTGAGATGTAAGATCATATTTAGGGTTTGGTTTATGAATATGGATTTTGGATGTTGTTGTGATTTAGTGATTGTTGGATGGTGTTGGTCGCTGACATTGCAATGGTGGGTTCAATTGAGCGATAGTTTGGGTTGATGAGATTTGCGTATCTGGTGGAGTATTGTCGGTTGTGGTGGCGACGTTAATAGGTGAATAAGAACCTATTGTGACTTCCGTTGGTGTAGGTGACATCACAGGAGAAGGAGCCAAGCACGGAGGACTTGAAGATATGAGTTGTTGACGACATATAGGAATCAAAGACGCTGAGGGTGAGGCTTAAGAAATAGCTTGAGATAACAAAGTGTCAGTTGAAGTTTTGGAAAGGGCTGCAAAGGGAAGAATATCTTCGTGGAGAATAACATTCCATGATACATATATACGAGAAGTAGGAAGATCAAGACATAAAAAGGCGCTTTGAGTTAAGGAATAACCAATGAAAATACATGGAGTGGATTTTGGACTGAATTTTTTCGCACCATATGGACACATCCAAGGATAATACAAGCACCCAAATATGCGAAGCTTCGTATGTTTCGGTAATGTCTTGAGCAACCATTGGTATGGTGACGTTTTGTCAAGCGTTGGAATTTTCATCCAGTTGATTAGGTACACCGCTGTTGAGAACGCATAAGACCAGTATGTTGTATGGATACCAGCCTGAGTGAGAAGCGTCAAGCCGGTTTCAACCATGTGTTTGTGGCGTCTCTCAAATACTGTTTGTGTGTTCTAGAGTATGCGTAGGTGTTTTAAAATGGGAGATGACATTCGCAGAATGATGAGATCGGAAACCTATATACTCACCGCCATTGTCAGAGTATAAAGCCTTTTTCGTTGCACCAAAGCGATTCTCCACAAGCGCCTGAAAGAGTGGGAATATCTGCGAGACCTGCGACTTGAATTTCATCTGGTAAAGCCAAACATATCGCATAAAATGATCCACTAAGATTATGTAGTAATTGAACTTATCAACAGAGTAAACATGAGCGATCTAAACACCGGTGAAAACCTAATCAAGGGCATAATCCATCTCGGTCGATTTATGTTCGTCATGAGGACTCGGAGATTTTTGTGTCGATCGACATCCAGTGGTAGCGTCGGTCGACACTAGCCTCTCGGCTTCAGCCTCTTCTTCCTCCAATTCTTCTAAGTCCACGAGTTCCTTAGCACTCAACCACCTTTTGGGGACAATTTGCAGCTCTGTCCCACTTCTCAGTGTTATGGCATTACATTGATGATTTGGATTGGTATTTGTCCTTCCATGAAGGAATCCATCTTTTCTCTTGATATCTCCAGCAGTTTGAGCAACTTGAGTATCCAATTGCTTCATATGTGTGCTCAAAGACTCGAACTTCCCATTCAGATCAGTGTAGATGGTATCCATCTTCTTGTTGAAGCCCACAGTAGTCTTTGTCTGCCCCTCAAGTATCTGCTCCATCATAGCTTCCAGCTTACTTTCATGATGATATACCATGGATTTTAGGGTTTTTAACCATGGTATATGTCCTCTTATCGAGTCTTTTAGAGTCCTTTGGAGTCCTATTATCTATGTTTTCAGGTCTAGACGCGTTTGGAGTGGATTTGGAGATTATGGCGCATTCTGGAGCAGTTTGGAGATTTAACCCGAGAAGGAGAGTTCACTGCCCATTTCACAGACCTGTGTCGATCGACACAACATGTGCATCGATCGACACAAGGTCGACACAGACTTTTCTCGGCGAGTTTTATCAATAGTTTGGATATTGCACTTTTGCCCAGAAGTTTCTCATAATTACAAAGAAGCCCCAGCCGACTTTAGATCATTATATTAGGGTTTTTAAGCCATTGTTTAGGCGACGCTTTTAGTTCTAAGCATTATTTTACATTCAGAGAGAGTTAGGGGCTGATCTTGTTCTTGAAAGAGAGAGGATTTGGAACCCTAGTTCTTTATTCTGTTTTATGATATTTGGTTTTCTATTCATGATTTCTTCTGTTTCGATAATCATGTCTGAGTAGTTTACCAGTTTGGTTTAGGGATTCAAGCAAGGGATTTCATGGAATTATAGGTTGATTAATCTGTAGGGATTCATATTTGTTAGTTCTTCATCTAGGATTGTTCTTAATGCTTAATCTGAATTGGCCACTTAGATTATTGATGTTAGGTTGATTATACAACGACATTTGGATAATTAGCTAGAAAGAACCTAGATGAGCAATTTGATCTACTCGCAAAGAAATTTGGTTTAGGGGAATTGTGAACGAACGAACTCGTGATTAATACTTGTTTAGAACTCTAGAATTCACAACGAAAGTTGGTTTGGTAGGTTGTTAGACATAGATAGGATTCACAACGAAAGTTGGTTTCTTATACTTCCGTGATTCCAGTTCTAGAACAGATTTATGATATTAGATCCCGATTGATTGATTAGCTTATGTTCCTGATTTCCTGAGAACTCCCTAGACTTAACGCTTTGCCTTCTTGCTTACAAACTCGCTTGATTTACTTTCCGCTGTTTGATTTACTGCTTTCTCACTACATTGCTTTCTCCTAGTTTAATCTTTTCTGTTCTAAATCTATCGTTGGCTAGAGTCCTCGTGGATTCGATCCCTAAGTACTACATTGATATTACTGTGCACTTGCAGTTAGTATAGGGTTAAAACTTAGAGCCTATCACATGAGTATTAGTAGCAAGAGGTGTCTGATAAGAGAAAGCTCCATAGGTCCTCTGGTAGGAATTGTTCTGCTGAAAAGGTTTCTGGTAAGCAGAATTCTGACCATATCCAGAAGAGTTTTGATTGCTTGTGAAAGCACTCTTCTGGCCATAACCAGTGTTAGCATTGTAGAACTTGTTACCTTGCTGATTCCCAAACCTGTTTCCCTGAAATCCAGACCCACCAATGTAGTTCACATCTTCTTCTTCACGGCCTTCCTCATCCTCAATCACTTCAGTCTCTTGAGCAAAATGGACAGCCTTCTTCCCAACCAGCAAGTTGTGAACTGTGTGTGTCTATCTTCTTGTTCATCTCAGCTTTATGGGAATTGTCAGCTTTACCACCGGACTTCTTCCTCTCCATGTCATCATTCTTGACACTATTACTAGTCACCAAGTTCTCAATAATCTCCTAAGCTTCCTCTGGAGATTTAGTGTAAAAGTTCCCATTACTTGCAGCATCTAAGGCCATATGATACCACAAGTCAAGTCCTCTGAAGAAGATACCCAACAGCTGCACCTCAGAGAAACGATGATGAGGACAATCTCTTTAGTACATCTTGAATCTAACCCAGGCTGCCTTAAAAGGCTCTGTAGATCCTTGCTTGAAGATCAAGAGATCCTGTCTAAGCTAATCGGATTGAGCGTCGTCATAGAAGTGTCGCAGAAACTTCTCCTTCACTGCATTCCAAGTAGTCAGAGTCCTAGGTGGAATCTCCTTTAGCCAGTTAGCAGCTTCTCCTCCAAGAGAGTGAGGAAACAGCTTGCAGTGCAGGTAGTCATAGCTCACTCCATTGTGCTTCATCCCAGTGACCAGAGACTCAAAGTCTTTTATGTGGTCCATAGGATGCTCGTGTGGATGTCCATGAAACAGGTGTTGTCCCACTAGCGTGTAGTATGACGTCTTCAACTCAAACTCATTCATGTCAAAAGCAGGAGGTACAATCGCAGACCCGTTGGCGTAAAACTCGTCAGGACTGTTGTAGTCAGCTAATGTTCTCCTAGCAAAAGGATTAACAATCCGTTTCTCTGGTTCAGGGATCACATTCCCTTAAACATCAATTCTCTGTCCCTGAGCATTGTAGGGATTGTTCAGTGAGTCTCTCAGAACACCTTCATCATCTTGAATCAAAATCAATCGATTCATCATCCTTGAAGATTTCTGAGCCTTTCTGTTTGTCCTCTCAAGTCTAGCAAGCTCCTAAAGTCTGAGGTTCAAAATCCGAGTTGCTTCTGGTGTGACGACTTGGCATAAACTGAACTCAAAAACTGGTCTCGAGCTCGATGTCGATCTACACCGGTGGATGTCGGTCGAAACTGAATGCGTCTGTCGATTCCTGCAGCAACAAAAATAAGCAAGACAGAGAAGTATCAGTAACCAAAACAAAATAAAAACAACTTAGTCTAAATTCAAGAACAAAATCTATCGGCGAACTCAAAGTCCCCGGCAACGGCGCCAAAATCTTGATAGGTCAAGAATTATCCCTATTCTAACTACAAGTGCACAGAAATGGAATTGTAGTACAAAGTGTATCTAATCCACAGAGACTCAAGTTCACACGACAGATTATATGTTTTCAAACTCAGCTAAATCAATCAGGAGAAAGCAGTAAACAATGCAATGGATTTGAAAGGGAGTTTTCAATAAAGGAAAGACGCTAGACTTAGAAAGTTCTCGGGAAATCATGCAATGTCAGACAGTTCAATAATCAGGATTCAGATTAAACACAGGTTCAGGAACTAGAATCGCAAATGTTAATAACCCAACTCTCACTGCGATTATTATCTATGTCTAGAAACCTAATGATTCAAATCTCTTTGCAATCCTAGAGTTCTAGACAAGCATTAATAGCAAGTTTTTTGGTTCACAATTCTCTAGATCAAATCTCTTTGCATCTAAACAAATTGCTCACACTAGTTCTATCAGATTATAATTCACACTCTCTTGCCAAATTAGTTATCTAAGATCTAAACTCTAGGTGATCAATCCAGAATTCAGTATTAATCTCAACTAGGTGTTGAACTAATAGATTTAGAATCCTGATTATCTAGTGATCTAACAAGGCATGAAATCCCTATGAGAATCCCTAATCTAACTAAGATTACTACTCAGACATGGAATCAATAAGACAGAACATGTTTGAATAGATAACAAGACTGAATAGATATAAAGAATGGGGTTCGAAATCCTTCTCTCAAAGGTTACAAAAAGCAGGATCAGCCCCAAGCCAAAATCTCTAAATCTCCAAAATGCAAAGCCAAAACAAAGCAATAACCAAAGATCGGATAAAACAACTCTTCAAAACCCTATTAAAAGTCTAAACACATTTTGGGGCAAATTAGAAATAAGGGAAACTTCTGGACTTTCTTGCTAATCTTCAAAAGATGCAATAGACTGGCGCATAGCTCTTGTTGGACTTCAGTGTCGACCGACACTAAGATTAGTGTCGGTCGACACCTACTCGTGGTCACGACTCCAACGTCAGCTCTCTGTAGAATGCTCAAGAAACGTCCCAAAACTCCTAGCTTCACCCCAAAATCAAGCTTACCTGTAAAAGACTCGATAGACTCAAAATACAAGGTTAAAGACTCAATATATACACTTATATCATGGTTGAAAACCTAGAAAAACCATGATATATCAGAAAGAGGACAAGAGTGTGAGGGTAAGAGATAGGAACCCATGTGCGTTATGTTGAGACCTTTCCCATTTCCAATCATAACATCTTCTACGCCAATATACGGAGTGTGAAGATACAAGTTTTTGAGATCAGATGCAATGTAGTTTGATGCTCCCCTATCAAGAAGCCAGGACTCATATTATGGTGGGGAGAACAAATTTTGGTGCACCTGAGAGTTTCATTTTCGTGGTGGAGGCGGTAACTGAGAAGGGTTCCAAGGCGGGTTGTTGTCGATTGTGTTGTGGCATGGAGGTTGAAGGCACCATGAATTGAGGACACCTCCTTACACTATGAACCTGCGTTTCACAAAGCTGGCACTTACCAAGGTACGGTTTACCACTGAAGTTCGTGTAGTTACCACAAGCATGAGACGACCCTCTGTATTACCATGGGACGAGTATGGTTTCGAGTATTGAGCAGAATTTTCCGTAACTGACATGGAAGGACCAGTAGCCTCAAACATAATCGAGAGAGTGTTCTCATGATTGAGAAGTGTCTCATGAAGCTCTTTGATAGAGATAGGAACATCATTTCCATTGACCATCTCCATGATGGCTTTGAAAGCATCACCTAGTTCGTCTGGGATGGTATCAAGGAGATTTTCAAGATTCATTGTTTCTCTGATTAGAGCTAGCTCGTCAGCCTTCAATAGGATGTTACGCATATAATCCGCCACATTTTGGTTGCCCTTGTAGATGTGTTTCAGCTGTTGTTTCAGTTGTTTCACGTGTCCTATTATTGGTTTTCCATACGTACTTGCAAGCGTGAGCCAAATATCATGATTTTATGTCGCACGAGCCACCAATGGTTAGATATTGAGAGTGAGAGTGCCAAACACAACTGTAATACCCGTCTCCCGGTTAAACCGGAGACGCGGCATTAGGACGCCCGTTGAACCGGATTCGGTCCAACCGGGACGCCACCTCAACTTGTCCAGGTCCCAGGCGCTTCCTTCGTATTCAAATGCACCAACTATTTCACGTGACTGATCAATCCCGCATCCGGACCTGCAAGAAAAACTAGGACAAGGAAAGGAAAGAGGCCTGAGTAATTGTTTCAAACACAATTACCCAGTGAGGCAGATTTATGGAACCCGCTATCCCGGCTTACGCCACACAATTACGACTCACAAGTCTTAAGCTAATATCACCTTGCAAACAAGCCTGAAGGCTTTCACCACGCAATCTATATCCACTCGTTCTTTCACACTCATGAACACCTCCCCCAGCCCGAAGGCTCACAGAACCGGCTCACCCGGCATAACACTTGGCTCCTATACGGCTATTTTTCCTGGGGAGGCTTGCCAACACCTCCCATCCGACGATTTAAAGGGCGCGTACAAAAACTTGATATACGCGCCCTGCCACGAAACACCCTTTCGGGGGCCCTACCACAAATCTAATCAAAACATATCCATCACGCACAAGCAACGTTTTCGGGCTAAGCGATAACCTAACAGTTCTATGTTCCACAATCAATAACATCAGACGTCTTACTACTCTATACTACCTAGGAAAGACAACCTTAACAGAGGACTATCGCCCGGAAATGAATGAAGCAAGGGAGATCACATTCGGTCCTCACCTTAGCCAAATAAGAGGGCAAAACAGTAATTTAGAAGCTCCATTAGCCCGAACGGACATCAGATCTGGAAATAGGAAAATAAATCGAGTGAGACAGGCTTTCGTTTCGTTCTAATCGGGTTTAGGATGGTCAAGTTATGGTCCACCGAAGTTTAGTTGACTAAAAGTCAACGGTCGGGTCAAAGTCAACCGGCTGACCCGGTCAACCCAGACAGACTGAACCAGGCCCAATCCTTAATTGGCCCAATTGCCTAAACCAGATCCTAATCAACTAAACCGGATTGAATAGGAAATTGGATATTAAATCGGCCGGTCAACCTAAACCAGCTTGGTCAACGCTACCCGGTCAACTCAGTCGACTCGATCGCCGGTCGAGTTGAATCTGCGGTGGTCCGGCGGTCGACGACGGCAGTGCTCCGGCGGCGGACGGCGGCGGCTCCCGGTGGATGGCAGCGGCTCCCTGTGGACGGCGGCGGCGGACGGCGGCTCCCGGCGGACGGCAGCGGTTCGTGATCTCCGGCGATGGCGCGTGAGTTCTGGCGCGTGAGTTCTGGCGCGTGGCTCCTCCGGCGCGCGTGGATCTCAAGCGCACATGAATCCTCCGGCAAGTGGCGGTGCGTGCGGGCGCGTGCGGCGGCGCATGGGGCTCGGCTCGGCGTCTACGGCTTCGTCTTGTCACGACGTTCATGGTGGTGGGCTCGGTTTCTCGGGAATTGGGATATTTTGGGTTACGAAAAGATCAAAACGTTTTTGGGTTTGAAAATACAGATCTGGTTCCTGGAAGTTTACCTTGTGGGAAGGGGAAGAGGAAAAACGTGAATAGTACTCTCTGGTGCTTCGAACGTCTCAAGATCTCGATAGGGCTTCGCCGAAAAGAAGGAGATTGAGATTCTGGAGGAAAAGAGGTGTATTTATAAGAAAAGGAAGGGGAAAGACCTAGGGTTTTGGGGAAAAGGCTTATTAGGCTTGGGCTTTCTCCTTTCTTTTTTTTTAAAAAATTGGGTTTTGGGCCAAGGCCATTACAAATTCTCCCCCCCCCCCCTTGAAAAGAATTCATCCCGAATTCTGAGGTGTACGGTTTTCCGATCACTTCTAACTCAAGGGCACTGTTCTATTTAGGATGAAAAGATTGTACTACGGAGGTCCGTTCGGAAGACACGATGTATTGAAAGAATAAATATAATAAGGAATAGGGTTACATAGTTTTAGAATAATGGAAGTAGAAAACCGACTACGCGAAAACCGCGGAAAAACTCAAACAAAAGAAAATCCCAACACCTAGAAAGAATTACTACGCCCTATTCCTAGCAAATCCCCAAAGCCTCCCGACTCTAGCCACTCGGTGATCCTGGGGTCCGGTACTCAAGATCCTGGTCTCCTCAGTACAGCTGGTCGTACTCGCTCCCGTACTCCCTGGGTCAGATTCTGACTCTGAATCTGAGATGGTGATCACTAGTGGTGCCGCTGCCTGAAATTCAAAGAAACGTTAGCGGATGTTTAAAAATAATTCCGCGTAAGTTTAAGAAATAATTCTTAAATTACCATCCAGCTTATCTAACATATGCTCATTATTCATATTGACATCCTCGTTTGTTGGACATAGTATAGCTCTTTCTTGAAAAAACTTTGGTTCCTTAGCTGCTTGAAGCAAAGCAGATTCTCTGTATACTTCCTTGCTTAAAGCTTCAATTGGATCATCTGCATTTGTAATTAGAAACTCTTATGGGATAACGATTAGAGCCTCACCATCATTAGGTTCTGCAATTTTTTCATCGCCAACAATTAATATCCAATTCGAGAATTCTTCGAGTTCAATTGCCTCTTCAGCGGTAAGATTATTAGAACATAACCGCATATTCTTCGTAAGTGTAAGAAGCTTACAGTTTTCCAAAAGATATGATGAATTTAGTGCAGCCAAGACAATTTGAGCCCTACGAGCACCATTAATAACAGGAAGTACCTGTCTAAAATCACCTCCAATGACCACAACCTTTCTACCAGAAGGCTTGTTGCCTTTTTCTCAATTATATATCAAACTTCTATCTAGTGATTCAAAACAATGCTTGCTCATCATAGGTGCTTCATCCCATATATTTAGAGAAGCTTCCTTGATTAAATTAGTTTGATTTGTTCCATGTGTCAAGTTGCATGTCGAAAACTCGTCAGGATTTATAGGTATTCCAAATATTGAATAAGCAGTTCTTCCACCTTGTAGCAACAGTGAAGAAAGTCCGCTAGAGGCAACATTAAGAAAAACATCTCCTTTACATCTAATTGCCGCTGAAAGTAACTTCTAAATAAATGTTTTTCCAGGGCCACCAAATCCATAAACGAAAAACAGACCACCTCTGTCATTTCTCACAGCATCAATTATCTCTTCGTATATTTTTCCTCTGATCATCTGTCAACTTTAGAATATCTCTCTCGTGAGTGGCCAACAGTTCTTCACGATCATAGCTTCTTTCATCAAGTATCAAAACATTTTATGCCTTCTGATTCAAAGGAGGTATATAAGGAATGGTTTTATACCTAGCCAGAGTGCTCCCACACCGTCTCATAACCTTCTGTATCTCTTCCAAAGCGTATGATATATCATGGTTTTTACCGGTTTTAGACCATGATAAGTATGTTTTAGAGTCTTTTGGTGTTTCTTTAGAGTCATTTACAGGTGTTATTAGGTATATGCACGTTTGGAGCGGATTTGGCGATTATGGCGCGTTTTGTGGAGCATTTTGGAGCATTAACATGAGAGATAGAGTTCACTGTCCAAAACAGAGGATTTCATCGATCGACACACCTCGTGAATCGATCGACACACCTCGTGCATCGATCGACACACATGCGAGTCAGACTTATTTTCGGCGGTTTAATGAGAGATTTAGAAATTGCACTTTGGCCCAGAAGTTTCACATAATTACAAAGAAGCCCTAGCCGTAATTAGAACATTATATTAGGGCTTTTAAGCCATTGGTTACGCTTTACACACACTTACTTAGGCTTTCATACTTTGAGCATAGAGATTTTAGAGCTTTTGGGGCGGATCTGAACCTGTATTGCTTCCTGCTTTGGAGAAGATTTCGAACCCTTTTTATTCTTTACTCTCTTTTTATGATATCTATTTATTCTATGATTTGTGTTTTATTAATCATGTCTGAGTAGATTCGTAGTTAGGTCTAGGGATTCTCATAAAGGTTTTCATGACTTGTTAGATTAATTTATCAGTTTAGGATTCATAACTTAATTGTTCTTCAACTTGAATTGTGCTTAATACTAGTTTCTAAATTGATCACTTAGAATCTAGACTTTAGGTTATTAAATTGACACGAAAGTGTGGTTTAGAATCTGAACTATTTAGGTTGAGCAATTGAATTGTCTGCAAAGAAATTTGGTTTAATTGAATTGTGAACAAATCAAACTTGCACTTAAGGCTAGTTTAATCCGTTAGGAATTGCAAAGAAATTTGGGTTTCTGCTATTAGACTTAGAGAATTCTCGCAACGAAAGTTAGTTAATTTTATATTTGTGTTTGGGTTCTAGAACCGGACTTAATTTGATCATGACTGATAGTTTATTTGCTTGTCTGATTTCCTGAGAACTCCCTAGACTTAGCTTTTAGTTGATTGCTTACAAACCACTCCTGCTACTGATTTACTTTTCTGTTTGCTATTTAGTTTTTCATTAATTTCTCCTAGCTTAACTTGACCGTTCTACAATCTATCGTAAGGTCTAGAGTCCCTGTGGATTTCAATACCCTATATACTATTGTCACGTCTGTGCACTTGCAGTGTAGATCTAGGGATTAAAACTCTGATCGTATCAGCGTACTTCTTCTTCTCATCATCACTTAGTTTAAGTTCTACACGAAAAGGTATTCAACATTAGCATTCCAAATTAAAAATATAACAATAATAAGTTGAAAGGGTTTTCAATACTCATACCTGGCCTATTGAAATATTTCCTCATATTTTGCTCTATATCATCCAATAAATACTCCCAAGTACTTTCTCAAACAACTTCTGGTTTAGACAAAGTATCAAACATAAGCATAACCACAAAAAGTTGTCTCACAGATCTTTCAGAGCCATTGTAACTATGTCTAATGATATCATCAATATACTCTTGATCATCATCCAGCAACCCAGGAGCATAACACGCCTCTTTATAGTCCTTGTGTAGAACATCATTGAATGTTTTTATATGATCATAACCTCTGGGTCATCTGATAATGTTTAATAATATACGCATATAATAAGAATCTTCCTGTTTACGGGGAGCATAATTAATCCTTCCAACACTGAATTGTTTGTTTCGCCTTCTATTCCATTTCTTCTTTGTTTTGTCAAAGGTGTAATGATTTTGAATATGAGCATAAGTTAGAGTGTTGGCGAATGCATCAACTTTGTTCAACTCAAACAACGCAAGAACATAGTATTTTCTATGAGCTTACGATTGACTACAGCCTGTAATTATCATTCACTCTGAAGAAGACACTTTGTTTTCCTGGTAGATGGAAGTAGAGCCTCTGTACTGCCGTATATCGATAGTGTAATTGATACTTATAAATTCTCCATGCAGCTTCGCATGAAGAAACATATCTACAAAATCCATAAAAAAACGTGAGTTGTATAAGTATATGTAAGCCAACATTTCAGTAACTTATCTCTAATTTAGAAACTAAAAAACGTATTGACAATCGAAGAACTCATTTATCTCATCTCTTTTTTTGAATACTGGCTTCACCATTAACAACATTGTCTGATCCACTGGTTCATGGTCCTTCAACAATGACACTTACACGATCAGCTCCTTTGTTTATGTACTTAAATAAGTACTTGATTGAACCAGTTTGGTTGCACCATTCCACATTTATGTGAGCTTGATAACGTAAGGAGAGTTTCTTGTTATATGGAATAACAAATCTGTTTTCACATTTCGCACCATTCTTATCAACAAAACAACATGTTTGCTCATGTCTTTTATAAACAGAAAACTTGATATATCATGGTTTTTACTAGTTTTAGACCATGATATAAGTGTGTTTTAGTGTCTTTTTGTGTTCTTTTAGAGTCTTTTACAGGTATAATCAGGTTTGGAGCATATTTGGTGATTATGGCACTTTTTGGAGATATTTGGAGTGTTTGGCCGAGAGATAGAGTTCACTGTCCGAAACAGAGAAATGCGTCGATCGATGCACTCTAGCATCGATCGTTGCACCAGCGAGATGGGCCGAAACTCGGCGGTTTATGAAGAGTCAAGATATTGCACTCTGATCCAGAAGTTCCTGATATTTACAAAGAAGCCCCTGGCCGAGATTAGACCTATATAATTAAGTTTTTGGTGTTTTATTTACTTACGCTTTCATAATGAAGAGCAGAGGATTTTTAGAGCTTTTGGGGCTGATCTGAACCTTTACTTCATCTGTATTTGGAGAAGATTTCGAACCCTTTTTATTCTTTATCTTCTATGCAATTTATTCATCATATGATTATGTTTTCATTATCTATGTCTGAGTAGATTCCTTGTTAGGTTTAGGGTTTCTCACATAGGATTTCATGACTTGCTAGACTTGTTTATTTCAGTTAAGGATTCATAACTATATCTGTTCTTCAATCTAATTGTGCTTAAAACTAGTTCTAACCTGATCAATTAGAATCTAGATCTTAGGTTGCTAAATACGTCACGGAAGTGGGGTTTAGGAATCTGAACTCTTTAGGTTGAGCAATTAAACTTCTCGCAAACGAAAGTTTGGTTTAGGATAATTGTGAACATATCAAACTTGGAATTAATGCTAGTTTAATCTGTTAGTTCTCGCAAACGAAAGTTTGGTTTGCTGCACTTAGACTTAGAGAATTATCGCAAAGGAATTTGGTTAATTCTATATCTGTGTTTTGAGTTCTAGAACTGTGCTTAATTAGATCCTTGCTGAATGAACTGTCTGCTTGTCTGATTTCCTGAGAACGCCCTAGACTTAGCGCTCTTAATAACTTGCTTTCACAACCAATAATCTCTGCTTTCTGTTTACTTTCTCGCACTGCTTTTCATTCAATCACATTGCTTTCTTCCTAGTTTAATTTCCTGTTCTTGAGCTATTGAATACGGAGTCCCTGTGGATTCGATACCTATATACTACAACTACTGAACTGTGCACTTGCAGTTAGATATAGGATTAAAACCTGACACCTATCAAGTTTTTGGCGCCGTTGCCGGGGACTCTTTGAGTCTTCGATTGCTTAGAACCTAGGGTTTTTCTAGGATTTTTCGTTTTCTTTTCGTTTTTGTTTTTGTTTTTTTTAGCTACTGATTTTTATCTGTTTTTCTCTCTGTCGCAGGTACCAATATCGCACTGCGTCGATCGTTGCACCCTTGCATCGATCGTCACTAGGCGATTCAGAGATTGAAGCGATCGTTGCACTGATAGCATCGATCGTTGCACTGATAGCATCGATCGTTGCCGGACGATTACAGACAGTTTATGCAGACGCAGAAAACTAGAAGTAATCCGAACTTGGACTTAGTTAATCTCGATCTTGAAGAACTTGGACGTTTAGAGAGAGCTAACAGAAGAGAAAGAAGAGAAAGGATGGTACGTGAGCGTTTGATTCTGGTACGTGATGCTGAAGGTACCCTGAGGGACCGAGATAACAACCCATACAATGCTGCTTGGCAAAGGGTTGATGCTGAAGGGAATGTCATCCCTGATCCTCCTGAGCAACAGCAACAGGAGCAGAACCAGGGTCAAGGACAGGCCCAAGGTAGAGAGATGGTTGTACGTGAGAGGACTTTAGCTGACTACAACAGACCGGATGAGTTTCACGCAAACCGGTCAGCTTTAGTGCTTCCTGCTTTTGAAAGGAATGATTTTGAGATCAAAACCATCTACTACTCGCTGATGAGACAGAATGCATTTCATGGTTACCCAACGGAGCAGCCTATGGATCACATTGATTCATTTGAGGACGTAGTCACTGGCATGAAGTATGATGGAGTCTGCCCGGACTATCTGTTCCTTAAGCTCTTTCCGCACAGTCTTGCTGGAGACGCTAGTGCATGGCTAAAGCAGCTGGCACCTGCTCAGTATACTACTTGGGCAGCACTGAAGAGTGAGTTCCTGCGTCACTTCTATGATGATGCGCGTTCAGACCAGTCCAGACAGGACATACTCACCTTTTCCCAAGGAGCTGTGGAGCCTCTAAAGACTGCCTGGATGAGATTTAAGCAGTATCAGCGTGACTGCCCACACCATGGATTCACTGAGGTTCAGTTGATTGGTATCTTCTTCAGAGGCATAGATCTTCCATATCAGTCTGCACTGGATAATTCCAGTAATGCTAACTTCAACACCAGGACCCCTACACAAGCTAAGCAGTTGATTGAGAATCTAATAAGCAGCAACAGCTGCAAGACTACGGATGAGAGGAGGAAGAAATCTGGTGGAAGTGTAGAGAATTCTGACATAGCTGATATTAGATCTAGGCTGGACACAGTTTGCAATCTCCTAGCAGGTAAGAAAGCTGTCCACTTTGCCCAAGATGTAGAGGTAATTCAAACTGAGGAGGACACTCAGGAGGAAGATGTGAATTACATAGGAGGTTCTGGATTCCAAGGTAACAGATTTGGTAATCAACAAGGAAACAGAGTCTTCAATGGAGGACAGACCAGTGGTTTTCAGAAGACCTTTGGACAAGGTACTCAAAGAACCAATGGATCTGAAAGTAGAGTGGAGACGATGCTGAAACAGATGATGGAGAGTCAGACTAAGAATGCAGCAGATGTCAACGAGAAGATGGAGACAATCTACAGGGAGCTGAACGGGAAGTTTGAATATCTGAACACACACATGAAGGAACTTGATGCTAGAGTTGCAAGAACTGCTGGACATGCTCAAAGGGAAGATGGATATCTTCCAGGAAAGACTGATGCTAACCCCAAGTACCAATGCAATGCAGTGACGTTGAGGAGTGGTAAGGAGCTGTCATCTGGCCAGAAAAAGCAGTTAAGTGTTGAAGAACTCGAGGAAATTGAAGAGCTGGAAGATGAGATCCGCGATATTCGCAATGCGTCGATCGATGCATCTAAGCAACGATCGATGCAGAGTGAAATCAGGGAACCGGAAGTCGTAACACAGTCGCCTAGCATCGATCGATGCGACAGGAGCAACGATCGACACAAGGTGACGGCAGAAAGTTTGAAACCTGAGAAACCGAAACAGCCGACCGAAAGGGTATACAAGCCTAAGGTACCTTATCCCAAGAATCCCAGAAAGGCTAAGAATGATAGGCAGTATGCAAAGTGGAAGGAGTTCATAAAAAAGGTGAAAGTTGAAGTACCTTTGTTGGACTCCATGGAAACTTCTCCTATGATGAAAAGATGCCTTAAGGATATGATTGCTGGGAAATGGTCTGATGAGGAAAGTATAATGATGCTCAATGAGGTGTGCAGTGCAGTGGTTCAAGGCAGGATTCCCGAGAAGTTAAAGGATCCAGGAAGCTTCGTGTTAGATTGTGCCATCTACAAAGAGAGATTCGAAAGGTCTCTATGTGATCTTGGTTCCAGTGTAAATCTTATGCCCCTCTCAGTTGCTAAAAGGCTCGGAATGACAGATTTTATACCTACTCGGATATCACTGGTTCTGGCAGATAGATCAATCAGGATTCCTGAAGGAGTAATAGAGGATGTGCCTATAATGGTTGGCAAATGTGTGATCCCCACTGATTTTGTGGTTCTACAATATGGACAGGAGCCAAAAGATCCATTGATTTTGGGCAGGTCTTTCTTAGCTACAGCTGGTGCAATGATTGACTGTCAGGGAGGTAAAATAGTTCTGAATGTAGGTGATCTGAAGATGAGTTTTGATATGAACAAGCTGGTAAAGAGACCAACCATCGACGGGCAGACCTTCTATGTGGACACATTGGGTGAATTGGCTGCCGAGTATTTTTACCAATCACATGCTGAAGACCCACTAGAAAGGGCTTTACTGAGCTCTATATTGGAGTTGGAGTACCTGCAGGACGAGCCAGCAATGTGCTATACGAGGATGATGGATTCTGTTGAGGTTGCAATGCAGGTAGAAGTGTCTGACGCGACTTTGCAACGATCGACACTATCTAAGCATCGATCGTTGCAAGTCGACAGAGACTGGGCAGAGGAAAAAGCTCCGAAAATAGAGCTGAAACAACTTCCATCCGGGCTAAGGTACGCATTTCTTGGACCCAATTCAACTTATCCAGTGATTGTTAATGCTAGCTTGAACAACGCAGAGCTCACTTTACTGCTAAGCAAGCTGCGCAAGCATCGCAAGGCTCTTGGCTATTCTCTTGCTGATATTTCAGGTATCTCACCGGAGCTGTGCATGCATCGGATACATCTTGAGGATGAATCCAAGACATCTATCGAGCATCAGAGAAGACTTAATCCTAATCTGCAGGAAGTGGTTAAAAAGGAGATTATGAAACTCCTTGACGCCGGGATTATCTATCCTATCTCTGACAGTGATTGGGTGAGTCCAGTCCATGTAGTACCTAAGAAGGGTGGAGTTACAGTTGTGAAGAATGAGAAGAACGAGCTGATACCTACTAGGACTGTGACGGGACACAAGATGTGTATAGATTACAGGAAGCTGAATGCTGCTACCAGGAAGGATCACTTTCCCTTGCCTTTTATTGATCAGATGCTTGAGAGGTTAGCCAATCATCCTTACTATTGCTTCCTCGATGGCTACTCAGGTTTCTTTCAGATTCCCATCCATCCAGAGGATCAGGGAAAGACCACTTTCACTTGTCCATATGGGACATTTGCTTACCGTAGGATGCCTTTTGGACTCTGCAATGCACCAGCCACTTTCCAGAGATGCATGATGTCCATATTCACAGACATGATTGAGGACTTTATGGAGGTATTCATGGATGATTTCTCAGTGTATGGATCATCCTATAATGAATGCTTAGATAATCTGTGTAAGGTTCTGACAAGATGTGAAGAGAAGCACTTAGTTCTTAATTGGGAGAAGTGTCATTTCATGGTCAGAGATGGCATTGTACTTGGACATAAAGTGTCTGAAGCAGGAATAGAGGTGGACCGCGCTAAGATTGAGGTAATGACCAACCTTCAGGCGCCTGATTCTGTTAAGTCTATTAGAAGCTTTCTTGGACATGCTGGCTTCTATAGACGGTTCATCAAAGATTTCAGTAAGATCGCTAGGCCACTGACTGCTTTGCTGTGTAAGGATACCAAATTTGAGTTCACTGCAGATTGTCAAACTGCATTTGAACAGATCAAGCAGGCATTAGTGAGTGCTCCCGTAGTTCAGCCACCGGATTGGGATCTGCCTTTTGAGGTTATGTGTGATGCAAGTGATTATGCTGTGGGAGCTGTTCTTGGGCAGAAGAAGGATAGAAAGCTTCATGCTATCTATTATGCCAGTAGGACACTGGATGATGCACAAAGAAACTATGCCACTACGGAGAAGGAGTTGTTGGCAGTTGTCTTTGCATTTGAGAAGTTTCGCCCTTATCTTGTTGGCTCAAAAGTGATTGTACACACTGATCATTCAGCCCTGAAGTATCTAATGCAGAAGAAAGATGCTAAGCCAAGATTGTTGAGATGGATTTTGTTGCTTCAGGAGTTTGACATTGAAGTGAGGGATAAGAAAGGGGTTGAAAATGGAGTTGCTGACCATCTTTCAAGGATGCTGGTTGAGAAAGACGTGCCAATTAATGACTATTTGCCTGAAGAGAACGTCAATATGGTTGGGACAATGTTTCACACAGATTTGGACAGAAACCTGCAGAACTGTCGGATTAATCGCATTGCGTCGATCGATGCCATCTCGGCGTCGATCGATGCACCTATCGGGACAGCGACGATCGATGCACTCCTCTGCGACGATCGTTGCAGTGCGGATACAGATCCAGAGACTTTTACGATTCAGATTGGAGGCTACGAGTTTGAGATTGATGCTGTCACAACAACTGATCGACCATGGTACGCAGATATAGCCAACTACCTGGCTGCAGAGACTGAACCAGATGATCTGAAAGGGTATGAGAAGAAGAGGTTCTTCAGAGAGCTTAGGCGATACTATTGGGATGAACCTTACCTCTATAAGCACTGTTCAGATGGCCTTTACAGAAGATGTGTTGCTGAATCAGAGGTTCCAGATATCCTATTCCACTGCCATGGATCAGATTATGCAGGACATTTTGCTACTTTTAAGACTGTGTCTAAAGTTTTGCAAGCAGGTTTCTGGTGGCCTACAATGTTTGCAGATACTCACTCCTTCATTTCTCATTGTGATGCCTGTCAGAGAAGAGGGAAAATCAGTAGGAAGCATGAGATGCCTCAGAATTTCATTCTTGAGGTTGAGGTTTTTGATTGCTGGGGCATAGACTTTATGGGTCCTTTTCCTTCATCTTATGGGAATAAATTCATCCTGGTTGTTGTAGATTATGTGTCTAAGTGGGTAGAAGCAATAGCTAGTCCAACCAATGATTCTTCAGTAGTCATTAAGCTGTTTAAGTCCATCATATTCCCTAGATTTGGAGTACCTCGGATAGTGATTAGTGATGGAGGATCTCACTTTATTAATAAGGTCTTCGAAAAACTCCTAAGAAAGCATGGAGTTCATCACCGAGTTGCTACTCCTTATCACCCTCAGACTAGTGGACAAGTCGAGGTTTCTAACAGACAAATCAAGGAGATCTTAGAGAAGACAGTTGGGAAGACAAGAAAAGATTGGGCAGCTAAGCTTGATGATGCTTTATGGGCCTACAGGACTGCATTTAAGACGCCATTAGGGACTACTCCATTCCATTTGCTGTATGGAAAAGCATGTCATCTGCCAGTGGAACTTGAGCACAAAGCAGCGTGGGCTGTAAAGCAGATGAACTTTGACCTTAAATCAGCTGCAGAAAGGAGGTTGATACAGCTTAATGAGTTGGATGAGATTAGACATTTTGCCTATGAGAACTCAAAGCTGTACAAGGAGAGGACTAAGGCTTATCATGACAAGAAGATTGTTTCTAGACGGTTTGAGCCTAATGATCAGGTACTTTTATACAATTCTCGTTTGCATCTGTTTCCAGGTAAGCTGAAATCAAGATGGTCCGGTCCCTACACGATCAAAGAAGTGCGTCCATATGGAGTTGTCGTTCTAGTCGGCAAGGAAGGTAATGAGTTCGCTGTAAATGGACAGAGGGTAAAACATTATTGGGCTAAGGCCGAGATTCCAAGAGGTCAGATTCTGCCTCTGGATAATGCACCCTCTGCCTGAAAAATCTTGTCCGTCCGGTCAAGCTATTGACCTTAAACAAGCGCTGGGTGGGAGGCAACCCACCATTAGGTACTGGTGTTTTTCTACTTAATTTTTGGTGTTTTTGTTAGGATTTTACGTTTGTTTTTGTTTCTGGTGAGTTTATGATTGCAGGTCTCGGACGAAATCGCAGTGCGTCGATCGACGCACTTCTGTGTCGATCGTCACAACACGATCGGAATCGCATTGCAGCGATCGTTGCGGTCCTGAGCAACGATCGACCGTACACGAAAATCGCCAAGTAACGGTCGATGCACCTAGTGCAACGATCGATGCCTGAGCGACAGAGGTAAACCCGACAGAACTCAACAGAACTTTAACAATTTTTATTTTCTTTTTACCGATCCTTCGCTTGACACTACTGGGGACAGTGTGTTTTAAGTGTGGGGGAGGTGCTACTGACGTTTATCTTTCTGTTTTCTTAAGAGTCAGTCCATTTTTCAAAAAAAATTGTTTTATTGAGTCAAAATTGTTTAAGTAAGAAACTATGATTTTCTGAGAAGATTTACAAGACTTGCAGGAACTTAAGTAACCATTGGGATGAAGTTGCAGGATCTATATCTGACTATTAGAAAACCCAGACACAGATCAACCTACTTGGAACACCCACATCACTTCAGGTATCAAAGGATCCTTTTACTGACTTCAATTTAATACTGACTTAGATTTCTCACCTAAGGGCTTGGTATACTTTGTGTCGGATTCCCTGTTAGTTCTGACACAGCCTGTCAACCTATCCTATTTAGTTCCCTTCTCCCCTTCCATAAAAAAAAAAAAAAAAAAGATAATAAATTGAGGATGAGTTAGTAACTCCGAAGTGGTCATGAGAATAGTAGCAAACACTATTATCCCTTATGCATCCATGGAATGTGTCTAAAGTACACCCCATAACGGGAAGAACACTGATAAAAAAAATAAAATGATACCCAATGTGGGAAAAATCAGTTGTTAAGGAAGGGAAAGAGAAGAAAGGGACTAGAGAAAGATAGTATGGTGGTCTAGAGCTGATAAGGTAAGAATCCATGTGCCCTTTGATCGATACTCCTTAGGTGAGACCGCACTAAAATACTTGCAGAAGTCAGTAGGGAGAATTTGAATGCTTGAATGTGATTGTGGAGTTTACTTAGGACAGTTGCTAAGTGTGGGGGAAGTACATGTAGGTCTTGATATCTTGTGATTGATTCTTTCAGTGGTTTACTAAGGGGAATCTGAGTATTGTAGCTTCTAGGATGAAATGAGTTTCTGAAGAGTTTTCAAACCTCTTCACCAAGCTTTAGTTCTCTGTTTTGCTTGAGGGCAAGCAAAGGCTAAGTGTGGGGGAGTTGATATATCATGGTTTTTACTAGTTTTAGACCATGATATAAGTGTGTTTTAGTGTCTTTTTGTGTTCTTTTAGAGACTTTTACAGGTATAATCAGGTTTGGAGCATATTTGGTGATTATGGTACTTTTTGGAGATATTTGGAGTGTTTGGCCGAGAGATAGAGTTCACTGTCCGAAACAGAGAAATGCGTCGATCGATGCACTCTAGCATCGAACGTTGCACCAGCGAGATGGGCCAAAACTCGGCGGTTTATGAAGAGTCAAGATATTGCACTCTGGTCCAGAAGTTCCTGATATTTACAAAGAAGCCCCTGGCCGAGATTAGACCTATATAATTAAGTTTTTGGTGTTTTATTTACTTACGCTTTCATAATAAAGAGCAGAGGATTTTTAGAGCTTTTGGGGCTGATCTGAACCTTTACTTCATCTGTATTTGGAGAAGATTTCGAACCCCTTTTATTCTTTATCTTCTATGCAATTTATACATCATATGATTATGTTTTCATTATCTATGTCTGAGTAGATTCCTTGTTAGGTTTAGGGTTTCTCACATAGGATTTCATGACTTGCTAGACTTGTTTATTTCAGTTAAGGATTCATAACTATATCTGTTCTTCAATCTAATTGTGCTTAAAACTAGTTCTAACCTGATCAATTAGAGTCTAGATCTTAGGTTGCTAAATACGTCACGGAAGTGGGGTTTAGGAATCTGAACTCTTTAGGTTGAGCAATTAAACTTCTCGCAAACGAAAGTTTGGTTTAGGATAATTGTGAACATATCAAACTTGGAATTAATGCTAGTTTAATCTGTTAGTTCTCGCAAACGAAAGTTTGGTTTGCTGCACTTAGACTTAGAGAATTATCGCAAAGGAATTTGGTTAATTCTATATCTGTGTTTTGAGTTCTAGAACTGTGCTTAATTAGATCCTTGCTGAATGAACTGTCTGCTTGTCTGATTTCCTGAGAACGCCCTAGACTTAGCGCTCTTAATAACTTGCTTTCACAACCAATAATCCCTGCTTTCTGTTTACTTTCTCGCACTGCTTTTCATTCAATCACATTGCTTTCTTCCTAGTTTAATTTCCTGTTCTTGAGCTATTGAATACGGAGTCCCTGTGGATTCGATACCTATATACTACAACTACTGAACTGTGCACTTGCAGTTAGATATAGGATTAAAACCTGACACCTATCAAAACTCTTCTCTGTTAATTGTAGGTTTCTCAGCATAAGGTTTAGGAAATAACTTCGAACATTTACCATCTTCCATGCATGGTGAATTCATATCTGGTATTTCAGCCGAAATTATCTTGTCAATATCAGCTGTAGTGACAATTTTGAAAGTAGGATCTATAAAGAGCATAATGTGAGCATGAGGTAGTCCTCTCTTTTGACACTCTATTGTGTACATAGCTGAAAAGCGAAAACATATACGGTTGTTAGTAATATAGACAATTATAAAATTATTATATACTTAAGATATAAAAGGTTTTACTTACATGAAATCGTCTTTCCTAATAGCTTCTTCTTTGTTAAATCATTCATCAGCCGATCAGGTTTCATGTGGAACATCCTGCAAATAATATATGGTATATCATCAAAGTTAAACCGCCGCTCCGCCAAGGAGTCTTGTTATCTCATGCCATTTTGGATTACATGTAAATGTGATGAACAGATCAGGGAAACCAAAATGTTTACAAATAGCCATTGCATCCAGGTAGAAATTCCTCATATATCTAGGACTGCATGTATGAGTAGATGGCAACATAAATTTTTGACCTTGTTCACTCATATCCTCTACCCCAGCATTCTTAGACTGTTGTATGTAGTCATAACTGTCAGAACGCAATTTTTTATTATGCTTCAAATACCTTAACCTGCTAGACTCGATGGTTGTATAAGAATCAACCAAAAACTGCTGAAACGATCTCCTTGATCGAAGTAGAATGCCAAATTCATGTTTTCGCTCTTGAATCCGGAATGCATACCATTGTTGCATACTTATAATATCATTTTTAAACTTTTGTAGCGTCTGAGTCACGTTTTTTTAATCTCAGGTCTAAGTCTGTCTTCGCCATAAACAAATATAAGCGGATACTGAAGGGCAAGATATGAAACATGAACCTCGCTGATCCTTTTAAGACTTCCTGTTTGTTGTTCCAGCAAAATATCTCTCTTATTCATTCACAGTTGAAAATTATTTGGAATCAGTGCACCAACTTCGGAAGCAGTGGGAACATTATATGTTATGTCATCCGTTACACACGAGTACTGGTAATCCTCATGGTGAAAGCTTCCTCTGGATTTGTATTAAACCTATCACAAGCTGATCTAAACTTAGAAACGTATGGATTTACCGAAATTAATATTTATATTAATTGCTCGATAATTTGATCCTTCAATACATCCTTCTTCGACTTCTAACCACTGCTATGATTGCATTTACTGTAATACAAACGAAAATATAAAATCAGTACTGAAAGCAGATTAAAAATATATGATTTAATAAATATATACCTCGGCGCATTGACTCTGTTTTGAGTCTCATTTTCTGTATCAACAATATAGAGCTGTCCAAACTTTGCTTGTTTTCCTTGCAGTGGTCTCAAACTTCCCATTAAATGATAATTTTCCCCTTGTATCTGAAACATATTAGGTCATCTACCTTTCCTAACCGATCGATCAACATTTCCACCAAGGGAAGTAAATGAGAAGGACATGTTGTAAGTTCTTAAGTTTCTCTGAAAATGTGTTGAGTTGATCGTTTCCGTTAAATAGCTTTTCTTGTTGTTCTGGAGGTTTCTTTAGATAAGGAAGATGCACTTGCTCTTGCATACATCACAACGAAAATATAGGTTTAATAGCTTTTCTGTGTTTACCAATTTGTTCTCCATACCACATCACAGCTCCACAATCACCACAAGAATAAGTTGGATCTCATTCGTCTAAGTACTCTGCAAACATCAATAATATTGTAAATTAACTATTTTTAGAAGAAAAAAAATAGATGCAAAGATGTCTCAAAAATAAGGAGGAATATCTATCAATTACCATCTTCCTTATTACAACCATGTTTGGGATAAGTGACATTAACACTTAAAACTTTTTGCAACATAGCTTCCATTGATGTAATTCTGCTTCGTTTTTTAGCGGTTTCTTGCTCAGAAGTATCTATTTCTTCAATGTTTTGTGTATGTTCAGTATCAGAACTATATCATGACTACTACAGTTCCATTCTTGAACATCATGTTGTTCCCCTAAAAAATCGTTTGGGGTCATATAAAAGTGATGCATAAACTGAATATAATTCATATCAATCATATAAAAACATTATAATATAATCTTATTGATTTCATGTAAAAACTTAATATTGAGACACACGGATTTTGTTAAACAATAGTACCTTCAGAAGAATACTCGTATTCAGAACACGAGTCATCATCTCCGCTATTTTGTTCATCATTAGGAAATATTCTATGATTATTATCAAAATATTACTTTCATTTCTTTGTCCTAATAGCTTAGTTATATCACCAAGAACATTTCTTATGTTTCTACTGGATTGTCCTCCTCAATATGTATTGGTGTTTGCTTAACAAAACATTCAAATTTGAATGTTGAAACTTGTCAGTAAAGTTAATACAAAAACAAATATGTTTATATATAAATCTTACATGCAAGTACAAACTTACAGCAAAAACTCAGATTGTTTCGACGTCTTTTAGTAGGTTCAACATTTTCTGTGTTTGTATTTAAATAACCAAACCATATAACAGATTAGTATTCTTGGTAATATAGTATGTAATATAATAAACTTTTTAATAACATGAAATCATTTTTCTTTTGCTCGCAGGAATCCCTTGTACATCATTAGCCTCCTTGCTACGATGAGCCGCATGATATTCGTTATTTCCGTTTCTTTGTTCTGATAAATTAGTTATATCACCAAGAACAATTCTTTCGTTTCTACTGGATTCTCCCACTGAACCGTTTGGGGATAACAATGTACTGGTGTTTTGTTGTACAAAATATGACAATTTAAAAGTTGAAACATGCCAGTAAAGTTTTTTCTCTCCAATATTGGATTTTGCAATCTTAGATGTAACTACAAACTTACAAAATAAACTCAAATCATTTCGACGTCTTTTAGTAGCTTCAAATTTTTCTCTGCACGTATCTAAGATATCAAACCATATATACAAATTAGAATTCTCGATAATATACTGTTTAACACATTAGGGATCTTGATAACCTGAAATCAATTTTCTTTTGCTCGCAGGAAATCCTGGTGATTGAGAGTGTCCTTCTATTGATGATACCATGCTTGAACTTCGAGGTGGATTTGTTACATCATGAAGAACCCTATTAAAAAAGAGCTTAGTGGAACAGATTTCTGGTTGATCATAGAATCTGGAAGCGAACATAGTTCAGTTTCAGCATGATTGTAGTTGTTAGATTGCTTATATTTTACTGTTCTTCTATGGTTGAGTTTGAAACACTGAGAATCTTCTTTCGTTTTGCTCATTATGTGAGTTACAAAACTATAGAGATTCAAACATGAATAAATACACCTTGTTCCAAAAAAACATGAAAAAATACATCTAATAAACATGATACATATGGTGTCAGAAAGCTCAATGGCATGGATAGATTGTGGCTCGTTTTGCTTCTTTCATCAACAAAAGGATTAGTAAGTAAAAGTTTATGTTTAATTTCAAAACATTTCGTGAAATTTGTATACTAGGAGAGGCGCCAAAATAAAAGCATTTGTATAATTTGCACAAATAAATTATCAAATGTAAAGAACGTTAAATATCTAATACGAAATTCAGGTTGATTAGATATCTCTCACATATTAAGTCCTAGAAAAACAATTGATAATTAACATACTATTCTGATTTGGATATTCGAATAGATTGAAGCATATTTTATAATTAAGAGAATATTTTAAACACCTAAAATATCGGTTGATTAGATATCGATCTAATCCAGTATAACTGCTAGTATCATTTCAGTATCTTCAATTCCTTAAATAATCATGTATAATTTCTACAAATAAGAAAATATTATTTTAGTATCTTCAATTCCTTCCACAAACTACTTAAATGGATATTCGATAAACTCGAACTGAGCGTGTAAAAATACATGTTAAAATTACCAGTAATCGTTCGATTATCGATATCTCTCTAATAACAAATAGGGAAGCAAAATTATTTTACTTAATATGCAAGTCTCATCAATATATACAAATATATTGTAAAGTGAATATACTGCTTCAACATTAAAAGATATTGTACTTTTGGCATTCAAAATTGTTCCCAGTAACAACTTCCATTCGAATATTCGTATTAATCATCCAATAATGTTTAACCTTGTAAATAATTTGACCTGTTTTTCAAATATTTTACAATTTCGAAATGAAAATTTTAATAACAATAACAAACTTTTTTGAAAAATTTAATACCAAAGCAATATTGGCGGGATTTTTGTTTGATACTAATAAGGTTTACCTCATGAATTAGAAACAATTTATTTTAGCCAAAAAAACATGTACTTTTGAAGAAAAATAAGTAGCAAACATAACTACCAATAATATTTAACACAATGTAATCTTCGTTCATAAGATGTTTTATATAAAGTTTAACATCGACGTCTTACACTTACAAGAAAAAACATCCAAGACTTAAGTTTTTAAAACAAATATATAGAGGGTCATGATTATCCTCTAACCCAAAAAAACAAAAGTTTCCAGAACCGAGATACATCATTTAAAAAATAAAATGTGAGAGGCCGATTCTTCAGCATATTGAGGAGGCACTGGATTTGGAAAGCTACATAACAGAAAACAATGTATTAATAACTACTCAAGATATTTCTTAAATCAAGTTAAAACAATTCTCATCTATTGAAGCATAAAACAGGAAAAATTGAATAAAATATATGAACACAACCTGATGAGGAGTCCACTGAAGTCTGAATTCTCAGTTTGATCGTACATAATTGCCGAAATAGGCTCTTGTTCTCTTTGACAAGTTACGTCTATATTATAAAACAAATAAATATCAAGTTTAAATCAATCATAAACCACAATATGTAATAAATATACGATCACTCTAATAATAAAAACATTTCATATCTAATCTTACAGGATTCGTGCTTTATGTAGAAGCACCGGAGAATCACAAAGAGATGCCTATCGGCATCCTTCCAAAACCTTCTTATGAGTTTGTGGGCAACTTTCCCATTATTAAACACTGAAGAATCCGAAGGCTATTAGACAAAGTATTTCCAAGTTATAGTATTGCATACATAAAATTTATTTACCACATATTATTCAATATACCTGAAAATATTTATGAGACTTGCATATTAACTAACCTTGTGTGGCGAATAGTAAAATGCAACTTTGGTCATGCCCAATAAGACTGAACGTTTCTAACGTATGTAACAACACCAAGAACATCCAGACAAAATAATAAAATAACTAGATTTTGACCCGCCTATCGGCGGGTATAATTTTTTTTGATGTTTATTGGTATTTTTGTGTATAAATAATTAATGGTAAATGATAATATTTTTATAACATATTATTAATATTAAGTTTAGATGTTTGAGATATTTTGAACATATATATATATATATATATTATATAGTTTATTTATTTTATTTCTTTTTATAAATGATAATGATCCACACTAAGGAGGACAATTATTTTTTTATAGCATGTAAATTTATATTTGTAAAAGTAATATATCTTATTTTTAAAACACATATTCTATTGTTGTTTGTTAAAGATTTGAGCATTTTTATCATTATGCAGTAGTTAATATAATATATAAAACGTATGTGTAATATGGTGGTGTATATATATTATTAATCCAGTTATAAGTAATTCGTTATGTATATTTTTATTTTATGTTTGGAATGTTTTTTTAGACTTGCATTTTTAAATAAAAACTTATAAATTTTATCTTTATTAGTTTTATACTTTATTGTAAAATTGAATTTTAATTTACTTAAAAATAACAACTTCTATTTTCAACAAATTTAATTTCGAAATTATCAGTTTATGGATTGAAATTATATTTGATTTATACAAATATATATTATTGAGCTTATTATGACAAAAATATTAAAAATATGATGTTTCTCATTTATCCGTGGACATGTGTAATATATATTTATAAATGCTAATATGTTCTATTTTATATATTTTCATAAGTAGATATGGAAGTTTGAGATTTGTTGACAATTTGATTATCTAGGTGATGTTATTATTATATAGTTTATATTTGTTTTGTAATATTAGTAAATAGTAAAAATTATAAAAATGTTAATTATTATATTATTAATTTATATGTTAAAATTGAAAATCAATCTTATAGTTTATAATTTTTGTTTTTAAGTAACTGGTTTTCAGAATTTGATTTAACAACATAAAAAGAACAATAAAAATGTTTATTTTACAAAAAAAAAGACTTGAAGCAAAAACTAAAAACTAATATTTTAATTATTGCTATTAGAATTTTGGAAAGGTTTGATAAGATTTTCTATATATGATAGATAAAAGGAAATTTTTCATTTTTCATTCTCCGTGTATATTTTTTGATATGTCAATAAAATTAAAATACCTTTATCATACTCTATATTTTTGAGATTTGCTAACAATTTGATTATCTAGGTGATGTTATTATTATATAGTTTATATTTGTTTTGTAATATTAGTAAATAGTAAAAATTATAAAAATGTTAATTATTATATTATTAATTTATATATTAAAATTGAAAATCAATCTTATAGTTTATAATTTTTGTTTTTAAGTAACTGATTTTCATAATTTGATTTAACAACATAAAACAACATAAAAAGAACAATAAAAATGTTTATTTTACAAAAAAAGACTTGAAGCAAAAACTAAAAACTAATATTTTAATTACTGCTATTAGAATTTTTGAAAGGTTTGATAAGATTTTCTATATATGATAGATAAAAAGAAATTTTTCATTTTTCATTCTCCATGTATATTTTTTGATATGTCAATAAAATTAAAATACCTTTATGATACTCTATAATGTTATTAGGCGTGCACATTAGCGATCATAAAACTCAAACATTTTTGTATTCAACCATAATTTCCAAAAAGAAAAAAAGAGTAGTGATAATAAAACATTGTTGAGATTCAATATAACTGTTTCCAATAAATACACAGAAGATCCAAATTATTCATTTTAGGGTAACTGCAAGTTAACGTTTTGTTACAACTATTTATAGATCTTTAGAATTGTCAAAGTTAGTCAATATTATAATTAAAAAATGTTAATCAAAGTATTAGTTTTATTTCTTAAAATTATTTGTAAGTTCCGTATAAGTTTTTAAAACTATAATTTTAGTAAACTATATATGATAACATTTTTATTATTATGTCGTTTCTCAAGAGACAATAGTAGTAGCGGATGATTCAACGAATTGGTAAACCGATCCTATTACACCTTATAATCTTAATATACCTTGCACGAAGGTAAGAGCGAACAACTTCCCTAACGAACTTTAAACTTCTTATGTGATCTTCAAATTTCAATTTTGATACCTCTTAGAAAAATTGTTAAAAACCTTTTTATTATATTGTTTTATTTTAACCTAGTAAAGATTAAAAGCTGAGACAAAGGACAAAAAATGTTAAAAACCTTTTTCTTTATCATATTGTTTTATATTAACCTTTGTTTATTGTGATGATTTCTAACTTTGATTATCTTTATACATGTTGTATGGATACTTACTCCTTGCAGTAAAAAAGGTAGAGCTAATTAGATAAAGTTATCATTAAAATAATTATTGGATATTTAGCATGAGAATTTGGTTAACATTCCAAAATTATTTTACTTACGGCGTCATCAACTATCAAATGAGTTCTGATATATATCTAGTGGTGTATTACAATTTTGGAGGACGTTGGTACATATTTGCCAACCTATTTAAAAAGATTTGACTTCAGAAATTCAGAAAGGTTTTAGTATTTTAATAATCTTTGTTACTTGGAGGACGTTTGTACATTATACTGAATACTAGTATTCTAGCCCGTGCGTTGCACGGGCATTGGTTTTTATTGCATTAATTTCAAATAAAGTTTCATAGTATGACTAACAGAAACCGATACCATGAAATATTCGAGTTTAAAGTTTACACTAATAACATGATAGTGATCATATTTTGGAATAATCATTAATGAAACACATAAAACAAAAAGATGTATCTAAAATAATTAACCTCAAGTTCAATGGAAAAAAAAGCTAGTGCCGTAAAAAAGAAAACGTTTGTTCATAGGTAGATTGATCTAAGGAGCAAATAGTATTAAGACCTAAGACCAAATATATAATTAAGATAAACTGAGGATGAAATGTTCTTGCCCCAAAAAATTATAGTAAATGAAAATGTTTAAAGAGTTTATGATAGAAATTGAGAATATATACATAGGTGAAGCACCTCATCATTAACACATGTAATCCATTTTTTTAATCCGGTTGTTGATTTTACCTGCAAAACAATTTATATTTTAAGTTTGGAAATGCAAGAATAGTGAGATTAGAAAAACATACTCTAATCGTCAATAATGTTTGGAAAAGTCTTCCTTTATACAACACATTTTTTTGAACTAAAAAATAATTTCACTACTCTGTAATATGTTTTTTTTTTTAAATAGAAATCTTTAGTTACAAAGTATTACTCTATGTCCATTCTCTTTCCGTTGACACTCATGTCTTCCATGCTATTTCCATTGCTTCGTTTATTCACCTCTAAAATTTTACATGGGCCTAGACCAATACAAAAATATAGTATGAGTGGCTAACACAAACTCATAAAGGCTTAAAAATTAAAAGCAAGAAACCTAACTATCCATAACTGAAACGTGTTTCTTTTATCTAACGATTGAGTTGCTATCTCTCTATCTTCTTCTCCATATATCTCCCCATCATCCATCTACTTTTAATTGGTATGAAACTCGTAAATGATCTAATACTGCCATATTATTTTTATACTCTCGGCATTTACGTAATTTTCATTAGTACTTGTACGATAGAACTAATGGTTAATGTGAGCATTTTCACAAAATTGTATACTCTAAGTCAATCAAGTTACATGAAAATTTAAAGAATTTTGGTATATGAAAAATAAATCTACATCCTAACAGTTTAAGATTAGTTTTTTTTTTTGAAAATATATTTATAGGAAAAACCTTAATCTCGTTTAAAAAAAATTCAAATGTTGGATAACATATTTGTTTCCTGAAAAAAATATTGAAACATGAATATCTTAACAGCATTATTTTCTTTGATTTAAACACTATTAAAAATTCAAAAAAACTTCCAATGGCGATGAGAGTGGTGAGAGATGGAGAATCAGAAACAAAAATAAATTTCAACTAAAATATATAGAAGCTGTGCGTGTTGGATTAGATTGATTTCGGATCCTGTGGAAAAATGGATTAGTTGGAGTCAAGAACACAACAACAAATGGTGATTATGGATCAAAGAGGAAGCGATGTAAAGGACGATGCGTGAATGACGGATGCAAACATGAAGTGAATCTTGCGAAATGGAATTACATGAGTGAGTACAAAAACAGCAGATGGTACATATTGTTGAATCGTCTATTACATTAAGAACTTGCTTAAAAATTCTCTATAACTAAAAATAGCTTTGCTATTTACTTATAAGAAGCATTTAGGTTCCTGAGATATTGGTTTTCTGGATAGTCCTACGTATTCAAGGAGATGATGGTGTTTACTCCCCTACAAAAGAGTTTCGTCACTCTCTTCGCTCTGCTTGTAATGCTGCAGGATCTCTTCTCGTGTCTTCGATGAGGTACATATCTTGAAGCCTCACTTTGATATTTCTACAATATATTAGATTTCACTGTTATTTTTTTATTAAATCTGACGCAAAACAATTTTTTGGGAAGTTTAAAACGAAGAGGTTGTGTTTCAATCTTTAGAACTGCTAGAGATTTAAACTTGTCAGCTGAGCTTCAGTTCCATGGTTTTTGTTAATAGTTGCTAGCAGATCTAAATGGAATAAAAAATCGTCAAGGTAATTGAGGGTAGTTTTCAATTAAAGAGTCCTTTGTAAAGTGGCAACGATTGATATTGGTTCAAGTTTCTAACCACTCAAGTCTTTCTCATTTAGTTTTGGAATAAGATTTAAGAGTTAAGCTGATTATATACGCCATTTTAAGATGTTAAGAAATCAAATAAAAGATTTGTAATCATATATGAAAGAAATACAGTGTCGAGTCTTTAGTTAGAAATAAATTACTATCTTAAAAAACATAATACGAAAACATAAAGTTAAACATATATGCACAATGTTTTGTTAGAAACTGAGACATGAATACTGTATATGCAGATGATGATCGATATGGTTGAATGGAGGCTGTCAAAAAGTATCTGAGACAGCAAACGAAGAAAAGGTGCACACACCTGAAATAAATGGAGATCGAGTTTAGATGATCAAAGTATATCATATCGGTTCGAGGTTAGTACTTTAGATTTGTATGAAAACTGATGAACCATATGATAACTTAATGGATATAATATTGCAATAGTTTGCGTATTGAATTACTTACGGTGAAATGGTCGCCAATATACCCATGGCTAGATATTCCAACTTCTCAGACAAAAGAACCTAAGAACATACATAGTAATAAAATAATCAGTAACCAAGTCATAACAGAAACGAAAAAAATAAAATATGAAAATCAATATATATTATTGAAGACCTTTATATTTTCTGGAATATTTCTTTGTAGACTACATTGTTTGTTGAAGTAGACCTATTTCCAAACTCATCTGTGATAAGGATTTTCAACCCTCTTCTACTTTTGACCCTTGAAACTGCAACGTAAAGTTGGCCATGAGAAAAAACAGGTCTTGGTAAGTAGATTCCCACATGGGACAAACTCTGTCCTTGACTTTTATTAATCGTCATCCCAAAGCAAGGCATGAGAGGAAGTTGTCGACGCTGGAAATTAAATGGTAAAGTGGAATCTGACGGTGTAAGAACCATTTTAGGAAGATAGACCCTATTATGAACGTTATCTCCTGTGATCACTTTAGCATCCACCCCATGCTCCCCCAAATGTATTATCTGCAACCTTGTTCCATTGCACAATCCATATTTCTGATCAAGATTCCTTAGAAGCATAACAGGCACACCCTTCTTCAAACAGATCTTGTGATTCGGCAATCCGGAACACTTTAGTGCATTAAGAAAATCTGTCGAAATATCTGCGTCCCTTGCCGTGCTACTATCTGAAACACAGATCTTATCGGAGCTGAAATATTCCTTGGTATCGCCGGGAAGAAGGTCCATGATGTGATTGTTCACTTTATCAACAACATCATTCGTGGGACATAATATAGCACGTTCCCTGAAGAAAGACCCATCTTCCATATTTTCAATCAAGGAAGGATATGTGCTATCAGCAATACATGTGATAGGGTCAGCTGAGTCTTTCAGCAACATGTCTTCCGGAAACTCTATCACTGCCTCACCGTCATTTGGTTCTGATAGCTTCCCATCTCCAAGTTTGAGTATCCACTCTGAAAACTCCTTGATTGATTCCATTTCTGACGGATCAGATTCAACCGTTAAACGCATATTCTTCGTTAAAGTGAGTACCTCGCAGGAATGCCATAAAGCAGATGATGGTAGAGAAGCTTGTACAATCTGAGCTCTACTTCCCTTTGGAATCACGGGAAGTATTTGGCGAAAATCACCACCAAAAACAATAGTTTTTCCACCAAAAGGTCTATCATCGTTAGTGATATCTTTCAAGCTGCGGTCGAAAGACTCATAGCAATGACGGTGCAGCATTGGAGCCTCATCCCATATAATCAACTTGGCTTTAAGAAGTAAACCGCCAAGCTCACTGTCAGGAGTGAAGGAGCATGTAGAGGTTTCATTGACCTTCAGTGGTATAGAAAATCGGGAATGCGCAGTTCTTCCTCCTTGTAAAAGCAATGCTGCCATACCACTTGATGCCACATTGATGACGATATCTCCTTTTGATCTAATACCAGTAGACAGAGTTTGCCACAGGAAAGTTTTGCCTGTCCCACCAAACCCATAGACGAAGAAAACACCACCTGAATCTGATTCTGATGCTACCATTATTCGATCATATATCTTCTTCTGTTCATCAGTAAGCTTGGGTAGGTTTTCTTGATGTCTTTGAGCACATTCTTTTCTGTCGTAACATAACTCCTCACTTATCAATCTGTTGATAGACGACGAAGTGTCATTGTTCTCTGGAAAAGGCATAGTTGGAAAATTACGCAGCGTGCTTCCAATGGATTGTAAAAGCCTCTCTATTTCGAGGAGTGTCTGATTTTTGATTTGATCATCAGTCATCTGAAACTCTGAAAATTTTAATAGAAGATCAGTAGATGAGACAACTAACTAAGAAATTAATAGTAGATACGAATATATATAGTTTATTACCTGGTTCTTGGCGGATTCTCCTTTGCATATGCAGAACATCATCAGATAATAAATGCCATGTCTCTAACCAAACATGTTCTGGTGTAGACAAACTTCCTGAGTTCAGAAGGGTAATAAACAGTCTGCGAATGTAATTACCGGATCCCCACTGACTTGCTTCGATGATTGTTTCGATGTAGTCTTTGTCATCCTCAAGAAGACCTCGAGCAACACACGCTTCTTGATAAGATGGATATGTGATACCCTCATATGTACATATGTCCTTATAACATGTAGGTCCTCTCACTTTGGTTAAGAGCATTCTCAAGTAGAATTCGCTCCTAAATGAAGGATTGAGTTGATGAATTCTTCCCACATATTTATATCCTTTGTTTTTACGCTCAGTCCATTCTTTTCTTGATTTGTTCCACGAAAAATGGTATGGAAAGTCGATATATAATAGCTCACTTGCTTTTTTATTTACCTTGCACACTTTCATCCACTCCAAGAACATCGACGTTTGATTACCATCTTTAGATAGAACCTCTTCCACATCGTCATCTTCTTCATAAGTGATGTGATGCTCTCCCTCAAGATGAAAACTAAGTCTTTGTACAGGAATGCTGCTATAATGAATATCAAATCCAAATATCCGCCAGGCTGCCTCGCATGGTGAGATATACCTGCAGAGAAGCAATTTATAGATTACAATGAGTTGTTCATCGTAGAAATATATTTAAATATTTACATAACACATACTTATGCAAAAAAATTAAAAATATTATATTGTTTTACCTGCAATCTTCATATCGCTGTACTTCATCGACAACACCGTCATTTCCCTGAGCTTGTCCAGATGAGGAGTTAACGGTGAATTTAGCAGTGACACGGTCACTCCCTTTGTTAATGTATTTAAACAAATACTTAACAGCTCGAGTTTGGTTGCACCATTCAACATTAATATGAGCTTGGTACCTTTGTAGCAGATATGAATTATATGGAATGACAAATCGATTATCGATATAGGTACCGTTTTTCTCTATGCATACCCCATCATCTCTTCGTTTATAAACAGGGAACCCCTCTTTATTGATGTGTGTTTCTTCTGAAAAATCCTTAGGAAACTTTTTCTTGCATCTCCCTTTTTCCATGCAAGGACTTTTCGGATTCGCTAACCCGCATGGCCCATGGATCATGAACTCTTGAACTATATCATGAAGTTTTTCATTTTTTAACGGATCTGGTATCTCAGCAGATACAACCTTGTCAATCGCTCCAACTTCTGCAAATTTAGATCCTCGTTTCAAAAAAAGCAAGATATGAGCATGGGGAAGTCCTCTTTTCTGAAACTCAACGGTGTATATCACTGCATAAAGTTTTAAACAGAAACAAAATTAGTAGCTGTAGATGAGTAGCTAAATAATTTTGCAAGTTTTAAAGCGTTTTACCTGCTGTTGATGGTCCGAAAATGTTATCGGTTCTTAACTCAGCTATAAGCTTATCCAGTTTAGCTTTGAAGATTCTGGAAACTAATTCAGGCCTGTCTTCCGGGTTGAGTCGTAATGGTGTCAAGTGTCTTGCAATCTCTGGCCATTTCGGATTGCAAGTAAACGTGATGAACAAATCTGGATACCCGAAATGTCGACACACTGCCATAGCATCCATGTATTTTTCGTGCATGTACCGAGCACCTCCTGTGAAACTTGAAGGAAGTACAATTCGTCTTCCAATCTGTGAAGAATCTTTGCCCTTCTCAGCATGTGCTGACACATTGTCGTATTTATCAGCACGTAAAACTTTCTGGTTGAGCTTAATAAAACAGATTCTTTCTGATTCGATCATGGTTAATCCATCAACCAGGAACTGCTGAAACAACCTTCTGAAATGAAGCAGATGACTGGGCTCACTTCTACGTTCCATTATCCTGTAAGCAAAAAACTCCCTCATACTAACTCTTGTTCTTGGGTTTGTTGTTGTTGTTGTTGTTGTTTTCTTTAACTCAAGATCGATGTGATAACCATCTTCGCCATACGGAAACAAAAGCGGATATTGAAGAGGTAGATATGCGGGATGAAGTTCGCTTATTTTGGTCAACTGCTTTGTCTTTGTCTCAACAATAATGTCCCTGCTCTCGTAGCAACTATCAAAATCTCCAACTATCAGTGTTGCGACCTCTGATGTACCAGGGAGATTGTAGGTATTAGGATCGGTAGAACGACTCGCAATCAACCTTAACTTAACACCTGATGTTGTGTCCGACTCTTGTAAACGATCCTTTGCCGTCCTAAGAATTTTTGAGTATGGATTACACTCGTTCAACATCCCTTTTATCGCTTCAATGATATGAATCGGTAAATTCTTCGATGCAGGGGTTTGATTTTTCTTCTTGGCACTGCTAGAACAAAAAAATGTTAAACTCTAAGCTAACCAATGTACTAATGTACAAAAAAAATTAAAGAGATAGAACACAGATAAAATATTGTATATATGTATAAAATGAGAAGGGGGAATATATCTGAATGCAGAAATCCGGTTTTCGTTTTCATTCTCTGTATCGTATATATAGAGTTGCATACACTTTGGTGGAGATCCATCCATAGGGAGTAAACTGCCTATGAAGTGATAGTTTGAACCATGAAGTATGAAAACGGGAGGGCCACGGCCGTTATTCACTGAATTGACAATTTGACCTCCCATAGAAGAAAATGCAAACATCGAGTTGGCCGGTCTCAAAAATTCAATGAATATTTTGCTATCTTTATCACCTTTGAAGAGCAGATCTTCTAGTACTTGAGGAAGACGTTGTAGCGGTTCTAGTTGGATCTTTCCTTGCATACAACACAAAGAAAACTTTGGAGTTCCGTACGTTTTCCTTTTCTCTATTCTCTCCGCGTACCACATTAGAGCACCACACTTTTCGCAATTGTATATTGCATCTCCCAAATCATCATATTCTGTAGAAAATTTAGTATAGCGATAAACTTATGGAAAATAAATATGTGGGGTCTTGTCTTGTAACAATTTATACCTACGAATATTGAATGTGGATCATTAGAAATGGCCGGAGATGCACAACCTGACATAAGTAACATTGTTTTAGAAAGAAAAAAATATGATTTTTTAGAAGTAATCAATTTTGTTAACTACCTGCTGTTTTTTGTCGCTTAGACGATTTTTTATATACATTGTTGGGGTTTTCTGTAGTCTTAGACATCGGGCTGGTCGAATAGTTCGTGAATGTAGATCTTTGAGTCGAACTGCTTCCAACGTAAAAATTTTGAATTACTGTGGATAGATGCATTGAGCTGATACAAAATTCCGGGTCAATGTTGGATGTGGATCTTTGTACACGACTGCTACCAAGGTTCAGATCCTCGCTCAACGTTGATGTTTGACTTGGGTTGCTACTCGGCAAGGTAGCTTTGTAATGTTACAAATAACGACACCATCAGGTTAGTCATATAAGAATAGAGATAAGTCCTATATAAATCAAAAGCCAAGGAGAGAAATAATTACATGAAACGGGAGGTTTATTTTTCTTCTTTTCTTTAAATAAATGCATTCGATGGAGTCTTGGTGATAAAGTCTCTACAAAATATTTTATTCGTTTTTAAACTTATAGTCAGAATAAAATCTTAAATAAGTTATACAGTGGCGCATGGCTAACCGTTTGTGACATCAACCAGTGGTTGTCTCGATAACCTACTTCTCGACACCGGTGTTGTAGAGTCTACATTGATGTTTACATTATTGATAAGATTTGCAGTGGTGTCTTCTTCATTTCCTAAAAATACAATTTTTTTATTGCACATTGGTGATGACAAACACAATAGAAGTTAGGAAAGATGCTGGAACTAATTTAAGATCTCACCTCTTGATTTATGTCTTTTAGTTTCTCTTATTTCTGACAGAACCGTTGATGTTTCACTTGAATTGCTACTCGGCAAGGTAGCTTTGTGTGGTACAAAGTGCAATACAGTCAAGTTAGTCACACCAGAATACAGATAAGTCAAATATAAATCGATAGTCAATAACAGAAATAATTACTTGATCCAGAAGCTTTATGTCTCTTCTTTTCTTTAAACATATGCATTCGATGGAGTCGTGGTGATATGTGCTCTACACAATATTTTTCCTGTATTGATTCTTTAACTTAGAAATAGTGTGAACGACTTATACAATGTAGAATGACTTACCGTTTGTAACATCTTCGAGTTGTTGACTCGATTGCCTACTTGCAGAAACCGGTGTTGAAGAATTTACAATGATATTGTCATTAGTGATATCCTTTGCATCTCTATTTTCTGTAATTAGTACACATATATCGTTTACAATTTAGCATTGATATTGACAAAGACAATCTATGTTAGAAATAGAAGGTTTGTGGAAAAGATCTCACCTTTTGATTTATGTCTTTTACTTGCTCTTAAATCTGACATGTTGTCTCTTTGCTCATTTGCCGATGACGCATCCATGAATCTCTTTTTTTTTTTTCAGGAACGGACATACATAGGAATTAGAGTTTGAGTTAAAAAACAACAGAGAATGTATAGGTAGTTCATAGATTCTTAACAGAACCTAGAAACCATTCGAATGTTGATTTCCTACAGACTGTTGAGTGTATATGCTATTACTAAGCTAATATTTCTTCTGTAGAACAATAATGGAGTTGCTTACCTTGTGCGAAGACTGTATACCGTGGACTATGCAAAGAAGTGTTTTAGTCAAAAGACCTGTTCGTGCTAAAGCTACACAGGAACATCAAAACACAATGTATTAGATAAGGAAACTTCGATATCATACAACGGTCATTGTATCTCTTGCTGTATATTCTTGTTTCCATTCCTCTGTATATCCCTCTATGTATAAAGCTCTGTATCCTCATGTCAATAATATTATTCAATCCCAATATTCAATACAATGAAGATAACAATTATTTGGTACAGAAATAAACTGATGTTTACGAATGCAACTAACCAATACCATCACAATATTTCCCCTGTCGTGAACAGACGGTAATTGCATCCTTGGAAGCTACAATAAGAAGAAGAAAACGATTAGTTGAGATAGGATGTTTGTGGCAGAATTTCAAAACGAATTTGTGATTGGTAATTTGGATGTCAATGCAGTTGCAGCCATGAAAGCACAGTCACTATTGCACCTTAATTCAAACCGAGAGCTTTGGTCATATCTCAGCTTAACTAACAACGAAGATATGTAACGATGAACAGAAAATAAAGCATAAAGAAGATAGTCTAAGAGCAACACCGATTAAGAGATAAGTTACGATATCGTTCAAAATCAGTAAAGGGTTGACGTCTATTGAAGAAGAAAGGGCAGAGAAGCTTGGTAACTGTTTTTTGGTTATTTTAAAAAATTTGAATTTTCATTACGTGGATTGAAAGAAATTGAAGTCAAGTAATAGAACTAAAGATGGTCTCTTAAAACTTTATTAAACTTTATTTATGGTTAACAAATTAATAGACAGGAGATTAATTTTCAACAATTAAATAAAATAATAATTATTTTTCGTAAACTCTATTGCCAATTTTCGATTTTCTTGATTAGATAAGTATCCGTAAATATTATTAGATAAACTTAATGCCAATAACATTTCGTATATATAATTTATAATGTGTATATATATGTGTGCATGTTCGGCCAAAAAAATAATAATGTACTTTAAAGTGATGTGAGTAAATTACGAAAATTAATTATTTATTCAGCGTTTAACAAACACTTTTGGAAAAAAAAAATACGTTCAACATTATATGTTTAATTTTAATAGTACTATCAATTTAGGGATAAATATAATAAGATTTACATATGAGAGAAGATAGTAAACTAAGGTTCGGTATTTTATCTGAAATCTATAGATAGAACGTGTATTTTTATAATAACGCTACCATAGAGCTAATAGTGGTTAAAAAAAAAAGATACTATAAGTGGTATTTAACAATGATGATTATAGATAAACATTGGTAAACATAAAGACATTAAAAAAAAGAATTATTTAGCAAATGGAACATAAAAACACAACTTTGATAGATAACATAAATCCTGAAATTTTAAGACAGAACCGCTTTATCTGCCTCATCTCTGAACTTCTGAATTATCAATGGATCGTCACTGAGTTGTGCAACTTGGAAACAGGAGTTACCGGAGCTATTGTCCAGACTTCGAATATTAAATTTCAAGACAACTTCGGTCCCTTGAATATCAAGCAATTCTTGAGGAAATTCATCTTGGCGATTTAACTAAATAAAAAAAAATAAGAAAATGGGACTTAGAAAATCTTTCATAAAGTTTGTCGTTATTGGGAAAAATGTATTTATGAGTAAAACAAAAAAACAAAAAACCTGAATTTCTTGCTGACATAGATCATTGGCCGATATTTTAAGCAAACCATATACATCTCTATCAAATATGCTGAAAGATGTTGTTCCAGTTTGATCGGCTCCGCTGCACTTTACCATGTACCTACATAAAAAAATGTACTAAAAATTATTAACAGATGACTCATGGAATTTGAAAAAATGAAAATATTAAAAAATAATGGAGAAATACCTAATGCTTGTAGTAGTTAAAGGTATCTTGCAATGCTTGCAAGAATGCTTGTCATGTTCGATTTCATTAGTTATGGGATTGACATACGGTTTTGCTTTCTTGAAACAGTTAACATGTTTTGTTTCTATACCTGTCTTATTGCCAAAATCTGAGCAATGGTTTTGTAACTTGATCTTGGGAAAGCTTCTAGAGACATCTGTAAATAGAGAGAAATATGATCATTAGAAAATCGGATTTATCTTAGCGAGAGCAAACTCGAGTTTGACTGAATCAAAAATGAATTACCTTTTGAGTAACTATGTGAGAAAGAAACTTTTTTTTTAAAACTTAATCATTTGTTCGAATTTCTCTCCAATATATATAGTGGATGAAGCTTAGTGATGAACACGAATAATCTAAAAATAGAAAACAGAAATATAGGATCTATTATGTTTAATAACTTTGAACGCAACAAAGAAAACCTAAATATAGATTTAGGATTTAAAATTAACAATCATAATAATCTATATTTAGACACGAAAAATCGAATAGATGTCGAAACCAAAAAAAAAAGTTTGTTAGTCTTTTTTAAAAAAATATGGATGGTAAAAATACTCCCAAATTATTATGGTTTAGAACATTTAACGGAAAAAATGAAATTCTATATTTAGATTTGAGATTGAGCATTTCACTCGAACAAATCTATATATTTGGATAAGAAGAAATAAAAAAATAACAATTTTGGTTGTTGTACTGGTTTTTAATAATGGATGGTATAAATATTCACCAACTATTATAGATAAGAACCTTGAACGCAAACAATTAAATACTATATTTAGATTGAAGATTTTGTCTTTCACTCATACAAATCTTTATTTAGATACGAAGAAGTAAAACGAATAACAAAATTTGTTCTTTTTTTTTTTATTTAAATAATGGTGGGTAAAAATATTGCTCAATATTTATGGATAAAAACATTGAACGTAAACAATATAATTCTATATTTAGATATGAGATTTAGACATTCAATGATTGAATTCTATATTTATATAAGAAGAAGTATAGAAAGATTAACAAAATTTTTGTTGTTTTTATTGTTTTTAATAATCGATGCTATTAATATATCCCAATTATATATTTAGATACGAAGAATTAAAAAATTGTAATTCTATAATTATTCCCCAATTATTATTGATAATAACTTTGAACACATCAACAAAAGAACGTATGGTTACTACATTTTATTTAAATGAATCAGAGTATGATAAATTCATAAAGATATTTTCTACTATAATTATTTAAAGTATTTTAGTTTGGTGTAACAAAAAATATAACACAAAAAGACGTTAAAATAAGGAAGTAAGTCGAACATAATTAAATTGATGATAGTAATTGTCTTAAAACAAAATAAAGGAAACACTAAAGCAGCTAAGGTTCTGAACATAAAACACACAGAAAACTAACATAATATAGGAAATCCTAAAGAACCTAAGGTTCAACACATAAAACACACAGAAAACAAAGATAATATAGGAAATCCTAAAGAAGCTAAGGTTCAACACATAAAGCATACTTAAAACACGATTGAGTTCATGATGAAAACTCATATTAGTAAAATCTTCATCAGTGTTTCTTCTCCTTCTTGACAAACACCTTCCTTGGCTTTGTTACGGATTGTGGAGTTGGTCGCTTGGTTGTTGAGTTTTCAGCAGCCTCATCCTCTACAACCAAAGCCAATGGTCTTTTCTGAATAGGAGTTTTAGCCTCAGTGAACACAACTTGTTCAGTAGATTCCGATGATGAGTTAACCGGCTGCACAAAGTGTAAAATATAATTCTAAACAAACCACTTACTTTCAAACGTAGGACTCAAAGTATCAATGAAAATAATTATAGGAATAATCATACTTTGGATAAAGAAATCTAACCTGGACATCATTGCCAATGGATTCAAGTGAGCAGAGGGAAATTGCAGCTGGAGCTTGCTCTGGTGTGGCTTCCTACAATGTAAACTCAGTTAGAACATATCATCCTATAGCAAATGTTTTAAAAACAAAATAAAGTATATAAAACAAACCTTAATCAGCATTTCTTTGAAAGTATCAATTTGCTTAAGATCAAAACTGATTTTCATCACTGTGAAACTCGTGTTATTGAAACCATAATCAGAACTTTTCACCTTCACCTTTAACAGAACTGACTTTCCTTCCAAATCCAAAAGTTCCTGTGGGTATTCAGCTTCACGACCAAACTGAAAGAGGAAAGAAACCAATAGGACATTAATGTTTTAAGATATAAACAAAAAAATTAACATTGTTATTGAAAGGTTTTAATAAGAAGATAGAACTCACTTCAATTTGTTGCTGGCGAAGGTCATATGCTGATCTGTGGAGGAGGAGAGCCACCTCTCTGTCAAATATAACGAAAGGTGCAGACTCGGTTTCATCCGCAGCTCTAAGTTTAACCATGTACCTGTCAAACACAGAAATTTGGGATTAGGGTTAAATGCTAAAAATGATAACTCTGAAAGTAAGAAGTGTATTTGTTGGACTACCTGACACTGGTGTTTGTAATCTCTTTAGGGCAGTGCTGGCAGGAATGCTTGTCATTCTCAAGCCTCTCGGTTGTTGGGTTGAAGTAGGCAGAAGCTTTCTTGAAACATCCATTGCATGCTATGTAAAACCATTCATCATTATGATTGAAGGATTCAATTGTGGCAACAGTTACACATGTCTTGTCCTGAAAAAATTCATATACAACAATTAGAAACCTTGATCAGATTACATAAAGGATAAATTGAAAAGGGAATTACAAACACCTCAGTTTCTGCTAAAATTTCAGCGACTGTTAGGTACAGGCTGGTTGGAAAAGAAACTTCGCCACAGTCACCCGAATACGATGCTGAAGTGATTTGTGATAGAGGAACAATAGCCTCAGTATTACCAAGGCTGCAAAAGAGTATATAGAAATGTTAGTCAGACAACAGTGTTGTGTTAATCAACTTATGTGAATGTGATTTTGTAGCTTATGAATTGTACACTTACCTTTCTTTGAAGTTCTTTATCTCAACAATCTCAGAGCTGAAAAAGAGCTTTGTAGCAAAAGGATTGGACTGCACTGTCGTTTTTGCTGTAACAAAAGAAGTAAAGGTTAGTTGATATAAGTTAATGTTCACATTGAACAAATTTTGTAACAAATATAAAGATGAAGAACAAATCCAATTTAACTTCTTACCATTGAATTTTCTTGTCTTCATTAGACTCCCAAGAAGCACAACTGGTCTTTCATCAGTACCTTTGAGGTATGAGTGAGCTTCTAGGGCGAATTTAGACCAAAGTGTACAATCAATAGTGGTGTCCCTATCAGATGAATTAATATAGTTATCAAAACTGGAAAATTATGTGGATAATCTAAATATATATGAGATACAAAAACTGACCCATGATCTTGTAGTTTTAGGTGCAGTGTCTTCTCGATCCTTTCACCAACTTTAACATCCTCTAGTTCACTCATGGCCACGATCTCTCCAATGAAATCTAACAAAGAAAACAATAAAAGAAGCATAAGAAAATATAAAATATATGATAAAGAGATAACCATTAAGGATTTTCAATACCAAAGAACATTGTTGTATCGTGTGAGTCAGATAATATCTCAGTGAAAGGATGAAAGCTGAACCGATGAGCCAAATTTGGGATCTCATTTGCTTCTTTGATAACAGTAGAATACTGAATGCTTATCCTGTAAGGATGAGATGTTCCTCTGAAGGGCCCATTATTTGGCAACAACCTGAAGTTCATAAAGAGCCGACACGCTCCTTCTTCAAGTTGACCTTGATGTTTCCACAGTAATCCCTTACCCACCGAAGCTTGTATCTTTGTTCCCTGTTGAAAGAGTGAAGTTAATACTAAAAATACAATGATATAAGTCGGATATCACCTTCTGAAAATCATTCATACCTGTTCATCCACCAAGATCATGTCATAACCAGTTATCTCTCCAGGTCTATCTGCTTTCTCAAATGCCCAAAGACGTGATATTCGAACTCTGATCTTGGCAGGTACAGGGGTAGGAAAAAGCTGAGAGATTGGGGTACATGGGAGAGCCATCTGTAAAGAGTGAATGAGTGTTCATCAGAATAAATACATAATCGTAATACATATAGAATAAGATGATGAAACTGAATAGAAATCGTATTACCTTTGAAGATAGAAGTTACTACAATGGAGAAAGTAGATGTGCTTTGTGTTATGTGTCTCGTATAAATGAAGGAAGTAGCTCAGGTTATAGATATCGTGAAACTGAAAAAGAAAGTAGTGGGGAACGTGAGAGATGGAGGAAATAATGGAGAAGTTTTTAAAATGAGATCATGTATATAATCAGTTACCACAATTTATGTTTCAAATTAATTGTGGATAACCGTTTTATAATTTAAAAAAAGTATTAAAATTCGAAATATAAAACAATATCGGGTGAAAGATTTTTTAAAAAATAAGAAAATTTATAAACCTTTATCTGATGAAACATTATCTAATGAAATCTTTATAAACATGAAAAACTTTATAAACCTTGCCTAATGAAACCTGGACCAAATCGAAATATAAAAACTTGATATATTAAAGATTTTTTGATGATAATGATATGGTTACATATTTGGTTATTCAACAAAATAGAGAACATGGACCAACTATGTCACCACATCATTAACATCAACTCACTGGAATATAAAGATCATCATGATTAAGCATGACTGAAATCATAAAGTTGTGCTCATGGTTTAACAAATGATCAAAAAGATATGTATCCACTTACTGATAGTGAAGGAAGTCCATGGTCCATATTGCCTGAAACGCCTTGTAGGAGCTTCCAAATTGAATCCTCATCTTGTCTGCAGCAGAAGCTTCCTATCCACAAAAAGAAACCAGAGAGTGTTACTTAAAAGAACAAAATGGTGACTTATATAGTTAGAGCTGCTTAATTTAGTCTTTACCTTAACTACCAACTCGGAAACGGATTGAACATGTCCTACTTGACTCTTATTCTTTGCCTCCAGAAATGGTTGATATCATCTCTAGTAATTGACTTGCACATTTGCAAAGGAACAATATTAGGAGACAGAAACATAAAGAAATAGAAAAAACAATTCAAGACATATGAATAATAAGCCTTTAGTAATTTTGTATGAGATACAATGAAAGAAGTAATCAAGTACCTTTACTGAACTACATTAAGGAAGGGAGGAAGCAATGACAACACAATAATTCTCCCCGGTATGAAGCATAAGCTTCATATCCATACAACACTTCTCCCCGGTACATTAAAGACTATGCATACCTTTAACTTCTGATTGTTGATGTTAACCTGTAGATATCCAAGTATATTAGGAGCTCTATCATAAAAAGAAAAATATAGAAATCTTAGACATTTAAATTAACTTAACTGACCTTTAATGTACTAAGATTGCTTGGTTTAGTCACAATAATCACATTTCCATGTTCATCTATCTCCCTTACATGTGCATCCACACGCAGAACAGGAGCCTTTGCCGGTTTCTGTGCAACGGCCATTGTCTCTGACGGTATCCCAGCCTAGCTACCATCTTGTGAGCTTTCTTAACAGCTTCAATGTTAGCACTAATCTGCAATTTTGTTCAAATGAAAACAACATTAGCAAAAAAAATTTATTCGGGTCTAAATATAAGCAAGTAAAAAAAATACTTCAAAGCTTACATGTAGCTTATCATACCAGCAAATAATAACATTACTGGTATGTACACTCTTTAACGATGATCCACCATCGAAAAATCCTAAGTAGCTTGATCATGAAGAAGCAATTCAGCTTCCCTGCAATTTGAAAGATATCGTAATTACTCAACCAGATAGTAACCTCGGCTGGAAAAGCGATGAAATAAAAAGGAGATAGAGATGGGATTTGATAGACGAACTGTGTTACGTTTTGAATCAGCGGTTTTTGACCTGAATCAAACGAAAAGGGAGATTAGGGTTATGAAATAACTCAGCTTTTTAGATTCAAAACAAAACGCATGTAAATCTAGATCAATAGAAACACAAATAGGAATCGGACGATGGATTTGGTACCTGGTTCTGTGAGAATCGAAGCTGAGTCGACAATCTTTATCTCGATTTTTACGGATCTGAAATCACATGGGAAAAGAAGATAAACAACTGAAACTAAATCAGAGAGAGATTTGTAAATCGAATACGACCTATTTGATTTGGTACCTACCGAGATTCCGAGATCGACGAAAATGGCGAAACCGTTTGGGACCAGAGAAGAGACGAAAACTTCATGGACAAAGATAAATCCTTTCATCTAGATTTGGGTTAATAAACGGGTTAATTGAGCAAGCGACTGAAATAAACTGGAAATCGATCACCGACGAAGAATTCCGGAGATCGTAACGGTGAGAGAAGTTGATCGGCGACTTTGAGAGTGATGAAGTTTCGAGAGAAAGAGGGAGAGAGAATTTTGGCTCAGAAAAATGAGAGAAATGAAAAAAAAAAATTAAAGAATAGACACCGAAATATTTTCACAATAGTCATTCAAATTAGATGACACGTCAGCACAATAACATCTTCTGATTGGCTGATAACAGATTTTTTCTCTCACATTACATCTGATTTATATTAATTAGATATTGTATAAATTTATTGCTTATATATTTTGTATCTTTAAAATTAATGATGATAAATTTAATGGCAAAGAATTAAGAATAATATATTAAAATATTATATTTTGTTTGAGTTAATGTTTCCAAAAATATTAGTTGTAATTAATTTTTAAAATCGACTTGTTTTATTTAATTATTTTTAAAAATTTTGTAAATTTCGGTCAAAAATAAATGATTGGGTCAAAAATAATTTCTAGATTTTGACTTGCATTAAACACGAGATATTAATTAAATAATTTTAAATTCAATATTAATTATTTTACTGATTTTTATTTAATATTATTTTATTGGTATTTGTTACTATTTATTTTAATTACTTACATGTTTTAAATACAAACATTTTCTCTTGTTTAGTACTCATGCTAAATGATATAGTTTTTGGATTAACAATAGTGATATATTTTCAGTTTTTATAATTTAAATTATTTTCTATATATTTAGTCATATAATTTTACTTTAGTGTTAAGTTTATATTTTTTCTATTTATCTTTGTGTATGTTTTTATTAATAGTGTATGTTATATATATATATATATATATATATATATATATATATATATATATATATATGTATATATATTTGTGTGTAAAACATATGATTATAGGGATAACAAAAATGTTGCAATCGATATTAATAAAATAAAAATAATGATAATTATAGATCAATTATTTTTAAGAATATTATTAGTCATAAATAACTTAAAATTTCAGAAATAAAAATAAAACGTCATTACTAAATAATTCTAGTCCGTCACTTTTGCTTCTTTTTTTTTTCAGAAGTTGTCTTCTCAACATTAGACTTTTAAGATTAAACAAAGTCTTGGAATTTAAGGCATTTTATATTGGTTTAAATGATTAATTGAGATTTTTAGGATTAAATAAAATCCTAACATGGAGATCGTATTTGTTTAATTGATATACTATAGATTTAGACGATAATAAATTACAAACCGATCAACTTTTAACCCCAATTACCACCGATAGTACAAAAAATACTTCCACGAAAAGTTTGAGTCATAGAGTTGGACCATAGATATATAAAACATAAACCAGACGTTTTTGGACCATAGTTAGAGTCTAATTACCAGACAAAAAATATTTTCCTTACGACATTAAAAACTTTGACAAAAAAAAAACGAATAGAATTAGGGCAAGAAACACACATGCTTTTCATTTCTTTCATATCGCGATTTCGTATAATTGATTTTAATCAGGAATCTTCGAGAATTTCCTTCAGTCATCGCTTTAGATTTCAATCGGAAGGAATACGATGCTGTCCTTGGTGACTATCAAATCTTCGTAATCAATTCATTTTGGTATGCTCGTAATCTTTCAATGTTCGATGTGTTGCTCCCAGGGCCGGCCCAGAGGACAAGCCAGCTAAGCCATTGCTTAGGGACACCATTTTTTTTTTTTTTTTAGGGCCACATTTTTTTTTGCTATATGTAATAGGTTAATGAATCTATTATTATATCACAAATGTTAAACAATGCCAAACCCAAGATTTTCTTTAATGTGTTTATGATTCAATAAAACATGTTTTGTTATTGAATATGTTAAAAGTTTATGACTCTCATGTTATGGGTTTGGTTTTATACATATATATAGGGGCCACAATTTTTCATTCAGCTTCAGGTCACCAAATTAGTTGGTTCGGCCCTGGTTGCTCCTGTTTGTTTGATGAGTTCTCTGTTTCTGCTTCTCTAACACTGTGGTTCGTTTGTTTTGGAGTTTCAGATCAGTTTTGATTTTCTTTAGGCGAAGCTTTTAGATTCCGTTTTCCTTTTCGTCATTCTTTGTGGAGCCTACGCGCTCGTTTTAAGCTTCCTCACGATGTGAATGTGAAATGTGATTCCACATGTCTCTCTATATCCTTTCGATGTAATTCCACTTTTAGTTCTGAATCTGTATGAAGACAATATTTATTCTGAACTGATGTGTTGTGGTTCCTTGTATTGTATCTGATTTGATGTTCTTTAGACATCTCGAAAGTTCACGATGATGAGGTTGGTGATGGGACAACATTTGTTGTTGTTTTGGCGGGGAACTTCTGAGATCAGCAGAAAAGCTTGTTACTTCTAAGACTCACCCAACGACGATAGTAGCAGGTAAGTTCATTCACCATTTTAAGTATAAAGATGACCATCTTCTTTCCATTATGACAATGATGGATTCCTTTTTGGATGAAGGGTAAGACACCACTCGTGAATTATCTTTATTTAGTATTTTTGTTCATTATCGTGTTTCTTTTATACAGAGCTTTGTGCACCTTAAGTTTAAGTATAGCCTTGCTTTAGAATGATGATAGGCATTTTGTCATCTTGTTATGTTGCGTTCCTCCGTATGTGTATCCAGTAATTTTTTCTTCTGACTTCTCAACCTAAATATAGCCTGCAGATTTATTCTTGATAAGAAGATTGGAATCGGTCAGCCCAAGCACATAGAGAATGCAAAGATCTTGGTCGAAAATACTGCAATGGACACTGATAAAGTGAAAATATATGGTGCACGTACCCGTGTTGATTCCATGACCAAGTTTGCTGAGATTGAAGGGGAAGAGAAGGAAAAGATGAAAGACAAGGTGAAGAAGATCCTAGCCCACGATATCAACTGCTTTGTTAACAGGAAGTTGATCTACACTTCCCCCGATGAACTCTTTGCAGACGCTGGTGTACTTGTTATAGAGCATACAGACTTTGAGGGAATAGAGCGTCTTGGTTCGGTTTCAGGGTGAAATTGCTTCAACTTTTGACAACCCAGAGTCTGTTAAGCTTGGGCATTTCAAGCTCATCGAAGGAATCATGATTGGCGAAGACAAGTTGATCCATTTCTCTGGTGTTGAGATGGGCCAGACTTGTTCAATGGTCCTTAGGGGGGCTAGGTATCCATTTTCCACTCTCGTTACCTAAAAAGACTACATAAACTTATCATGTTTCCAATTATACATAACAATTTCTGTGTGCTTACTTTATTATTGCAGTCACCATGTTCTAGGCGAGGCTGAAAGATCTATCCACGATGCCTTATGTGTTCTCTCCCAAACGGTGAATGAAAGTAAAGCTGGTTTTGATTGGCTGAACCATTAACAGGTTGGTGAAACCACAGTTTTTTAGCTAACGCCATATTTTGCTAAAGATGAAAGAGAACTTGTTTTATTTTGATGAAATACTTATGTGCCGTAATGTTATATATATAGAGTATGAATGATTGTTAGGTAAGATTTAGAAGATATTTATACAATATTTTCACATAAATAAAAAGAAATGCTTGCTAGTTACGATTCTTGTTATTGCGATATATGGTTGGTATTGATTTTCTTATGCAATCGTTTTTGTGTCTTCATTCATTGCTAAATTTATGGAAATAAAGATATTATCTATAATTAATAATTAGCTTCTAAATTTATTAAGTATTAAAGATACGTATCTTCATACAATCTTGTTACTGTTGCTTTTAAATATAGGCGAAAATGTGTCTTGATACACTGCAGATATTATTTCATCATATATTCTTGCTATTATCAAGTATCAAATAAGGTATATTCAATGGTATATTAAGAGCATTTAGTATATGATTATTTGGCTTGCTTAAAAACGGATTCTATGAAGGATTTTGTCTATACTGTTTAGATTGTGCTGGATTTTTAGGAAATTAGTTATTAATGTTTGTAAGCAAGTGATCGAATATTACTCATGTTTTCAAAAAAATCATCGTGGTTATTTCATTTTTTGGTACTGGTTTGTGAAAACCGATTTAAAACTCTAATGCAAAAGCTATTTGATTTATAACTTGTTGGTTTAGGTTGCACACCAAATGGACATGGAACCTTACAAACATTCTAAGAGAACTGGTAAGTAAATCTTAAAATTTCTAGCGCTTGTTATTGATTTATATGAAAACCGGTTTTGTTTTATGGAACTTGTCCTAAATCGATCTGATTTAAGAATATACTTGTTTTGTAAGTTTCAGTTGATTTAGATTTCAATCAATAACCGAAATAAATCCGTTTGGTAAGATTTACGTGATGGAACAAAATTATGTCGTATGTTGTTAGCTTTTTAAGTACATTTATACCCTTAATGATTTGAAAAAATAACAAAAGAAAGGAATGGCACAGCTTGTAAATAAATCAAAAAGTTTGGGTATTTTTTGTTTTGTACTGCTGTTTTAATAGTATAGATTTAGACAATCATATCTTAATATACACTATAAAAAGTCAAATAATTTATTCAGTTCTGTCTATTGTAAACAGAAGGATTATTATGATCAGAACAAATATACTAAATCTGCATATTCACATTACATTTAGAATATTCATCAGCAACTCTCTCATCCAATATATCTGGAATCGATAGAAATTGAATAAAATGACCATCAGGAATATTATCCTAAGTCAGACAGAAAGTTGTGTTTTCACCAAAGATGAGCTTGAAGTCATGAGGAGTCAACGAACCATATTCCGGTGCATGTACAACCCGAGCATTCGCAAGCCTAAACCAGCGGCCCTCACACCACGTTGTGAAGCGGAATTTTGGCACATAAGAGACATGAACAGTAGCCTCTATTTTCATACCCTAAATCGATATAAGAAATTTCTTAGCTAAAACATGCAATAACCTTTAAATAGAAAAAAATGAAAGACTAAAAAAGAAATTACTTCCTCATCGACAAAGAGCGTCTGGATTTTTGGATATCCCAACTCGTGTGTTGAACACATCCAAACTGGCAAAAGCAAAACTTTTAGTTCCCGAATGCAAGGAACAAAGTTGTTGATTTGGGAGATTTTTCAAAAAATATGTGGAGCCATGTCGAGAATCGTTGAAATTTCATAGAAATTATCGAGAAAAGAAGTTATTGTTTGGTTAAGCAGTAAGAAACTGAAGCGTCTAGGGTTGAAAATCTTATATAGTTTCCAAAAGTGGTGAGTAAAAGGTGTAATTCACTTAATGAAAACCATTGGCTAGGTAATCACGTTTGGACCATAACCGCTTAGCCCAAATCGTTTGGAGGCTACCTTTAATACAAAACCATGAAAATGCAAAATAATGAAAACACAATTCATATCAATACAAAACCATGATTCCAAACATTTCGGCTTTTACCGATTTAATTATTTTAACTACTTATAGTCCAACCCTTAATGTTGGAAAATATACATTAAGGGTTGAGTTGCAGTATTGCAAAGCTCTATTGTTTTGTTAATTTGGAGGCTACCTATAATCGGCTTTAGTTTGCATCTCTTAAATCTCCAACATTAGTATACAGCAAAAACTATAAAAATAGACATCATATAAAACAAATACCAAAACTAAAGAAATTATATTTACTTGGAAGCTACTTATGATCGGACTAATGTTTTGCATCTCTTTAAAACAAAACATTAGTATAATACCAAAACCATAACAATAGCCATGGTATAAAACCAAAAAAAAAAAAACCATAACAATAGTCATCATATCAAACCATCACAAAAACAAAGAATGTAGAAACACGAATACGACTCGGTAATGAAATATTGTTGAAAAAAGATCAGCAATAACTTTTCCCACAACGATGTAAAATAAGAAAGACTATGAAGCTGTTGGTGATGGACATTGATATTTATAGATTATTTTCTAGGTCAATTTTTTTGTTAGAATATTATTGGCATATTGGTTTTACAGTTTAAAATCTATATATCTTTAATTGATATCAATTATTATTGTAACTGATTTTAGAAACATTTTAAATTCTAATTTATTATCGAGACTTGAGTAATAAGCATTGTATATTAAGATTCATAATATGTCATATGATAGATATATAAAGATTTAATGGTGAATAATCATTTTTAATTTGAATATGTGTAAATTTATTGGACGGCTAGATTTAAGAATGAACGGCGAAGATTTAAAAATAGGATCCGCACTATATCCGTTTAGGATCTGGGCTATATCCATTTAGGATCCAATGGCTATTTCACTTAAATGCGAGCAAAGAAATAAAAATACAAAATATTTAATGGACGGTTGGATTAGTTTCTATTGGTATAAACGGCCACGATTAAAAGGAAGTATCCGCGAAAATGCAAAACCCGACCCGGATCCGCGTCCCGTGTGTGCCAAAATTCTGAATATTCCATTTTTACTCTTAATGAAAAAATACAATCCCTAACATTCCTGAGCGCAATTTTCGGAATATAACATTAATGTACCAAGGTCAATCACCTGTTTTTATAATATAGATGAGTTATGAATATTTTGTGGCTGAAATTTTGGTCTAAAATGACCATACTAGTCTTTGTTAGGAAAAAATAAGTGAAATTTACTCTAAGTAGTATGAATCTTTAGACTAATTACTAACTTAGTATTCATAATCCTAAGTTTACTAACTTAGTGTTAAAGAGGTGTAAAATGACATAATTGTCCATTTCAATATATTTACTATTTATAATACTTTTACCTAAAAAAATTTTAAAAATAAAATTATAAACTTTATTTAGTATAAAATTCGATTTAAAAAAAAGAAACAAAGAATATTTCCGTTTTGAAAGAAAATAATATTTCCATTTTTGAACTAATCATATAATTTAATTGACTTAAATAAATATTTTCGAAAATAGCCATAAAATCAATTAAAAATATTCTAAATATTTAAAAATACGTACATAAATAATTAGTTTATAAATTTTATTAATTCAAAACACTTACATAAATTATTTCTTATTTCGGTATTTGCATAAATTTATTATTAATTCAAACACTTACATAAATAATTAGTTATAAATTTTTGGGATTTTCAAATTGAAATTTTTCAAAAATAAATTTAAAAATATTTAAAAATAAAAATAAAAAAACTTTATGTAATATAAAATTCGATTTAATAAACGAAACAAAGAATATTTTCTTTTTTTGAAAGAAAATAATATTTCCATATTTGAAATAATCATATAAAATAATTGCCTTAAATAAATATTTTCAAAAATTGACATAAAATGAATTAAAAATATTTCCTAAATATTTAAAATTACTTACAAAAATAATTAGTTTATAAGTTTTTATTCATTCAAAACACTTACATAAATTATTGCTTATTTCGGTATTTGCATAAATTTATTATTAGTTCAAAACATTTACATAAATAATTAGTTATAAATTTTTGGGATTTTCAAAATGAAAATTTTCAAAAATAAATTTTAAAATCTTTAAAAATAAAAATACAAAACTTTATTTAATATAAATTTTGATTTAAAAAAGGAAACAAAGAATATGTCCGTTTTTGAAAGAAAATAATATTTCCATTTTTGAAATAATCATATAAATTAATTTACTTAAAGAGATATTTTCGAAAATTGGCATAAAATCATTTAAAATATTTCCTAAATATTTAAAAATATTTACATAAATAATAAGTTTATAAATTATTATGAATTCAAAACACTTACATAAATTATTGCTTATTTTGGTATTTGCATAAATTTATTACTAATTCAGAACACTTATATAAATAATTATTTATAAATTTTGGGATTTTTAAATTGAAATTTTTCAAAAATAAATTTTAAAAACAATTAACCAACTTATTTTCTAATGATATTATATTTTAAAAGTTTCATAAATCATTTTTTGTGTATTCATAAGTTTATTTTAAATTTAAAATTAATGTTAAACATTAATTAAGGAAATACAAACAAATCTACAAATAAAAAAAAATTAATTTTAAAATTCCACGTCAGTAAACTTGAAAAATCAGTAGAAACTTAAAATAAATCTGTAACAAATGAAATAAATCTGTAACACAATAAGACTCGTTTTATATATTTTTTAACCCTTTCGTCTTTGTAACGGAGTTTCTTAAATCTGCAACAAATGCAAAAAATCAGTAACATTGAAAATAAAATCTGTAATTTAAATCCGCAAATAATTGAAAAAACTGCAAAATCTTATAAAAATCTTCAACACTAGCCAAAAATGTACAACTAAAATCCACATAAATTTAAAAAATCTGTAACAAACTAAACAAATCTGTAACATTACGTACTACTTTAGTAATAAAAAAGCAATTAATATTTAATCCGCAACAAAGAAAAACATCTGTCACACGTAAATTTAAATCTGCACCCATAAATCTGTAACTTTCCCAAACAAATCCGCAACCACAAAATCTTCAACACAAGGCTGCGGATTTAAATTCGTATGGAAGGTGACAATTTCGTAAATAAGTAATTTTTTTGCTAACATGGAAAAAAAACATTAAAGGCAATTCTGTAATTTTTTTTTTTTCCAAATAGTTATGGGGTACTTTAGACAATAAAATATAAAAAGAAGGTCAAAAGATTAGTACTAGCCTAATAATTGCTCTATTTTTTATACTAAAAAAATAAATTACCCAAAAAATAATTACAAGAATGTCATTATTATTTATTTTCCACATCAGCAAAAATGTATCTTATTTACGAAAATGTCATTCCTATCTTAATAAATTTGCATGGATTTTATAACAATCTTTGTTACAGAATTATTGAAATTGTGGATTTTTGACTAAGTTTGCACGAAAACTATTATACTAGCATGACAGTGTTACAAAATTTTAAACGTGTCGTAGATTTGTGTTCTAATGTTGCAGTTTTTTGGGTTTTTATTATGTGACACAAATTTATAATAACATGTTGCGGATTTAGAAAATTATCAGATTTATTTTATTAGTTTTAAATAAATCTGGGAATTAGTGTTATAGATTTGTGGTAGTTGTTACTGATGTATTAAAATCCGCAACAAATGGAATTGTATTTAATAATTACTAAGCAACTGTGGCCTAGTGGTCAAGTGGTTAAAGCTCTACATTGGCAGGTACTGGGTTTGAATCCCCGAAGGCGCAAGTTTTACAAGATTAATGGAGACAAGCTTATAAGGAAATTTTCAGGAGCAAGTGGAGCCGTTGATCGTGATCGTGGATGATTCTCGTATAACGGAAGTAGTATTATTTGTAAGATTGTCCTTGTAATAGTTCTCATAATCTATATCAGCGTTAAAAAAACACTTCTATGTTACAAAATTTTTCTCTATGTTGCAAATTTCTTTGAAATATCGTTGATTCTTTATTTGTTACAGATCTGTTTTATTGTTACAAATTTAATGAAAATATAACCAATTCTAAAAAATATCGCGTGATTTTCTCCTGATTTTTAGGAACAATTTATGATAACATAATATTCACTTAACAAATTCTATAATTTGAAAAATAACCAAAAAAACCTTTTTAAATTAATTTCTTATTTAAATAATTTATTGTTATTTTTTATTAGAGTTTTTTTACAAAATCAAAATAATAATAAAAATAACCAACAACTTTCTATTAGTTTCTCATTTAAATGATTTATTTATTTTTTTTTATTAAATTCTTGTTTTCAAAATCAAAATAGTAAAAAAATAACCTACAAAACTTTTTTGTATAAGTTTTAATTTAAATTATTATTTATAAACATTCTTTTGTATTTTTTTTTTTTTTGAAAACAAGATTTTTCTAAAAAATAGCCAAAGGAAAAATTATAAATGTTAATTTCTTATTTAAACGATTTATTTATAAAAAAATATTTTCGTATTTATTTTTTTGATTTTGGAAAAAATAATTCAAACATCAAAAAATAATTCAAACATCAAAAATAATATTTATGTTTTGCTTTTAAATAATTTATTTATAAAATTATTTTTTTATTTTTTTATTTAGTGATTTATTTATATTAATATATTTATTATTTTGAAGGTATTTTATATTAATTATGTTTTTCCAAAACAAATTTATATTATTTATTATTTTTACTTTAATGATATATTTATATAAATATTAATTTATTTAATTATTTTGTAGGACAATTTAGTATTTTGACAAGAAAATGAATGCTATTATAGTAAAAATGGAATCAATTCAAGTGTAGTAATTATAGTTAAAGTTAATGCTATTAGTGTAATTTTTACTAAAACTTAAGAGAAATTTAAAATCAATCTTCAATTAAATCTAGATAGTTTTTGTTTTCTTTGCTACATGTTGTGTTTAACTTAAAAACCGACTCCATATAAGCCTAAAAATAAACCAGTTCAGTTTAATGAAGTTTTAGAGCAAAAAAAATTGATAGCTTTTCAATGGGGTTTTCACCAATTAAAAATAATAACAGAAAAAGAGAAACTCGTCAAGTTTTTCACATGCGAAAATTTTAAGCCACATGTCTTTATATGATTAATTAAATTTTTTTAAGAATTAAAATACAAAATTAAATTATATTAAAATAATAATATTTTTTTAAGAAACTCATCAAGTTTTTCACAAATACATATGCTCTTAACAGATTGGTGTGTGGTCTTTTTCTTGTGCGTCTCACTTTTTTGATCATCTCCAATGTATACTATATTTTTGCCTCTAAAATAGAAGCGACTTTTAATGAAATATATTTCTATGTTTTTTTTAATATTATTCCTTCAAATATTCTTTTTAGTTTTCACTATTAGTGTATCTTCTTACAAAAATTGCAAACTGAATTTTATTTTTTTATCAAAAAACTATGCTTACAAAATCTTTTTAAATCATATCATATTTATATTAAATAATTTATTTAATAGAAAGCTCTTTGCATCATAAAAACAAAAACATAGTACATCTTGTTTAACCATCACCATTAGTGTATTTTTTTCATAAATGATCAACTAAAACATTTCGCAGTGAGAAATGAGTTTCATTGTCTTTGGTTTTTTTTTAAATTGACCTAGAAACTCTTGCAACCGTATATTATCATCTTCTGCTATTTGGATTTGTGGAGGTGGAGTTTCTCTTCTAATTTCAATCGGTGCGTCGAGATTACGCACATCCTCGATTATCATATTACGTAAAATTATACATGTTATCCAACGCATGCAATCTAAACTATCAAACATTCCTGAAAAACCTCATTTTCACCAAGGTAAAGAAGTCTGACAACATCAATAGATGTTGGTGATCGTAGGTATTCATTTGAAAATATCTCCACTATGGCCCGACAAAACATCTTCATGCATTTAATTGTTGTTGATTTGCCTATCTTTATGTACTCGTCAATGGCATATGCAGGAACACCATATGCTAGCATCCGAAATACAACTATTATTTTTTTAAGATACGATAATCCATATATACTCATTGTATCCCATTGTTGTGAAAAATATTTGTCATGGCCTTCAATTTCATGAACAATATGAATGAATAGACACCGAGACATATAGTATCTCATACGAAACATAGTATTATTATATTCCAAAGTTGGATAGCTGAATTGTTATTAGCAATAGCAAAATGTAATTTTTTTTTTTCTTCATAGTCAAGATTGTTGATGATTTTTATATTTTCATCAACATCAGAAAAAAAAAGATGAAAATTTGTTGGTTTTGAAAATTGAAATTTATTTTTAGAGATTTCTTTTTTTTAAATTAGGTAATAATATAAATATAGATGGTGGAAACTAAAGTCCTTGGTCATATTTATATAGATGAACGGTGATGAATTTTTGTTTGTTTGAAACAAATAGGAAAAGAAAGAAGACAAATTTTATTCTCTCGTCAACAAAAGCTTTGCCCAATTACAATTCTTTTTTTCTATAAATTTGTCTGTCCTATATAACTTTATCTTCCTGATCAAACTAAACATTCACAGGGCTTAAGTAAAATTAATTTAAAAGGTTTTACAATTTACACATGCGTTGGTTACTCAGATTAATATAAACGGTTTTACACATGCATTGATTAGTTAATTTAATATAACTAGACAAAATTTATATTAAACATGCATTCGATAGTTCATAAGTGCCATGCTTTGTTCCATCTCTATAAATATCATTGCTCAACTATATTGGTTGCATAAAAATCAACTATTTCATTTACAATAGAAAAAACTATTTATACTAAAAATTGTCTCGTTCTTCTCGATTTCTTTTGAAAAAAAAAAATTCTATGTTAAGTTTATATGCAAATTTCTCAAAAGGTTTTTTTTTATCAAATGTCCGATTATTTTTGGGGTTGTGTAGTCGAAGCCTATAAAGAATAGAAATGATACAATTTGGAGTGAACGCTCCAAAAAATAAATTCAATCTCAGGTTCAAAAAATTCATAAAGCAATTTTCATTTAGACATAAAACAATGTGAAAACAAACATCCAAGTGGTGTTTCAAATGATGATATTGTAAATATTATATATAATTTATAGATTTACTTATATTTATTTGAATAATTATTTTTATATTTTCAAATTTTGAAAATTATATAAATTAATACTGTAATTTAGCTAACAACATTACATTTATTGATGAACCTAAAAAACTAAGAGTTTGTTTTTAATTATATGCAGATTAATCAAGCCAAATTAATCTTAAGAGATTATCCAAAGTTTAAAGGAGGTTGGAAATTTGAACATGAATATTGTTAAGGATTTTGAAAAGTTTCAAGATAGTGTTGTCTTTGCTAAATGTTTATCTATCCCATATGGTTTAAACGGTTTTATAGAAAAAACTATTTATACTAAAAATTGTCTCGTTCTTCTCGATTTCTTTTGAAAAAAAAAATTCTATGTTAAGATTATATATATCTTTAGAAACAGAAAATCCTATTTTGGTTTCTCCTACGCAAGCATCTTCATGTGTATTTTCTTTTTTAGTAAACTTAAATAATGATGACGAGATTGTTGACGAGATTGTTGACAGATTTCCCTATCCACGACCACTTAAGATAAAAGTATCCAAAATGAAAAGAAAAATTTATGATCAAATATCATCAGTTATTAATACTTTAAGAAGAGAATAAGCAACTTTGAAATAGTTAAAGAAGATAAGTGAACAAAAACAACATTGAAAGTAAAAACTATGCTTTAAAAGTGCTGAAGGAAGAACAAAAGTTTATTTTTGACTTGAATACAAGATCCAAATGTTCATGGATACTTTAAAGCTGAAGAAACATGGATTTTACAAAAAGTGAAGTCATGAACAATAAAATCAACAAATTCCCCATCCATGTACTTATTTAAGCATTATTTTAATAATATTGGTGAATCTAGAGCAATTTAGAAAAAAAAAATATTAAAACGTTAGTTTTTGTTGTCTGAAAATAATCATTATGAAATATAAAAAAAAACATAATTATTTTTGAAAATCTTTATATAATATCACTTTTCCATATAATAATCTATAATTTTATAATTGATAGTTATAATAAAACTTTTAAAAATCAACATATATTTAACATAAACAATTATTTTACATTAGCTAAAACCTATATAAAATTTTAGAAATAGGTTATAATAAATAAGTTTTTAATTATAAATATAAACTTTTACAAAATTTAAAGAATCATTCTGAAAATTAAAAAAGTTTAACTTTAACATAAAAATAAATAATATTTTTATTTGTTTCAGTTATAGTTATAAAAGGTTTAAAATATAAAGCACTGTTATGCAAATAAAAAAGTAAGAAAATAGAGAAAAAATAGAGTTGTAAAAGAATTTTCTTGAACCGTCCGTGGGAAAAGAATTTTCTCTAAAATAGAGTTCTCTAGCTAGTGACAGAGACACCAGACGATTTCGATCTGAGGCTCAATGAATCAATGCGTGGTTGGATTCTTAGAAGATTCAACGAGATAAGTATCAGCAGCTCGTTGAATCACTGGTGGAATATCTCTTGTAATGCACGAGAGCTAGCTCCATCTGAATGTTTTTCGCTTGAATCGGTTACCATTTTAAAGTGTTCTCGTTGCAGTAGTGAAGTTTATTGTGGTGATTTCACAACGAGCGACTGAAACCCTCGCAAAATAGTAACCAATTTGAATGAAAAACATTCAGATGCAGCGGATCAAAAACCCATGAATACAGAGAGAATCCACCAGTATGCAAGATCATCAGTTTTCTCATGTTGCTTTACTACAAGGGACATTAGGTCTGGTGCAACAAGATTTAAGCTTTGAACGTTTGGATTATGCCCTGGAAGTGTTCGGTGATATGTCTGAATGAGATGTTAGGTTTCATCAACTTCTCTGACGTTGCATTACTACAAAGAACTACTCACATCTCTTACTCTTACTTCGAGAAAGGTGTTCCTGTGGATTCAGTAACATATAAAGTGTGTTGCAAGGGTGAAACAAGGACTTCAGAAAACAGTAAGAACTACTCACATCTTTCGATTGATTCAGAGTGTAGATGTTTATCTTTCACAGGTTCTAACATGGACGTGGAAACTAACACAATATTTCAATCTTAGGCCAATGCTCCGTTAGGCTAAATGCTGGATTCTTCTGGTGAGACTGACAATTCTCATCTCTCGATTCATGTATATATGTTTCTCTGGTTATGGGTCCAACTAGCTAACAAGGACACAAAAATGACAATGTTGCTATGTGCAACTCACATGTTGGGTGTTTCAGTGTTTGATTGGGTTAAGGTTGGACTTCTTCGTGGCAATTACATAAGTATTGAAAGTAGTTTTGTGTTATAACTGGTGGTCAGGACTAGTCATGACCCTTGTATCTTGGACACAATATGTAAAATAAGATACAATTATCTGGGGTCAGATTGTGCAAGTGTAAATCTCATACTTTGAATGAATCAGCGTCTATTTCTCATTGGTGATTCCAACGAGTTGAGGAGGACCTGAAAAAATAACACAATGTTTCTAGATGACGTCTTTTTACTTAATTATAAAACAAGTTTAGGTGTCAAAAGAAAATCAAGACTCTAGTTGATCGTCAATAAAGTGATGCAAAACCTTGGAAATTGGGCGCTAAGGTCAACATTGACGTGCTTGAGAATAATTTTCATTGCTTACTTTCTCTTGTATACATGTTCTGTTTTTACACCAATCTGAAATAGATAATTCTTGGAGACACAAGAACGCACATGGGGATAACGAGGTCTTCTTTTTTGCTTTTGCTTAACATGCTCTTAAGTTTTAGCTATGCAGCTATAACGCCAACAAGTCCTTTGTCAATAGGACAAACTCTCAGCTCCTCTGATGGAGTTTATGAACTGGGATACTTCAGTCCTACTAACACCCAGGATCAGTTTGTTGGAATATGGTTCAAGGGTATGATTCCTCGGGTTGTTGTGTGGCTCGCTAATAGAGAAAAGCCTGTTACAGACTCCACGGCAAATCTAGCTATCAGCAGCAATGGAACCCTTCTCTTATTTAATGGCAAAGATGGCGTTGTATGGTCTAGTGGAGAGACTTTCGCATCTAACGGGTCTCATGCAGAGCTTTCAGACAGTGGAAATCTTATTGTCATGGACAAAGTTTCGGGAAGATTTCTCTGGCAAAGCTTTGAGCATCTTGGTGATACTCTGCTCCCTTCCTCAAACCTGATGTATAATCTCCCAACTGGTGAGAACCGGGTTTTGACTTCTTGGAAAACTGACACTGATCCATCGCCTGGTGAATTTGTGGTTCAGATTACACCGCAAGTGCCATCACAGGTATTTACTATAAGAGACTCGGCACCATATTGGAGAAGCGGTCCATGGGCTAAAACAAGGTTCTTCGGCCTACAGCTAATGGATGCATCATTAACAAGTCCAATCAGCCTTCAGCAGGATGAAAACAACGGGTCAGGGTCTTTCTCTTATTCAAACAGAAACTTTCAAACGGGTCAGGGTCTTTCTCGCATAATGATTACATCAAATGGCTCACTGAAGATTTTTCAGCGTGGTGAGACTGACAGGCAATTAGACTTCGAGGCTCCAGCCAAACCATGCGATTTTTATGGTGTGGTGAGACTGACAGGCAATTCTTACTAACAGTAACAAACTGATTACTTAACTATCTGTCTATCTACTCAATTCTAAAATTTTCAGCTATTATATCACAAGATGCATGGAGGAATGGTCTGAAACAACAGGATCTCTCAGGTTTAAATTTCTTTGAAATGAATACCATTGAAACTGCTACCAATAATTTCAGCCTGTCAAATAAACTCGGACAAGGTGGATTTGGTTCAGTTTACAAGGTAAGAGAATTTTTGTCCTCTTTGCTCTTTTCTACTACTCCCTGTTTATGCTCTCGAGATGATATTCTGCAAACTTTTTCAGGGAAAGCTGCATGATGGGAAAGAAATTGCTGTAAAACGGCTTTCTAGCAGCTCGGGGCAGGGGAAAGAGGAGTTCATGAATGAAGTAGTCCTCATCTCAAAACTACAACACAAGAACCTAGTTCGGATTTTGGGATGCTGCATTGAAGGAGAAGAGAGGATATTGATATATGAGTTTATGTTGAACAGAAGCCTCGATACTTTTCTCTTCGGTAGGTCTCTTCTTGCCTCATTCTTTTCTTATTAGCAGCTTTTATCTTCATGTACAACACTTTGTGTAATAGTTTTTACATTGTATGATTGCGTATATTCAGTTAAAAGGCTTGAGATTGACTGGCCTAGGAGATTCAATATTATCCAAGGTATTGCGCGTGGACTTCACTATCTCCACCGTGACTCACTCCTCAAGGTCATTCACCGAGATCTTAAAGTGAGCAATATTCTTCTCGATGAGAAAATGAATCCAAAAATATCAGATTTTGGATTGGCTCGGATGTATCAGAGAACCGAATATCAGGAAAATACTCGCAGGGTTGCAGGGACTCTGTAAGAACCTATCACTTAACAAGATTCATAGTCGTACTCATATATAAACATTGGTGATTTTTTCGATATATTTGCAGAGGATATATGTCTCCTGAGTATGCATGGACAGGGATGTTCTCTGAGAAATCCGACATCTACAGCTTCGGAGTGCTGCTGCTGGAAATCATCAGTGGAGAGAAGATCTCAAGATTCAGCAATGGTGAAGAAGGAAATATTAAGGATATCACAATATCCTTGATTGCTATAATCTCTCCTAAACTCATTCCTCTAAATATGTATAGAGAATATATTACATTAACTGTTATAGAGCTGTAGCCCTAGCAACATTGTGTATATTAGTGTGCTTCTACCTTTGTAATAAAATCATCCAATTCAATATCTCTACATGGTATACAGAGCTCCTCGATCCTAAACATAAAATTTTTCTCAATTCCTTTTTCTTCTCCCCCCTTCATCTTCGTTCTCTTCTCTTCTCTTCGCAATGAGCACCGTCAATGGCTCTATTCCCACAATCATCACTGATACCATCCCTGTTAACACCCCAATCTTGTTAACCATCAACATGACTAATGTCTCCAAACTCTCTGCAACAAATTATCTAATGTGGAAGCTTCAGGTTCACTCACTCCTTGATGGCTATGCGCTGTCCGGCTATCTCGATGAACCCACATCGGCTTCACTTTGTGGCAGCGACAGGACAAACTCATCTTTAGTGCCCTCATTGGCACGTTGCCGCTTGTTGCTCGTTGCACCACATCGGCTGAAATCTGGCAGACTCTTGCTTCGACGTACGCTAAACCAAGTCGAGGCCATATCCTGCAATTGAAGAATCAACTCAAACACTGGAAAAAGGCTGACAAAACAATTGATGTTTATGTCCAAGGAATCACTACTCGCCTTGATCAGCTTGCAATCCTAGGCAAGCCATATGATCATGAGGATCAAATTGAAACAATCCTCGATGGACTCCCAGAAGAATACAAGACCGTTGTGGATCAGATTGCTGGTCGAGATACGCCACCTACGGTCACTGAACTTCATGAACGTCTTCTCAACCATGAAGCCAAACTTCTCAGGGCTACAGACTCTGCTCTTCTGCCGACACCCACCACTGCGAATCTGGCTCAGAATCGCACTACTCACAACAACAACTACCAACAGAATCGAAACAAGCAGAACCACAACAACAACTGGCGCAATACACAGACACACTGGCATTCTTCTTCGTCGCAGCACAAAGGTGAAAACCGTGGTCCAAGACCGTATTTAGGTCGCTGTCAGATTTGTGGAGTGCACTGCCACAGCGCCAAACGCTGCTCACAGCTGCACTCTTTTCAACAATCAACGCACTCTTCGACATCTAGTCCATTCATGCCATGGAATCCGAGAGAAAATATGTATGTAGGGTCGCAATACAATCCCAATTCATGGCTATTGGACAGCGGAGCAACACATCACCTCACCTCTGATCTTCAAAATCTGAGCCTACACCAACCATATCATGGAGGAGACGAAGTTGTCATTGCGGATGGCTCCACAATGCCCATTCAACACACTGGTTTTGCATCTCTTCCAACTCGATCTCGCAATCTTAACTTACAAAATGTTCTATATGTTCTGAATGTGCACAAGAACCTGATTTCAGTATACCGCTTATGCAATGCTAATCGTGTCTCTGTCGAATTCTTTCCATCCTCTTTTCAGGTGAAGGATCTAGCTTCGGGGGTCCGGTTACTCCAAGGCCGAACTAGGAATGAGCTGTATGAGTGGCCAGTGACATCATCTTCGTTACCATCTTCATCTCTTGTCACCATGTTTGCTTCACCTTCTTCCAAAGCTCCGTTATCATCTTGGCACTCTCGTCTTGGCCACCCCAATCTATAACTACTGTTTTATCTCAGTTTTCACTTCCTGTTGCTTCTTCATCTCGTACTCCTTTTTCTTGTCATGATTGTCTTATCAATAAAGCTCATAAACTTCCTTTTTCTCAGTCAACAATTACCTCAAATCGACCACTCCAATATCTCTTTTCTGATGTATGGTCATCTCCCATTCTCTCCACTGAAAATTTCAAATACTATCTTCTTATTGTTGTGATTATGTCTTGAAATCACACTCGTACTCACTCCTGATGATAGTTGTGTGTCGAGATCAGACATTCATATAATACTGGGCGGTTGCAATGTTTTGCTAGAAGCCTCTTGCAATCTGTAAGTTGTAAACTTACTGCCAGTATTATATGATCCTATAGGGTCACACACCTAAGCAAACTAGAAGCGTAAAATATGGAAATGATCATTATGGTAATGATCGTATTGATGTGTATTGGATACACATTGATATTGAGTTTATAGTGGTGTGTCGATCGACACAGTTCGGGTTTCGATACTGATGTTTCGATTTTATGACTTAAACGAATTGGTATTAACCAAGTCTCGTTTTTAGTCATTCCATGTCTCTATAAGGTTTATAGTTTCGACCCGAAACCCTAGCCGTCAACTTTTCTGTTGCAGAGAAAGTAGAACCACATAGACTCAGTGATCCCGAAGATCCGGCACTAGCATCCCGGCTTTCCAGGTTTGTGTGCGTGTGTATCTGGTAGAGGCGAAGCATTTGAGTCGCTATTGATATCGTCATACCAATCATTCCGCTGCCATAACAAGGTAAGATCGAGGTCAGTGATTCAATATAACGAACCCTAGATCCCAGGCGATCCAACAGTGGTATCAGAGCATGTTAGGGTTTAGTCTGTTGAATCTAAGGCATTTAAATCGAATACTGATGAATTTGATTAGTTAAGTGCCTGTTAAATCGTGTTTTGTAGAATTTAATCTCGGATTAAGTCTCTGTTGAAAAACGATGAACCTGTGTTTTCGCATAGTGTCGATCTACACAAGTTTGTGTCGGTCGACACATCGCGAAAACGTTTATAAAACTTTAGGGTTTTCGCAAAGTGTCGATCGACACTAAGCTTGTGTCGGTCGATGCACCGCAAATACGCCTATTGAATCGCACTGTGTCGATCGACACACTGGGTATATCGATCGACACAGGCTATGCGAAAGGATAGATCGGTTCAATTGGATTCAACCGGTTATCTCGCATGGTCATGTCGGTTAAATCGATTCAATTGGATGAACTGGTTCAATTAGATTGGACTGGTTATCTCAATTAGTTAAGAACCGATTTAATTGGTTGATTTTGGTTAAATCATATTTATCAGTTATCAACCCGGTTCAATTGGATTGAACCGGAAAATCAATTTGGTTCTGGTTAGGCCATGTCGATCGACACAGTATTGTGTGACGATCGACATGGACCATTTAAACCGGACCGGTTCAATTAGATTGAACCGGTTAAGGAAATTCGATCCGGTTTGACCGGTTATCGAAGTTCGGTTTAAATTAGGTTGTGTCGACCGATGCAAGGATGCGTCGATCGACACACCACTCGCAGACTTGATGGTTGGACCTCAATTTGCAAATACCAGGCCGTATTTTTCATAAGCTCTAGATTAAACTTAAAAATAATATATCTAGATATTATAAGTAACTTAAAATATTCTTGGATGTATATTGGATATACATCAAGATTAAATAGTTCATTTCCTCAAATACATATCAAGTGATCTTGATGTCTTGCCCGATCTTGTCTACTGTTAAGACTTGTTTCGTTGTTGGATAGCCTTGGAGTCTTTGGTATCCACAACTACATGAGTAAGGCAGGTGATTATTGATAGACTTGCAGTGCGACTGTCAGTGATCACAAGACAGAAGAGATTGTTTTTACTTGACTGGGCTATCATAAGTTCTGGGCCCAGAGACATCAGAGTAGATTAGACATAGATAGTCTTATCTGCGACCAGGAGTTGTACTGGGTACAATTAGCAATGATTTGCTTATCTAGATAACTAAAGTTTGGGTGATGGCGAGTCGCCCACTCAGATTTTGGTGAAGTATGGATCTTGGCTTATTGTATTCATCTGAGGAAACATAGTTTTCAATACAATGCGAGTTTTCTTATTAGATAAGAATTCTCATTTCCTTGAGCATTATAACTAAAATCTCTACCTCTTTTAACTACAGCTATGTCTGTCCCAACTCACATCAACACTTTCTCGCTAAGATCCGTCCTTGAGAAGGACAAGCTAAATGGATCTAATTTCTTGGAATGGTATCGGAACCTGAGAATAGTTCTCAGGCAGGAGAACAAGGAATATGTCCTTGAAAGGGTTCTCCCCGAAAGGCCACGTTCCAATGCCACGCAGGCAGATAAGAATGCTTATGATAAGCATTCAGCTGAGGTCAAAGACGTTAATTGTCTAATGCTGGTGACTATGAACTCGGAATTGCAGAAGCAATTTGAGAACGTGATGTCACCCATTGAGATGATTAACAGCCTGAAAGCCTTGTTTCAGGAGCAAGCTCGCACTGAGAGATACCAGACGGTTAAATCTCTCATGGATTGCAAGCTGGCTAAGGACAGTCCAGTGAGTCCTCATGTCCTTAAAATGATGGGTTACATTGATAACCTGGGGAAACTGGACTGTGCCATTAGCCAGGAGCTAGCAACTGACATGATTCTGCAGTCTTTGCCGTCGTGTTTTGATCAGTTCATCATGAACTACAACATGCAAAACATGACTAAGACATTGACTGAGTTGCACGGTATGCTGAAGACAGCAGAGCCGAATCTCAAGAAGGCTACTCCCAATGTCCTGATGGTACAAGGGGGTACAAGGTTTAAGAAACCTGGTAAGGATAAGGGAAAGGCTAAGGTTGTCCAGACTGAGAGTCAAGACAAGCCCAAGCCCAAGCCCAAATCCGGGCCTTCTCCTGAGGATAAATGCAACTACTGCAAGCAGCTAGGGCATTGGAAGAGAGGTTGCAAGAAGTTCATGGAAGATTACAAGAAACTGAAGCAGACGTATGATGCGTCAGATTCATGTATTTATGTTATCGAACTTAATGTTATGACTCCTAGTTCTACTTCGTGGGTATTGGATACCGGCTGCGGTGCTCATATTTGTACTGATGTGCAGGCACTAAGAAACAGTAGAACGCTGAGGAAAGGACAAGTGGAGCTACGGGTCGGGAATGGAGCTAAGGTTGCTGCACTGGCCGTAGGCACTTATGATTTGTCTTTACCTTCTGGCATGGTTTTAGTATTGAATAATTGCTACTTTGTACCTGCGATTAGCAGAAACATAATTTCAGTTTCCGTTTTGGATTTGGAAGGTTTTGATTTTGCTGTTAAGAATAAAGTTTGTTCTTTTAATCGTGATGGTACATATTATGGTAGCGCCCCATTAGATAATGGGTTATATGTATTAAACCAAGAAATGCATGTCTTTAACATAAATACAAAGCGGTTTAAGTCAAATGACGAAAACCCGACTTTCTTATGGCATTGTCATTTGGGCCACATCAATGAGAAACGCATCCAAAGGCTCCATCGAAATGGGCTTCTGGGCTCATTTGATTTTGAATCATGTGAGAAATGTGAATCTTGCTTGATGGGCAAAATGGCTAAAGCTCCTTTCAACAAACCGACTGAAAGGGCCAGTGATCTATTTGGCCTTATTCATACTGATGTATGTGGGCCAATGAGCACTGTTGCCAGAGGAAATTACAAGTACTTCATTACCTTTACTGATGACTTCAGTAGGTATGGCTACGTCTATTTGATGAGACATAAGTCAGAATCCTTTGATAGATTCAAGGAATTCAAGAACGAAGTACAGAACCAACTTGGAAAAAGTATCAAAGTTCTGCGGTCGGATCGCGAAGGAGAATACTTGAGCCAAGAGTTCAGTGACTATCTGAGCGAGTGTGTAATTGTTTCACAACTCACTCCTCCTGGAACACCTCACTCCTCCTGGAACACCTCAATGGAATGGAGTGTCAGAGAGGAGGAATCGAACCTTATTGGATATGGTTCGGTCTATGATGAGTCATTCAAATCTTCCATTATCCTTTTGGGGATACGCTCTAGAAACGTCTGCGTTTACACTAAATAGGGTGCCATCTAAATCAGTGGAAAAGACACCACATGAATTGTGGACTGGGAACATTCCTAGTCTGTCTTTCCTGAAGATTTGGGGTTGTGAGTGTTGGGATGGTGTCCTGAAATCACACTTGTACTCACTCCTGATATAGTTGTGTGTCGAGATCAGACATTCATATAGTACTGGGCGGTTGCAATGTTTTGCTAGAAGCCTCTTGCAATCTGTAAGTTATAGACTTACTGCCAATACTATATGATCCTATAGGGTCACACACCTAAGCGAACTGGAAGCTACGACATGGGAATGATCGTTATGGTAATGATCATCTTAATGTGTATTGAATACACATTATAATCGATAAAATGGTGTTGTGTCGATCGACACGGCTTGTGTGTCGGTCGACACAGTTCGGGTTTTTCGAAAAGGCTTTTCGAATTAAGGCTTAATTAAGTCTGGCCCGTTAAGCACGTTTAGGTCGAATAAAACTCTAAAGTTTCGACCTAAACAGCAGCGGTCCACTTTTCTTGATAGAAACTGTAGACACACCAGAGAGAATCGATTCCCGTTGATCCGGCACTAGCATCCCGTTTCCAGCGAGCGTGCGTGTGTATCTGGTAGAGGCAAGGCGTTTGCGTTGCTCCACTGATCTCGTTCACCATCTCAATTCCGCTGCCAGAAAGGTAAGAACGAGGTTGGTTTTCATTCAATATATCAAACCCTAGATCCAATGGGATCCAACAGTGGTATCAGAGCATTTTAGGGTTTAGCTATTGAATTTGATGCAAAATAATTCGAATCCTGATGTTGTTGAATTGATTTTTGCATGTTCAAATCGTGTTTTCATGTTATATTCTCGGTTTTGTTCCTGTTGAAAAGACGAAGAATTGATGAAAACGCACTGTGTCGATCGACACAAAGCGTGTGTCGGTCGACACGCCGCGGCAGAACGCGTTAAAATATTTTTAGGGTTGTCGCAGGGTGTCGATCGACACAAAGCGTGTGTCGGTCGACACAGAGCGAAAACTCGTAATAAAATTTAGGGTTTGTCGCAAAGTGTCGATCGACACAAAGCGTGTGTCTGTCGACACAAAGCGAAAATCCGTAAATATTTTTAGGGTTTCGATCTGAGATCGAGTACCCGTAATCCTGCTGCGTCGATCGATACACTGGGTGTGTCGGTCGACACAGGCAAAGAAAGTTGATAGACCGGTTCAATTGGATTGAACAGGTTGTATCGCTCGGTTAATTTTGATTAACCAAATTGGTTCTGGTTTGGTCATATCGATCGACACACAGTGTGTAACGATCGACATGGACTATTAAACCGAACTGGTTCAATTGGATTGAATCGGTTATGTAAATTCGATTCGGTTAGACCGGTTATCGAAGAGCGGTTTAAATTTGATTGCATCGATCGATACCAATGGTTGGCGTCGATCGATACAATGCTCGCAGACATACTAGTTGGACTACATATTTGCATATACCAGAACAATTTAATCCCAAAAGTTGTAGATGAATTTAAACTAAATAAACTGAATGTTTTAAATAAATAAATAAATCCTTGAATGTATATTGGATATGCATCAAGATAAATCGGTTCTTTTCCTCAACTAAATATCAAGTGATCTTGATGTCTTGCCCGATCTTGTCTACTGTCAAGACTCGTTTCGCTGATTGGATAGTCTTGGAGTCCTTGGTATCCACAGCTACATGAGTAAGACAAGTGATCATTGATAGACTTGCAGTGCGACTGTCAATGATCACAAGACCGAAGAGATTGGTTTACTTGACTGGGCCATCAGAAGTTCTGGGCCCAGAGACATCGGAGTGGATATGACATGGATTGTCTTATCTGCGACCAAGAGTTGTACTGGGTACAATTAGCAATGATTTGCTTACCTGGATGACTAAAGTTTGGGTGATGGCGAGTCGTCCACTCGAATTTTGGTGATCTGAGGATCTTGGTTCATTGTATCCATATGAGGAAACATAGTTATGAATACAATGCGAGTTTTCTTATTAGATAAGATTTCTCATTTCCTTGAGCATTATAACTAAAACCTTTACCTCTTTTAATTGCAGCTATGTCTGTCTCAAATCACATCAACACTTTCTCACTAAGATCCGTCCTTGAGAAGGACAAGTTAAATGGATCTAATTTCTTGGAATGGTATCGGAACCTGAGAATAGTTCTCAGGCAGGAGAACAAGGAATATGTCCTTGAAAGAGTTCTCCCCGAGAGGCCACGTTCCAATGCTCCGCAGACAGAAAAGAATGCTTGGGATAAGCATTCAGCGGATGTCAAAGATGTTAATTGTCTAATGCTGGTGACTATGAACTCTGAGCTGCAGAAGCAATATGAGAACGTGTTGTCACCCATTGAGATGATTAACAGCCTGAAAGCTTTGTTTCAGGAGCAAGCTCGCACAGAGAGATACCAGACGGTTAAATCTCTCATGGATTGCAAGCTGGCTAAGGACAGTCCAGTAAGTCCTCATGTCCTTAAAATGATGGGTTACATTGATAACCTGGGGAAACTGGACTGTGCCATTAGCCAGGAGCTAGCCACTGACATGATTCTGCAGTCTTTGCCGTCGTGTTTTGATCAGTTCATCATGAACTATAACATGCAAAACATGACTAAGACATTGACTGAGTTGCACGGTATGCTGAAGACAGCATAGCCGAATCTCAAGAAGGCTACTCCCAGTGTCCTGATGGTACAAGGGGGTAAAATGTTTAAGAAACCTAAGAAGGATAAGGGAAAGGCCCAGGTTGTCGAGACTGAAAGTCAAGACAAGCCCAAGCCCAAGCCCAAATCCGGGCCTTCTGCTGAGGATAAGTGCAACTACTGCAAGCAGTTGGGGCATTGGAAAAGAGACTGCAAGAAGTTCAAGGAAGATTACAAGAAGCTGAAGAAGACGTATGATGCGTCTGACTCAGGTATTTATGTTATCGAACTTAATGTTATATCTTCTAGTTCTACTTCGTGGGTATTGGATACCGGCTGCGGTGCTCACATTTGTACTGATGTGCAGGCACTAAGAAACAGTAGAACGCTGAAGAAAGGACAAGTGGAGCTACGAGTCGGGAATGGAGCTAAGGTTGCTGCACTGGCCGTAGGCACCTATGAATTGTCTTTACCTTCGGGCATGATTTTAGCTTTGAATAATTGCTACTTTGTACCTGCGATAAGCAGAAACATAATTTCAGTTTCCGTTTTGGATTTGGAAGGTTTTGATTTTGCTGTTAAGAATAAAGTTTGTTCTTTTAATCGTGATGGTACATTTTATGGTATCGCCCCATTAGAAAATGGGTTATATGTTTTAAATCAAGAAATGCCTGTCTTTAACATAAATACAAAGCGGTTTAAGTCAAATGACGAAAACCCGACTTTCTTATGGCATTGTCGTTTAGGCCATATCAATGAGAAACGCATCCAAAGGCTCCATCGTAATGGGCTTCTGGGCTCATTTGATTTTGAATCATGTGAGAAATGCGAATCTTGCTTGGTGGGCAAAATGGCTAGAGCCCCTTTCAACAAACCAAATGAAAGGGCCAGTGACTTGTTGGGCCTTGTTCATACTGATGTATGTGGGCCGATGAGTACTGTTGCCAGAGGAAATTACAAGTACTTCATTACCTTCACTGATGATTTCAGTAGGTATGGCTATGTCTACTTGATGAGACACAAGTCAGAATCCTTTGATAGATTCAAGGAATTCAAGAATGAAGTACAGAACCAACTTGGCAAAAGTATCAAAATTCTGCGATCGGATCGCGGAGGAGAATACTTAAGCCAAGAGTTCAGCGACTATCTGAGCGAGTGTGGAATTGTTTCACAACTCACTCCTCCTGGAACACCTCAATGGAATGGAGTGTCAGAGAGGAGAAATCGAACCATATTAGATATGGTTCGGTCTATGATGAGTCATACTAATCTTCCATTATCCTTTTGGGGATACGCTCTAGAAACGTCTGCGTTTACACTAAATAGGGTGCCATCTAAATCAGTGGATAAGAAACCACATGAATTGTGGACTGGGAAAATTCCTAATCTGTCTTTCCTGAAGATTTGGGGTTGTGAGGCTTATGTCAAACGTTTAATCTCTGACAAGCTTGCACCCAAATCAGATAAATGCTACTTCGTTGGTTATCCTAGGGAAACCAAGGCATACTACTTTTACAACCAATCTGAGAACAAAGTATTTGTTGCTCGGGACTGTTCTTTTCTTGAGAGGGAGTTTCTCTCTAAGAAAAACAGTGGGAGTAAAGTACATCTTGAAGAAATTCAAGATGCACAGGAAACTGCTCAACCTGTTGAGGAAGAGCAGCAGTTGGATCCACAAAGTTCTGTGGAACCGGCGCCTGTGGAGCCTGAAGTTCGCAGATCCGGAAGGATCCGTCACGAACCCGAGAGATACTACGGATTCCTCGTAACCGACTCAAATGATCTGATGATCATTGATAGTGACGAACCAGCGAACTTCACGGAAGCTATGATGGGCCCGGACTCCGAAAAGTGGCTTGGAGCCTCTAAATCCGAAATGGCATCCATGTCAGAAAACCAAGTATGGTCCTTGGTCAATTTACCTAATGGTGTAAAAGCCATTGAGTGTAAATGGATCTTCAAGAAGAAGATTGACGTGGATGGCAATGTACAGATTTACAAAGCGAGGTTGGTGGCAAAAGGTTTCAAGCAAATTCATGGTATTGACTATGATGAAACCTATTCCCCAGTCGCTATGCTTAAATCCATTCGGATTTTTCTAGCGATTGCCGCTCATTATGATTATGAGATTTGGCAAATGGATGTCAAAACCGCATTCCTGAATGGTATTCTGGAAGAGGATGTGTACATGACACAGCCTGAAGGTTTTGTCGATCCAAAGAACGCTAAGAAGGTATGCAAACTTCATAAATCCATTTATGGATTGAAGCAAGCATCACGGAGTTGGAATCTTCGTTTTGATGAAGCAGTAAAGAAATTTGGCTTTATCAAGAACGAAGAGGAACCATGTGTATACAAGAAGACTAGTGGGAGCGGAATTGTTTTTCTTGTACTATATGTCGATGACATACTTCTTCTCGGTAACGACGTTCCATTGCTTCAGTCTGTTAAGACTTGGCTTGGAAGTTGTTTTTCCATGAAAGACATGGGAGAAGCAGCGTACATTCTTGGGATCAGAATCTACAGAGATAGAGCAAACAAGCTGATTGGATTGTGCCAGGACACTTATATTGATAAGGTGTTGCACAGATTTAAGATGCATGATTCCAAGAAGGGCTTCATACCAGTGTCTCATGGCATGAGTCTCAGCAAGAAGCAGTGTCCGGCGACACAGGCTGAGCGAGAGCACATGAATAGGATTCCTTATGCTTCTGCAATAGGATCTATTATGTATGCCATGCTTTGCACTCGTCCAGATGTAGCTTACGCGTTAAGCATGACGAGCATATACCAATCTGATCCAGGTGAGGAACACTGGACAGCTGTCAAGAATATTCTCAAGTATTTGAGACATACAAAGGATAAATTCCTTGTGTATGGAGGAAGTGAAGAACTTGTGGTGAATGGATTCACCGATGCGAGTTTTCAGACAGACAAAGACGATTTCCGATCACAATCTGGATATGTCTTCTGTCTAAATGGCGGTGCAGTGAGCTGGAAGAGCTCTAAGCAGAATACCGTAGCTGATTCCACAACAGAAGCTGAATATGTTGCTGCTTCAGAAGCGGCAAAGGAAGTTGTTTGGATCAAGAAGTTCATGACTGAACTTGGTGTGGTCCCTAGTATCTTGGAGCCAGTGGCTTTGTTTTGTGATAACAACGGAGCCATTGCTCAAGCAAAAGAACCAAGGTCACACCAAAAGTCCAAACACGTGGAGAGGAGATATCACTTAATTCGAGATATCGTCAATAGAGGTGATGTAAAGATCAGCCGAGTCCCGACGGACAAGAATGTCGCTGATCCTCTGACTAAGTCACTCCCAAGGCCTAAGCATGAAAGTCATACGACTGCTGTAGGCATTAGAGATCTTAAGATGTAATCTTGATTCTAGTGGGAGTTTTTAGTTTTATTTTAGTTATAATAAGATGCTCATGTAAACATTCTTTTGGAAGTGTTTTAATGAAATTTGATTTCAGCATTATTTATTGTGATCTAAATAATGGTCCCAAATAAGTTTATGACATATTATAGGTCATCAAGTTGAGGACTTGATCATGAAACCCTATAATTTAATAAATTATTTTGTCCCTAGTCGAGGTTGTAGAATTGGGACACTGACAACCGATAGAGACCAGATTGTGAGGTGACTGTTGGCTAAGTTTCATGGAGCCAATGATATGATTATCGCAGTCAGTCACATAGATATATGTTAGTAAACATATGATCGGACATGACCCGCTAATGAGAAGTCTACAAGATAGTTATATCTGTGTCATAAGAGGTTCTCATTACGACTATAGAGTATAGTCCTCAGACCTGAGTTCATCATGCTTTCTTGCATATGAATAGGTACACTTTGACTTTGTCAAACGTCGACCCGTAACTGGCGGCTATAACGGCACTGTTCAGGTATATCATGAAGTATGCGTTGAGACAGGGATGGAACAAGATGGAATTTGTCCCTCCTGAATAACGGGAGATAAATATCTCAGGGCCTATCGAAGATTGAATACTGAGAGAATGTGTGGCCGCACTCAAACGAACTGTAGTTCAGTTGTTTGTAATGTTCAGTATGAGATCAGGAGTTCGATAAACACGATGTTGGCTGAATAAGGATGACGCCAATCTTGCCTTATGCCAAATCGAGATATAGAGACAAAAGGATTATAGGAATTGGTGATTCCAGTACAAGTGGGAGATTGTTGGGATGGTGTCCTGAAATCACACTTGTACTCACTCCTGATATAGTTGTGTGTCGAGATCAGACATTCGTATAGCACTGGGCGGTTGCAATGTTTTGCTAGAAGCCTCTTGCAATCTGTAAGTTATAGACTTACTGCCAATACTATATGATCCTATAGGGTCACACACCTAAGCGAACTGGAAGCTACGACATGGGAATGATCGTTATGGTAATGATCATCTTAATGTGTATTGAATACACATTATAATCGATAAAATGGTGTTGTGTCGATCGACACGGCTTGTGTGTCGGTCGACACAGTTCGGGTTTTTCGAAAAGGCTTTTCGAATTAAGGCTTAATTAAGTCTGGCCCGTTAAGCACGTTTAGGTCGAATAAAACTCTAAAGTTTCGACCTAAACAACAGCGGTCCACTTTTCTTGATAGAAACTGTAGACACACCAGAGAGAATCGATTCCCGTTGATCCGGCACTAGCATCCCGTTTCCAGCGAGCGTGCATGTGTATCTGGTAGAGGCAAGGCGTTTGCGTTGCTCCACTGATCTCGTTCACCATCTCAATTCCGCTGCCAGAAAGGTAAGAACGAGGTTGGTTTTCATTCAATATATCAAACCCTAGATCCAATGGGATCCAACAGTGAGGCTTATGTCAAACGTTTAATCTCTGACAAGCTCGCACCCAAATCAGATAAATGCTACTTCGTTGGTTATCCCAGGGAAACCAAGGCATACTACTTTTACAACCAATCTGAGAACAAAGTATTTGTTGCTCGGGACTGTTTTTTTCTTGAGAGGGAATTTCTTTCTAAGAAAAACAGTGGGAGTAAAGTACATCTCGAAGAAATTCAAGATGCACAGGAGACTGCTCAACCTGCTGAGGAAGAGCAGCAGTTGGATCCACAAAGTTCTGTGGAGCCCACGCCTGTGGAGCCTGAAGTTCACAGATCCGGAAGGATCCGTCACGAACCCGAGAGATACTATGGATTTCTTGTGACCAATTCCAATGATCTGATGATCATTGAAAGTGACGAACCTGCAAACTTCGCGGAAGCAATGATGGGCCCGGACTCCGAAAAGTGGCTTGGAGCCTCTAAATCCGAAATGGGATCCATGTCAGAAAACCAAGTATGGTCCTTGGTCGATTTACCTAATGGTACAAAAGCCATTGAGTGTAAATGGATCTTCAAGAAGAAGATTGACGTGGATGGTAATGTGCAAATTTACAAAGCTAGGTTGGTGGCTAAAGGTTTCAAGCAAATTCATGGTATTGACTATGATGAAACCTATTCCCCAGTCGCTATGCTTAAATCCATTCGGATTCTTCTAGCAACTGCCGCTTATTATGATTATGAGATTTGGCAGATGGATGTCAAAACCGCCTTCCTGAATGGAATTCTGGAAGAGGATGTGTATATGACACAGCCTGAGGGTTTTGTAGATCCTGAGAATGCTGGGAAGGTATGCAAGCTTCATAAATCCATTTATGGATTGAAGCAAGCATCACGGAGTTGGAATATTCGTTTTGATGAAGCAGTAAAACAATTTGGTTTCATCAAGAACGAGGAAGAACCATGTGTATACAAGAAGACTAGTGGGAGCGGAATTGCATTTCTTGTACTGTATGTCGATGACATACTTCTTCTCGGTAATGACGTTCCGTTGCTTCAGTCTATTAAGACTTGGCTCTGAAGTTGTTTTCCATGAAAGATATGGGAGAAGCCGCGTACATCCTTGGAATCAGAATCTACAGAGATAGAGCGAACAAACTGATTGGATTGTGCCAGGACACTTATATTGATAAGGTGTTGCACAGATTCAAGATGCATGATTCCAAGAAGGGCTTCATACCGATGTCTCATGGCATTAGTCTCAGCAAGAAGCAGTGTCCGGCGACACGTGCTGAGCGAGAACGCATGGATAGGATTCCTTATGCTTCTGCAATAGGATCTATAATGTATGCCATGCTCTGCACTCGTTCAGATGTAGCTTACGCGTTATGCATGACGAGTAGATACCAATCTGATCCAGGTGAAGATCACTGGACAGCTGTCAAGAATATTCTCAAGTATTTGAGACATACCAAGGATAAGTTCTTGGTATATGGAGGAAGTGAAGAACTTGTGGTGAATGGATTCACCGATGCGAGTTTTCAGACGGACAGAGACGATTTCCGATCACAGTCTGGATATGTCTTCTGTCTAAATGGCGGTGCAGTGAGCTGGAAGAGCTCTAAGCAGAATACCGTAGCTGATTCCACGACGGAAGCTGAATATGTTGCTGATTCAGAAGCGGCAAAGGAAGCGGTTTGGATCAAGAAGTTCATGATTGAACTTGGTGTGGTTCCTAGTATCTTGGAGCCAGTGGCTTTATTTTGTGACAACAATGGAGCCATTGCTCAGGCGAAAGAACCCAGGTCACACCAGAAGTCCAAACACGTAGAGAGGAGATATCACCTGATTTGTGATATCGTCAATAGAGGTGATGTGAAGATCAGCCGAGTTCCGACGGACGAGAATGTCGCTGATCCTCTGACTAAGCCACTCCCAAGGCCCAAGCATGAGTTCCATACTACTGCTGTGGGCATTAGAGATCTTAAGATATAATCTTGATTCTAGTGGGAGTTTTAGTTTTATTTTAGTTATAATAAGATGCTCTTGTAAACATACTTTTGGAAATGTTTAATGAAATTTGATTTCAGCATTATTTATTGTGATCTAAATAATGGTCCCAAAATAAGTTTATGTCATATTATAGGTCATCAAGTTGAGGACTTGATCATGAAACCCTATAAGTTATAGATGACATAAATTATGTTTTGTCCCTAGTCGAGGTTGTCAAAATGGGACACTGACAACTGTGAGAGACTAGCTTGTGAGGTGACTGTTGACTAAGTTTCATGGAGTCAATGATATGAGTATCACAGTCAGTCACATAGATATATGTTGATGAACATATGATCGGACATGACCCGCAAATGAGAAGTCTACAAGATAGTTATATCTGTGTCATAAGAGATTCTCATTACGACTATAGAGTATAGTCCTTAGACCTGAGTTCATCATGCTTTCTTGCATATGAATTGGTACACTTTGACCTTGTCAAACGTCGACCCGTAACTGGCGGCTATAACGGCATTGTTCAGGTGTATCATGAAGTGTGTATAGGAACAGGGATGGAACAAGATGGGATTTGTCCCTCCTGAATAACGGGAGATAAATGTCTCAAGGCCTATCGAAGATTTGATACTGAGAAAATGTGTGGCCGCAATCAAACGAACTGTAGTTCAGTTGTTTGTATTGTTCAGTATAAGATCAGGAGTTTGATAAACACGATGTTGGCTTAATAAGGATGACACTAATCTTGCCTTATGCCAAATCGAGATATAGAGACAAAAGGATTATAGGAATTGATGATTCCAGTACAAGTGGGAGATTGTTGTGATTATGTCCTGAAATCACACTCGTACTCACTCCTGATGATAGTTGTGTGTCGAGATCAGACATTCATATAATACTGGGCGGTTGCAATGTTTTGCTAGAAGCCTCTTGCAATCTGAAAGTTGTAGACTTACTGCCAGTATTATATGATCCTATAGGGTCACACACCTAAGCAAACTGGAAGCGTAAAATATGGGAATGATCATTATGGTAATGATCATATTGATGTGTATTGGATACACATTGTGTTGGAATTATGTCCAGTAATCTATGTACTGTCTCTAGAAAGTAAGAGTATGTCAATGATCAGACATAAGTCATATAATACTGGGGGTCATGATGGCTTGCTAGAGTCCGCTCATGATCTATAAATCTTGGATTTATTGCCTTTATTATATGATCCCATATGGGTCACACGCCTAAGCTAACAGGAAAATGTGTAGGAACGGTTTAGCAGAAGTACGGTAAAAGTGCTAGGCATTTACTGTACTTAGAGAGACCAAAGGGCCTGATTAAATCTAAGGGATTTAATCAGACTGAGAATTGGGCCCAAAAGCCCATAAGAACTGGACAAGGGTTTTAATAATTAAAACTGGCCCTAGCTCTTATTTTTCTCAAGCAGTCTGCGCCTCCCTCTCTCTCTTTCTGCGCCTCCTCCCTCCTCGGTCTAGCAGCCAATTTCCTGCAGTGTGCGTGTGTGAGCCTTTGGAGGAGCTATCTCTTGGTGGTTCTGCTGATCTCTGACCCGTACCTCCTCTTTCCGCTGCATAACAAGGTAACAGGTGAGATCCTTTATGTTTCTAGCAAGAGAACCTAGATCTGGCATGTTTAGTAGGATCAATTAATCCGATGAATTGAACCAGGAAATACTAAACGAATCCTTCAGTGGTATCAGAGCCATTGGTTCTATTAGGATTTCTTGTTTAGAATCATGTTTAGGTTGTTTAGAAGTATTTGAATCAATCTGTGCTTGAATTGATGAGAAAATACTTAAGAAACAAGGAATTAAAACCTAAAACCCTAACTAAAAATCGCATGGACCAATCTCGGATTGGTATGCGTCGGATCGTCCGGATCGGGGAAGACGCACGAACCGATCGCTTAAGGATCGTGTTGCGTGGTCGCGTCCCGATCAGCGGATGGATCGCGTCCCGCTCTCGTGAGCATCCCGTCCCGATCACAACCCGAGCTCGTCCCACGCATGACTTGCGGCTGTCCCGATCATTCACGATCGCGGTGATGCTTGCGGCCATGACCTAATGGTCGGTTCATTTTTGTTTTGTGATGGTTCGGTTTAAAACTGATTAAAACTTAATCGTCACGGTTTAATAAACAGACTTAATAAAATTTATTAAGTTCTGGTTAAACCGGGATAAGAAATCCAAAGTCGAAAAAAAATTGGATTTAGTGCCTAAACCAGTGGTTTTCTAATTTGATTTGGTTGGACCAAATAAATTGAGAAAATCCGGTTTAGTAAATAACCGGTTGACAATTGTGGTCATCGTAGTAATTAATTTTGGTTAGACCAATTTTAATGAACCAGACCGGTTATGTCATTTAATTGGGCAATTGGGTTATGTCTTGGACATGGACCAATTCTTGGGCCTCGGGCCAAGAAGTTAAAACAATTGGGCCAATTATTTGAGTCTTTTCTTCATATTTAATTTAAAATTTATTTAAATAAAATTTAAAAATCGATTTTTAAATTAATCTGTTTTCAAAATCTGAAATTAGAAAGTTTCTTAAATTAGAAGTTTCTAGATTTGCATGTTTTGGATTTTAGGAAATTTCTATATTTAGAAAGTTTCCAATTTTAGGAAGTTTCCAATTTTAGAAAGTTTCCAATTTTAGGAAGTTTCCAATTTTAGAAAGTTTCCAAAATTAGTAGGTTTCCAAAAATGGAAAGTTTCAAAAAATAGTAATCTTCTATTTTGGGAATGAAATTTTAAAATAAACCTACAAACCTCAAATAATATCAAGCGTTGGATGTCTTGTCCAGATTATGTCAGCTGTTGAAGCCCATTCAATCGTACACACGGCCTTACAGTGTGAGGGTGTTTATCTTTTGCGTGGGTAAAACAGTTTGTGATTCATTAATGTCATTGGGAGTCCCAGACATTAGTGATTACATGACTGTATAGTCTGGTTTTCTTGACTAGGCCATCGGGAGTCCCGGGCCTTGAGACATCAGAGTGGATTGGGCCTCGGGCCCAGATTCACAATCAAGAGTTATATCACGGATATAATTAGCCGAGATAGGGCTTACAGATATAAGCTAAGGTTGGGTGACGGCCAGTGGCCCACTTTGATCTTAGTTATATGTGGATCTTGGAATCATTATATTCTATTGAGGGTAACTGATGTTATTGAATATAATGAGAGATTAATCATATTAACTATAATGCGAGATTAATCATATTGAACATATTAACTAAAATCCTTTTATCTTATATTTCAGCTATGACTACTACAAGCACTCAAAACACATTCTCAATCCGGTCTGTTCTCGACAAGGAGAAGCTGACTGGAACGAACTTCCTGACGTGGTCAAGGAACTTGAGGCTGGTCCTCAAGCAGGAGAAGAAGGATTATGTCCTTCGTGATCCCCTCCCCGAGAGGCCTCCTAACAATGCCGCCAGGACTCTGCATAATGCTTGGGAAAAGCATTCGTCAGATGAAAATGATGTCTATTGCCTGATGTTGGCGACCATGACTGCTGAGCTGCAAATGCAGTTCGAGAGTGTGTTGTCGCCCATCGAGATAATGGCAAGCCTGAAATCGCTTTTTCAGGAGCAGACAAGGACTGAGAGGTTCCAGACAGTTAAGAACCTCTTAGACTGTAAGTTGGCTGAAAATGTGGCAGTGAGTCCTCATGTCTTGAAGATGATGGGTTATCTCGATCATCTTCAGAAACTCGACTGCCCTATCAGCCAGGAACTTGCCTGCGACATCGTTCTGCAGTCTTTACCTGCAAGCTATGATCAGTTCATCCTGAACTTCAATATGCATGGCTTGAGTAAGACATTGCCTGAGCTTCACGGAATGCTCAAGACTGCAGAGCCCAACTTGAGGAAAGCCAAGGACCCCAATGTGCTTATGGTGCAAAAGGGCAAGGGCTTTAAGAAATCCTCTGCCAAGGACAAGGGAAAGGCTAAGGCTGTTCAAGTCTCGGACAAGGACACGCCAAAGCCCAAGCCCAAGTCCAAGGCTGGGCCTACTGACATCTGCAGGTTCTGTAAAGAACCAGGGCATTGGAGGAGAGAATGTAAGAAATTCCTGGAAGGTCTAAAGGAATTGAAGAAGAAGACTTTGGAGACTTCTTCATCAGGTATTTTTGTTATAGAAGTTAATACAACTACTTCTGATAATACCTCATGGGTTATGGATACTGGTTGTGGGGCTCATATTTGTACTAATATGCAGGCACTCAGCAACAGTAGGAGGCTGAAGCAAGGACAAGTGGAGCTACGAGTTGGGAATGGAGCGAAAGTTCCTGCACTAGCTGTAGGCACATACTTGTTGTCTTTACCTTCGGGATTGGTTTTAGAACTCAATAATTGTTATTTTGTACCTGCGATAAGCAGAAATATTATTTCAATTTCTTTGTTGGATTTGGAAGGTTATGATTTTTCAGTTAAGAATAAATTATGTTCCTTCAATCGCAACAATTTGTTCTATGGTTGTGCCCCTCTTACGAACGGGCTGTACATACTTGATCAATCCGCGCCAATTTATAACATTAATACCAAACGGTTCAAACCTAATGAGGAGAACCGAACGTTTCTATGGCATTGTCGTTTAGGGCACATCAGCGAGAAACGCATCAAGAGGCTCCATTCGAATGGACTTCTTGGCTCATTTGACTTTGAGTCATGTGAGAAATGCGAATCCTGCATGATGGGCAAAATGACACGGGCTCCCTTTAATAAACCTAACGAGAGGGCCAGTGACTTATTGGGCTTGATACACACTGATGTGTGTGGCCCAATGTCCACAAATGCAAGAGGAAACTATCAGTACTTCATTACCTTCACTGATGATTTCAGTAGGTATGGATATGTTTATTTGATGAAACATAAGTCTGAATCGTTTGAGAAATTCAGAGAATTCCAAAATGAAGTACATAACCAACTTGGCAAAAGCATTAAGGCTCTTCGGTCCGACCGAGGAGGAGAATACTTAAGCCAAGAATTCAGTGATCATCTGAGAGAGTGTGGGATCGTATCCCAACTCACTCCTCCTGGAACACCACAATGGAATGGTGTGTCTGAGAGGAGAAATCGGACCTTATTGGATATGGTTCGATCTATGATGAGTCACACAGACCTTCCAATATCCCTTTGGGGATATGCTCTGCTAACAGCAGTGTTCACTCTAAATAGAGCACCATCAAAAGCAGTAGCAAAGACACCATATGAACTATGGACTGGAGAAGCTCCAGTGCTGTCTTATCTTAGAATTTGGGGTTGTGAAGCCTATGTCAAGAGATTGATCTCTGACAAGCTTACACCAAAGTCTGATAAATGCTACTTCATTGGTTATCCGAAGGAAACCAAGGCTTATTACTTCTATCTACGATCCGAGAACAAGATCTTTGTTGCCCGGGATTGTAATTTTCTTGAGAGGGAATTTCTCTCTAAGAAAAACAGTGGGAGTAAGGTACTGCTTGAAGAAATTCAAGATGAACAGGATACTGCTCAACCTAATGAGGAAGAGCAGCAGGAGGACCTACAAGAAATTGTAGAGCCTGAACCTGTAGTACCTGAAGTTCGAAGATCCGGGAGGATCCGTCATGAACCCGAGAGATATCAAGGATTCCTCATGACTGACTGTCATGATCTTCTGATCATTGATGGTGATGAACCATCGAACTTCAATCAAGCCATGATGGGCCCAAATTCCTCTAAGTGGCGTAAGGCCACAGATTCCGAAATGGACTCCATGTCGGTCAACCAAGTGTTTTCGTTGGTTGATTTACCCGCTGGTGTAAAAGCCATCGAGTGCAAATGGATCTTCAAGAAGAAGATTGACGTGGATGGAAATGTCCAGATTTATAAAGCCAGGTTGGAGGCAAAAGGTTTCAGACAAGTTCACGGTGTGGATTACGATGAAACCTATTCCCCAGTGGCTATGATGAAATCTATTCGGATTCTACTAGCAACTGCAGCTTTTCATGATTATGAAATTTGGCAGATGGACGTGAAAACCGCCTTCCTAAATGGTATTCTGGAAGAGGATGTGTATATGACACAACCTGACGGTTACATAGATCCAAAGAATGCTGGGAAAGTATGCAAGCTTCATAAATCCATTTATGGATTGAAGCAAGCATCGAGGAGCTGGAATCTTCGTTTTGATGAAGCGATCAAGCAATTTGACTTCATCAGAAACGAAGAAGAACAATGCGTGTATAAGAAAACTAGTGGGAGCAAGATAGTATTTCTTATTCTGTATGTCGATGACATACTGCTTCTCGGAAACGACGTACCAATGCTAAAGTCGGTAAAGGACTGGCTTGGAAGTTGTTTTTCCATGAAAGACATGGGTGAAGCCGCATACGTTCTTGGAATAAGCATCTACCGAGATAGATCTAAAAGGCTGATAGGCTTGTGTCAAGATTCATACATTGACAAAATCCTGCATAGATTCAGCATGGCAGATTCCAAGAAGGGCTTCACGCCAATGGTACATGGCACAACGCTAAGCAAGAAGCAGAGCCCTACGACGGCTGCTGAGCTTGAGCGCATGAAGAATATTCCTTATGCATCTGCAATAGGATCTGTCATGTATGCCATGATCTGTACTCGTCCTGATGTTGCTTATGCATTGAGCATGACGAGTAGATACCAGTCAAATCCAGGTGAAAACCATTGGATTGCCGTCAAGAATATCCTGAAGTATCTAAGACATACTAAGGATAAGTTCTTGGTGTACGGTGGAAGTGATGTGCTTGAAGTCAGTGGATTCACGGACGCAAGTTTCCAGACAGACCAAGATGATTTCCGGTCACAGTCCGGTTATATCTTTTGTCTGAATGGCGGTGCAATCAGTTGGAGAAGCTCCAAGCAAGACACCGTTGCTGATTCCACTACAGAAGCTGAATATATCGCCGCTTCAGAAGCAGCGAAGGAAGCTGTTTGGATACGAAAGTTCATTATTGAACTAGGTGTGATACCAAATGCGGCTGAGCCTCTGGCACTGTTTTGTGATAACAATGGTGCTATTGCTCAGGCAAAGGAACCAAGATCACACCAGAAATCCAAGCATGTGCTAAGAAGATTTCACTTGATACGTGACATCATTAATAGAAAGGAAGTCAAGATCAGCCGAGTTCAGACAGATGATAACGTCGCTGATCCATTGACAAAGCCACTCCCAAGACCTAAGCTCGAGTTCCTAACTGAAGCTGTAGGCATTAGAGACATTGAAATGTAATCTAAATGAGTGGGAGTTTGAGGGCTTTATTTAGTTATTGATATGTTCTTGTAAAACATTTTATGATGTTTAATGAAATTATTATTTCAAGATTATTTTAACTGTGATGAAATAATCGTTCCAAAATGATATGAACCATTTTATAGGTCATCGAAGTAAATGACTTGATCTTGAGTCATCAAAGTCATTTAGCTTGATCATGAGACCCTATATTTGATAGATGGCTTATATCATCCTGTCCCTAGTCGAAGGTTGTTGAAATTGGAACACCAACAACCGTGTGAGACTAGATTGGTATGTGACTTATGACAAAGTCTCAGTGTGTCATAGATGCGCGGCATCAAAGTCAGTACATAGGTGTATGTTGGGGTACATACGACCGGACAAGACCCGCTTATAAGAACTCTTCAGGATATTTATATCTGTGTCATAAGAGATTCTTACTACGACTATAGAGTATAGTCCTTAGACCTGAGTTCGCATGCATGTGACTGCACATGGACTGATGCGCTTTGATCATTGTCTAACACTGTCGTTAAGCGATAGTTATAAGGACCTTGTTTGGGTGTATTATGAAATGAGTAGTTTACAGTGATGGAACAAGACGGGATTTGTTCCTCCAATATAAATGGAGTGAATATCTCTAGGCCAATCGGAGATTTGAATACTGGAAAATGCATGGCCATGCTCAAACGGACTGTCCCGAGTCGTTTGGATTGTCAGTATCAGAGTCCGATGAACAGGATTAGGCTTTATAAGGATGACACTAATCTTGCCTTATGACTAATCGAGATATTGAGACAAAAGGATTATGAATACAGAGATTCCAGTTCAAGTGGGAGATTGTTGGAATTATGTCCAGTAATCTCTGTACTGTCTCTAGAAAGTAAGAGTATGTCAATGATCAGACATAAGTCATATAATACTGGGGGTCATGATGGCTTGCTAGAGTCCGCTCATGATCTATAAATCTTGGATTTATTGCCTTTATTATATGATCCCATATGGGTCACACGCCTAAGCTAACAGGAAAATGTGTAGGAACGGTTTAGCAGAAGTACGGTAAAAGTGCTAGGCATTTTTTGTACTTAGAGAGACCAAAGGGCCTGATTAAATCTAAGGGATTTAATCAGACTGAGAATTGGGCCCAAAAGCCCATAAGAACTGGACAAGGGTTTTAATAATTAAAACTGGCCCTACCTCTTATTTTTCTCAAGCAGTCTGCGCCTCCCTCTCTCTCTTTCTGCGCCTCCTCCCTCCTCGGTCTAGCAGCCAATTTCCTGCAGTGTGCGTGTGTGAGCCTTTGGAGGAGCTATCTCTTGGTGGTTCTGCTGATCTCTGACCCGTACCTCCTCTTTCCGCTGCATAACAAGGTAACAGGTTGTTGGGAATGTCCTGAAATCTACCGTACTATCTCTAGAAAGTATGATAAATGTCGAGATCAGACATAAGTCATAAATACTGGGTGATCATGATGACTTGCTAGAGTCCGCTCTTGATCTATAAGTTTAGGACTTATTACCAGTATTGTATGATCCCAAAGGGTCACACACCATAGCTAACGGGAAAGTTAACATGGAATGAATACGGTAAGATGCAAGGCATTTACTGTATTTGTGCAGAGAGTTGGGCCGTTAGTTTAATCACTTGGGCCCATATCGAGACAAATGACTTGTGTCGATCGACACAAGTGTGTGTGTCGGTCGACACAGTTGCGAAACCGAGACATCGGTTTAGGTTTATGACAGAGTCGATATTTATATGAGTCGTCTTATAATTTCGACTCTAACAGTCTGCGACCTAAAACCTGAGCCGTCTCTCTTCTCTCTCTGATCAATCCATTGCTTTGGTCTAGCAACTATCCCGGCTTGTAAGAGTGTGGATACTGAAGGAGGAACAGGCATCTGATCTGTTCTAGCTGATCCCATCATTACCATCCATCAATCCGCTGCAATCTGAAAGGTAATGATCAGGTTTGGTTTTGTGATTCATTCTGCAAGAACCTAGATCTGAGTTATATGTGCTAGGTTGCAATCTGTTAATTGAACCATGAACACACATATAATCCATCAGTGGTATCAGAGCCAGGTTATTGGTTTTTGCTTTATGAATCTGATTTAGGTTGTTCTTACTGTTTAAAATCGAATTTGGTTAAGAAATTTGATCAGAAAACATGAAAACCTAAGAATTAGATCGCATCTATCCGATTGAAAGTCATTGGTGTGCGATCTGGTCGCCCGTGTCGATCGACGAGGGAGCGAGGTATCGGTCGATATCGATCGATCCGATTGACATCTCGCGGTCCTGATGACCCGATTGACCCGAGCTGATACTCGCTAGTATCGATCGACATGAAAGACTCATATCGATCGATACGAAGGCGATGCAGATGATCCGCGAGTAGCCAATCGGTTCAGCCGAGCTTCGTGGTTCATCTTTCCCTAAACCGAGACAATGAACCGATCAATCCGATTGTGGTTCATTGTCTACTTTAGCCAGAACCGCAAGTTAGGTCAAAATTGGCTAAAACACAAGGTGTTTCTTCCCGGTTTTGGACTTAACTGAACCGATCCAATTTAATTGATGGTTCAAGCGGTTAACCCAAATCGCGGTTTGCTGGAAATAATTTTATTTCTGGTTAAACCGGATTGAAATTCATAAAATTGAATTTTAACCTAAACCGAAGGCTGGTCTAAGTTTGATTTGGTTGGACCAAATAATTTAGAGCTGGTCTGGTTTAGTAAATAACTGATGGTTTTGATAGTTAATTTGGTCTTGGACCAGAATTAATAAACCGGATCGGTTATGTCAAATTATTGGGCCAATTGGAATTCTGTGGTCTCGGGCCAAGAATTGGGCCTATAATTTGTGACCCAACCGAAAACTTTAATAAGTTACTAAATTTAGAAAGTTTCTAAAATAAGAAAGTTTCCCAAAATAGTAATCTTCTATTTTTGGAAATAAAACTTAAAATCCTCAAAAACAATATCAAGCTTGGATGTCTTTCCAATCTTGTCAGCTACTTAACGCTTATTTGATTACAGACATGGCTTACAGTGTGAGGTGTCTGTTTTCGCGTAAGTAAAGTAGTATATAGTCACTGATTTCATTGGGAGTCCCAGATTTCAGTGATTATTTGGCTGTAAGAGATTGGTTTCCTTGACTGGGCCATCGGGAGTCCCGGGCCTTGAGACATCTGGTGAATTTGGGCCTCGGGCCCAATTCACAACCGAGAGTTATATGAGATATAACTAGCTGTGTGTATGCTTACCAAGTAAAGCTAATTCCGGGTGACGGCCAGTGGCCCACTTTGGATTTAGCTGAACATGGGTCTCGGAATCATTGCATTCTTATGAGGTTAAACAAAGAAATTTTGAATGCAATGCGAGTTTTCTTATAAGTTGTTAAGATTACTCTTTTATGAACTTAATAACTAAAACTCTATTTATCTCTAAATTTCAGCTATGACAAGCACAAACAATCAAAACACTTTCTCGATCCGGTCTGTCCTTGAGATGGACAAACTGAACGGATCAAATTTCTTGACTTGGTCACGGAACCTGAGGCTAGTCCTCAGGCATGAGAGAAAGGACTATGTCCTTGAGAAAGCTCTCCCCGAGAGGATCGGATCCAAAGCCAGTCATGCAGTATATAATGCTTGGAATAAGCATTATAATGATGCGGTAGATGTGCGTGGTCTGATATTGGCTACCATGGAATCAGATTTGCGGAAGCAATATGAGAACATGGAGTCGCCAATAGAGATGATCAGCAGCCTGAAATTGAAATTTCAGGAGCAGGTAAGAGTGGAGAGATACCAGTTGGTTAAATCTCTCACTAGCTGCAAGCTACCGATGGATCATCCAGTAAGTCCTCATATCAGTAAAATGATGGGTTACATTGATAACCTGAGGAAACTGGATTATCCAGTTAGCCAAGAATTGGCAACTGATATCATTCTGCAGTCACTGCCGTCAAGCTATGATAAGTTCGTAAGGGACTATATCAAGAAAGGCTTAACGAAGACGTTGACTGAACTGCATGATATGCTCAAGACAGTTGAGCCAAACGTGAAGAGTACCCTGTACAATCTCATGAATGAGAAGGGTAGGTTTACTAAACCTAATGCTGACAAGGGTGAAGACAAAGTTGTCCAGATTTTGAATCATGGCAAGCGTGTGTCTTCTGAGCCCGAGTCAGATACCTCTTACGTTGGTATGTGTTGCTACTGTAATGAGACTGGGCATTGGAAAAGAGATTGCATTAAATTCATGGAAGATTATGAGGAGTTGAAGTCGATGTATGAGACTACTTCCTCAGGTATTCATGTTATTACTTCAAGTTATACCTTAAAGGTATTGGATACTGGTTGTGGCACTGATATTTGTTATAATATGCAGAGCCTGAGCAACAGTAGAACGTTGAAGGAAGGGCAAGTAAAACTGCGTGTCTGGAAGGAGCTTGGGATGCTGCCTCAGCCGTAGGGTTTTCACTTGTAGATGCCTTTGAGGCTTGGTTTTATTAAGTAATTGCTACAATGTACCTGCTTTAAGCAGAGTTGTCTTTCATTTTCTTGTAAGAATTTGAATGTTTTTCGTTTTGATAAAAGACAAGTTTTGTTCTTTTGATCTTAATGAAATGATAATTGTAGCACCCTATTCAAGGAATGGGTTTTATATATTAAACCAAAGAGTGCCTAAATGTAACATAAATACCGAATTGGTTTAAATCTGATGAATTAAACCTGATTTTTCTTGGCATAAATGTTTTGGTCAAAGAGTAAGTCGGATTCAGAAACCCCATAGTTATGGACTTTTGGGCTCATTTGAATGGATATCTTATGAGACTTGAATTCTGCTTACTGGACCAAAAGACAAAGGGCCCATCTTAGCCGAGCTAGAGAAAGGCCCAAAGGCTTATTGGAGATTGAACATACTCATGTATGTGGTCCGATGAGCAGTAATGCCAGAGAAAATTTCCTGTACTTCATTGTCTCTGCTGATTACTTCAGTGAGTGTGACTGTGTTCATTTGATGAGACACAAGTAGGAATTCTTTGACATGGTCGAAAGAGTTCCAGAATGAAGTATAGAATCTGAATGACAGAAGTATTAAGACTCTGGATTAGATCGAGAGTGAGAATACTTAAGTCATTGATTGTGTGATCATCTGAATGAGTGTGAAGTCGTTTCACAGCTCATTTCTCCTGAAAACCTAGAGGTGTTTCTGTGAGAATGAATCAGATCTTATAAGAAATGATTAAAGATGAGTCACACGAATCTTCCATGATATTCTCTAAAATAGCGCTCAAGAAATATCTAAGTTTACGCTGAAATAGTTCCACCAATATCAGTTGAAAGACACCACGTAAATGTGGATTGGAATCGATCCAAATTCGTCTTTACTGAGTATTTGTAGTTGTGCTACTTCGCTGGTTGTCCTAGGGAAACCAAGGCTTGTTACTTTTACGTCCATTCTGTTTTCTAAGAAGGGAAGTTACTTTCCAAGAAGAACAGTGGGAGTAAAAGTATAACTCGAAGAAATTCGAGAAATACAGGAGACTGCTCAACCTGTTGAGGGAGAGCAACGGATGGATTTACAGATTTCTGTAGAATCTACACCTGTAGAGCCTGAAGTTCGCAGATAAAAATGAATCAGTCACTAATCCGAGAGTGATTTCTCGTCATTAGTTGAACCTGATGATCATTGAAAGTTCGCATGATCTGATGATCATTGAAAGCGACGAACCTGCGAAATTCAAAGAAGCGAAAGTAAGCCCGGACTCCGAAAAATTACACTGTGTGTAAGTTAGCTTCATCGATCCATTCATGGATGGAAGCAAACATATCGGAGTTGGAATCTTCGTTCTGTTAAAGTAGTCAAGCTTTTGACTTGAACAGGAACGAAGTGGAACTATGCGTTTACTAAAAGATAAGTGGGAGCAATATTGCATTTCTCATAGTGTATGTCGATGACATACTGATTCTCAGAAATAATGTCCCAATACTGCAGTCGGTAAAGGACTGGCTTGGGAGTTGGTTTAGTAATTGACACGGGTAAAGCCACGTATGTTCTTGGATTTTGGATCTAAAGATAGAGATCCAAAAGAGCTGGTAGGACAAAGTCAGGATTCTTAAATTGACAAAGTCCTACACGTAATCAGCAATCCAAGAAGGGTTTTATGCCAATGTCACATGGCAATTCATTAAGCAAGATACAGTGTCCTGCGATATCTGCTGAGCTTGAATGCATGGATAGGATTCCATATGCGACGGCAATTGGATCTATCATGTATGCCATGATACATACTTGTTTTGATGTTGCTTTAAAGTTAAGCAAGACAAGTGATGACCAGTCAAATCCAGCGAAGAATCACTGGATTGCCGTAAAGAATATCCTAAAGTATTTGAGGAATACTAAGGATAAGTTCTTGATTTACGGAGAAAGTGAGGTGCTACAAGTCGATAGAGTCTGAAAGGCAATTTTCCAATAGACAAAGATAATTCCTGGTCACAGTCCGGCTATATCTTGTGTCTAACTGGCGGTGCAAGGCACTGTTGCTGACTCCATGACTTAAGCTGAACATTTCGCAGCTTGAGAAGCGGCGAAAGAGGTTGTTTGGAAAGAAGAGTTCATCACTGAACTTGATGTGATTCCCAGCGTAGATGAGACTAGCTGCACATCAGAGGTCCAAAACACCTTGAGGGTAGGTATAACCTATTCCGTGAGATAAATGACAGAGGTGTTAAGTAGATAAGCAAGTTTCATCGAATGAGAACGTTGCTAATCTATTAACGAAGCCACTCCTTAGGCCTAAGCACGAGTCGCGGACTGTAGCTGTAGGATGAGTGAAATTAAGATGTAGTCTTAATTTCAGTGGGAGTTTGTAAAGGGCTTTACTTAGTTGTTTTGAAAGGTTCATGTAAACATAATATTTTATGTTTATGAAATCTAATGATTTCTGGATTATTTTAACTGTGATATAAATAATCGTTCCAAAATGATTCATGTCATTATATATGGGCCATCGAAGTACATGAGTAGACTTGATCCTGAAACCCCATATTTAACGAAATGACATAAATCATAGTGTCCATAGTCGAAGGTTGTTGAAATTGGAACACCAACAACCACTTGAGACTAGATTGTGTTGAGACTTATGACCAAGTTTCGAGGGGTCATAGATGCGCGGCATCAAAGTCGACACATAGGTATATGTAGGGGAGCATATGACCGGACATGGCCCGCTGATGAGAACTCTACAAGATATTAATATCTGTGTCATGAGAGGTTCTCATATACGACTATAGAGTATAGTCCTTAGACCTGAGTTCGCATGCATGTGGCTGCATATGGAGTAATGCGCTTTGATCATTGTCTAACGCTGTTTCGTAACTGGGAGCTATAAGGACCTTGGTTGGGTGTATTATGAAGTATGTAGTTCATAGTGATGGAACAAGATGGGATTTGTCCCTGCCGTTTAACGGAGGTAATATCTCTAGGCCAATCGGAGATTTGATAGCTGGTAAGAGAATGGCCATTCCCAAACGGACTTGCCCAAGTCGTTTGAATTGTCAGTATCAAATCTGGTCCGATAAACATGGTCTGGCTATATAAGGATGACACGCATCTTGCCTTATGCCAGATCGAGATATTAAGACAAAAGGACTAGGGAATGTAGGATTCCAGTACAATCGGAAGATTGTTGGGAATGTCCTTTGTAGGATTCCAGTACAAGTGGGAGATTGTTGGGAATGTCCTGAAATCTACCGTACTATCTCTAGAAAGTATGATAAATGTCGAGATCAGACATAAGTCATAAATACTGGGTGATCATGATGACTTGCTAGAGTCCGCTCTTGATCTATAAGTTTAGGACTTATTACCAGTATTGTATGATCCCAAAGGGTCACACACCATAGCTAACGGGAAAGTTAACATGGAATGAATACGGTAAGATGCAAGGCATTTACTGTATTTGTGCAGAGAGTTGGGCCGTTAGTTTAATCACTTGGGCCCATATCGAGACAAATGACTTGTGTCGATCGACACAAGTGTATGTGTCGGTCGACACAGTTGCGAAACCGAGACATCGGTTTAGGTTTATGACAGAGTCGATATTTATATGAGTCGTCTTATAATTTCGACTCTAACAGTCTGCGACCTAAAACCTGAGCCGTCTCTCTTCTCTCTCTGATCAATCCATTGCTTTGGTCTAGCAACCATCCCGGCTTGTAAGAGTGTGGATACTGAAGGAGGAACAGGCATCTGATCTGTTCTAGCTGATCTCATCATTACCATCCATCAATCCGCTGCAATCTGAAAGGTAATGATCAGGTTTGGTTTTGTGATTCATTCTGCAAGAACCTAGATCTGAGTTATATGTGCTAGGTTGCAATCTGTTAATTGAACCATGAACACACATATAATCCATCACAGGTGAGATCCTTTATGTTTCTAGCAAGAGAACCTAGATCTGGCATGTTTAGTAGGATCAATTAATCCGATGAATTGAACCAGGAAATACTAAACGAATCCTTCACATTGATATTGAGTTTATAGTGGTGTGTCAGTGTGTCGATCGACACAGTTCGGGTTTCGATACTGATGTTTCGATTTTATGACTTAAACGAATTGGTATTAACCAAGTCTCGTTTTTAGTCATTTCAGGTCTATACAAGGTTTATAGTTTCGACCTGGAACCCTAGCCGTCAACTTTTCTGTTGCAGAGAAAGCAGAACCACATAGACTCAGTGATCCCGAAGATACGGCACTAGCATCCCGGCTTTCCAGGTTTGTGTGCGTGTGTATCTGGTAGAGGCGAAGCATTTGAGTCGCTATTGATCTCGTCATACCAATCATTCCGCTGCCATAACAAGGTAAGATCGAGGTCAGTGATTCAATATAACGAACCCTAGATCCTAGGCGATCCAACAGTGGGAATCTTGGTGTGATACCGGAGGAATTGATCTTTTAGATAAAGATCTTATTGATTCATGTCAGCAATTAGAAGTTGAGAGATGTGTTCAGATTGCTTTGCTCTGTGTTCAACATCAACCTGTCGACAGACCTAACACACTTGAGTTGCTGTCTATGCTCACCACAACATCAGATCTTCCATCACCAAAACAACCCACGTTTGTAGTGCACACGAGAGATGAAGAATCCATGTCTAAGGGTTTGATCACTGTCAATGAGATGACACATTTTTAGATCCATGGGCGTTAAGAAACAATGCTTTATGGAGTAATTGTAGAATCGAAATGTATGGATTGTTCATCTGGAATTATGGGTTTAAGTAAGAATATTTTACGCTTTGTAATTCTGGTGCGTCTAATTTGGATGAGTTTTATTTTCCATCCATTTTTTTGCATCTAAACCCATTTCATAATTTCAAATGTCATACAAATACTGCTTATCTTCTATACTATTAAAACAGAAGTACAAAATAGAAACTACCCAAATTTTTTCAGTTATTTACATAAAATGCCACTCATTTTCTTTGTTAAATTTCAAATCTCATTAAGGGTAAAAATGTATTTATAATCTTTCACAAAATAAGGAAACAATAAATAAACAAATAAAATTTAATTTAAAGAAAATAAGGCACCAATAAATCAAAATAAAAATAAAAATAAATTTAAGGAATGTGCAATAAATACAACTCGATTTTAGGAACAATAATCCAGTTTTAATATACTCCATTTCGTTACAATTATTTTGGTGGTGAAACTAATATTTTTTTATATACGAAAAATGTAGAAAGCTTTTTAAAATTTAAAACTTTTATACTTTTGCTTTTAGTTATTAAGAAAATGATTTTTTCAAATCTTTTAATTTGGAGAAAAAATAATAATGCTACTCACATAATATTTTATTAACTAAAATGATAGTTATTTAGATTTGCTAAATGAAATATTTTTGTTTCAAACAATAAAAAACAATGGAAATTCGCTAATTTTTTTCTTCTTAATAATAAATTATTATATATGGTTTTTTATTAGAAAAAAACATATATTATATTTTTAAATAATATCATGCTCCGGAACTTTAAAATTTTAAAGTTATTTGATGTAAAGTTTAGTAAATTTAATAGTCAATAAATTTAGTTAATAAAATTATTTTCCCAAAAATATTGTAAACAAAATAATTATGGCATATACCATTGGTTTTTTTATTTTATTTTTGAAATATTGATTTATTAATATTCATTTCCAAAAGTAATTTGGATTATACTTGTGTGAATATTTTTTAGGAAACAACTAATTTCGAATACTAGATTTTAGGGGGGGGGGGGGGAACTGATAGAGACATTTGATAAATGAACATTCATAATATTCCTAAAAATGCCGAGAATTAAATACAAAATATTGTATTTCTAAAACAACTATGATTTTGCCGTGATTTAATAATTTCAAAAATTGAAAACCCTAACTAGCATCTCTCCTATATAAATGAGAGGACACATTTGTTCTCTTCTTAAAATTCTAGACCACAAAGCTCCACCCGTTCTCTTTCTTAACTTTGTTTTTGTGCTTCTTCTATTTCATAATTGGACTAGGCTTAATGTAAGTGAGAGTGGTGTGGCGGCTCTTAAACGACTGAGCAATGGAGACATGAGAAATGCCATGAACATTTTGCAGTTTCTGTAAATATTTTCTTTTCTTTTGTCTCCTAACTATTACAACTGTAAATCTACAGAAGAAGAATTTCTAACGGGTTAACGTGGAGGGCAGTCAACTCATATGGCGTCAGAGATAATTACAGAGGAAGAGGTTTATCTCTGCACTGGAAACCCTTTGCCAAAGGACATTGTGCAGATATCTCATTGGATTCTAAATGAAACATTTGCTTAAAGCTACCAAAGTATTTAACCATCAGTGATATTTTCTTTACTAAGTTATTGATTCCATGGTACTTACTCTTGATTGTTATTTTTCTCACTTTCTGCAGAAATATCAGAAATGAAGACGAGAAAAGTGCTTGCCGTTGTTGATATCGTCAAAGAGGTTACCATGTGAGTGACATACTTGGTTACTTGCTGATTCTACTGCTTTGTTAACCATGCATCTGTGATAACTAACTAACTTTTGTTTCTCCATCAGGTTTTTTTTTAAGATCAAGATGCTTTCACATGTCAGTTCAACTGATAAACGATTTTGCAAACATCGAGTTAGTATTTTTTTTTGTTTTATAAACTTTCTGAATTGTTTTAAGTGTGAATGCAACGCCCGGAGTAGAGAGTATTAGCTTTTTGTTATTAACTTCGAGTCAGTGACTCTGTTCTATGGGTTTACAATTACATATTGAGTTTTGGATGCAACGATAAACTGCAGGTTGGAGCTATCATTTCTACTTTCACACACGCCAGGTCTGCCTTGGTTGCTGCAGCAAATTAAACATATAGCTTTGTATGATTTTGTTTTTAACTCAACATCTTTTGTTGTTATGTTTCAGATACATTAAAAGTAAGGTCTTTTTATGTATTTTAAATGTTTCTTATAGACGGTACAAACCCAATTGATGAGATGAGATGTTTCAGCTTGCAGAAGATTGCTATGGCTCTATCGACTGTGTCAGAAATATGCTTGCTTGGGGTGTAGATCATCTTCAAAGAGACGCTTATGGGTATATAAAACATTCACTACCGCCACTTTCCTAATTTTTTTTTTAGAATCCTGGAGGTCATTGGGGTGTCATTTATCATCTTGTAGAAGATTAACTTCAACCTTGAAATCTCTTCTCAGGAGGATACCGTATGTGATTGACATGAAACACAAGCACATAGCAGGTGGAGTGTTGCCAAACGCGTCTTCTGCACAGCTTTTGGTCTGGCCATCGCCTTTAAAGTTCATCAACGAGGCAATTAGTATTTTGTTTTTTTTGTTAGCTAGAAGATGTTTACTTAAATTTGTTTTGGTATGATTTTTTTTTTCTAAACGATGTTGATGTAAAAAAAAATTAGTTATTAATAAAATCATATTCTAATCCAAATTTTAAATATATTTTTTTTATAAATTCAATTGATACAAAAATATATATAATAATAATGTAATATGGTTTGGTTCGGCTCAACTCATATACAACCATAGCAAGTTAAACTCGACGCTTTTATATTAGTCATAAGACATAGCACCACAAAAATGCTATAATATGTGATCACCCTAAGATAGCTCATCATATCCTACCGTTTATGGAAACACCATCTATTACCTATTATGGCGTTTATTATGTGATACCAATGTATATATTCTTGTAGTGGAATGCTTTCTTGAAACTTCTTCTCTACAAGATGTATATCAAAACATGAGTATTTCGAGCCATGAAAACAGAGCACAATCTTTATATATCTCTAACATTGAGTATTTTTAGGTGAAACTTCTTTTCATTTTTCTCTTATGACTGGAATTGTAGACTTAACCGGGTTTGGGATACATATTTCTTTTAAAGGGTATGAGTGCTGAATTTGGGTATCCGCAGCAGAGTGTAGAGATCTTCTGTGACTCTCAAAGTGCTTTAGCACTGGCTAGAAACAATGTGTTTCAAGAACGGACCAAGCACGTCGCAGTAAAGTACCATCACATAAGATACTGGATTGAAGCTGGAAAGGTTAAGGTTACTAAAGTTCATATTTTCGATTAGGAATAATCATTGACTAGATTTGTGCAACATGGTAAAATGAATTAGTATAGTTTCCAATACTAAATACATAGGACAGTGTCGATTATTCAAATGATTCTAAGTATATTCAGTTACACTTGCTAAAGATGTTAGAAGTTATTTTATCACGGCTTCCATCAAATTGGGCCAAATATTTTCTCATATGTGCTTTAACCGTTGTCAAAATAGCTTTAGCATTAGTTAGAGTTTGGAATTAAGTTTATAATCCGCGGGTCTTGTCTTATTAGAACCGTCATGGGGTGTTTATGGGTCGCTTAATTAGAAAACCATTAAATCACGTGTCATGTATAAGCGATTTTGGATATGGCGGAGAGTATATGGGTCTGTTTTTGGCGAAGCAAGTTAGTGAAAAGTGGAAACCGATACTTTATAATAAAAAACTAATATAGTGTCTATATAATAATTAATAAAATTTCATTTTTAAAATATGTATTTAAAATTTTAAAATATTTAATTTATATTTTAAAATAATTTTTTAATTAAAAATATATAAAATATTACTTTGGTATTTTATAATATTTGCGGATCCCGGAAATAATTTGTAAAATTAGTTGGGTCTTGTGGAAATATAATATCGTTATTATGCACGTTATATGGGACGAGTTTTATTGATCAAAAACATTTATGGATCTTAGAGGGACGGATCAAGCGGGATGAGTTTAATCTATTTCCCAGCTATAATATTAGTAATATTCAAAAATTTAATATGAATTTCATATGTTCATTTTTTATCAAATGTAACTCATAATACTATCTCTGTAAATTTAATACAATCTTCACACATAAAATATATATAACCTAAACTTTTTTATTTATCATAAATTATGATTTAATGGGTATAAAATAGATAAACCTTATTCATACACACATACATTTCATTTTAACGAATTAACTAAATAATGATAAAAATTGTAAACATAAAAATAGAGAGTGTAGTTTTACATATAAGGAAAAACTATAATGTATATATTATGAATAATATATGGTCAAAATAATAAAAAAATAAACACTACTATGATAAAATACGATAAAACAATTGAAAAATAAACAAAAACTTTTTTAATTAATTCCGCGCTAAGCGTGTGTCAAAATCTAGTGGTTGATGAAAGAAACAACCCATTGGTAGAAGTAGGATTAGGACCCCTCTAAAGTCCGGCCCAGTAACAAAGATGTCCAGCGGAGGTTCGGCCACGAAGAAGAGAAAGCCCAACAATGGCGAAGGAGCTCGGCACGCGTCAACCGTAGCTCGGTGACGAATATCAGAGAGAATCTAGGAAAAAAGCCTATATCCTTTGGTATAAATATCCTTCTCCTGCGCGGGAAAAGGGAAAAGTCGAAACAATTCATATTTTGCACTCAGAAAAATCCTAAGAGTTAGCGATTCTGATCAATTCTGGCTCGGTTTTCTACTAAGACTAGATTTTCCGGTCTAACTTGTTCTTGCTTTCTAATTCTTGTTTAATCTCATATCCAGTCCCTAATTTACTAATCGATTTAACAAATTGTTATTATTTGATTTTCTGAATCAACAATTGACGCCGTCTGTGTGGACTTTGAATATTTTGCTTAACCAAAGAAGAGACTAGCAATGAACGAATCACCACTTTCATCTCAAGAGACAGGAGGGACGAGCGGTGTAGGCGATGCCATCAGCACCACGCCGGGAGAAGAAGGAAAACAATCCAACCCATCCCGATAAGGCGACAAAGCATACGCTGGAGATTTGCTAGATAAACATTCAGAATATTCCTAAAAATGCCGAGAATTTAATACAAAATATTGTTTTTCTAAAACAACTATGATTTTGCCGTGATTTAATAATTTCAAAAATTGAAAACCCTAACTAGCATCTCTCCTATATAAATGAGAGGACACATTTGTTCTCTTCTTAAAATTCTAGACCACAAAGCTCCACCCGTTCTCTTTCTTAACTTTGTTTTTGTGCTTCTTCTATTTCATAATTGGACTAGGCTTAATGTAAGTGAGAGTGGTGTGGCGGCTCTTAAACGACTGAGCAATGGAGACATGAGAAATGCCATGAACATTTTGCAGTTTCTGTAAATACTTTCTTTTCTTTTGTCTCCTAACTATTACAACTGTAAATCTACAGAAGAAGAATTTCTAACGGGTTAACGTGGAGGGCAGTCAACTCATATGGCGTCAGAGATAATTACATAGGAAGAGGTTTATCTCTGCACTGGAAACCCTTTGCCAAAGGACATTGTGCAGATATCTCATTGGATTCTAAATGAAACATTTGCTTAAAGCTACCAAAGTATTTAACCATCAGTGATATTTTCTTTACTAAGTTATTGATTCCATGGTACTTACTCTTGATTGTTATTTTTCTCACTTTCTGCAGAAATATCAGAAATGAAGACGAGAAAAGTGCTTGCCGTTGTTGATATCGTCAAAGAGGTTACCATGTGAGTGACATACTTGGTTACTTGCTGATTCTACTGCTTTGTTAACCATGCATCTGTGATAACTAACTAACTTTTGTTTCTCCATCAGGTTTTTTTTTAAGATCAAGATGCTTTCACATGTCAGTTCAACTGATAAACGATTTTGCAAACATCGAGTTAGTATTTTTTTTTGTTTTATAAACTTTCTGAATTGTTTTAAGTGTGAATGCAACGCCCGGAGTAGAGAGTATTAGCTTTTTGTTATTAACTTCGAGTCAGTGACTCTGTTCTATGGGTTTACAATTACATATTGAGTTTTGGATGCAACGATAAACTGCAGGTTGGAGCTATCATTTCAACTTTCACACACGCCAGGTCTGCCTTGGTTGCTGCAGAAAAGTAAACATATAGCTTTGTATGATTTTGTTTTTAACTCAACATCTTTTGCTGTTATGTTTCAGATACATTAAAAGTAAGGTCTTTTTATGTCTTTTAAACGTTTCTTATAGACGGTACAAACCCAATTGATGAGATGAGATGTTTCAGCTTGCAAAAGATGGCTATGGCTCTATCGACTGTGTCAGAAATATGCTTGCTTGGGGTGCAGATCATCTTCAAAGAGACGCTTATGGGTATATAAAACATTCACTACCGCCACTTTCCTAATTTTTTTTTTAGAATCCTGGAGGTCATTGGGGTGTCATTTATCATCTTGTAGAAGATTAACTTCAACCTTGAAATCTCTTCTCAGGAGGATACCGTATGTGATTGACATGAAACACAAGCACATAGCAGGTGGAGTGTTGCCAAACGCGTCTTCTGCACAGCTTTTGGTCTGGCCATCGCCTTTAAAGTTCATCAACGAGGCAATTAGTATTTTGTTTTTTTTGTTAGCTAGAAGATGTTTACTTAAATTTGTTTTGGTATGATTTTTTTTTTCTAAACGATGTTGATGTAAAAAAAAATTAGTTATTAATAAAATCATATTCTAATCCAAATTTTAAATATATTTTTTTTATAAATTCAATTGATACAAAAATATATATAATAATAATGTAATATGGTTTGGTTCGGCTCAACTCATATACAACCATAGCAAGTTAAACTCGATGCTTTTATATTAGTCATAAGACATAGCACCACAAAAATGCTATAATATGTGATCACCCTAAGATAGCTCATCATATCCTACCGTTTATGGAAACACCATCTATTACCTATTATGGCGTTTATTATGTGATACCAATGTATATATTCTTGTAGTGGAATGCTTTCTTGAAACTTCTTCTCTACAAGATGTATATCAAAACATGAGTATTTCGAGCCATGAAAACAGAGCACAATCTTTATATATCTCTAACATTGAGTATTTTTAGGTGAAACTTCTTTTCATTTTTCTCTTATGACTGGAATTGTAGACTTAACCGGGTTTGGGATACATATTTCTTTTAAAGGGTATGAGTGCTGAATTTGGGTATCCGCAGCAGAGTGTAGAGATCTTCTGTGACTCTCAAAGTGCTTTAGCACTGGCTAGAAACAATGTGTTTCAAGAACGGACCAAGCACGTCGCAGTAAAGTACCATCACATAAGATACTGGATTGAAGCTGGAAAGGTTAAGGTTACTAAAGTTCATATTTTCGATTAGGAATAATCATTGACTAGATTTGTGCAACATGGTAAAATGAATTAGTATAGTTTCCAATACTAAATACATAGGACAGTGTCGATTATTCAAATGATTCTAAGTATATTCAGTTACACTTGCTAAAGATGTTAGAAGTTATTTTATCACGGCTTCCATCAAATTGGGCCAAATATTTGCTCATATGTGCTTTAACCGTTGTCAAAATAGCTTTAGCATTAGTTAGAGTTTGGAATTAGGTTTATAATCTGCGGGTCTTGTCTTATTAGAACCGTCATGGGATGTTTATGGGTCACTTAATTAGAAAACCATTAAATCACATGTCATGTATACGCGATTTTGGATATGGCGGAGAGTATATGGGTATGTTTTTGGCGAAGCAAGTTAGTGAAAAGTGGAAACCGATACTTTATTAAAAAGAAAAACTAATATAGTGTCTATATAATAATTAATAAAATTTCATTTTTAAAATATGTATTTAAAATTTTAAAATATTTAATTTATATTTTTAAAATAATTTTTTAATTAAAAATATATAAAATATTACTTTGGTATTTTATAATATTTGCTGATCCCGGAAATAATTTGTAAAATTAGTTGGGTCTTGTGGAAATATAATATCGTTATTATGCACGTTATATGGGACGAGTTTTATTGATCAAAAACATTTATGGATCTTAGAGGGACGGATCAAGCGGGATGAGTTTAATCTGTTTCCCAGCTATAATATTAGTAATATTCAAAAATTTTAATATGAATTTCATATGTTCATTTTTATATCAAATGTAACTCATAATACTATCTCTGTAAATTTAATACAATCTTCACACATAAAATATATATAACCTAAACTTTTTAATTATCATAAATTATGATTTAATGGGTATAAAATAGATAAACCTTATTCATACACACATACATTTCATTTTAATGAATTAACTAAATAATGATAAAAATTGTAAACATAAAAATAGAGAGTGTAGTTTTACATATAAGGAAAAACTATAAAGTATATATTATGAATAATATATGGTCAAAATAATAAAAATAAACACTACTATGATAAAATACGATAAAACAATTGGAAAATAAACAAAAACTTTTTTAATTAATTCCCGCACTAAGCGTGAATCAAAATCTAGTGGTTGATGAAAGAAACAACCCATTGGTAGAAGTAGGATTAGCACCTCCTCTAAAGTCCGGCCCGATAACAAAGATGTCCAGCGGAGGTTCAGCGACGAAGAAGAGAAAGCCCAACAATGGCGAAGGAGCTCGGCACGCGTCCACCGTAGCTCGGTGACGTCCCGATGACCTGCAAAAAGAAAAAGATAAATTAACATTTATCTTGGAAAAGATTAAGAAGGATATTTTTTGGAAATATTCCGATTATTATTATGTAACGAATATCAGAGAGAATCTAGAAAAAAACCCTAGATCCTTTGGTATAAATATCCTTCTCCTGCGCGGGAAAAGGGAGAAGTCGAAACAATTCATATTTTGCACTCAGAAAAATCCTAAGAGTTAGCGATTCTGATCGATTCTGGCTCGGTATTCTACTAAGACTAGATTTTCTGGTCTAACTTGTTCTTGCTTTCTAATTCTTGTTTAATATCATATCCAAATCCCTAATTTACTAATCGATTTAACAAATTGTTATTGTTTGATTTTCTGAATCAACAATTGACGCCGTCTGTGTGGACTTTGAATATTTTGCTTAACCAAAGAAAAGACTAGCAATGAACGAATCACCACTTTCATCTCAAGAGACAGGAGGGACGAGCGGCATAGGAGATGCCATCAGCACCACGCCGGGAGAAGAAGGAAAACAATCCAACCCATCCCGACAAGGCGACAAAGTATACGCTGGAATCAGAGCCGGCCCAGAGAATATTCGCGAAGAAACATCCCCTCCGAAGGAATTCGATTGAGATAACCCCCGACTGGACCCAAGAATTGCTCGTTTAAAGACATGATAGGAATCGACCCAAGAATCGCTCATCATGAACTTAATGTCGATAGAACATATAGACCCATCAAGCAGAAAAGGAGGAAGCTCGGAGTAGAGAGAGCACAGGCCGGATCCATCATAAAAGTGAAATATCATGAGTGGCTCGCAAACCCGGTAGTGGTAAAGAAGAAGAACGGCAAATGGAGAATGTGTGTCGATTTAACTGACCTAAACAAAGCTTGTCCTCAAGACTGCTTCCCACTACCACACATAGAGTCGAAGCAACTGCCAGAAACGAGCTTCTCTCGTTCATGGATGCCTTCTCCGGATATAACCAAATCCTCATGTACCCGGACGATAGAGAGAAAACTTCTTTCATAACGGACCGAGGGACCTTATGCTACAAAGTCATGCCTTTAGGCCTGAAAAATGCAGGGGCGACGTATCAACGCCTCGTCAACAAAATGTTCGCGGGACATCTCGGCCGAACCATGGAAGTCTACATCGACGACATGCTCGTAAAATTGTTAGTAGTAAGGGATCATGTCGCTCACCTAAAAACATGTTTCGACATCCTAAACGATTACGGAATGAAGTTGAACCCGACAAAGTGCACCTTCGCTGTCACTTCAGGAGAATTCTTAGGGCACATCGTAACGGAGCGCGGAATCGAAGCGAACCCAAAATAAATAACGGCGATAATGAACCTTCCATCTCCAACCAAGACCCGCGAGGTGCAAAGGCTAACCGGAAGGATTGCCGCACTCAATCGATTCATCTCAATATTGACGGGCCTCCCCTTCTACCAGCTCCTAAGAGGAAACAAAAAGTTTGAGTGGGACGAAAAGTGCGAGGAAGCTTTCCAACGATTGAAGGAATACCTTACCACACCCCCGGTACTAGCTAAACACGAGAGACTCTCTATCTTTACATCGCAGTATCAAGCGCGGCAGTGAGCGGAGTGCTGGTCAGAGAGGACCGCGGCGAACAAAAGCCGGTCTTCTACATCAGCAAGACGTTGGACGGAGCAGAAACCCGATACCCAATGATCGAAAAGCTGGAATTAGCAGTCGTTACGTCGGCGAGAAAGCTCATGCCCTATTTTCAAATGATTGTCGTTCTCACAACCATGCCATTAATATCGATCTTACACAGCCCGACCCAATCTGGCAGGTTAGCTAAATAGTCTATTGGATGAAGCGAGTACGCTATCGAATTCAAAGGACGGGTCGGCATAGAATCTCAGGTTCGGGCAGACTTCATCGTCGAACTTCCACCCGAGTTGACACAAGATGACTAATCGGAGGAAAGAAACTGGAGCCTTCACGTGGACAGATCATCATCAAAAGTCGGCTCAGGGGTCGGAATCCGGCTTGAATCGCCAACGGGAGAAATACTCGAGCAGTCGTTCAGGTTTGAATTCTCGGCCTCAAACAACGAAGCCGAGTACGAAGCCCTGATCGCCTGATTACAATTGGCCAAAGCCGTAGGCGCCAAACACATCCAAGCCCACTGTGACTCGTAACTGGTCGGGAACCAATTCAACGACGAATACGAAGCCAAAAACGAAAGGATGGATGCTTACCTCGGCCTGACCAAAAAAATGACTACCAACCATAACTTATTCGATTTAGAAAGAATCCCAAGAAGGGAAAATACGTCGGCGGACATCCTCGCAGCCTTAGCGTCAAGCTCGGATGCACACCTGAGACGAAAAATCCCGGTGGAACTCATAGAAAAGCCAAGCATAAATCCTCCCGACGTATGTAACGTCATAGACGGGGAAGTAGGTGACGCAGACGCGATGGCGGATCCAAGTCATGACAGTATAACACCGAAAGAGCCCTAGAGCTCAGAGATAAAAGCCTACATAACGGAAGGAAAACTGCCCTCGGACAAATGGGAAGCTCGAAGGCTCAAGGCCAAAGCGGCACGATACGTGTTGATAGAAGGAGACCTTTTTCGATACAACGTCACCGGAGCAGCCTTACGGTGCATAGAGGGCAAAGAAATCGAAGAAGTAATCAGAAAAAAACCACGAAGGGGCCGGACAAAACCACGCCAGCAGACGATCATTGGCATTAAAAATCAGGAAGCTTGTCTTCTTCTGGCCATCAATGGAGAAAGATTGCACGAGCTACGCAGCGAGATGCGAGCCATGCCAAAAACATGCTCCAGCAATACACGCACCCACAGAGGAATTGCAAACCTCTTCGGCTCCATACCCATTCATGCGATGGGCGATGGACATAGACGGGCCAATGCACAACTCCAAACAGGACAAGCATATCTTAATCCTAACGGATTACTTCACTAAATGGGTAGAAGCTAAAGCTTACAAAACAGTAAAATCACGGGACGTTGTCAGTTTCCTGTGGAAATACATCATTTGCAGGCATGGAATTCCTTACGAGATCGTTACAGATAATGGGAAACATTTCACATCGATCTTGCTCAGCCAATTCTGCAACAAATGGAATATTAGGCTCAACAGATCGACGCCCTACTGTCCGCAAGGAAATGGCCAAGCATAAGCTACAAATAAAACCATCATCGCTGCACTGAAAAAGTGACTCGATGAGCATAAAGGAAATTAAGCCGATAAGTTAGACGGATTTTTGTGGTCACATCGAACCACCTCGCGAAGACCATCGAACCAAACTCCATTTTCCTCAGCTCACGGAGTGGAGGCCATGTCACCGGCCGAGATAAGCTTGCCAATGGTTCGGAGATCCATGCTCGTTCGGAACCCAGAACTCAATAACAAAATGCTCCTTGATAACCTTAACACGCTCAAAGAGAAAAGGGACGAAGCCCTCTTAAGAATCCAAAACTACCAGCACCTCGCTGCTTGGTATTCCAACAAGAAAACTAAGGGGCGACACTTGAAAGAAGGCGACCTCGTCTTGCGAGAAGTCCACCAAGGAACCAAAGAAAAGAATGTCGGAAAACTCGGCATACACTGGGAAGGACCTTATCAAATATCGAAGGTCGTTAAACCTGGAGTTTACGATCTCTCCGAGATAAACGGAACACCCGTCGAATTCTCATGGAACTCGATGAACCTTAAAAGATTTTTGTACTAGATTTCCGGTCACAAAAAAGGAGATTGCCTGAATTTTCACATCTTGCAAAAGATATATCGGCGTCTTAGCCATACAAGCAAATTCGAACGCGCTCAACGAGTGCCGTGGTGAAATAACCCATGCCGTCATCATACGTGCATAAATCATGACTCAAAGTCGGCATTGATGAACTTAAGTCGGGACCGCCCCCGCTCGCCTAAGTTCGAGTCTCAACAAATAAGCCGACCTGATTCGCACAATCGACTTCGAACTAGGTGATATATGTGATATGACGTTGGTGCTTATCACCACTAATATCACAAAACGGTTACCGAAGGACACTTTGGTAACCCCCTTCTTTCGCAGCAATCGGAATCGACTCCTAAAAAATTGCTAACAAGAAGGTTGCAACTTCGCCGAGGCATAGCCCGACCAGACGATACGAATCAAAGGCATTACTCGATCACATCGAACACAAACAACTTCGTCGAGGCATATCCCGGCCGGAAGATACGAATAGAAGGCATTACTCGATCACATCGAACACAAACAACTTCTCTGAGGCATAGCTCGGTCGGACGATACGAATCGAAGGCATTACTCGATCACATCGAACAAATCTCGTCGAGGCATAGCCCGGAGAAACGATACAAATCGAAGGAATTACTCGATCACATCGAATTTCGCAATCTCGTCGAGGCACAGCCCGGCCCAAAAATCAGGAGTCGAAAGAAATACTCGATCACATCGACAAATAATAAAAAATAAAGTATCAAAGCTTACTTCGGCAACCCTCTTCCCCTCGCGGCATAACGGGAGTAACTTCGAGAGCGTTGTCCACAAGAAGACTACAATTCGGCCGAAGTATAGCTCGGCTCGATAATAAGAATCAAACTACTCTATCGCATCGCTACGAATCCTACGAAGATCGGCAACATCGTTCAATCGATACAATCGCACAGAGAGTAAAAAGTATGAGCCGAAGTGAATGATACAGGACAAGATAGATGGAATGAAATAAATCTCTTCATTTTATTTATCCTAGAAAAGTATTATTACAGCTCGGATTACATATAAAAAGAAGAAAAGTAAGACAAATTTTTTGAAAGACGATTTCCGTCCAAGTTCGGAATCTCCCGCCAGAAACCGAACTGCTTTTAACTAAGGAGATTGCATCGTCTTCTCCCAGCAAGGTCGCCGATGAGAATGAAATTGTTAAAGGAAGCCCACCAGCACCAATGTTCTGCTGGAATTAAATGCCGACATCACTTCCAATAGCAGTCATCTCACCGTCGAGGACCTTTCTTGAAAGACGATTTCATCGCCCGTCGTTTGTGAGGCTCGTCCTTGATAAACGGCTACACGAATAAGAGCAGGAGCTAGGCAAAAATCGAATAGAGGAACTAGCTAGGGCAAGCAAAGATTCTGATATGCCGACCTCGCCGCTCCAATGAACTCTCATCTCGCCACCGATTGAGTCCTGCGAAGATAGATTCCTGAAGAAACAATTTGCCCACATCCTCCGGGACAGGTCTGCTCCGACATACCATCAGTTTCTCTACAAAAAAATATATACAGACCGGAAATTAGGACAACCGAGCTAAAGAAGTTAAAGCAAACAAAAGGGGGTCCTTACGCGGTTGGTAACTGATCCGGGGAGGAGCAGACCATAGCGCGTTTCTGAGATCAACGACGCATCATATCGATCCAAACGAAGGATCTGAACGTCGCCCTTAAGTTTGGAAGGGCGATAAACGGAGGTAACCATCGGCATAAAATCATAAACGGCCAAGGAGAAGGAAAGGATGAAGATGACGAAAATGAAAGAAGGGGAGTCATATTTATAGCGAAAGGACAGCAGTTATCGAAGTGACGTGACGGTTACCAACGCAGAGTTAAAGTGACGCAACATTCCTGCCATGTGGAGATCATTCACTAGAAGAAGCCGAGGCGCAATTAATGATCAGAGATCCGAAACAAATTTCGAGTAAAGAAAATAAATGCCGGGGCAACCGTACGCTGACGAGGTCATTACACCGGACCAAGAAAAACAAATCCGCCGACATGTGCACCACCCAGTGCAACAAACTTGGGGGGTTACTGTTAAAGGTGGGATTAGCACCCCTCTAAGGCCCGTCCCAATAACAGAGATGTCCAGCGGAGGTTCGGCCACGAAGAAGAGAAAGCCCAACAATGGCGAGGGAGCTCGGCACGCGTCCACCGTAGCTCGGTGACGTCCCGACGACCTGCAAAAAGAAAGAGATAAATTAACATTTATCTTGGAAAAAGATAAGGAAGGATATTTTTTAGGAAATATTCCGATTATTATTATGTAAAGAATATCAGAGAGAATCTAGGGAAAAACCCTAGATCATTTGGTATAAATATCCTTCTCCTGTGCGGGAAAAGGGAGAAGTCGAAACAATTTATACTTTGCACTAGCGATTCCGATCGATTCCGGCTCGGTTTTCTAATAAGACTAGGTTTTCCGGTCTAACATGTTCTTGCTTTCTAATTCTTGTTTAATCTCATATCCAAATCCGTATGCGATGTACACCGAAAACCTGCGCATTGCATTCAATCCCTAATTTACTAATCGATTTAACAAATTGATTATTGTTTGATTTTCTGAATCAACACCCATTTATGCCAAATTTTCAAACTTCTAATATTTTCGATTGATGAAGAATATAGGTGAGCTAGTCTAGACATGAACATGATAATATTGCATGATTGGTTGTGTAAAAGGGCTGCTGAACTTCTTCTTGACATTTAGTGTTTGTAACTTATAACTCAAAATCAATTGAGTAAATCGTCACTTATATCTTATATCTTATTTATATCTCTTTTATGTGACAAAAAGATCTCTTTTAATTTAACTTCCCAAGTAGGACCCTATACATAACTTATAACTCAACATTGTTCATAAGTGCTAGACGATAGTTCTCACAAGTTCGTGACTTTTTTTGTTTTGACTTTGTTGCTTTTGTTAAGCCGACTTTTGCTTTTGAATTTTTGTCGGACTTTTCTTTCTAGTATGTTGCCCGTCCTTCCTCTCTTTTGTGAGTGTCACGATCTTTCTTTCGTGTTGCTTCTCTCATACGGACGGCCAAATTCTTTTTTTCTTCATCTGAGATTGGTTAAATCTTTTGGAGTAATATCTTTGTCGATTCCACGCGCTCCACGAGGATGAGAACCGTGGTGGGAACATTCAATAGATTAGGGTGTACCGACGACTGAGTCTCCTTGACTTTACCGATTTCCAGTTGGGGTTTTAGAAGCGAATTTCATGGAGTTGAAGTTGGTTCATATAATATCTTTCGGAAGAAATGTTCGGCGGATGGCTCTTGTTCACCAGTGTTTTGCATGTCGGATCTCATCAAAGACGAACATGTGGGACCATCAAAGCGTCATTTGTGGCTTTGTTGCCATGATAATATTTATCCAAGAATATTATTTGGCCCATTTTGTTTAAGACTTTCATAATCTATGTAACTCATAAGTCCATCTGTATATTCAGCCTGATGGCCCATCAAATGAACGTTTGTAGACAAAAAAAAAAAACTAATCCAAAGAAATTAATTATTGGAAAAACATGGGGAAGAAGAGGATCTTGATTTTTGCTTCTTTGCCATCTTTTCAAGTTTTAGCTCTGTAGGGACAACAAGTCAACAACAAATAGTCCTTTATGTCAATAGGACAAACTCTCGTCTAATGGAGTTTATGAACTCGGTTGCTTCAGCCATAATAACTCCCAAAATCAGTATGTGGGAATCTGGTACAAGGGTATCATTCCCCGGCTGGTTGTGTGGGTGGTCAATCAGATTGAAATATTTTATTTTCCTCTAACATTGTAAAGTCCATTATTTTAGTTCTATATTCTGTCCAAGATTATTAATTCCTCTCACAGCTCTAGTCTTAGCCCCAGCAAATCTAGTAACATATAAAGTGTGTTGTAAGGGCAAAACAAGGCTTTCAGAAAACACTTAGAAGTATCTGATTGATTAAAAACATTTCATTTTGTTGAGTATATGTTTATCTTCCGAGAAAATGGGAAGTACGATTTTTCAATCTGAGGGGTCAATCAACCCGTGGAAAAATGTTGGTTTAGTTATGTCAAGACTGAAAAGACATGTCAATGAAAATGATGCGTAATTGATTGGGTCAAAAGTTGGACTTCTTCGTGCCAATTACGTAAGTTGATCGACTTTGTTTATAGGTGCTTGAAATAATTCTCACAAGTTGCTGAGTATTTTTTTTTCTTGTTATCTTTTGATCATATAATCTGAATAAGTTAGTTTTTGGAGAGACAAAAGCACATGGGGAAGAAGAGGATCGTGTTCTTTGCTTCTTTACTCATCTTCTCAAGTTTTAGCTTTGCAGTGTTAACGACAGAGAGTCCTTTGTCAATAGGACAAACTTTCAGCTCTTCTAATGGCATTTATGAATTAGGTTTCTTCAGTTTTAATAACTCCCAGAACCAGTATGTCGGAATATGGTTCAAAGGTATCGTTCCTCGGGTGGTTGTGTGGGTGGCCAATAGAGAAAATCCTGTTACAGACTCCACGGCAAATCTAACTCTCAGCAGCAATGGAAGTCTTCTGTTATTTAATGGCAATGACGGCGTTGTCTGGTCCACTGAAGAAACTTTTGCATCTAACGGGTCTCGTGCAGAGCTTTCAGACGAAGGAAATCTTATTGCCATAGAAAACGTTTCAGGAAGAACTATATGGGAAAGCTTTGAGCATCTTGGTGATACTATGCTCCCATCCTCACCTCTGAGTTATAATATCACCACCGGTGAGAAGCGAGCGTTGACTTGTTGGAAAAGTCACAATGATCCATCGCCCGGTGACTTTGTGGCTCAGATGACACCGCAAGTGCCATCACAGCTGTTTATCATGAAAGGCTCCACACCTTATTGTAGAACCGGTCCATGGGCTAAAACGAGGTTCACCGGGACACCGGTAATGGATGATACTTTAGCAAGTCCATTTAGCTTTCAGCAGGATGAAAACGTGGCATCTTTCTCTTATGTAGAAAGAAGCTCAAAACTTTCACGTGTAGTTTTAACATCAGAGGGCTTACTGAAATGGTTTCTACATAATGGGACAGACTGGGAAGTACCCAATACGACTCCAGGCAAGTTATGCGAATTTTACGGTGTATGCGGACCTTTTGGGTTGTGTGTTAGCTCAGCACCTCTAAAGTGTAAATGCTTTAAAGGGTTTGTACCAAAATCAAGTGAGGAGTGGAGAAAAGGAAACAGGACTGGTGGTTGTGTGAGGCGAACCGAACTACTTTGTCAAGGAAACTCTACCGGTAAAGATGTAAACGTCTTCCATCCTGTTCCCAACATAAAGCCTCCAGATCATTATGAGTTTGCAAGTTCTGTGGATGCTGACGACTGCTACCAAAGTTGCCTCCGCAACTGTTCCTGCTTGGCCTTTTCTTATATTCGCGGGATTGGGTGCTTAATATGGAATCAAGACCTAATAGACGTAATGCAGTTCTCAGCGGGAGGAGAGATTCTTTCCATTCGTCTTGCACGTTCTGAACTAGGTATGGGTTAAACAGAAACATGATACATAACGGTAACCATTGTGTTACAAACTCTATCCTCAACTCCTGTGATACTGTCCTTTCTGTTGTTTGTTTGTCTTATATGTTTAAGGTGGAAATATTAGCAAGAAGACCATTGTTGCTAGTGTTGTGAGCCTTTCCCTTTTTGTGATATTGGGTTCTGCTGCGTTTTGTTTCTGGAGATACAGACTGAAACATAATGGTAGCAAACTAATGATCTAAATATCTCTTGTTGTTAATCTGTACATTTTTTTGCTAAGAGTAACACACTGATAAAGTTACTATATCATTTGTAACTTTTTCAGCTATTATATCACAAGATGCATGGAGGAATGGTCTGAAACAACAGGATCTCTCAGGTTTAAATTTCTTTGAGATGAATAACATTGAAACTGCTACCAATAATTTCAGCCTGTCAAATAAACTTGGACAAGGTGGATTTGGTTCAGTTTACAAGGTAAGAGAATTTTTGTCCTCTTTGCTCTTTTCTACTACTCTCTGTTTATGCTCTCGAGATGATATTCTGCAATCTTTTCCAGGGAAAGCTGCAGGATGGGAAAGAAATTGCTGTAAAACGGCTTTCTAGCAGCTCGGGGCAGGGGAAAGAGGAGTTCATGAATGAAATAATACTCATCTCAAAACTACAACACAAGAACCTAGTTCGGATTTTGGGATGCTGCATTGAAGGAGAAGAGAGGATATTGATATATGAGTTTATGTTGAACAGAAGCCTCGATACTTTTCTCTTCGGTAAGTCTCTTCTTGCCTCATTCTTTTCATATTAGCAGTTTTCTGTTCATGTACAACACTTTGTCTGATAGTTTTTACACTGTATTATTGCGTAGATTCAAACAAAAGGCTTGAGATTGACTGGCCTAGGAGATTCAATATCATCCTAGGTATTGCGCGTGGACTTCACTATCTCCACCGTGACTCACTCCTCAAGGTCATTCACCGAGACCTTAAGGTGAGCAATATTCTTCTCGATGAGAAAATGAATCCAAAAATATCAGATTTTGGATTGGCTCGGATGTATCAGAGAACCGAATATCAGGAAAATACTCGCAGGGTTGCAGGGACTCTGTAAGAACCTAACACTTAACAAGATTCATTGTCATACTCATATATAAAACATGGGTGATTTTTTCGATATATGTGCAGAGGATATATGTCTCCAGAGTATGCATGGACAGGGATGTTCTCTGAGAAATCTGACATCTACAGCTTTGGAGTGCTGCTTTTGGAAATTATCAGCGGAGAGAAGATCTCAAGATTCAGCAATGGCGAAGAAGGAAAAACTCTTATTGCTTATGTAAGTAAGATTTTTTTTTTTCATACACTTTCAAATGTTTTAAAACGTTTTCTTACTCTTATATTTGTAAGATATTAAACTAAAAACAGGCATGGGAATCTTGGTGTGATACCGGAGGAATTGATCTTTTGGATAAAGATCTTATTGATCAATGTCAGCAATTAGAAGTTGAGAGATGTGTTCAGATTGCTTTGCTCTGTGTTCAACACCAACCTGTCGACAGACCTAACACACTTGAGTTGCTTTCTATGCTCACCACAACATCAGATCTGCCATCACCTAAACAACCCACGTTTGTAGTGCACACTAGAGATGAAAAATCCATGTCTAAGGGTTTGATCACTTTCAATGAGATGACACAGTCTTTGATCCATGGGCGTTAAGAAACAATGCTTGATGGAGTAATTGTAGAATCGAAATGTATGGATTGTTCATTTGTGGTTGAAATTTGTATAATTGATGTTGATAACTAGATTTCAACCCGCGCTACATGAGCGCGGGTATATGTTTCCTTAATATATTTTAAAATTCATTAAAATTTGTGTAAACATAATCCTAAAATAGTATGTTTTTGTTTTTCATAGTACCAATGCAAGAGTATGTTAAGATGGTGCTAAATTCTGCAAAACAAAATCCTGAGACATTATGTTTTTTTTATAGTACCAATACAATACATATTCTTAAACACAAGATTTATAAAGTTAGAGAATTTTGATCTAAAAAAAAAAGTTAGAGAATTATGCAATTTTGATGAACAGTTTGAGAAAGGGAATGTTGATATTTTCCCAGAAAAACTGAAGCACAATTGCATTGTTGGCCTTGATATCGTTTGCCAACAAAAATTATAATATGTATGTAATATCTATACTATAAAATATAAAGATGCAAATTTTTGTGTTTTCCTTTTACTTTAAAAAATAATATTTCAAATCGGTCTAATATTTTGGACCAGACTTTACCAAACACATTCAATAAGAAAGACGAATGTGACATCCTAATATGTTATCTTCCGTGATGGCCAATCTTTTTTTAAAACTCTGCAATTTCACGTATTGCACCGTCCATAATAATTTAAACACAATCACAAGCAGATGTTGCAATCCATTCACCTATCAAATTAATATTTTTACCAATGAGTGAATAATGTAAACTATAACAACTAATACAGTTCGTAGATAAATCAAGTCCCCCAAACATACCGTTTCTAAAAATAAGCTTAGCAAACCTCAAGATGCAAACCATAACGTAGCCATCATTATCCTCGTAAGATTTTTGGAACTCCTTAGCCTTGTCGCCACCGAGCTCACATTGCAAGCGACACTTCCTATTAGTATTTAATTACATATTTATAACACAAATAATTATCCACATTTTTTTATATCAGAACAGACTAACCTAGCATCCACAAGATGAAAGATTATGGGATCGCAACACCAAGCAATCAAATGATCCACTCGCCCAATTATATTTGTATGAATGCACAGTAAGATAACAAATAAGCGTGCTCGATTAAAAAATACAAACGACCAAAAAACAGTTATCGTACACACCTACAGAATGAATACCATCATGACACCCGGATTTTATATGATGAAAATCAACAAAATCATAGAAACTCCTCGTGCTTATTGAATGAATCTTCTCAACATATGTTGTCCACTTCCACTTTATTTTGAATCGATGAGACGTCGGTTTAAAATCTCTACCAGCCAGAATTAAGCAAAAATCAGAAACAATTATAGAAACCCCTTCAACCAAGACATCCAAGGATTGGTCAATATAAAAATGTCAATCTACAATAACATGTATTTTAGTTCCCTGTAACATTATCTTTGCAGTTTAGTACAACAAAAACAATGTAACTATAAGAATAAAATTTTATAAAAGTTATATAAGAAAAACCTGCTCATTGACCAATATTAAACCGATCATTCGTTTAGCTCCCCAGTTGATAACATATCTCCTCAATATCTTAACAGGAATTCTCCACTCACTGATGTTTGGATTCATGGAAGATACATCAACGAACCTTGAAGAACACATCGAAACTATCTGCTTAAAAGATAAACACAAAACGAAACCCTACTAACAATAAGTTACAGGAATATATAAGAACTTATATTCTCAAATATCTTTAAACGGGCTGTATATTTAGTTAATATGTGAATTGAGCTTCTCGAGACCTTAAGTGTTGATAGGTTCTAAAGTTTTCCCTATACTAAACTGCAAGTGAACAGCAATGTCAAAGTAGTATATAGGGTTATCGAATCCACAGGGACACTCGGTCTCAAGAGAATCAAACTATAGGAATAAATACTAGAAATAAGCAAATAGTGAATGAAATAAATTGCGGTGCGAGAAAGTAAATCAGTAGCAGAGATTAACGGTTGTGAAGCAAGTAATTAAAAGCGTCAAGCCTAGGGTATTCTCAGGAAATCAGACAAGCAGACAGTTCATTCAGTAAGGATCTAATTAAGCACAGTTCTAGAACTCAAAACACAGATATAGAATTAACCAAATTCCTTTGCGATAATTCTCTAAGTCTAAGTGCAGCAAACCAAACTTTCGTTTGCGAGAACTAACAGATTAAACTAGCAATAAGTCCAAGTTTGATATGTTCACAATTATCCTAAACCAAACTTCCGTTTGCGCAAAGTTTAATTGCCCAATTTAATTAGTTCAGATTCCTAAACCCCACTTCCGTGACGTATTTAGCAACCTAAGATCTAGATTCTAATTGATCAGGTTAGAACTAGCTTTAAGCACAATTAAATTGAAGAACAGATATAGTTATGAATCCTTAACTGAATTTGAACAAGTCTAGCAAGTCATGAAATCCTATGTGAGAAACCCTAAACCTAACTAGGAATCTACTCAGACATAGATAATGAAAACATAATCATAGAATGAATAAATTGCATAAAAGAATAAGAGTAAAAGGGGTTCGAAATCTTCTCCAAATACAGATGATGTAACAGGTTCAGATCAGCCCCAAAAAGATCTAAAATCCTCTGCTCTTAATTATCAAAGTGTATTGTAAAAAGTATAAAGCGTATCTAATAAAAACACTAAAAACTCTATTATATAGGCATAATCTCGGCCAAGGGCTTCTTTGTAAATATCAGGAACTTCTGGATCAAAGTGCAAATTCTTCACTCTTCTAAACCGCCGAATTTCGGCCCATCTCGCTGGTGCATCGATCGATGCTAGAGTGCACCGATCGACACCTTCCTCTGTTTCGGACAGTGAACTCTATCTCTCGGCCAAACACTCCAAAAATCTCCAAAATGCTCCATTATCTCCAATTTAGCTCCCAACCTGATTATACCTGTAAAAGACTCTAAAAGAACACAAAAGACACTAAAAACACACTTATATCATGGTCTAAAACTAGTAAAAACCATGATATATCAACTCCCCCACACTTAGCCTTTGCTTGCCCTCAAGCAAAACAGAGAACTAAAACATGGTGAAGAGGTTTGAAAACTCTTCAGAAACTCATTTCATCCTAGAAGCTACAATACTCAGATTCCCCTTAGTAAACCACTGCAAGAATCAATCACAGGATATCAAGACCAACATGTACTTCCCCCACACTTAGCAACTGTCCTAGGTAAACTCCACAATCACATTCAAGCATTCAAATTCTCCCTACTGACTTCTGCAAGTATTTAAGTGCGGTCTCACCTAAGGAGTATCGATCTAAAGGCACATGGATTCTTACCTTATCAGCTCTAGACCACCATACTATCTTTCTCTAGTCCCTTTCTTCTCTTTCCCTTCTTTAACAACTGATTTTTCCCCATTGGGTATCATTTTATTTTTTTTATCAGTGTTCTTCCCGTTATGGGGTGTACTTTGGACACATTCCATGGATCACATGAGAGATAATAGTGTTTGCTACTATTCCCATGACCACTTCGGAGTTACTAACTCATCCTCAGTTTTTTTTTTTTTTTTTACTTTACAGAAGGGGAGAAGGGGACTAAATAGGACAGGTTTACAGGCTGTGTCAGAACTAACAGGGAATCCGACATAAAGCATACCAAGCCCTTAGGTGAGAAATCTAAGTCAGTATTAAGGTTGAAGTCAGTAAAGGATCCTCTGATACCTGAAGTGATGTGGGTGTTCCCAGTAGGTTGATCTGTGATGGAGTTTTCTAATAGTCATAGATAGATCCTGCAACTTCATCCCAATGGTTACTTAAGTTCCTGCAAGTCTTGTAAATCTTCTCAGAAAATCATAGTTTCTTACTTAAACAATTTTGACTCAATAAAACAAAATTTTTTTTGAAAAACGGACTGACTCTTAAGAAAACAGAAAACAAAAGTCAGTAGCACCTCCCCCACACTTAAGACACACTGTCCCCAGTAGTGTCCAGCGAAGGCTCGGTAAAAAGAAAATAAAAATTGAAAAGGTGGAATTATGTCTGTCGGGTTACCTCTGTCGCTCAGGCATCGATCGTTGCACTAAGTGCATCGACCGTTACTTGGCGATTTTCGTGTATAGTCGATCGTTGCTCAGGACCGCAACGATCGCTGCAATGCGATTCCTTTCGTGTTGTGACGATCGATGCAGAAATGCATCGATCGCTGCACAGCGATTTAACCGAGACCTGCAAACATAAACTCACCAGAAACAAAAACAAACGTAAAATCCTAACAAAAACACCAAAAATGAAAAAGAAAAACACTAGTACCTAATGGTGGGTTGCCTCCCACCCAGCGCTTGTTTAAGGTCAATAGCTTGACCGGACGGATGAGATCTTTCAAGTGCCAGGAGGTCCTGACAGAGACTTTTTCTGTCTCTGTTCAAGTCTCCTCATCCAAGGTGGTGAGTAGGCTGTTGCGGAATGCTCATGTCCAAGAAAAGATGGAGTGAAATGTGCCCCAGGATCTATAACCATGGTATGATCAGGCTGCTCAAAATCTGCGTTCCTTATGGTGAATGTCTGCCCATCTATCAGTGGCTTTCGCAGCTTATCCATCTCATTGTGCAGCGGTTCATCTCCCAGGTGGAGGTCTATTAGACTCTGTCTAACATCAATCACAGCTCCTGCTGTAGCCAAGAATGGTCTCCCAAGCAATAAAGCTTCATCCGGATTACAGTCATATTTCAGCACAAGGAAATCCGTTGGAACTAAGTAGTTCCCAACTCTCACCGGAATGTCCATAAGAAGTCCTTCAGGAACTCGTATGGACTGATCAGCTAGGATAAGAGAAGTCCTAGTAGGAGTAAAATCTAACATTCCCAGCTCCTCTGCCACAGAGTAAGGCATTATGCTTCCAGCAGCTCCTAAATCACACAGAGAACGCCTAAAGCTATCCTCAAAGATAGAACAATCTAGCACAAAGACTCCAGGATCAGGTAATTTCTTCGGGACCTTAGTTAGCAGAACATCACTGATATGCTGAGGAACTATTATCACCCATTCTCTCAGCTCCTCATCTAAAGGCAACATCTTGTTCAAATATCTCTGAACACATGGGTGATAAGGTGGATCATCAGAAGGTGGAATTTCTTCCAAGTCTTCACCACTCTCTTCTAGCTTTTTCAGCTCTTCAATATCTTGTTTAATCACTTCAGACACCTTGGGATATTGCCTAATGGCTTGTGCATAAACATCCTCTTGAGTGATCTCAGATACATCAGGGAATAGGCGGGCTAGTTCTGCATCAATCTCACTTTCATCCCACGGGTCTTCTGCTCGTTCACGACCTGCATCGATCGATGCCAGCTGTGTGTCGATCGTTGCATCATTGCAGTTTCTACCCGAGAGTTTTTCACAGAAATCCGAAAATTCTGCCTCAGTCACCAACTCAGCTGTACTTAGCTCAAATTTCTCCCCTGGATAAGATCCATCATTAATGAGTACAGACCAGGCCTTAATATGAGTCTCTGCAACTCCTTTTCCCTTCAGTGAGCTGGACATCTGGTTCACCTGAGTGTCCAACTGCTTCATGTGAGTGCTCAGTGACTCAAACTTCCCATTGAGGTCTTGATAGACAGCGTCCAGCTTCTTATTGTTGTCCACAGAAATCTTGGTTTGACTCTCCATCAGTTGTTCCATCATAGCCTCCATTTTGCTTTCATGGGCTGTAGGTGCAGGAGGAGTCTGATAGGATGTAGACCCATAGGTTCTCTGATTACCTTGTCCATAGGTCTTCTGAAAACCACCAGTCTATCCACCATTGGAGAATCTGTTCCCCTGTTGATTACCAAATCTATTACCTTGGAAACCAGAACCTCCTATGAAATTCACATCTTCTTCCTGAGTTTCCTCCTCAGCCTGAATCACCTCTACATCTTGGGCAAAGTGGACAGATTTCTTACTTGTTAGGAGATTGTAGACTGTGTCCAATCTGGATCTTATATTAGCTATATCAGAATTCTCTACAGTTCCACCAGATCTCTTCCTCCTTTCATCCATTGTTTTGCAACTGTTGCTGCCAATCAGATTCTCTATCAACTGCTTAGCTTGCGTAGGAGTCCTGGTGTTAAAATTAGCATTACTGGAATTATCCAGCGCAGTCTGATAAGGTAGATCTATGCCTCTGAAGAAGATACCAATCAGCTGTACTTCCGTGAATCCATGGTGTGGACAATCACGCTGATACTGCTTAAATCTCATCCAGGCAGTCTTCAAGGGCTCCACAGCTCCTTGGGAAAAGGTGAGTATGTCCTGTCTGGACTGATCCGAGCGTGCATCATCATAAAAGTGACGCAGGAACTCACTCTTTAAGGCTGTCCAAGTAGTATACTGACCAGGTGCCAGTTGTCTCAGCCATGCACTAGCGTCTCCAGCAAGACTGTGCGGAAATAGCTTAAGGAACAGATAGTCCGGGCATACTCCTTCATACTTCATGCCAGTGACTATGTCCTCAAACTTGTCAATGTGATCCATAGGCTGCTCTGTTTGAAGACCATGAAAAGCAATCTGTCTCATCAGCTGGTAGTAGATGGTTTTTACCTCAAAATCATTCCTCTCAAAAGCAGGAAGCACTAGAGCTGCTCGGTTTGCATGAAACTCATCAGGTCTGTTGTAATCAGCTAGTGTCCTCTCATGAACCACCATCTCTCTACCTTGGGCCTGTCCTTGACCCTGGTTTTGGTTCAGCTCCTGTTGCTCAGGAGGATCAGGGATGACATTCCCTTCAGCATCAACCCGATGCCCAGCAGCATTGTACGGGTTGTCATCTTGGTCCCTCAGGGTACCTTCAGCATCTGGTATCAAGATCAAACGTTCTCGTACCATTCTCTCTCTCTTTTCTCTTCTGTTAGTCCTTTCTAGACGTCCAAGTTCCTCTAGTCCGAGATTAAGCAAGCTCGAGTTCGGATTACTTCGAGTTTTCTGCGTTGGCATAAACTGTCTGTAATCGTCTAGCAACGATCGATGCTATCAGTGCAACGATCGATTCAATTCTCAGAATCGCCTAGTGACGATCGACGCAAGGGATGCAACGATCGACGCAAGGCGAAATTCGTACCTGCGACAGAAAGAAACCGAGAAAAAGAAAATCAGCAAAATCAAAAATAAAAACGAAAAAGAACAAAAACAAAAAGAAAAATTTCTAGCAAAAACCCTAAGTTCGGTCCTATCGAAGACTCAAAGAGTCCCCGGCAACGGCGCCAAAAACTTGATAGGTTCTAAAGTTTTCCCTATACTAAACTGCAAGTGAACAGCAATGTCAAAGTAGTATATAGGGTTATCGAATCCACAGGGACACTCGGTCTCAAGAGAATCAAACTATAGGAATAAATACTAGAAATAAGCAAATAGTGAATGAAATAAATTGCGGTGCGAGAAAGTAAATCAGTAGCAGAGATTAACGGTTGTGAAGCAAGTAATTAAAAGCGTCAAGCCTAGGGTATTCTCAGGAAATCAGACAAGCAGACAGTTCATTCAGCAAGGATCTAATTAAGCACAGTTCTAGAACTCAAAACACAGATATAGAATTAACCAAATTCCTTTGCGATAATTCTCTAAGTCTAAGTGCAGCAAACCAAACTTTCGTTTGCGAGAACTAACAGATTAAACTAGCAATAAGTCCAAGTTTGATATGTTCACAATTATCCTAAACCAAACTTCCGTTTGCGCAAAGTTTAATTGCCCAATTTAATTAGTTCAGATTCCTAAACCCCACTTCCGTGACGTATTTAGCAACCTAAGATCTAGATTCTAATTGATCAGGTTAGAACTAGCTTTAAGCACAATTAAATTGAAGAACAGATATAGTTATGAATCCTTAACTGAATTTGAACAAGTCTAGCAAGTCATGAAATCCTATGTGAGAAACCCTAAACCTAACTAGGAATCTACTCAGACATAGATAATGAAAACATAATCATAGAATGAATAAATTGCATAAAAGAATAAGAGTAAAAGGGGTTCGAAATCTTCTCCAAATACAGATGATGTAACAGGTTCAGATCAGCCCCAAAAAGCTCTAAAATCCTCTGCTCTTAATTATCAAAGTGTATTGTAAAAAGTATAAAGCGTATCTAATAAAAACACTAAAAACTCTATTATATAGGCATAATCTCGGCCAAGGGCTTCTTTGTAAATATCAGGAACTTCTGGATCAAAGTGCAAATTCTTCACTCTTCTAAACCGCCGAGTTTCGGCCCATCTCGCTGGTGCATCGATCGATGCTAGAGTGCAACGATCGACACCTTCCTCTGTTTCGGACAATGAACTCTATCTCTCGGCCAAACACTCCAAAAATCTCCAAAATGCTCCATTATCTCCAATTTAGCTCCCAACCTGATTATACCTGTAAAAGACTCTAAAAGAACACAAAAGACACTAAAAACACACTTATATCATGGTCTAAAACTAGTAAAAACCATGATATATCAAGTGTATAGATTATTTTTTATATACATTATTTATTATACATAATCCGTAAGATCCTCTTAGAAATTATTTGTATTTATGTAAATCAATTTAATTATTCGAATCTTGATTAAGGTATAAATCCGCATTTTTTTATTAATAACATGCTATGAAAAATGGTGATAATGACAATAGAGAAATGCCCATATATTTTGTTTACTTTTGTGTAAAAATATTGTTGTACATATGGTAGGTAGTTAATATGATTTTTTAAAGACTTTAAATTAAAACTTTATATTTAAGGTAATAGCGTGGTTGGATTTGTCAAGATGGTAATTGGATTTGTCCCAAAATTTTATATTTATAGGCGATTTCTAGTTACATAAATCTAAACAATTAAAACAAACTTAGAAAATATTTCAAACAACAATACAAAATACAACTATAGAATATCAATAGTAATCTTATTACTTGCCATTGAAAGATCTTCTAAGAAAAACTAAAATATAGTACCAATTAAACAAACATAAAAACAAAGCATTAAACATAAGTTCTTAACAACAAAATGAGAGAATTAAAACACACGAGGAATAGTGAGTTTAGAGATGGTCAGACTTTCTTGGAGAAGAGTTTGAGAACATGAGCAACTGGATTTTCCCAGAAAAGGTGAAGCATAATTGTTTGGTTGTCCTTGACATTGTTTGATGTCAAAAAATCTCGTAAGCCGCCAGCCAAACGAATACGCCGCCTATAAATATCAAAATGGAAGGCGAGCTCAACATACCATTTCTGCCCAGCATCATCCACCATTGGTATGAGGTTGCCAGCAACCTTCACTAAATCGTTTGCATCAACAAAGGACTTGGGAAGATATATTTTGAAGACATAGAACTCAGAATATTAATTTAAGTACTTACCATTGAAAGATGTCCTAACACAAATAAAAATATAGTACTAATTAAACAAACATACAAAACAAAAAAAGCCACTAAACATAAGTTTTGACAAAAATCAAACAAAATTACAACATAGGATGAATCGTGAATTAGACCAATTCAGTCATTTTTGGAAGAGAGTTTGAGGATAGGAGCAATAAAACTTTCCCAGAAAAGTTGAAGCACGATTGTTTGGTTGGCTTTGTGATATACTTGTATTTTCATGCATTTAGGCTAATGTTAGGATCATGTTTTACTTCTTTTTAGTTTCCTTTAACTTCATTCTTTGGTCATTGGTGTGTTTAGAGTATAGGATCATCTAGATCTAGGTTTAGGCATTCGAGACTTGCATTTGGAGTGTTTCTTATGTTTTGTAGGTTCTTGGAGTGGCTAAGGATGTTTGGAAGAGTTTGGAGGCCAAAGGAGTGATTGCAAGTGAAATGGTGATGAAGGACCAAACCGATGAGCTTGAACGATTGAGTCATATGAAGATGTTACGTTAACTTTTAGCTCTGGGATTCTAAATACAAATCATGGGAAATTGAGCTGGCTTTCTAATGGAGGTGGTGTGAAGTCATTCGGTGCTATATGGAAAGAGTTATGCCTGATTTACTGGATGCATCTCAACACAGTCTGCAAAAAAGCAGACAGACTCATATCGACCAGCGTATCGACCGAGCAGACCGATACGACCCCTCGGATTAAAAACAGACAGTTCATATCGACCAGACTGGCCGATACGACCCCTCGACAGAAAAATCCGAAGACTCATATCGACCAGCGTATCGACCGAGCAGACTGATACAGACCCCAGAAACTGCCTTGGATCCGGGTCAACACCCGGTTTGTTCCGAGTTAACCTGGCTCGCACCCTATTGACTATTTAAGCCAAAAACCTATTTCTTATTGTTGGTTAAGCTTTATTTTATGTTCTAAACACTTTGTATGAACAAGATTGATTTCTTTGGTTAATCTAGTACTTCTTTTGTGATTTCTTCATCAAATCTTTCAATCTATCTCTAGTCTCCTATGATCAACATTATTTCTATGAATTTTGTTGTTCATATGATGATTAGTGAGTAGTTCTTCATAGGGCTTATGGGTTAGGTAGGATTAGGCTGATTAGGGGTGATCAATGGATTTCTAATGCTTGATTGTTTAAAATCTCATCTGTCAAAGTGTGTTTAGTGCCTAATTAGCCTTGATCACGTTGATTAGGATGTTTAGGATTTCTTGCTCACCATGGTTCGATGAAATTCCAGTTTCTAGCTTTGGTAGAACTTTCACATTCTAGCACATGAAAATGTATGTTTAGAGTGATTGTTAGTTGTTTGGAACTTGTTTGAATGCTTGCTTGATTTTAATTCACAAATGAGGATTTGTTCTTGGATTAAGATTGAGTAAAGAGGTTAGTATTAAGAGATTAAACTGATCGACTTGTTGTGTTCCATGCTAGGAGGTTAGTTTCTATGAAGTTTGAATTAGGATCATTGATCATCCCGAGTCACCTGTCCGTTGACCTTAACCTTTAGGCCTTATCTTTGTCATTGATTGAATCCACTTGTCTATTTGCTTTTTGTTTACTCTATTTGAAATGTCTTTGTTAGGATTGTTAGAAACAAAAGACTTAATTGAGTGATTTGACTCTAGAAGTTTAGTTTGTGCTTATTGGTTTTATCCATCCCAAAAAGGTTCGATACCTCAAGACTACACGATAAGCTTGAGGAATTGGTACCTCAAAGGATTGCAAAATCTTAGTTATCAATTTGGCGACGTTGCCATTTTGGGATTCTAGATATATCAATTCGTTTTCTATTCCTTTTTAGTTCAAGTCCTTGTTACTAATTTGCTACTTTCTCTCTTTTTGATGTTAAGTGTATGAACTTGCGCAGCAAAGGGACTACAAACTTAATTGCAAGAGTTGAGGACATCAAAGCACACGAGAGGAGATTAGCAAAGGAACGACGCGCACAAGGGAGAGCTGTTCACTTAGAGAGACTTGGGTTGGAGCCAATTGTTGAGGTTCTACAAGACTTTGTGGGTATTGAGCAGCCGGTTATGGATAATCATCATGATCAACAGCAGCAGCAAGAGCAACAAAGGCCAGCTAGGGCCATTGTTGATGGAGATGCACCGGATACAAATGCAAACCGGCAAGGGATCATTCCACCACCGGTAAACAACAACAACTTCGAGATCCGGGCTATGGTGATGAACATGGTGCAAAACAACCAGTTCCATGGGCTTGCATCTGAGGATCCATTGCAGCACTTGGACACATTTGACAAGATTTGTGCTACTACAAGGCTCAATGGTGTAACTGACGATGGTTTGAAGATGCGTCTATTCTTCTTCTCATTGGCGGATAGAGCTAAGGATTGGGAAAGCACCATCCCTCCGGGAACCATCACCACTTGGGGAGAACTCAAGAAGGCTTTCTTGAAGAAGTTCTTCTCAGCTACTAGGACTGATTGTTTTCGCAGTGAGCTATCCGGTTTTGTACAACGCAACAATGAGAGCTTTGCTGAAGCTTGGGAGAGGTTCAATAAGCTCACTACTCAGTGCCCCCACCACGGTTTCACTAAGGAGACACTACTCAGCAACCTCTATCGCGGAGTTCTTCCTAGAATGAGGGCGATGCTAGACTCTTCTAGCAATGGACACTTCCTATGAAAGGGAGTAGATGCAGCTATGGAGTTGATTGAAAACCTTGCAACAAGTGATGGTAACTACAATGAGGATTATGAGAGGACTAATAGAGGATCATCTTCTTCAGATGAGAAGTATGAGAAAGAAATCAAAGCTTTGAATGAGAAGATGGACAAGATGATCTCCTCTAGCCAAAATCACATCAGCTTTGTGGGCAACTATGAGGATTCTCAGCCACTCCTCTATAGTGTGGATGAGGATATGACACAAGAGGATATTAACTTCATTGCGGGACAAGGTGGTTTCAACAAGGGCTTCAACCAAAACTATAGAAACCACCCAAACTTCTCATACCGCAACCCCAATGTAGCCAATCCTCAAGACCAAGTCTATCCCCAAGCTCCACCTCAAGGACAATCTCAACAACAAAAGCCTTTTGTCTCTTACACCAACCAACAAGGGTTTGTCTCTCAGTCTCAACCTCAAGGACAACAAAGCTATGTCCCCAAGAAACAATACCCTCCACCCGGTTTTGGACAACAACAGCCACAAGCTTCTTCTTCCTCGGGTTTGGGTAATGAGTTAAAGGGAATGATGCAACAACTCATCCAAGGACAAGCAAGTTCGGCAATGGAAGTGAAGAACCTAAAGAATGAGCTGCAACATTTGACTTTTCGCTTGATCAATGTTGAGAACACACACGCTTCCACTTCTAGACCTACCGGTACCTTGCCCGGAAACCCGGAGAAGAACCCGAAAGACTACTGCAATGCAATCTTCTCTACTGTTGATCATGAGAAACCAGACTATGAGCCAGAGGTTGATGAGATAGAAGCACTTCTCTATGGTTATGAACTCCCTCCGGCTGCACCTGTTCCTCTCAAGGAGATGAAGGCCACTGTAGTTAAGCTTTCCTATGTTGCACCAGCTAAGGTGATGAGTGCTACTGATATTTTAGCTGAAGATATTGTGCCTACTGTCCACACAACACCAAGGGTACTTCCCAAGCTTGGTAATCCGGGTAAATTTACCATCAATTGTACTTTGAGAGACTTGAAGATTAACGATGCATTGTGTGATTCCGGCTCTACTGTGAGTGTGATATCTCTTGACATGGTGGAATCTCTTGGGATTAAGAGCATGGAAAGGTACCCATCGTCTATTACATTTGGAGACTCTTACTCAAAAACTCCAATGGGAATGATCAAGGACTATCCACCGAAGATTGGTGAGTGCACTATCCCAACTGACTTTATTGTCATGAAGATGAAGAAGAGTACCCAACTACCTCTCTTACTTGGTACCTCTTTCCTCAACACCACTGGAGCTTGTCTGGACTTCAAAAAGAAACGTGCTGTGCTGAATAATGTTGATACCAAAGCTTCATATCCTCTAAGAAGCACATCTATTCACACTTGTGGTGTCATCCTCTCTCCCAATGAAGATGATGTGCTAGAGGAAGCAAGGCTATTTGCCAATGTTGGCAAGGAAGTTTGTCCTAAACACATTTCTTATGGATCACTGAGTGAGCACATGGGACGTGCTCAAAAGAAGGGAGTGGATAGAGCTATTGGAACTCCTCCCATGACCATAAGGACTGAGTTTGTTGGATCCATCTCTTCGAAGAAGCTGAGCATCGATGAGGAAAAAGATCCCAAAGAGAAGGCTGTGGATATGGTGACAAAGATGTCTCCAAAGGTTGTAAAGGCTTCGATCAGTCCAAGGTTCCAAGGCGACTCAGTCAATCTCAGTGAGCTGACTTCTCAGGTCCTAGCCATCACTCTCGAGGGTAGGCCACACTCTTCAACCGCCTAAATCTCGGTTTGCGAAAGTCGAGCTTAACGACTTTAAACAAAAGCGCACTTGGGAGACATTTCCATTTTTATCCTTGTACATATTGATCTTTTGCTAGTCATCTTTGACGTTTTGCTTTGAGTTTTTATCAGGTTTTGGTTGATAGGTGAAGTTATGGACTCATTGGCGTTAAGAAAGGGCCGAAACATCTTAGACAAAGTGGTCGAAAGGAAAACAGTGAAGCAGTATCGGCCACGATATCGGCTGGCCAGGCCGATACGTGCCTCCCAGAAATAATCCGAGACATCATATCGGCTGGCGTATCGGTTGGCCAGGCCGATACGCTCTCACTGCCCAGGTTCACTCGACCGATACGCCTTCTCTTGGACCAGGTAACACTCCAACTTGTACATACTTGCATTTTAGCTTCTTTTCTTTCTTTTTCTCCTTTTGTTGAGTCTCTCTCTCGAGCTTACTTTCCCACCGAGACGGTGTGAACTAAGTTTGGGGGAGAGGCTAGTTGCTAACCATGTTTTCTTTGTTCCTATTTTCGATTTCCTCACTTTGAGTCTCATGCATTTCATTTATGGCATAGAAAAAACCAAAAAAATTGAAAAAAATTTCAAAAATTTTCAAAAAGAAAGCATGTAGTTCCATTTGCATCATAGGATCGAGTCTAGTTGCATCATATAGGACGCATGCATAGGGAGCGATGATTGAATATCCTTGTAAGACTAATTGAGTGATGACTTGTTCTTTATGCTAGTTGTTTGAGCTAGTTGATTGTCCTAAGATTGCAATTCAAGAAAGGCTAGAAAGTTAAGACGAACCATGCTAGGATTGCTTGCTTTGAAACTTGATTTGAAACTGAAATAGGCTTTGAATTGACACTAGCTCTACCTAAGTGAGAACTTTAATGATGACATCTAATTATCTTACTCATGCTCTGTGTGCTAAACTCGTGGATACCCTAAAATATTTGAGCATTCTTATCCTTTCTACCCCTCTCTACTTGCTCAAATAGACTTCCATACCTTTCACCACCCTTCTTTCAAGCCACAAACACTATCTTGAGTGGTAGGCCTATTTGGAATGAGCTAGGTAAAAAGTGTTGAGTATGAGGCGACTAGGAGAAATTTCCATATAGATGCAAGCTCAACATCTTTGGCTTTGCAATAGGCTAGGATCAAAGTTTGGGGGAAGAGTTGGGAAAGGAGAAAGAGAGTAAAGAAAAGAAAGAATAAAAAGGGATTTTGGTTGGGATCTTATGTTTGTTGGCAAAGTGTTTTAAAAGAAGAAAAGCTCTTATGTGTTTAAAGAAAAGAAAAGTGTCTCATATTTTGAAATGAAAAGAAGCCAAAGGCTCACCTTAAAGAAAGAAAAGAGACCATTGCTAAAGAAAGATTTGAGCTAAGTTAAAAAGAAAAGATTTGCCACTGTTTTGAAAAGTCTTTATTGATCCTTGGGGAGTTTGATTGGAAAGTGTCTGATTGAGAAAAGGGGATGAGGCCAAAATAGCCTTGGTCAAGGGTAGTATCCATTTAGGTGGGCTAGATTAGGAGAAGAAGTAATTGGGGCATGGGTAGATGGAAATCAACCTAGTATGCACCAATTGCCTCACCAATTGCCTCTAACTCTTAGCATTTTACTATAGCTCATTCACTTCTTTATGAGAGAATCTTCATGCTTTTGGAATAAACCCCTCTTTTGATTGAGATCACTTTAATCTCAAAACCTTGTCCCTTTGCCAAATGAGTTTGATCACCTTGCATTGAGTAAGATCCACTTGAAAATCTAATGAATGTTAAAGAGCTAGTTGATAGGAATGCTTGTCTAGGTTGAGAATTGAGTTAGGAGTTTTGTCTTGATGAGCATGGCTAAATTTTTGGGAGTAAGCCTAACTTGGTTGCATCTTGGTGACGTTGACTCGAATTGAAACTTGTTGATCTCGGTTTTGTCTTTGGATATGAGCTCCCGCCTTCAAACCTTTTCCCCAACTTGTTGTGATTGTGTTAAGCTTGCTTGTGGACAAGTGATATATCATGGTTTTTACTAGTTTTAGGCCATGATATAAGTGTGTTTTAGTGTCTTTTGTGTTCTTTTAGAGTCTTTTACAAGTATAGTCAGGTTTGGAGCTAAATTGGAGATAATGGAGCATTTTGGAGATTTTTGGAGTGATTGGCCGAGAGATAGAGTTCACTGTCCGAAACAGAGAAAGGTGTCGATCGTTGCACTCTAGCATCGATCGATGCACCAGCGAGATGGGCCAAAACTCGGCGGTTTAGAAGAATCAAGATATTGCACTTTGATCCAGAAGTTCCTGATATTTACAAAGAAGCCCCTAGCCGAGATTAGACCTATATTATTGAGTTTTTAGATACGCTTTACATTACGCTTTCAATAATTAAGAGCAGAGGATTTTTAGAGCTTTTGGGGCTGATCTGAACCTGTTACATCATCTGTATTTGGAGAAGCTTTCGAACCCCTTTTACTCTTATTCTTTTATGCAATTTATTCATCATATGATTATGTTTTCATTATCTATGTCTGAGTAGATTCCTTGTTAGGTTTAGGGTCTCTCACATAGGATTTCATGGCTTGCTAGACTTGTTCAAATTCAGTTAAGGATTCATAACTATATCTGTTCTTCAATTTAATTGTGCTTAAAGCTAGTTCTAACCTGATCAATTAGAATCTAGATCTTAGGTTGCTAAATACGTCACGGAAGTGGGGTTTAGGAATCTGAACTAATTAAATTGGGCAATTAAACTTTGCGCAAACGAAAGTTTGGTTTAGGATAATTGTGAACATATCAAACTTGGGATTAATGCTAGTTTAATCTGTTAGTTCTCGCAAACGAAAGTTTGGTTTGCTGCACTTAGACTTAGAGAATTATCGCAAAGGAATTTTGTTAATTCTATATCTGTGTTTTGAGTTCTATAACTGTGCTTAATTAGATCCTTGCTGAATGAACTGTCTGCTTGTCTGATTTCCTGAGAACGCCCTAGACTTAGCGCTTTTAATTACTTGCTTTCACAACCGTTAATCTCTGCTACTGATTTACTTTCTCGCACCGCTTTTAATTTAATTACATTGCTTTCTTCCTAGTTAAATTCCTGTTCTTGAGCTATTGAACACCGGAGTCTCTGTGGATTTCGATACCCTATATACTACATTGATATTGCTGTGCACTTGCAGTTTAGTATAGGGATTAAAACTCTGAGCCTATCAAGTTTTTGGCGCCGTTGCCGGGGACTCTTTGAGTCTTCGATAGCTTCGAGCCTAGGGTTTTACTAGGATTTTTCTTTTTCTTTTCGTTTTTGTTTTTATTTTTTTATTTTTGCTGATTTATTTTTCTGTTTTCTCTGATTTCGCATTGCATCGATCGACGCCCTTCTTGCATCGATCGACACACTTCGCTGAATCACCAAGAACACTAAGAGATCATCAGGACGATGTGTCGGAATGATATTTTCAGCTCAGGGATTGACAGTTCACAGATAGCTGGGTTGAAGAACCAAGTTGACTCTCTGCATAGTCTTCTACTTGGAAAGTATGCACAAGAAGCTAACCATTGCGTTGAAGGAACTGGATTCTATAGTCACGGATCTGCTTTTCAGAAACCCTTTACAAGGAGTTGTAGTGTTTCTTCTTACCAAGTACCGCCTGCACCTACAGCTCATGAGAGCAGAATGGAAATCATGATGGAGCAGTACCTTGAGAGACAACAACAGATTGATAGGTCCTTCAACTCAAAGATGGATGCTTTGTATGAAGACTTGAATGAGAAGTTTGAATCTTTGAGCACGCATATGGAGGAGCAGGATATCAAAATTGAACGAAGAGATGTAGCAATAGAGAGGCAGAATGAAGCTAAGAGAGCTGAACGGAAGCTGCACATCAATGCTGTGAACATAAGGGATGAGATTGAGTTGCTAGGTGAAGAAGAGAGCATAATCTCGGATTTTCTGGATGAATATTGTCTGCCTGATACATGCACCGATCGACACCCCCTCAGTGACGATCGACACGCCATTCTGACGGCAATTTCGAGTTCTTTCGAGAAACAGAATCGCCTTGCATCGATCGACACACATCATGCAACGATCGACACAGAACGCAGACATGACCAGAAAACTGCAACAGTACCAGAACGAGTCTACAAGCCCCCAGTGCCATATCCTAAGGTTCCTAAACCCTCCAAACAAGAGCTAGAAGTGGCTAACTGCATAAAAGTGATGGATAAGAAGGTGAATAAAACACCACCTGTTGAAACTTCGCGAGTTCATGCAAAGAAGATGATCTCCACTGATGGTCATCTAAAAGAAGAAGTTCAGATTGGTGGAACTACAGTATCTGATAGTGAAAAGAAGAAGATGGCGGTTCCTCTTGAACCTGCTCTAACATCTTCAGTACCTGCAACTGTTCATAAGCAGAAAGCTCCAGACATCAGATATACATCAAAGGTAAGGTACAAATCACCTAAGCTTAATCCTTCTGATCACATTGTTTTGAATGCAGGAAAACAAAGAATCCCGCCGAAGCTACACTCCCACCCCGACCCTTATCGTTCGTTCCTTGGAAGATCTCATGATCTGAATGCTTATACGCAACCTTGGATGAGGAGACATTCACAGAGACACTCAAAGTCTCTGTTGAAACCTCCATGAGTTTGATCTCTTTCTGATAGGTCAAGCTATTGACCTTAAACAAGCGCTGGGTGGGAGGCAACCCACCATTAGGTACTGGTGTTTTTCTACTTAATTTTTGGTGTTTTTGTTAGAATTTTACGTTTGTTTTTGTTTTTGGTGCAGTTATGTTTGCAGGTCTCGGACAAAATCGCAGTGCAACGATCGACTCACTTTTGTGTCGATCGTCACAACACGAAAAGAATCGCATTGCAGCGATCGTTGCGGTCCTGAGCAACGATCGACCATACATGAAAATCGCCAAGTAACGGTCGATGCACTTAGTGCAACGATCGATGCCTGAGCGACAGAGGTAACCCGACAGACATAATTTCATCTTTTCAATTTTTATTTTCTTTTTACCGATCCTTCGCTGGACACTACTGGGGACAGTGTGTCTTAAGTGTGGGGGAGGTGCTACTGACTTTTGTTTTCTGTTTTCTTAAGAGTCAGTCCGTTTTTCAAAAAAAAAAATTGTTTTATTGAGTCAAAACTGTTTAAGTAAGAAACTATGATTTTCTGAGAAGATTTACAAGACTTGCAGGAACTTAAGTAACCATTGGGATGAAGTTGCAGGATCTATCTCTGACTATTAGAAAACCCCATCACAGATCAACCTACTGGGAACACCCACATCACTTCAGGTATCAGAGGATCCTTTTACTGACTTCAATTTAATACTGACTTAGATTTCTCACCTAAGGGCTTGGTATACTCTGTGTCGGATTCCCTTGTTAGTTCTGACACAGCCTGTCAACCTATCATATTTAGTTCCCTTCTCCCCTTCTATAAAGTAAAAAAAAAATAATAAACTGAGGATGAGTTAGTAACTCCGAAGTGGTCATGGGAATGGTAGCAAACACTATTTTCTCTCATGTGATCCATGGAATGTGTCCAAAGTACACCCCATAACGGGAAGAACACTGATAAAAAAAATAAAATGATACCCAATGGGGGAAAATCAGTTGTTAAAGAAGGGAAAGAGAAGAAAGGGACTAGAGAAAGATAGTATGGTGGCCTAGAGCTGATAAGGTAAGAATCCATGTGCCCTTTGATCGATACTCCTTAGGTGAGACCGCACTTAAATACTTGCAGAAGTCAGTAGGGAGAATTTGAATGCTTGAATGTGATTGTGGAGTTTACCTAGGACAGTTTCTAAGTGTGGGGGAAGTACATGTTGGTCTTGATATCCTGTGATTGATTCTTTCAGTGGTTTACTAAGGGGAATCTGAGTATTGTAGCTTCTAGGATGAAATGAGTTTCTGAAGAGTTTTCAAACCTCTTCACCATGTTTTAGTTCTATGTTTTGCTTGAGGGCAAGCAAAGGCTAAGTGTGGGGGAGTTGATATATCATGGTTTTTACTAGTTTTAGGCCATGATATAAGTGTGTTTTAGTGTCTTTTGTGTTCTTTTAGAGTCTTTTACAGGTATAGTCATGTTTGGAGCTAAATTGGAGATAATGGAGCATTTTGGAGATTTTTGGAGTGATTGGCCGAGAGATATAGTTCACTGTCCGAAACAGAGAAAGGTGTCGATCGTTGCACTCTAGCATCGATCGATGCACCAGCGAGATGGGCCAAAACTCGGCGGTTTAGAAGAATCAAGATATTGCACTTTGATCCAGAAGTTCCTGATATTTACAAAGAAGCCCCTGGCCGAGATTAGACCTATATTATTGAGTTTTTAGATACGTTTTACATTACGCTTTCAATAATTAAGAGCAGAGGATTTTTAGAGCTTTTGGAGCTGATCTGAACCTGTTACATCATCTGTATTTGGAGAAGCTTTCGAACCCCTTTTACTCTTATTCTTTTATGCAACTTATTCATCATATGATTATGTTTTCATTATCTATGTCTGAGTAGATTCCTTGTTAGGTTTAGGGTCTCTCACATAGGATTTCATGGCTTGCTAGACTTGTTCAAATTCAGTTAAGGATTCATAACTATATCGGTTCTTCAATTTAATTGTGCTTAAAGCTAGTTCTAACCTGATCAATTAGAATCTAGATCTTAGGTTGCTAAATACGTCACGGAAGTGGGGTTTAGGAATCTGAACTAATTAAATTGGGCAATTAAACTTTGCGCAAACGAAAGTTTGGTTTAGGATAATTGTGAACATATCAAACTTGGGATTAATGCTAGTTTAATCTGTTAGTTCTCGCAAACGAAAGTTTGGTTTGCTGCACTTAGACTTAGAGAATTATCGCAAAGGAATTTGGTTAATTCTATATCTGTGTTTTGAGACCTAGAACTGTGCTTAATTAGATCCTTGCTGAATGAACTGTCTGCTTGTCTGATTTCCTGAGAACGCCCTAGACTTAGCGCTTTTAATTACTTGCTTTCACAACCGTTAATCTCTGCTACTGATTTACTTTCTCGCACCGCTTTTAATTTAATTACATTGCTTTCTTCCTAGTTAAACTCCTGTTCTTGAGCTATTGAACACCGGAGTCTCTGTGGATTTCGATACCCTATATACTACATTGATATTGCTGTGCACTTGCAGTTTAGTATAGGGATTAAAACTCTGAGCCTATCAACAAGCAAGGTTTAAGTTTGGGGGAATTGATATACTTGTATTTTCATGCATTTAGGCTAATGTTAGGATCATGTTTTACTTCTTTTTAGTTTCCTTTAACTTCATTTCTTTGGTCATTGGTGTGTTTAGAGTATAGGATCATCTAGAGCTAGGTTTAGGCATTCTAGGCTTGCATTTGGAGTGTTTCTTATGTTTTGTAGGTTCTTGGAGTGGCTAAGGATGTTTGGAAGAGTTTGGAGGCCAAAGGAGTGATTGCAAGTGAAATGGTGATGAAGGACCAAACCGATGAGCTTGAAAGATTGAGTCATATGAAGATGTTACGTTAACTTTTAGCTCTGGGATTCTAAACACAAATCAAGGGAAATTGAGCTGGCTTTCTAATGGAGGTGGTGTGAAGTCATTCGGTGCTATATGGAAAGAGTTATGCATGATTTACTGGATGCATCTCAACACAGTCTGCAAAAAAGCAGACAGACTCATATCGACCAGCGTATCGACCGAGCAGACCGATACAACCCCTCGGATTAAAAACAGACAGTTCATATCGACCAGCATATCGACCAGCCTGGCCGATACGACCCCTCGACAGAAAAATCCGAAGACTCATATCGACCAGCGTATCGACCGAGCAGACCGATACAGACCCCAGAAACTGCCTTGGATCCGGGTCAACACCCGGTTTGTTCCGGGTTGACCCGGCTCGCACCCTATTGACTATTTAAGCCAAAAACCTATTTCTTGTTGTTGGTTAAGCTTTATTTTATGTTCTAAACACTTTGTAAGAACAAGATTGATTTCTTTGGTTAATCTAGTACTTCTTTTGTGATTTCTTCATCAAATCTTTCAATCTATCTCTAGTCTCCTATGATCAACATTATTTCTATGAATTTTGTTGTTCATATGATGATTAGTGAGTAGTTCTTCATAGGGCTTATGGTTTAGGTAGGATTAGGCTGATTAGGGGTGATCAATAGATTTCTAATGCTTGATTGTTTAAAATCTCATCTGTCAAAGTGTGTTTAGTGCCTAATTAGCCTTGATCACGTTGATTAGGATGTTTAGGATTTCTTGCTCACCATGTGTTCGATGAAATTCCAGTTTCTAGCTTTGGTAGAACTTTCACATTCTAGCACATGAAAATGTATGTTTAGAGTGATTGTTAGTTGTTTGGAACTTGTTTGAATGCTTGCTTGATTTTAATTCACAAATGAGGATTTGTTCTTGGATTAGGATTGAGTAAAGAGGTTAGTATTAAGAGATTAAACTGATCGACTTGTTGTGTTCCATGCTAGGAGGTTAGTTTCTATGAAGTTTGAATTAGGATCCTTAATCATCCCGAGTCACCTGTCCGTTGACCTTAACCTTTAGGCCTTATCTTTGTCATTGATTGAATCCACTTGTCTATTTGCTTTTTGTTTACTCTATTTGAATTGTCTTTGTTAGGATTGTTAGAAACAAAAGACTTAATTGAGTGATTTGACTCTAGAGGTTTAGTTTGTGCTTATTGGTTTTATCCATCCCAAAAAGGTTCGATACCTCAAGACTACACGATAAGCTTGAGGAATTGGTACCTCAAAGGATTGCAAAATCTTAGTTATCACTTTGACATTGTTTGCCAACAAAAACTCTCTTAAGCCGATACTCAAACGTATACGTCGCATGTCACTATCAGAATGGAATGCAAGCTCAACATACCATTTCTCTCATGCATCATTGACCATCAATATGGTGCTCCCTGCAACATCCTCTAAATTGTTTTCATCCACAAAGGACTTTGGAAGATGCTGCAAAATGAACAAAATAAATGGATCATGTAACAATATTTGAAAACAAAATACAAAATGAATAACTTACGATTCTGCTTTGTTTGATGCTGTCACTTGTAACTTTTAAGGTCACAAACTTCTCCTCAGTTCCTAACAAAATAATTTCCATATTATTCAAAATATTAAAAAAGTAATGAAAGTGTCTCGAAAATAAACCAAAAACACTTACTTGTGCTAACTTCTCCATTGTCCATCTGACTGGTATTTTCATATGTGATATCACAACAGTCGATTCCGTACTGTTGTACCATATGGAAATCAGTTCTTCCACGATACTCAAAAATTAAGAAATCAGCATCTTCTAAAGCATGTGCCGTAAAGAACTGTTTCCAGCCATCTGTAAACCTATCACCAACTCGTTTGATAGGGAACTCTTCTGGCCTAGCATCATATGTGAGTTTACCAACTGTAACATCGGTTTTTCCAAGTATAAACCTCTTATAGAATCTTCGCAGGATAGTCTGCAACAAAAATTTTGAACAATGATTGTCAGAAATAAAATGCACTATAAAAAATAAACTTAATGAAAGAAAGATCTAAGAAAACATACCATACTCTTTCTACAATTGTTTGGAACCATAGGCTTGACAAATCGTCAATCATATTCCGATTTTTTAGAGAAGCTAATATGTCTTCATATCAATCAAAAATCATTACATGCATTTACCAAAACAAAATGAATTAAACCGAATCTTAAAAAATAGCTCATCGACTCTTGAAGACACAATATAAACCCTAAAATATACTTAAAATTCGAACTTGATTTTGTGTTGCAGAATTTCGATGAGTTATTGTTCATAAGTCTTTCACAATAGGTTTATCTCAGTAAAAATCGCTAAATTCCAAGAATACAAACCCTAATTTTAAATATCATTCCACTGAAAAATTCATAGTTACCTTTTGAATTAGTTGTTGATTAACCAAGAATCTCGAACGAAATCCTCAATATATTTTCTCAACCACCAAGATTGAACTAAAGATATTTCGTCGACCGCCTGAGGATTTTACAGATTTGTGTGTTGATTAGAATGAGTAAAAGAAATTGGAATCGTTTAACAAATGAGAACTTACAATGGGCCGTTCTACATTTTGGGCTTTAATAATATACATTATATATAATGTTCTGTTAGTAACAAATTAGCCCAAATGGAAGCTTAGATAGAAAATAACTAAGCGTTCTCTATAAATAAGTATTCTCTAATTAGACTAAGTACTATTTGCAATATTTCATCATACAATAGTTATTTCTTAGTTAGTAGTTATCGTTTATATTGTTTAAATTTCATTTAAAACTAAATACACATGTAATCATTAAATATTATGTAATTCATGAAATATAATCACACAATAAACACTCAATTATTGGTTTCGAAAATAAAACATTTTAGAACCACGATGTAAAGTAATTTAGACCAAAATTACTAATACAATAGTAGAATTCATTAGTATTTTAAATATTTAAAATGGAACATAAGTACCAACAAAAAAGAACACAGTACCAATCCAAAAACAATATTTAAAACATAGGATTTATAGATTAGAGAATTATGCAATTTTTGGTGAACAGTTTGAGTACAAGAGCGTTGGCATTCTCCCAGAAAAGCTGAAGCATAATTGAATTGTTGACCTTGATATCGTTTGCCAACAAAAAAATCTTTGAAGCCGGCACTCAGACGTACACGAATCTTGTCATTATCGCAGTACACCGCTACTCAACAGACCATTTGGCTCCCGCATCATTGATTATTGATATGGATTTGCCTGCAACCTTACCCAAATCGTTTCCTTCCACAAATGACTTAGGAAGATACTGCAAAATAAGGAAATTGATCATGTAACAAAATTCATAAACCTAAATACCAAAGAACAACTTACAACTCTGCTTTGTTTGATGCAGTCACTCGTGATTTTTAATGTAACAAACTTCTCACCATCTCCTCCAAAAACATATAAAAGAAGACCACTTACCCGTGCTTGATTGTCCAGTTTCCATTTGAGGCTGGTTTTCATATTCTTTCTTAGAAGTCGTTTGAGACAAATTTAGATATACTTTCTCACAGCAGTCTGGTCCGTAATGTTAGAAGATCAATTTCTTTTGATTTATGAGCCTCAAAGAACCGCCTCCAACCAGAAGTAAGCCTATTACCAACTCTTTTGATAGGGAACTCTTGTCAAGAAATATTAGACGTTAGTTTACCGATTGTAACATTTGTTTTTCCACGTATATACTTCTTAAAAAAGTTGTGCGTGATATACTGCAACACAAACAAAATATATGACTGCCAGAAAAAAAAAATCAGTATTAAAAATAAACCAAATTAGAGAGGAATTAGGAATACACACCACACTATTTTACAATCGTCTGGAATGAGAGGCTTGAAGAAAGTAGGGTTTGACTTTTTTTTTGGTTTATTTGGGCAAAAATATCTACATATAAATCCAAAACCAGTACAATTTAATAAAAACAATATGAAATTGTCCGCACCCAAAAATATAAAAACATGTAACATAAGATGACTAAACCCTAAAGTGTTTTTAGATTTTTTTAATTTTTTACTGATAATAAAAAACATTGAGTTAATACCCATAATTTTTTGTTTAAACAAACATAAGAATCACGATTGTTAATTAACAATACTTGAATCTCGAGAGAAATATAAAAATCAGAACAAACCCTAATTTCCAAAATTGTTTTACTGATAATTTTGGGTTACCTTGTAGCAATCATTCTTGCTTAACCAAAGATTCTCCGACTATACCTCGATCCTAGTTCGAAACCACAAATTTGCTGAACAGAAAATTCTCTCCGATCACCTGTAAAACTTTAGAAATTTCAGACTGTATCGAATACCAAAAAAACTTTCAATCGTTTCATTTAAAGTTCATTTCTGGTCGAGCCTTAATATTTGGGCTTTATCAATAAAGTTCATGATCATTATTACTATAATAGCCCAATTAATAAAGATAAATTTGGCTAATATTAATTTATATGTAAAAAAATTACACAAATTATATCAAGCATTTTTTATTTATAGAAGATAAAACTAAAATATAAGGCTAAATTCCTCGTTTTAATAGTTAGTAAAATACAATTAGGTATTCTACGTTATTTTAATAGATGTTAATAATAAGGAAATATAGTATGTTCATAATATTATCTTGGCTCTATAAGTTCGGGAAGTAGCAGGATTTAGAAGGTTATATGTTTGTAATATTTACATGATTTAATTCGATGAATCGGATTAATAAAAAATGATAACGTAGAAGGATAATTTTTTATTATTAAATAGAAACGCAACAATTATTTGGAATACATAAATAAATAGATGATTACCCTAATTTAAAACAAAAATTAAGGAATTTCAATATTTTGATGGGCAAACCATGCATCTTGGAATGTGTCATAAACAACATTATTAATCGTCCTTAGATCCAAATACCCACATGGTCCCCTTATCACATCCAAAAGACGACCTAAATAATACAGTTCTCCAGCTTCTTCTGCATAGACTGATAAAACACATAAACCCGGTTTACCTTTCAGGCAGGGTTTCCATTCACAGTTTTTTTTATCCCAAACAAATTTAGTTGTTATTTGTGAATATAGAAGACGTTTTGCTTGAACATGAACTTGATTGCATTTCATCCATGCTTTAAATTTATTTTCTTTTTCTTGATATTCAAAACAGTCACCTTCGCTGAAAACAATTAGTGGAAAAGGGAAAAAAATTGGTAAAATCTCCATAGAGTCGATTGAATCTGAAACAAAGTTAGATTTGTTAATGAAAATAGTATAAGTTGTTAAATAGAAATCAAAATGTATGGAATATAAAAAAACCAAAAATGTGAAAGATTTATCAAATTTACCTATAGCTCTATTAGCAATCCGAGAATTGAAATGATAATAATAAGAAGAGGATGTGAAATATATAGTATTATCATATTAGGGTTTGCTTATAAATAATATATCTTGTTAGGATTTCGTGTACTACTATCAACCACATAAATTTTACACGAAATACGAACTGAAGTTTAGGATATTCAAGTTATTATCATATATTCTAACGAATTTGAATGGCAAGAATATCCATTTTGTTATCAGGATATATTTTCTATTCCCATAAATCTATTTTTACTTTCCGTATATAGTCTCTTATTTAAATTGTAAGAGATTTGCATATCTTGTTTAGTGAAACTATGTTTCAACTTTGGTCAAGATATTCCTAAAAATGGGTATTATATTATATAAACAAACGTTCTTATATTTGGTATGGTAGTGTTATAATTGTAAAAAATAATTATAAAAAGTAATTGTCTATTATTCTTCAAATGCAATATATTGTAAAGTGAATATACTGTATTGACATTAAAGATAGTGTACTGTTGGCATTCAAAATTATTTTCCAATATCAATATCAGTAGAATATTCGTATTAATCATCTTATAATTTTTATTCCGTTGTAAATAACATGATCTGTTTTTCAAATATCTTACAATTACGATATCAATTACGCAAGCAACATCCGTAGCAAAATTTCTGTTCCCAGTAGTTTGTGTTTACCTCATCAATTAGAAACAATATATTTTAGTCAAAAAGTATATACTTTAAAAAACAATATTCGCCAATTTTAACTACCAAATATATATAATACAACGAAATCTTCATTCATAAGATGTTTTATATAAATTTTAACATCCACATCTTATGATTACAAAAACAAACCATCCAAGACTTCAGTTTTTTAAACAAACATATAGAGGATCATGATCATCCTCAAACCCCAAAAAACCCAAGTTCCTAGAACCGATTTACATCATTTAAAATATAAAATGTGAGAGGTCGATTTCTTCAGGATATTGAGCAGGCACTAGATTTGGAAAGCTACATAACAGAAAACAATGTATTAACAACTACTCAAGATATTTCTTTTATGAACTAAAAACAATTCCCAATCTATTGAAGGTTATAAAACAAGAAAACATGAATCGAATATATGAACACTACCTGTTGATGAGTCCATTGAAGTATGAATTCTTAGTCTGATCGTACATAATTGCAGAAATAGGCTCATGTCCTCTTAGCCAAGTTACATCTATATTATAAAACAAAGAAATATTAAGTTTAAATCATACATAAACTACAATATGTAATCTCAATCATACAATCAATTTAATCATTGTTCTATCTCATATATAATCTTACTGTATTCGTGCTTAATGTAGAAGCAGCGGAGAATCACGAAGAGATGCCTATCGGCATCCTTCCAAAACCTTCTTATGAGCTCATGGGCAGCTTTTCCGATTATCAAACACTGAATCGACCAAGAGCATCTGGATTTTTGGATCTTCCCACTCGTTTGTTGAACACATCCAAACTCGCAACAGAAAAACTTTTAGTTCCCAGATGCAAGGAACAAAGTTGTTTATTTGGGAAATTTTTCGAAAATTTTGAGGATCCATCTCGAGATTCTTTGAAATTTCATTGAAAGTACAGAGAAAGGAAGTTATTGTTTGGTTAAGCAGTAAGAAACCGAATCATCTAGGGTTGAAAATCTTTAATAGTTTCCAAAAGAGGTGAATAAAAGGTGTAATTCACTTAATGAAAACCCTTGGCTCGAAAAAAAAATTTTGGGCCATGACCGATTTTATCCGAAAGTTGTTAATCTCTTAGCTCAATAACATAATCGAAACAAAATGTCATGAACATTTACATAAGCTTTGAAACTATGTAAGTACATAAACATAATCCTTCATTTCACATAAAATAGAAAACCATTAAAATAGACATAACTCAAAACGTTTGGGCCATTATCGATAATAAGCACTTAACTGCTATTTGCATGAAACTTCCTATTTTAATAGTATATATTGGCAATCGCACAGTTTTAAATTTAGCCAATGTTATTTGTTTGGATACACCATATAAAACGAAAACCAAAAAAAAACATCAGTATATGAATAAAAACAAAAACTCATAAAATAGTCAATGAATCAATAGAAAACCACGACATTAGACATAACTAAAAACATTTGACCCATTAACAAAGAATATAAATATATAACTGCTATAGCACAACCCTTAATGTGTGAAAATATCCAGTAAGGATTGACAATCGCAGTATTGGAGACATCATATATAACAAAAACAAAAAAACAAAAAATTTCAAACAAAAATTTAGAAACATGAATAACTTTTTCACACAAAGATGTAAAATAAAAATGTCTATGTTTTGGTGATCGTCATTGTTTTTATAGATTATTTTCTAGGTCGAGTTTTTTTGTTAGAATATTGTTAGCATATTCGAATGATTTCGAATTTAAATGTGAATATCTTTGATTGATTTCTCTAATTGATATCGTAAATTAAGGCAACAAGAATTATCCCAAAAGATATGAAATACAGTTTTAGTAAATACCGGATTTAAGTCTTTCCAAAATCATAGTGATTTTAATTAACTCATATTTTTTAAAAGGAATGGGATACAAAATATGAAAATAACTAAACAAATTTCTATAATCAATGGTTTCTACAAATCATCAGCCCATTCGTGACCAAAAGTCCAAATTCTATTACAATACAATAAACCGGGTCAATCCGTGTATGGACCCGGAATAACAGGTTTATATCAACGATTGAGATGTCCTAATTTTTAAAACCAATGGTGAAGATTTTTAAATTGTACCGATTGGTTTTCGAATTCAAAGGTGGTTTTATATTGGTTCACATGAAGCTAATCCTTTCGGTTCAAATTCTTGTCAATTGTTAGCTCTCCAAATAATTTGATTGTTTATATTTTAAAAATCTGCATATATGGCATGGTCATACAATACGCTAGATTTTTTATTTTAACATTCACTTATCGCAATGTTAGATTTATCGAGTATTAGTCTTGCTAAACCAAAAATTGATTTTTAACTGTTCAATCAAGTGTATTTTGACTGGTTGAACCGAAATCAAATGTATAAAAGCACAATAACCATTGCATTGTCAGATAGTATCCAAGGTTTGTCCTTTTTACTAATAAACGATCGAGATCATAACGTCTGAAAATCAACGGCAAGGATTAAAAAAAAATCGATCCGCGCGTTTATCCATTTAAGGACCCGGATAATCCGCTTCTTTGGACATGATAGAAAGACAATAATACCCTTTATGAATCGACATATTTACGGCCGATTTCCAGTGGCACGCCCTGTAAATAACACGTTAGACAAAGGTTAGTTTCAAAAAACCTTCCTGTTTTAATAGTATAGATTGTAACCTTCATTCCTTTTTTCGTAAATACATTATTCTCACCAACTAGAAAAAAGCTTTGGAAACTTCTTTTAAATAATGTGTTGATGTGAAATTTAGTGAGAAGTAGTCCAGATTTATGAAACATCATTGTGCTTCATAAAATCCATGACCTGTGCAGCCATGTGAGTGAATCCTGAAACAGAAATTGGTATCTACTTGTCCGTGTTGGTATGTTGTTTCAGTCACAATATACATTGTTTTAAGAACTTATTCCAGCATTGATAAGAAGATCTGTTGCATACTATCCTGGTTAAGAAACATGCCATTGTCATGAAAATGAGCTTGAATTCCAAGAAAATAGTGTAGTCTCCTTATATCTTTCATCAGAAACTCTGATCCGAGATCTTTCAACAGTTTCTGAATCAGATTATTGATGTTCCCTATCAATATCATATCAGCAACGTAAAGTAAGAGGTAGATCATGTCTGATCCATTTATGTAGACAAAAAGTGAAGGATCTCCCATATCACAGAAAAATCTGAAGTTGATCAGAAAGGAGAAATTTTAAGGGGATTCAAAAATCTATTAAAAGGGTCAAAAGGGTATCGAACCCATGTTTATAGGGTCAATAGGCTTGACTAACCACTTATGCTTATGTTTTTTACAAAATTTTACTTCAATATAATTTTTATAATGATTTAAGGGGGTCATGTGACACCATATTCATGTAAGTGGATCCGCCACTTAATGTGATATGGAAAAATCCTATTTCTTCTCCCATGGTATTTTAAAGTTTCTGAAATAGATTTTTCGCTCAAGTTAATTTGTCTTTACTGTGAACAAAGCATATCTTGGGTTTAGCTTGAAAACCCCGGTGTTAGACCATGTGGTCATGTTATGTGAGGAAACATTTTAAGAAGTATCATTGATATATGATGGTTTTATGGATTTTTAACCATGATATAGGTTTTGTTATTGAGTCGTTTTCAATTAATGTAAATTTGTATGAAATTTTAATAATTTTAAAAATGTATTTTTTTATGGTTAAAGAAAAGAGAGCAAAAAAATAGATACACATACGCAGTGTCGGATATGAGCATATTCTTATAAAATATTTGAATGAGACTCCCACCCACTATATAAGAGTCTCCAAATTTTATAGAAAACTTATGAATATATTATATATATATATATATATATATATATATATATATCACATAAAACATAAAATATTTTGGGAAATATATTAAAGATAAATTATATGTAAGTTGTTAGTGTATAAAATTATATTTTAAGGTATCTGTTTATTATTATGTTCTGCTAATATTTTATTTAGATGGGTTTTTTTGTTTTATATAAAATTTTAGATATAGTTTTTATCCATATAAAAACAAAATTATAATTTTCTTTTTCGAATAGGGTTTGGCTCTGCACACATGTTATACTTAAGTGCCTACATAAGGAAAAGAAACTTAGACTTTGAGGAATGAAATTTAAGCGGATTTTTTTCGCTATCAAGCCAAACCTGGAGATTGGAGAATCTATACTATTAAAGCAATTGACCTTTTTTAAATTAACTTTGGTTTTACGTGGGATATTACAGATTGTGTCATTACATTTAATATAGTTTTTTGGGGTTTCTTTAAGGGGGGGGGGGTATATTGAATCTGGTATTTGGCATGATTTGGGTACATACTAAATCCTAGGAGATTTTAAAGGGATTTGCAAATTTTTGTGTGATTTACAAATTATTATGGAAATTTCAAAGCATTTGTAAAACTTTAAAACTGAAATTTGTAATAATTTTAGTATAAATTTCAAAACATTTGAGAAACCATTTTTATACAAAAAAAGAAATGAATAAATAAGACTTTAGGCAACAAGTCGATGAATGACAATTGAAAACGCCCTAATAGATTGAAACTGAAAACAACAAGCGAGAAGCAATGGATTCAACATCTATACTATTAAAACATGAAGGTTTTTTGAAACTAACTTTTGCTTGACGTGTTATTTACATGCCATGCCATTGAAATTTTTGCGTAAATATGTCAATTCATTAAGGTTATTTTGTCTTTCTTTCAGGTCATAAGAAGCGGATGATCCGGGTAAGTAACCGGATAAACGCGTGGGTCAAATTTTTAAAATCGTGACCATTGATTTTTAGATGTTATAATCTCGATCGTTTATTTTAACTTGTATTCCGACCGGTTTTGAATGTATTTTCAAAGCATGTATGTTTTACAACTAATCATAACTATCGGATTATCCGGGTCCATAAATGGATCAACACGCGGGTACAATTTTAAAATCTTCACCATTGATTTTTACATGTTATAATCTCGATTGTTGATATAAAATTGTATTCCTACCCGGTTTCGGAAGTATTTTTAAATTATTTGAGCTTTATGAATAATCATAACTAGCGGATTATCCGGGTCCATAAATGGATCAACACGCGGGTACAGTTTTAAAACCTTCACCATTGATTTTTAAAAATATATAATCGCGAATGTTGATATCAACCTGTATTCCGACCCGGTTTCGAAAGTATTTTTAAAGAATTTGACCCGGTTAATTGTATTTTAAGAGAATTTGGTCTTTTGGTCACGAATGGGCTGATTATTTGTTATCCCGTTTGTTTATAGAAATTTGTTTAATTATAATGTATCTCGTTTCTTTAAAAAAAAATTGAGTTAATTCAAATCACTATAATTTGGAAGGAATTAAAGCCGCTAGTATGATTACGAATATAGAGTTTTGTATAAATTAAGGAATGTTATAGATTTTGGTATACTAATATTGTATTTTCATAAATTTTTGGGATTATTATTGTTCCCTTAATTGACGATATCAATTAAAGATATCAATCAAAGATATTCACATTCAGATTCAAAATCATTCGAATATGCTAATAATATTCTAACCAAAAAATCTCGACCTAGAAAATAATCTATAAATACAATGATGATCACCAAAAACATAGTCATTATTACTTTATATCGTTGTGGGTAAAGTTATTCGTGTTTCTAAATTTTTGTTTGAAATTTTTTGTTTTTGTTTTTGTTTTTTATGTTGTCTCCAAACAAAGAACACCATATAAATTTCCAATACTGCGATTGCCAATCCTTACTGGATATTTATCAAACATTAAGGTTTGTGCTATAACAGTTAAATACTTTCCATCGGTAAAGGCTCAAACGTTTTGAGTTATATCTAATGTCATGGTTTTCTATTGATTCATTGTCTATTTTATGAGTTTTGTTCACTACAAGAAATATGGGCATTGGTAGCAGGCCGTTGTAGCACTAATTCACCAACTGCTACTAAAACTGTTAAATTCTTATACCAACCTTTTAGTAGCGTTAAATTAGTGCTAGTAATAAGTCTCGATACGCGGGAACATAAAAATGACTACTTTATTCTTTTGGAGGCAAATTTACTTGGCCATTTTTTTCTTTTTCCGCCATTCTCAGGTTCGTGCATGCTATCTCACCGAAATCTCCTAATTTCTACACAATTCTGAACAAATTCAAGCTGAACAAATTACCCATCACAAATTCAACCATTGTAGGCTCGATTGTCCTCTTAATTCGGCGTGTAGAAAGTAGATCGGAACTGAAAATCAGCTCTCTTCCGGCGTGATTTGGTGTTGTTTCCTCCGGTGTCGTCGCCGTCTGCAAAATCGAGGTGAACCCATCTTACGATTTCGCTTGTTCTGAACCCTAGAACTAATTCCTCATGCAAAGAATCTTTGTTTTCTCCGATTAATTTCAAGTATCTCTAATTGCAGCAAGAATCGATTTTGGGAAATGTTCGTCTGCACTTTGTTATTTCTTTTTTCATTACAATTGACTAGATTTAAGTTATTGATTTGCAGATTTTGGGCTTCTTAAGGAGATCTGAAGGCTTCTTCTTTCTGTAGACGACTATAACTCTTACAACGAAGCTGCAAGAGCTTGAAGAGGTAATTATGTTCATCCTAATATAACTTTGCATTCCTGGTTTATGTAGCTTACGGTTTTAATATGTGTTGCTTGAGTATTTGATTGTTTCTGGCTTTTAAGTTTCTGCTTGAATTAGATTGTTTAATTTGTCTTGCTTGAGTATTTGATTGTTTCTGTTTCTGCTTGATTTATTAGTTGACTCGTCATTGCTGCTTTTTTTATTGACAACGTGATTGTTTGATGTTTGAGGTATTCTTACGTGTTTGTTTTCTGTTGCTTATGGGTTAGAACATAGAAATGATCGAAAAGTCATGGGTCCATCTTAACAGGTAAATGAAAAACTATATATACTTAAGTGTTTAATGGGTGATTAAATAGAGTTTAAGTGTTGCTATTGTTTGATGCTTTCGTATGTCTTATAAACGGAAGAGTTGAGTCTGGTTATGAGAGAGGTGCTTGGGACTTTGTGAGGTCTGTTGGTGCACCTTTAGGAGACAATGAGATGATCATTTGCCCATGCATTGACTGTCGCAACGTTGATCGTCACCCAGCTGGTGTTGTTGTTGATCATCTTGTAACAAGGGGAATGGATTGGAGTTACAAGATGCGGGAGGATTGATATCATCATGGAGAAGTGATATCAGGGACAGACTGTAGTAGCAATGTAAGTCAGTGGAACCAAGAGATTTTAGGTTTATACCAAGCAGCTGAGCTTGTGGATGAAGAGCTTCTTAGGCAAGGTGACTTAAGTGAGGTTGCCGAGGGTGAGGATAAGCAAGAAGATGAGTTTCTTGCAAAGCTAGCCGATGCAGAAACACCTTTGTATCCAACTTGTGCAAATCACAGCAAGCTCTCAGCGATTGTTTCACTCTTCAGGATAAAAACACAGAGTGGTTGGTCTGATAGAAGCTTTGATCTTCTGCTCGAGACTTTGCCACAGATGCTACCCAAGGATAATGTCTTGCGCACATCCTTGTATGAGGTGAAGAGGTTTCTGAGATCATTTGAAATGGGTTATGAGAAGATACACGCTTGTGTGAATGATTGTTGTTTATTCAGAAAGGAGTTTCAGCAGCTAGACAATTGTCCAAAATGCAACACCTCACGATGGAAGATCAACACGCGAACCGGTAAAGGAGCTAGTCCTACTAATCAGTGCAAAGAGTCTCCGATAACTCCAACAGCTCCTACAAAGAAACCAGCTTCGGGTTTGAAAGAGAAGTCTTTGCGCGAAAAGTTACCAGTGACTCCAGCATCTCCTCCTCGCAGATCAGGGGTAATTTCTGTTTTATGATATAGTTGGTTGTTTATGGTGTGATGCTTGTAGTTGATTGTTGGTTCTGTGGATGGTTTGTCTTTATGTTCTTGTAGCGTACCAAATTCAAGGAAAATCAAAAGTGCAAGCTCCTAGATCTGGCAGGAAAGAAGGTTATCGTTTCTGAGGGACGTTGGTCATCCAATGATCCTGACTAACGTGTCCACTTTGTACCTTTGGGCCCTGGTGCATGTAGAGTATTCGTGGATGTGGTGAAAGTTAAAGATGCTGCAGTGTGGAGGACAACTTCTGAGATAGAATACATGGAAGATGCACTTGGAAGCTGTATTGCTTGGCCAGAGGATAAAGTGATCATGGTGAGATGTTCAGTCATTTGGTTAATATCTGGTCTTATATAAATGTGAAATTAAACTAGGATATCTTTGTTTTCAGGTTTGAGGTCGTACCAGAAAGATCATTGCATTTTATTTCTTGGAAGACTGAGCTTTGTGTTTGAGAACATGTGTTTGTGGTTTGTTGACTTGTTTTTTATTTTGGCAAACTTTGTTTGGTTTGGATCTTGTTTGTGCAACCTTTACTTAAGACCATCGGTTTGTGGAGTGTTGTTAGAATGCATTAAACCAAACTAATTTGCTGGTTGGATGTTTTTCTTTGGTATCAAGATTTTTTTTTTAAACATAAGAAAAAGCATACATTATTAATTGGTATCAAGATGGTTATATCAAGTTAGAGTAAATAATATATACTAACATAGAAAAAATAAAATAAAACTTTAATTAAACATACCAATTTTAAAAATAAAAGATGTTTGTAGCAATCTTGATTTTGATTTTAGGGTATATTTAGGGGTTAGGGTTGAAATTGATAGTATATCATTTATTTGTTCGTATAATTTGGGGTTATGGTATATTTGTCTTGTTTGTAGTTTGTAGTCTTCAAAATTAAAGATTCTTATTTTGATTTTTTTAGGGTATATTTAGGGGTACGGGTATGTAGGGTTTATTTTTATTGATGGGTTTAATGTATAAGAAACAATGATTTATAATTGAAAACTAAACCCTAAACCTTACAAACCCTAAACCCTAAATCCTATACCCTAAAACCTAAACCCTAAACCCTAAACCCTAAACCCTAAATCCTAAACCTTAAACCCTAAACCCTAAACCCAAAACCCTATGTGGTTGCGTTTTCTGACATAGTGTTCATAAAAACGCTACCAAAACCTATTATATTGAAGGGTTTAACTTATTAGAAACAATGTCTATGGTATTAATTGTTGAATACCAATCGTTTTTAAAATAAAACAAAGTTTTTCATAAAATTTAAAGTTATATAAACATATGAGTCTTTAGTTTAGTTTTAGGGTATAAATCGGGTTAAATGTTAGGAATACTATTATTTTCTTTGTATTTCAAATTTTAATTATTGAAAACCAAACTAATGTCTAACAAACATCTAACTATATACCCTTTACACAAACCCTAAACAATAAAATCTTAACCTTTAATCACAAACTCTATACTATAGTCTCTATACCCTAAACAAAAATTCTAAACAATAATTTACTAACCCTTAACTCTATACTCTACCAAAAATAAACACTTATAACAAATTTCTAATACAAAATTTTAAAAATCCTAAACTCTTATAGTTAAACATAATACATAATCAAATATGATTATTTTTAAAATACATAATTATTTTCAAACACAATTTCTTATATATGAAACACACCATCAATAATTTGTATATAACTTTTATATGAAATTGCTTTAACTGTAGGTGAAATAACGTTTTGCCAATTTTGGGAGCCAAAATTTTCATGTTTGGAGCCAAAAATTTTAAGGTTTGGAGCCAAACATTTTAGCTACTCTTTATATTTTACGCACAAAGCTCCTCGTTCTCTCAAACCCTCAATCTCCGCCGCCATGGAAAATCAACCTCCGGTCTAGTCTCTTCGTCGCTTACCCTCTGTTTCCGTCACATCGATTTCCAATCTTCTCTTCTTCCAGTTGATTTAGGTTTGCGTATACGTCGAGCTCGTCCACCTACAAATCAGACGAAGAAAACGAGGAAAGGTAATCGAAACCTAAACCCTAGATCTTATTCCACATTCTAAAAGTCTCAGATTTCCCTAATTGCTAGCTTTTCTATGTAGGAAGATTCGAAGCCTAAGGATCTCGTAGTGGACACAGAGATAAACAAGAGAGTCAATATCCAGTACCACCTCCAGGTTATGGTTATATATTTCTCAATCGCTTCAAAACTGAGTTATGTTACATTATAACAAGCATCGGATTTCATAGAAGACTAATTTGTGTTCTTTTTCGACATGTAGAAACACAAATGGAACCAAGGAAGGTCATCATCTGTGGACTCCCAGCACTCGGACAGAAACCACCATTCCACCAACGGCAACCGCAGCCGCAACTCCAACAACACCCACAGCAGCAAGCAAAAGGAGCAGAAGATGATGTGGAAGAGATCAGCAGAACTGAATTTAGACGCTCTCAAGGCTACTTGTTTCGCGTGGAGGAACCTGAAGAGGACATCGATCCAATGTTCCGTATATGTATAAGAAACATGATGAAGGATGCACACAAGTCAACAAAACGCCCTAAACAGGAACAAGGACAGTCCTCACGAGGCAAGGATGCTGATGTAGACTAACTGCTTACGAACCACCCCATTGTAAAACATTTGAACCTTCAACCTTTTTGTTATGATATTTTGGCTGCAATGTCTTTCTTTGCTTTTGGACCATTGTAATTACCATTCTATGGCTTTTGATTTGGTCCTACTTTGTTTGTCTAAGTCTTCAATTAGAGTTTCATTGGTTTAGAATCCATACTATCAGTGTTTAATTATTGCAATTCAATAATCTAATTAAGAAAATTATAGCACAAAATGACCCATAAAAGTGACATTTTACAATGTACTATATAGCTCACAGAAAAAGTCATGAAAACTAACATCCTAGCACGAAAAATGTGCTAGATAATAATTTCATATTGCGTTTGATAGTTGCTGTAATAGGAAACATTCTAGCACGAATAATGTGCTAGATTATTATTTCATATGGCATATGATGGATGCTATAATAGGTCTCAATTCGACGAACAAAAATGTCACAAAAACAAATTCATTAGCACTGATAAAATGTTATTATAAACTATACTACAGCAAGGAAATATAGCCATGGAAAACTACATTGTGGCACTAATCATGTGTCACCATAAAGTAACTAGTAACAACTATTTAATGCTACAATATGTCCATTTATTATAGCATTAAAAAAAAGCTATGATAGGGAGGGTCTATTATAGTTGTGGCTGACATAGCGTTCATGAAAACGCTACCAAAACCCTATGGTAGCGTTTTCGGTGTGCTAACAAGGCCCATATTTCTTGTAGTGGTTTTGATTCATATACTGATGTTTTTTTTATATGGTGTATCCAAACAAATAACACCATATAAATTTCAAATTCTGCGATTGTCAATCCTTACTGAATATTTTTAAAACATAAAGTTGTGTGCTATAGCAGTTAAATATTGATTATCAGTAATAGCCCAAACGTTTTGATTTATGTATATTGTCATGGTTTTCTATTTATTCATTGTATATTTTATAAGTTTTGTATTGATTCATATACTGATGTTTGACATTCGAAAGATGCAAACTCAAAACAGATTAAATGATCCATTCAAAAATAATTGAAGATATAAACCAGGCGGTGGTAGCCTAGTGGTTCTAGGACCGGGACCTCAGGGCGTAAACTCGCAGAGGTTCGAGGTTCGAAACCCACTAGGAACAAATACTGCTTCCTGGCCACCAGGGCATTCACATGGTCTCTCTGGGCCCCAGGATTAGTCGGTGTAGGGGGGACCACAGCTATACGCTTGTAGGTCCCCTAATTTCAGCCGGATTACCTGAGTTATCAAAAAAAAAAATTGAAGATATACAAAACATATCTTATGTGAAATGTATGATTATGTTTATGGCCTTACGTAGTTTCAACGCTTATTTAAATTTTCATGAGAGTTTCTTTCGATTTTGTTATTGGGCTAAGAGAATAAAACATTCGGATATAAGCGGTTATGGCCCAAACGTTTTTACCGAGCCAAGGGTTTTTATTAAGTGAATTACACCTTTTACTCACCACTTTTGGAAAATATTTAAGATTTTCAACCCTAGACGATTCAGTTTCTTACTGCTTAAGAAAATAATAACTTCCTTTCTCGGTAATTTAAACGAAATTTCAACAATTCTCGAGATGGCTCCACAGATTTTTCGAAAAATTTCCCAAATCAACAACTTTATTCCTTGCATTTGGGAACTAAAAGTTCTTCTGTTGCTAGTTTGAATGTTTTCAACACATGAGTTGGGAGATCCAAAAATCCAGATGCTCTTGGCCGATGAAGAAGTAATTTCTTTTTTACAATTTCGTTTTTCAATGCTTAAGGTTATTGCATGTTTTAACTAAGACTCTTTTTATACCGATTTAGGGTGTGAAAATAGAGGCTACTGTTCATGTCCCTTATGTGCCAAAATTCCATTTCACTACATGGTCTGAGGGCCGCTGGTTTAAGCTTGCGAATTCTCAAGTTGTACAGGCACCGGAATATGGTTCGTTGACTCCTCACAATTTCAAGTTCATCTTCGGTGAAAACACAACTTTCTACCTGTCTTACGATAATGTTCCTGAAGGACATTTCATGCAATTTCTATCAATTGCTGATATATTGGATGTGAGAGTTGCTGATGAATCCCTTAAAGCTAACCAATATTCTCGGTTTTGTTATATTTAATATGATCGTTATAATCCTTCTGTTTATCTTGAGTTGTAGAAATTATGTAACTTTTACTCTTTCAATGTTAAGTTAGATTTTTCTAAGTTACTTTATTATTATGTCTAGATGTTCCTTGTGTTGTTACACACGTTGGCAAAATTCAGCCTTATTGGGCATGACCAAAGTTGCATTTTACGATTCGTGACACAAGGTTAGTTAAAACATGCAAATCTCAAAAATATTTCAAGATATATTGAATATATGTGGTAAATAAATTATGTATGTAAAAATATAACTTCAAAATACTGTATCTTATAGCCTTCGGAGTCTTTAGTGTTTAGTAATTGGAAAAGCTGCGGAAGAACTCATAAAAAAGTTCTGGAAGGATGACAATAAGCATCTCTTTGTGATTCTCCGTTGCTTCTACATAAAGCACGAATCCAGTAAGATTATATTTTAAATCTTATGACTAGAGTGATCGTGTGTTTATTACATATTGTGGTTTGGGATTGATTTAAACTTAATATTTCTTTGTTTTATAATATAGATGTAACTTGGCTTAGAGGACAGGAACCTATTTCAACAATTATGTACGATCGAACTGAGAATTCAGACTTCGTTGGACTCCTCAACAGGTTGTGTTCATATATCTGAATCAATTCTTTCTGTATTATGTTTCAATAGATGTGAATTAGTTTTTTTTTAAGAAATATCGTAAGTAGTTATTAATACAATGTTTTCTTTTATGTAGCTTTCCAAATCCGGTGTCTGCTCAATATCCTGAAGAAATCGACCTGTCACATTTCATATTTAAAATGATGTATCTCGGTTCTAGGAACTTTAATTTTTTGGGTTAGAGGATGATCATAATCCTATGTATGTTTGCTTTTAAAACTTAAGTCTCTAGTGTTTTTTTTTGTTTTTTGTTTAATGTAATATGAACGAAGGTTACATTGTATTAAATATCCTGGTAGTTATGTTTGCTATTTATTTTTCTTCAAAAGTATATTTTTTATATAAAGTAGATTGTTTCTAATTGATGAGGTAAACCTTATTAATATCAAATTGAAATAATTTTTACATAAACTGATTTCGTATATATTCTTTCTGAGTTTGTTAGTGTTATTATTACTGAGACTGTTAGTGTTATTTATGAACTGTATTAGTTGTTATAGTTTCCATTATTCACTCATTGTTAAAAATATTAATTTGACAGGTGAATGGATTGCAACATCTGCTGGTGATTGTGTTCAGGTTATTATGGACGGTGCAATACGTGAAATTGCAGAGTTTAAAAATTTGGCCATTACGGAAGTTAACGGATTAGGATGTCACATTCGTCTTTCTTGATTGAATGTGTTTGGTAATGTGCTGTCTAAAATATTAGATCGATTTGAAATATTATTTTTAAGTAAAAGGAAAACACATAAATTTGTAAAAATTTAATAGAATAGATATTACATACATATCATATATAACACATATCTATTATCTAACCGAATATGAAAATTCTATAATATTCCAATTTAGTTGAAACACAATATTCTCAAATACTCCAATATAAAATCATACATTTTCGAATATACACAATGAATGTGTTTGACAATTCAAATTAATACCAAACTATTGTTTATAAATCAAATATTGACATCAACTACTTTTTAATATTAAGAACTGATTCTCTTATACATTTTATCAGTTTCCCTGAGATCAACTACTTTTTACAAACAAAAAATCCTTCATTGAGTTGTTGTAAATTTAACTTGGGATGATATAGTATAAGAAACATGAATTTTAATGATAAAGCCCAAATATTAAGGCCCATTCGGAGACATTTTAATGAAACGAAAAAAATTTTGTTTGGTACTCGATACATTCTGAAATTCTAATAGGTTCACAGGGGATCGAAAAGAATTTGATGTTCATCAAATTTGGGGTCTCGAACTAACTTCGGGGTATAGTTGGAGAATCGTTGTGAAGCAGTATCGATTGCAACAAGGTAACCCCAGATTTATCAGTAAAATATTATTTGAAATTAGAGTTTATCTCGATTTTTTAGATTTCTCTTGAGATTCTATGATTGACAATCAACAATCTTGATTCTTATGTCTGTTTAACCTAAAAATTCTGGTTATTAACTAATCGATTCTTATTATCAGTAGCAAATTTAAAATTCTAAGTAGAGTTTAGGGTTTAGTCAACTTATAGAAAATGGTTTTCTATTTTTGGATGCCGACAAATTCATGTTGTTTTTTTTTAATATTGTACTGATTTTGGATTTATATGTACATATTTTAGCCTAGGTAAAAAAAAATAAAGATGATAAACCCTAGGTTTTTCAAACCACTTATTCCAGACGATTGTAAAAATAGTGTGGTATGTATTCTTAGTTCTTTCTCTCTATTGGTTTATTTGTAATAGTGTTTTGCTTTCCAGCATTCATAGATTATTCTTTGTGTTGCAGTATATCCCGAACAAGTTCTTTAAGAAGTATATACGTGGAAAAACCAATGTTACAGTTAGTAAATTAACATCTAATATTTCTCGACGAGAGTTTCCTATCAAAAGAGTTGTTGATAGGTTTACTTCGGGTTGGACATGGTTCTTTGAGGCTCATAAATTAAAAGAATTTTATCTTTTAATTTTTGAATACCGTGGAGGTGCAGATTTTCATATGGTACAACAGTACGGACCCGACTGTTATGAGAAAGAATATTTAAATCTGCCTCAAATGGACTGTACTGAGAAAGAATATGAAAACCAGCCTCAAATGGAAACTGGTTAAGCAAGCACGAGTTAGTAGTCGTTTTTATTGTAATACAATGTGATTACTCTTTGTAATGTTTTGATAAATATTTCATTGTTTTTTGAAGGAGCCGATGAGAAGTTTGTTACATTAAGAATCACGAGTGACTGCATCAAACGAAGCAGAATTTTAAGTTGTTCCTTGGTATTTAGGTTTATGATTATTGTTACATGATCAATTTCTGATTTTGCAGTATCTTCCTAAGTCATTTGTGGAAGCGAATGATTTAGGTTAGGTTACGGGCAAAACCATTTCTATAATCAATGATGCATGAGCGAAATGGTCTGTTGAGCTAGCGGTCTACTGTGCTAATGACAAGCTTCGTGTACGTCTGAGTGTCGGCTTCAAAGAAATTTTTTTTGGCAAACGATAGCAAGGCCAACAATGCGATTGTGATTCAGCTTTTTTGGGAAAATGCCAACGCTCCCTTCCTCAAACTATTCACCAAAAATTGCATAATTCTCTAACTCTATAAATCCTACGTTTTAAGAATGTGTGTTGCATTGGTACTATATGTTTTAAGAATGTTGTGCTATCATTGGTTTCAAGTCTTTAAAAACATCATAATAATTAGCTACCACACTTAGAATAATATGAAAACAATAAAAAAAAAATGATTATGTTCTCTTGATATTTAGCACCATCTTAACGATTTTATTATTAACAAAATATAATTTAATTTTTTATAATACCTCATTATAAAATATCAATTTCTAGTGAATTTTAAAATATACAAAAGAAACATAAACCCGCAATCCTGTAGTGCTGGTTAAAATCTAGGTTTTCCTTATTCAAACAAGGTTGTAACGAATTTCAGCCTCTTTCTATTCTTGTAGAAATCTGAGATTCGCTAGTCCCTGAATTTGAGAGAAAATGTTAATGAAATTCATTAAAATAAAAGAATTAGTTCTCCATGAAACTAAGATAAAAGGATAGTGTGGAACATAAAAAAGGTATGTAGTGGATTTTGTAATTTGGCAAGCTCCATTTTGTTGCAACAAAAAATAGATAAACACTTTCTCTGTAATTTGGATGGCTCTACTGACAGCATTCGGTTTAAATGACAAACATTTGCGGCCAGACGACACTCAATACAATAATGGTTTTTGGAGAAATATAATTAAATTTAAACAATGAATAGCTGCTTTGAATAACTTCTAACAACATAGTTTAAGTTTCGGCCAAACTTTTTTAAGACCTCACAAAGATTCAAATGAGGCGACTCAAACACTAAGCAAAAGGTGATTCCGATATTTTAACTTAAAAAGAAAACGAATACATTCGCGCTTGTCATCTCGGTCAGCGGCAGCGCCAGTCAACTTCTTCAAGATATGTACATTAAACTCTTGAAACACCAAAAGTGGTACTGAACCATTTTCTTACTAACAGCGTTCTCCTCTGTTTGGAGATAATTATTAGAAAACAATGTAACCAACGGTTGGAGATTACAAGAACACTGCGGCATGTTTGGTGAGCCGATATAGCATTTTATTAACATCTAAAATAATTATGAAGGTGTTACAGCTAGTGTTTCACTCTCTGGGTGTTACATTGGTACAAAGCCGACGCTGCAACAAAATTATTTCACAAAACAAGAAGAATAAAAAAAATCACCTCTTCTTCTTCCCAGCTCTAGCTATCATCCTCTCCTTGCTCATGGCCATCAATTTCTTCAATTGTGATGTTTCTCAACAGTCCATTCATCCCTGGCAGAAACAAGATGTCCTTCAATTAAAGGACCTTCATAATCATCTTCATCATTACTATTATCACCTTTTTCACCATTCATAAACAGATTTTCATCTCGAAATCCATTGGAATGATCACTCACCCCATTCGTTTGTCTTCATGACTCTATCTCTTCATAATCAGCTTCACTCTCTTCTTATCAACCTACAAAATCTCTTCAAGCCTATCACTGTGTCCATTACTCATCACATCAGCTTCTCTTCACCAAAGACCCAAAAATCCTAAATTGAAAATCCTTCATCTTTGTCACAGGAAATTCATTAGATTAAGAGACTAAAGTTTCAACTGAACTAAAGGCACCAAAACCTCTACTAAAAATGTATTTGATTATTAGATAGATCAAGGTCACGAAGCGAACCAGGACTAGAAATTCAAGATCACCAGCGATCCTATTGTCTTGGACTCAAATAGAACACGACTCTAGACTTTACCAAGCTTTCGGAACTGCTCCAGGTTCTGGAACCTCTCGGTAAGTTGTAGTCGTGGGAGATGACTCTGAAGCACTTGACCTAATTTCCGCTAACAAATAGTTAGGAGAAAGATGCAGCTGCAGGAGGAAGTAGGACAAACATATCGTTTCTTCCTCTTCCTTTCAAAGGTTTGGAGTTGATAATTTTAGGAAACCTTGACAAATCGTTCAAAATTGAGATATTAAAATACTATCATGTGAGGTGGTATTTATATCCCCTTATTTTTTTTACTACAAATCATCTCTAAATTATCTATAAATGATTTATGATATAAATTCCTAATGAAATCTATGGAGGGTTTATTGGATTGAGTAGTTGAGAGGATTTTATTTTTCCCTCAAATCCCTTGTTATTGAATTATACATTTGTACAAATTCTTCAAAATCTAAGCTTATTGTATTAATCATTTGTACAAATTCTCTAAAATACCAGCTTATTGGAAATTAAAGAGTTCAACAACAAAATCTATCAAATAGGATTTTGAGAGAATTGAGAGATAATTTATAAAAAAAAAAATTAATGAATACAAATACCAACTCTTATGATGGTATTTGAAGTTTTATTTAAAAAAAAAACTTTTTAGTTTAATATTATAAAAATCAAAATTTTAAAATATATATATATATATATATATATATTAATTGAAAATCAAAATTGTTAACAAAAAAAATCAAAAAATTAACATTTCCAATATCATATTCTCATTTCAATAAAAAATAAAGTTTTTAAAAAAATTAACAAATATTATATATCATTTTTAATAAAAGATCTTAAATATCCTAAAATCCCCACTAAAATCCTCATTACTAAAATCACCATCAAAATTCTTAAAATCCATTTAAAATTCCATTAAATATAAATCCCTCCAAATCTTCTAAATACCTAATCCAATAAGATCCCCTATATTTTCCAATAAGGTAAGATTTTAAAAAGGAATCATAAATGACTAATCCAATAACATTCCATTTGAGATGATTTTGACAATTGATAGATCCAATAAGCTATGATTTTAAAACATTTCAAAGAATCATTAGTTCAATAAGAAGAGATTTGAACAAAAATTAAAATCATCCCAAATCACTAATCCATTATGCCTCCCTAAGTGTATTTTAAGATTATTAAATTTTGAACTATATGTGGACCATACTAAATATTCTATTATTAATAATTTTGTTCCAAAATATATTTATAATATCTTTCAATATCTTTTTGTTTTAAATATAAGTATATATATATATATATATATATACTAGATGACTTGTCCGCACCTTGTGCGGAATGAATGATTTTATCGAGAACTGTTTCATTTTATTTAGGACACAAACGGTTATTATTATTAGAAATTGTACAAATTTTAATATATCAATACTATAGTTATAAAAATAGAAGATGTAAGTCACTATAAAATCTACTATATTAATGGATAGAATATATTTATTTTTTGTTGAAATGTAATATTATTTATCAACAAAAGAAAAAAAATTGTTACAAGCTTGGTTTAGTCAAGAATGACCTTGCCGAAAGAGTAAAAACAGAGCTGCATGATAGTAAAAGCCTATCTATTAAGAAAACTTAGAAGGAGATAGCTCAGTTTGTGGTCTCAATCCAACGATCGAGGAGAGGATCGTCACCTCCTTCTTGCAGGCGGAGTGAATGGATAGAATATATTATTAGTTGTCTGTTTAATCTTCATTTGTTTCTTTTATATAGTAGAATTCTATAACAATTTTATTAACTTTTGGTAACTACTACCATAATTCAAGTGATAAAATATCAGCGTATATTTTATAAACGGAGAGTATAATTTAAAACATTAATTTATCTAAAGAAACGGAATTCGTGAAATATTCTTTGCGATCAAGTCCATATATTTGTTTCGTAGATTTTAAATAATCAATTTATACCATTTGATTAATTTTGGTATCTACTAAATATATAAGAAGCAATTGTACGAAACATAAATTTTTAATATAGAAGTTGTAAGAAATACATACAATCCGAAACATACACTTAAACATTCTTTTGTAAATAATTAAATATAATGCATCCTTTTAAGCGTACATAATATGATTTGATCCATATAAAATACCAAAGTATCACTTTAAATTAAAATAAATATTTAAGAAGTATAAATCCTCGTATTTTTTACAAATCATATTTGTGAATTTTATATCATCTAATTTAAAACCACACTTCTTGCTATATAGTTAAAATTTAATTATAATTCAGTCGCAAATTAAACCGTATTAATTACATATAAAATTATAATTCAATAATTTAAGATATTAAAACAGCTACTACATTAATTAAATATATGAAAGACTCCCAACAATACATATATCAAACAATTTCCAACTTTGGATTTAAATTTAAATTTCTAGAAAAAAATCTAAAGTATCTAAATATTACCAAAAACATATCTAACATTAATATTTTTTATTTATATACAAATAACTTTATAATTGACAGTCTATGCATCTTAGAAATCCTATATAAATTTGTTTCTAATTTTCTGAAATTCTCAATAAATAATAATGTTATGCAAATAACGTAGAATAATTATTAATAAGTTAAAACCCTTTGATGGACCTTAACTAAAACACAACGTCTTAAAACTATTACAAACGATAAGGAGGATTAAGGTTTGAAAATGATTCTCGTGACTTTGGTCCAGAGAGCCCTAAAAAGTAAAAGAACCAAAGATCTTCCGTTCTAAACCACACAAAAAAAATTATAGTATTGTAGTTGTTGAAAAGATACCACTCTTTCATTTAACTTCTTCCAACTCGGGATCAAATTCTATTTGAGGAATCAATTCGGAATCTTCGAGATGTGGAGTACATATGCCAAAAAAAATTATAAATAATTTATATACTATAGTTATAATTTTTTTACGGAAATAAAGAAATTAAGCAAAATATGTATGGAAAAATATATACTTACGTAAAGTATGATTGATTCTCCAAAACCTCAACACAACAATTGTTTCATAATTTCCAGTAGAGTGCTAAAATTCATGAAAATTCAATACATGAGGACCCTTAGCCAGATATTTTATGTATTTTCCACTATAATTATAATTTTTGATATCGTATTTGTCACAAAATATAAAAAGCGTAGAAATAGTTATAATTAAATTTAATCAATAATAAGCTGCAAGAGGTAGCTGATACTCCGAAGATTCACTGCAAGGACTTTTACTTCTTATTTTGAGAAATGGAAGCAAGCTTTGAGTGCAAACTTGAGGAAATACCTGTTAAGATATGTGTAGATATGTTCAAATATCTTACATATCTCATTCCATAATATGTGCATATCACTATTAATCACTTCCATCGTATAAGGAAGATTGTATATTGTAAACTAGGAAAGTAGGTTACACACCTTCTTGTATATATTCGGATTGTATGCCGTCAAAGCTGAATAAGAAACAACTTTACACATTCTAAGTTTCTTGACATGGTATCAGAGCTCTAGCCACATACAAAAGGCTTTAGTTCGATTCTCTTACTGATTTCTCATAGAAATCGATTCTTGATTCATAATCTCTTTTCCTTGACCTAGTTATTGTCTATTCTTTTCAAAGGCGATAACTGTTCTGAAATGGCAGATATTGTGAGGGTTGAAGCAACACGCAGAACCATCTCACCGTATGATCTCTCGACTGGAGATAACCCTGGATACGTGATTTCTCAACCAGCGTTGCGTGGCCCAAACTATGACGAATGGGCATCAAATGTTCGCATGGCGCTTAGAGCACGTAAGAAATTTGGCTTTGTAGATGGCATGATTGCTCAACCAACAGAGGAATCTGCAGACTATGAAGATTGGTGTGCCAACAATGCTTTGGTCATCACTTGGATCAAACTAACCATTGAACCGACTCTACGTTCGAATCTAACACATACGAAGAACGCGTCGGAGCTTTGGGAACACATACGTGTTCGATACTCTGTGAAAAACGGACAACGCGCTCAGCGTTTGAAGACTGAGCTTGCAACATGTCGTCAGAAAGGTATGGCTGTTGAAGCTTACTATGGCAAACTGATGCACCTGTGGACGTCCTTGAAGGATTACCAACAAGCCAAAACAATGGCCGAGGTGTTGAAGGAATGAGAAGAAGATAAGCTACATCAATTCCTTATGGGTCTTGATGAATCATTGTTTGGTGCTGTGAAGTCAAACCTGCTATCTCGATCTCCCCTGCCGACCTTGGATGAAGCGTACAATGCAGTAACACAGGATGAAGAGTCCAAACTTACAAGTCGTCTGCTGGAGGAGAAATCCACAGAAGTTAGCTTTGCAGTCCAAACTTCTTACCGAGGAAAATCAAACCTTGAAAACAAGAACAGAGCATCTGTTTGTACGCTCTGTGGAAGAAAAGGACATCTTGCAGAACAATGCTTCCGTAAGATTGGCTATCCGCCATGGTGGGGAGAGAGGCCACGCAACGATCAGCCCAAGTCCGTCACCACTGCTCAAACAGGACAGGCACGGGCGAATCATGTTGTCACAGTCGGCTCTGCATCTCCGTCTGCGGCGGTGAATTCAGTGATCTCCAACGCTGATCGTGTGGGCCTCAGTGGACTCAGTGACACACAGTGGAGATCTCTTGTTAATCTTCTGTCTGCACGAGAAATAACCAACGACAACAGACTCTCGGGTAAGTTCTCTCTAAACTCGTGGATTGTTGATTCAGGTGCTACAAATCATATGACTGGTTCGTTGGATTATCTTACTGAGTTGAACACGATGGAACCCGTGTTGATCAAACTTCCTGATGGTCGCATTACACACACGACGCAAAGAGGAACTGTTTGCTTAGGAACATATATTAGAGTACCGAATGTGTATTTTGTGGATGGTTTGAAGTGTCATCTGATTTCTGTCTCACAGTTGGCCCGAGAAAAGCGATGCGTCTTCCAGATAACTGATACTTTGTGTGTAATTCAGGACCGCATCACGAAATTGGTGTGGCTGAACAGAGGAATGGACTGTACTTTCTAATGGAGATGGAGGTATAAGAGATATGATTAGAGATACTCATCAATATTCGATTGTATTATATATGGAAGCTACAGTTATTGCATAAGCCCTAGATGCTTCCATTGTGTCTGTATATATTGTCACTCGTTGTACATTTGTGATATACAAGAAACATACATTCTATCATGGTATCAAGAGCATAACGATACTCATCATTTTTTTCTCTTCCTCTCGGCTGTCCACTTCCTCTCTTATTTTCTCTTCTCTGTCCTATACAATCCATCTCTTTCTTTAGTCTCCAATGGCGACACACAACACAGACGACATCATAAACACTAACACATCCGAGCAACTACTTCATGTTAACATGGTTAACATCACCAAGCTCACACCTCTCAATTACCTCACCTGGAAAAATCAGATCCACTCCCTGTTGGATGGATACGATCTCGCTGGGTACGTTGACGGATCAAAGCCATCGCCCTCGGCGTACATCACCGTCAACGACGTTGTCAGCCCCAATCAAGATCTCACGAAATGGAAACGCCAAGACAAGCTTATTTACAGCGGTCTTCTGGGCACCATCACACCAACAATCCAGCCTCTTGTCAACAACACAACCTCCAGTGCTGAGCTCTGGCGAACCGTTGCTGCGACCTACGCAAAGCCAAGCCGCGGTCATATACAGCAACTGAAACTCCAGTTGAAAAACACAGTCAAAGCTGACAAAACTATTGATGAATACCTGCAAGGTCTCACAACCCGGTTCGATCAGCTAGCACTTCTGGGAAAACCTGTCGACCATGAAGACAAGCTGGAATACATACTAGCAGGCTTACCCGAAGAATACAAGCCAGTGGTTGAACAAATCGAAGGCCGCGACATTCCTCCCACCATTATCGAAGTCCATGAGAAGCTGTTGACAAAAGAAGCCAAGCTCTTGTCAAATGTTACTGTCCTTCCTACAAACACACCAGCATCTGCGCATGTTGCCACGACTCGTTCTCGTCAGTTCAAACCGTCGCAGCAATCCAACAAGAACTGGCAGCAGACAAACACTTACACCAATCAGTCAAACCGCAGCGATAACCGCAATGATAATCGCACGACAAAAGGCTATCAGGGTAAGTGTCAACTTTGTGGTGTGTTTGGGCATAGTGCGAGGAGATGCTCACAGCTACAGCAGAATCACTCACCAGCCTCACCGTTCCGACCCTGGCAGCCCAGAGCAAACCTAGCGATCAACAACCCAACTCCGTCGGATGCGTGGCTGATGGACAGTGGTGCAACTCACCACATGACGAGCGATCTTCACAACTTGGCGATGCACAGCCCATACAAAGGTGACGATTCCGTATTGATTGGCGACGGTTCTGGTCTTCCAATTTCCCACACTGGTTCAGTTTCCCTCCTCTCTACACCCAAAAACATCACCTTAAACAATGTTCTCTGTGTTCCAAATATCCATAAAAATCTTATCTCAGTTTATAGACTTTGCAAAACTAATAATGTCTCTGTGGAATTCTTTCCTACTCACTTTCAGGTGAAGGAGCTGAACTCGGGGGTCCCCTTGGTCCAAGGCTTCCCCAATAATGAGCTGTACGAGTGGCCGGCATCTCCACAAACTCTCAAAGCCTTCTTCACCTCCACAACTCCAAAACTATTCATCACCGAAGCTAACGCTCACCTCTGGTACGTCTCTAACTGATCCAACTGAATACAGGCAGTTAATTGGGAGCCTTCAGTATCTCGCCTTCACGCGATTGGACATAGCATATGCGGTCAACAAGCTGTCACAATTCATACATCGCCCAACACAGGATCATTGGCAAGCAGCAAAGCGGATTATCCGATATCTAGCGGGTTCTCCAACACATGGCATCTTCTTCTCAAGGAAAAACACACTCGCCATTCACGCATTCTCGGACTCGGACTGGGCAGGCGACTCGGACGATTATCTGTCCACCAATGCGTATATCCTCTACATGGGCTCTCATCCAATCTCGTGGAGCTCGAAGAAACAGACTGGCGTTGCAAGGTCATCAAGGAGGCAGAATATCGCGCTGTGGCAAACACATCGGCTGAGATAAGATGGGTATGTAATCTGCTCACCGAACTTGGGATTTCCTTAACACTGCCTCCTGTTGTCTTTTGCGACAATGTTGGTGTAGTATCCCCAAACCTGGATACTAACCCCACCCTAAACGTTTGGGCAGTTTATGGAACCGTAAGGCCGAACACACGATCAAGTAAGATCAATGAGAGTGTTCCAAGGTCTTAAAGAAGCTAAGCTCACCTGAAAGGCAGCTCAGCTAAGAAGAAACGAGCTGAACCAAGAGTGTTCAGCTGAAACGAGCTGAACAGTCCAGCTGGTCAGCTAGGTCAGCTGGCAACCAGCTCAACCCAGCTAGCTTGAGTGTTCAAGTGTTGGGTCAGCTGGTCAGCTAGTGACACTAGCTGACCAAGGGGTGCAAAGGCGAATGGACACCAATGAAGGATTGTGTCCATTCGGCCAACCTTTGCAACCCTTCTCCTTGGGCGGTTATGGGGCGAATTGGAGGCTATAAATAGACCTCCAAGAGGCCATTTTCGTCATCTATCTTCATGGGGAAAATCCCAGAAACTCCTAAGGCAAAGGCCACACAAAATCAAGAGAGAAAAAGGGTGATTTTGGCCGGAATGTCTATGGACATTGGCCGGTTGTTATTGGCGAGTTTAGGAGAGTTTTCTAATGAGAAAGAAGGCTGGGAATCAAGTGGAATTGCCCAGAAAAAGATTGAAGATCAGATTGAAGATTTGAAGAAAATTCCCGGCAACCGTCCGTGGGTCGTTCACGGACGACCGCGGGTCGCGCACGGTCGACCGCGGGTCGTTCACGGACGACCGCGGGTCATACACGGTCGACCGCGGGTCGTCACGAACGACCGTAACCGTCACGGACGAACACGGACGTGCACGGACGAACGCGGATGGTGCTCGGGCGAACGTGGGTCATGTGCGGACGACCGCGGGACGTTTCTGGTCGACCGCGGGTCACAAACGGACGACCGTGACCGTTCACGAACGGTCGTGTCCATTCGCGGACAGTCGCGTCCGTTCACGGACGACCGTGGGACGATCACGGACGACCGCGGGTTGTTTCCGGATGACCACGGGTCACGTACTGACGACCGCGGGTCGATTACGTATGTCCGCGGGATGATACGAACGACCGCGGGTCGATCACGTACGTCCGCGAGACGATACGGACGACCGCGGGTCGATTACGTATGTCCGCGGGATGATACGAACGACCGCGGGTCGATCACGTACGTCCGCGGGACGATACGGACGACCGCGGGTCGATCACGTACGTCCGCGGGACGATACGGACGACCGCGGGTCGATCACGTACGTCCGTGGGACGATACGGACGACCGCGGGTCGATCACGTACGTCCGCAGGACGATACGGATGCACGCGGGCCGTACACGGACACACGCGGGTCGTGACGGACGACCGTAACCGTTCACGGACAGTCGTGTCCGTTCACGAACGGTCGTGTCCGTTCACGAACAGTCGCGTCCGTTCACGGACGACCGCGATGGTCACACGGATGGCCTTACGGATGTCCGTGACGAACGTACGGATGAACATATGGACGAACGCGTACGGCCGCGGAACGCGATACGGTCGTGGATCCAGGAACGGTCGGGACGCGGATCGGCCTTATGATCATTCTTGAAAAAAAGGAAACAAGGACGAAGCCGGAAAGGAATGGTGGTCAAAGGAAAGAACATGAAGACCTCTTTTGTACTCGGTCATGTGGGGATGGTTGGTTGAATGACTAAGTACAAAGGGGGCGTGTTCTAGGAGTTGTTGAACGGATGAGCTAAGCTGAACACGGAGCTAGCTTCACACCGGATTCACCAAAGGCTAAGGTACACATTCCAGAACTCTTCTATTGTTCTAAAGAATGAATAGAGCTGAATAGGAGAACGGAATAAGTTGAAAGAAACAAACTAAGTAAAATACTTAGGATGTTAGAATGGTTAATTATGAACTGTACCTCGAAAGGGTTTTAAAGAAACCAAATAAGGTCGTATGAGGTTAACGGGTGAATCGTTCCTTAGAAGGACGATATAGATGGTTAAGTAGTATTTCCGCTGCGTATTGATTAAGTATGAAGGATCTAGGACTAGAAGTCCATAAGAGATCCGAGGAATACTTAATCTTAAAGAAAATTTTAACAAGGACGTATTTTCGAACTGGGTTCGATAGTGGCAATCCGTCCCGGCCCTATGGCCGGGAGGGGTCTTGTCAAGTTGGTATCAGAGCGGAGTTATTTCCTAGGACGATGCTCTTTCAATTGGTGACTTGCTAAGGCAAGTGCATCAAGGATGGCACTTAGTCTTGGGCAGGCTTTGAGATCAAGTCCAATGGGAAGTACTTTTCAGCTGATTATGGGGTCAGTTGGAGGGTCGTATGTTCTAGCCGAGTATGGGCTCGGTTGGGAGATTAGTTCCCGGATTTGGATCAAGGTCGCAAGACGGTGTCGGGGTGAACCGGAAGGCACAATCACGGGAAGGTGGTTGGCCAAACCGGGAGGGACCTGGGGTGAACCGGAGGGTGCAATCACGAGAAGTGTTTGGCCTAACCGGGAAGGACCTAAAGGGGATGGAATCAGTTGGGGCTGACAACCAATCCTCTAGGGAACCGCACCGAAAAGTACCACTTGCAGAAACAACGGAAGCGCACTTTGGAAGTGTAGAAAGCAAGTAAGGTATGTGCGAAGTGCAACGGCGGGGACATAGGAGCCTAAAGCTGATTGCAAGATAGGGGAAGGAAGGTGACAATGAAAGACCGCTGATTGCTTCCATTGTAAAAAGCAGTAATCAGAAGTAAGACGTGGGGGGGTGAAAGTCGAACGGTAAAGGCTAAGCGCTAACCGAAGACACCACGGGTTTACGAACTGATTAGGGACATTGGCGTGGCCGAGTCCTTTAGTGCAATTGCTGGTCGGTCACTGAACTCCACTTCTTCGAATGTATTCTGGGAATTACATTTGGGGGAAAAGGGTTAGGTTGCTTGCATTTGGAATGCGTAAGGACCTTAACCGAGGTCGAGTCCTGGAGGGAACAAAGGCCTGAGGTCGAGTCCTACATGGAACGAAAGACCTGATTATGATCTAGTAAGAGATTTACTAAGATCGGGAAATTAAGATCAAGTCTGTAAGGATTGTGATCAGGATTTGACTAAGTCTAAGACAAGACAAAAATCAGGGAAATGATTAAGTCTTGACGGACCAAGGTCAATGGGAAATGGAAAGGTTCATTAAGTTCGAACGGGGTAAAAACCTTGAGTCGGATTCGGGGACGAATCCCTTTCAAGGGGGGTAGACTTGTAGTATCCCCAAACCTGGATACTAACCCCACCCTAAACGTTTGGGCAGTTTATGGAACCGTAAGGCCGAACACACGATCAAGTAAGATCAATGAGAGTGTTCCAAGTTCTTAAAGAAGCTAAGCTCACCTGAAAGGCAGCTCAGCTAAGAAGAAACGAGCTGAACCAAGAGTGTTCAGCTGAAACGAGCTGAACAGTCCAGCTGGTCAGCTGGCAACCAGCTCAACCCAGCTAGCTTGAGTGTTCAAGTGTTGGGTCAGCTGGTCAGCTAGTGACACTAGCTGACCAAGGGGTGCAATGGCGAATGGACACCAATGAAGGATTGTGTCCATTCGGCCAACCTTTGCAACCCTTCTCCTTGGGCGGTTATGGGGCGAATTGGAGGCTATAAATAGACCTCCAAGAGGCCATTTATCTTCATGGGGAAAATCCCAGAAACTCCTAAGGCAAAGGCCACACAAAATCAAGAGAGAAAAAGGTGATTTTGGCCGGAATGTCTATGGACATTGGCCGGTTGTTATTGGCGAGTTTAGGAGAGTTTTCTAATGAGAAAGAAGGCTGGGAATCAAGTGGAATTGCCCAGAAAAAGATTGAAGATCAGATTGAAGATTTGAAGAAAATTCCCGGCAACCGTCCGTGGGTCGTTCACGGACGACCGCGGGTCGCGCACGGTCGACCGCGGGTCGTTCACGGACGACCGCGGGTCGTACACGGTCGACCGCGGGTCGTCACGAACGACCGTAACCGTCACGGACGAACACGGACGTGCACGGACGAACGCGGATGGTGCTCGGGCGAACGTGGGTCGTGTGCGGACGACCGCGGGACGTTTCTGGTCGACCGCGGGTCACAAACGGACGACCGTGACCGTTCACGAACGGTCGTGTCCATTCGCGGACAGTCGCGTCCGTTCACGGACGACCGTGGGACGATCACAGACGACCGCGGGTTGTTTCCGGATGACCACGGGTCACGTACTGACGACCGCGGGTCGATTACGTATGTCCGCGGGATGATACGAACGACCGCGGGTCGATCACGTACGTCCGCGGGACGATACAGACGACCGCGGGTCGATTACGTATGTCCGCGGGATGATACGAACGACCGCAGGTTGATCACGTACGTCCGCGGGACGATACGGACGACCGCGGGTCGATCACGTACGTCCGCGGGACGATACAGACGACCGCGGGTCGATCACGTACGTCCGTGGGACGATACGGACGACCGCGGGTCGATCACGTACGTCCGCAGGACGATACGGATGCACGCGGGCCGTACACGGACACACGCGGGTCGTGACGGACGACCGTAACCGTTCACGGACAGTCGTGTCCGTTCACGAACGGTCGTGTCCGTTCACGAACAGTCGCGTCCGTTCACGGACGACCGCGATGGTCACACGGATGGCCTTACGGATGTCCGTGACGAACGTACGGATGAACATATGGACGAACGCGTACGGCCGCGGAACGCGATACGGTCGTGGATCCAGGAACGGTCGGGACGCGGATCGGCCTTATGATCATTCTTGAAAAAAAGGAAACAAGGACGAAGCCGGAAAGGAATGGTGGTCAAAGGAAAGAACATGAAGACCTCTTTTGTACTCGGTCATGTGGGGATGGTTGGTTGAATGACTAAGTACAAAGGGGGCGTGTTCTAGGAGTTGTTGAACGGATGAGCTAAGCTGAACACGGAGCTAGCTTCACACCGGATTCACCAAAGGCTAAGGTACACATTCCAGAACTCTTCTATTGTTCTAAAGAATGAATAGAGCTGAATAGGAGAACGGAATAAGTTGAAAGAAACAAACTAAGTAAAATACTTAGGATGTTAGAATGGTTAATTATGAACCGTACCTCGAAAGGGTTTTAAAGAAACCAAATAAGGTCGTATGAGGTTAACGGGTGAATCGTTCCTTAGAAGGACGATATAGATGGTTAAGTAGTATTTCCGCTGCGTATTGATTAAGTATGAAGGATCTAGGACTAGAAGTCCATAAGAGATCCGAGGAATACTTAATCTTAAAGAAAATTTTAACAAGGACGTATTTTCGAATTGGGTTCGATAGTGGCAATCCGTCCCGGCCCTATGGCCGGGAGGGGTCTTGTCAGTTGGGGCAACATTCCTTTGTGCCAATCCGATCTTTCACTCTTGGATGAAACACATTGCGATCGACTATCACTTCGTTCGCGGACAAGTTAGGCAGGGAGCGCTTCGTGTGGCCCATATCAACACAAGAGATCAACTAGCTGACGCATTAACAAAACCTCTCCAACGAGCACAATTTCTGTTACTACGAGACAAGATTGGAGTAGCTTCAGCACCTCCATCTTGAGGGAGCGTATAAGAGATATGATTAGAGATACTCATCAATATTCGATTGTATTATATATGGAAGCTACAGTTATTGCATAAGCCCTAGATGCTTCCATTGTGTCTGTATATATTGTCACTCGTTGTACATTTGTGATATACAAGAAACATACATTCTATCAGGAGGCTGTAGCGGCTGTGCAATGCTTGGATAAGAGTTCGTCTGAAGTATGGCTTTTCAAGTTTTAGCTTTGCAGGGATAACGACAGAGAGTCTTTTCAAGTTTTAGCTTTGCAGGGATAACGACAGAGAGTCCTTTGTCAATAGGACAAACTCTCAGCTCCTCCAATGGCATTTATGAATTGGGTTTCTTCAGTCCTAATGACTCCCAAAATCAGTATGTCGGAATCTGGTACAAGGGTATCATCCCCCGGGTGGTTGTGTGGGTGGCCAATAGAGAAAAGCCTGTTACAGACTTCACGGCAAATCTAGCTATCAACAGCAATGGAAGTCTTCTCTTATTTAATGGTAAACATGGTGTTGTCTGGTCCATCGGAGAAGCTTCTGCATCTAACGGGTCTCGTGCAGAGCTTTCAGACGCCGGAAATCTTATTGTCATAGACAATGTTTCGGGCAGAACTATATGGGATAGCTTTGAGCATCTTAGTGATTCTATGCTCCCTTTGTCGTCCATGATGTATAATCTCGCCACAGGTGAGAAGCGTGTGTTGACTTCTTGGAAAAATTACACTGATCCATCGCCTGGTCACTTTGTGCTTCAGATGACACCGCAAGTACCAACACAGGTGTATACTATGAGAGGCTCAACGCGTTATTGGAGAAGCGGTCCATGGGCTAAAACAAGGTTCGCCGGGATACCAGCAATGGATGTGGCATATGCAAGTCCATTCAGCCTTCAGCAGGATGCAAACGGGTCAGGATCCTTCACTTATCTTGAAACAAGACTTCGTTCACGTATTATGCTAACACCACAGGGATCAGTGAGGATTTATTGGCATAGTGGGAATGACTGGATATTAAAATATGATGCTCTACTCAATTCATGCGATATTTATGGTGTATGTGGACCTTTCGGGTTTTGTGTACCTCCAAAGTGTGAATGCTTGAAAGGGTTTGTACCAAAATACATTAAGGAGTGGAAAAGAGGAAACTGGACTGGTGGTTGTGTGAGACGTACCGAGCTACTCTGTCATGGAAAATCTACTGGCAATGATGTAAACGTCTTCCATTCTATTGCCAACATAAAACCACCAGATTCTTACGAACTTGCAAGTGCAGAAAATCCCATCCTTTCGGCTGAAGATTGTCACCAAATTTGCCTCCACTCTCTTTCATTAATGGTATAGGGTGCTTAGTGTGGAGCCAGCAGCTAATAGACGTGGTGCAATTTCCTGCGGGAGGAGAGCTTCTTTCCATTCGTCTTGCACGTTCTGAACTAGGTACGGCTTACAAGATAACACGAAAGATCTTCAACTCTGTTGATAGTATTATCTTATTGATTAATTTTTTTTTTTTTTTTTTGAAATACCTCAGGTGGAAACAATCGCAAGATTACCGTTGCTGCTAGTGTTGTAAGCCTTTTTCTTTTTGTTTTATTGGGTTCTGCTGCGTATGGTTTCTGGAGATACAGAATGAAACATAAAGGTACAAACTGACGATCTTACTATCTCCCAAATTATATCTTCTTATTTATACTAACACTCTGATGCCGTTATTTTGTATTCTTGAAACTCAAGTTTCAGCTGATATATCAAAGAATGGTTCACAAGATGCCTGGAGAAACAATCTGGAACCACAAGATGTGGAAGGTTTAAACTTTATTGAGATGAATGCCATTCAAACTGCCACCAATAATTTCAGTTTCTCAAATAAACTCGGACAAGGTGGATTTGGCTCAGTTTACAAGGTTGAAGAGTTTTCATCCTGTGCCCTTTTGTATTCTCTTGTATGTTCTCACTGACTTTGTGCAATCTGTTTCAGGGAAAGCTGCAAGATGGGAAAGAAATTGCTGTAAAACGGCTTTCTAGCAGCTCCGGACAGGGCAAAGAGGAGTTCATGAATGAATTAGTTCTCATCTCAAAACTACAACACAAAAACTTAGTTCGGATTTTGGGATGTTGCATTGAAGGAGAAGAGAGGCTATTGATTTATGAGTTCATGTTGAACAGAAGCCTTGATACTTTTCTCTTTGGTGGGTCTCTTCTTGTCTCATTCCTTTCCCATTAGAGTTTTTCTCTTTTGACTTTTTTTTTCTGATGGTTGTTACACTGTATTATTTCTTAGATTCAAGAAAGAGGCTTGAGATTGATTGGCTAAAGAGATTTGATATTATTCAAGGCATTGCGCGTGGACTTCTCTATCTCCATCGCGACTCGTGCCTCAAGGTTATTCACAGAGATCTGAAAGTTAGCAATATTCTTTTGGATGAGAAGATGAACCCAAAAATATCAGATTTTGGATTGGCTCGAATGTATCAGGGAACCGAATATCAGGACAACACTCGCAGGGTTGTAGGAACTCTGTAAGACTGACTTCAAAAAACGCTTAACAAGATTCATAGTCATAGTGTTAAACAGTTTTTTTTTATGTTTGGACAGTGGATATATGGCTCCTGAGTATGCATGGAGTGGGATGTTCTCTGAGAAGTCAGACATCTACAGCTTCGGAGTGCTGTTGTTGGAAATCATCAGTGGAGAGAAGATCTCAAGATTCAGCTATGGCGAAGAAGGAAAAACCCTGCTTGCTTATGTAAGTAATACTTCAGGTTTACATACACTTGCAAGTATTTCAAAAGTTTCTTGCTCTGATTAAACTAAACAAACAGGCCTGGGAATCTTGGCGTGAAACTGGAGGAGTTGATCTTTTGGATAAATATGTTGCTGATTCATGTCGCCATCAGAAGTTGAGAGATGTGTTCAGATTGGTTTGATCTGTGTTCAGCACCAACCTGCAGACAGACCCAACACACTTGAGTTGCTGTCTATGCTCACTACAACATCAGATCTTCCATCACCAAAACAACCTACGTTTGTAGTGCACACGAGAGATGAAGAATCCTTGTCTAAGGGTTTGATCACTGTCAATGAGATGACACAAACTGTGATCCTTGGGCGTTAAGAAACGAATGCTTGATTGGAAATTTGTGGAATTCAAAGTGTGGCGGTGGATTCTTTTCTTGTATCAAATTTTGTTTTCAAAACTGACGATAACTTATCATTTTCCCTCCTTTTAATATTCTGAAGTAGGTGTGTGAGTTTGTTAGGGCTCTTCTCCACTAGGACTGATTTATGGTTCTCAATTTCGTCTAAGAGCATTTATAATTGAATCCGAAATCTAAACCCAAACCTGGTTCAAAACCGATTTGATTCTAGAGAAATACCCAAATAGGTAAAGTTAGGTATTTTGGATATTAGAACTTTCAGGGTTATCGAAAAGAGGGTTCAACACTCTGAAATTTTTCTCTCTAGCAAAACTCTTTTTCAGATCTAGTATGCCGGTCTTCTCCGGTCTACGGCGAATCTCACCGAGCTGTGAGAAGACCTCCCACCTTGCTTTCTTCCTTTGGTCTCCAGCGACGGGATAGGCGTGTGCCAGTGGTGGCGGATGCAACCTCTCTCCTCTATGCGATATTGTGGCGTGGTGTTATAGAAATAATGTAACAAGAGATTAGTAACGATAAAACATAACCGATATTCGTAAAACACAAGTTCAAACTCACTTGCAGAAAATCTAACGAGAGAAGAGATTCTCAAACACTGTGAGCTATATGAGTAATGCAGAGACAGAGATTCAGAGAAGTGTTTAGCCAACAGATTTCTTATTCATTCCATCGATACCTTACAGCCTTATAAACATAAAGTTGCTAAGATAGCGATAACACCAACACCCTAACAGAAAGATATGAAAAGATATATCCTAATAAGATAAAACCAACATAAAGATAACACTAAAACACCAAAGATAACACCAAAATAAATCGATATTGCCACGTCACTTTGTCAATTTCAAACAGAAGTTTCCCTCTCTTTTTCCCATAACAAATCTCCCTCCTTCGAAGAACCTTGACTTCAAGGTTCAAATGCTGGAAACTTCTGCTTTAAATCAAAGAGAAACTCCCACGGTTCTTCCTCCTCTGCTTCGCCTGTCCATTTGACCAATACTTTAGTCGCATCTTGACCTTGTCGATTGACCATCTTCCTCTCCAAAATTTTCTCAGGTTCCTTGTGCAAGACGTCATGAACAATAGATGGTAAATCGTGAGAAGTTGGCACACTCCCTACGACCAGCTTCAGCTGCGAGATATGAAAGACAGGATGCACTTGTGATGTAGATGGTAATGCTAACTTGTACGCAACTTTACCGCATCTATCCACAATTTTTTAGGGGCCAAAGAACTTAGGTGCAAGTTTCTGGTTTGCCCTTAAGACCACTGAGCTCTGGCGATAGGGCTGTAGCTTTACGTAGACGAAATCAACAATCTGCAGCTCGCGATCGGTCCTATGTTGGTTCAGAAACTGCTGCATCCTGTGTTGTGCTCTGAGAAGATGGAACTTGAGCAACAGCAGCATGTTTTCCCGATCTTGAAGGCACTTGGCGACTACTGCCACACGCGATTCTCCGGGTAAATATGGCAGATGTTGAGGTGGAGATTGTCCATAAACAAATTCATATGGAGTCGTCTTGATTGATGTATGAAAATTGGTGTTGTACCAAAATTCAGCAAGAGGCAACCATTTACTCCACAAATGCGGTTGATCACTGTACATACACCTGAGATATGTCTCCAAACATCTGTTCACCACCTCTGTCTGTCTGTCAGTTTGAGGATGGTACGCACTTGACAACTTCAGAGAAACCCCTTGTAGCGAGAAGAGCTCCTGCCAAAAATCGCTGAGGAAAACCGAGTCTCTATCGCTTACTATCGATTTTGGGAAACCATGGAGCCTAAACACATTATCGAGAAAGACCTAAGCAACCGACGCAGACGTATACGGATGAGATAAGGCCATAAAATGAGCAGCCTTGCTCAAACGATCCACTACAACGAGTATGATTGTCTTTCCGAAAGAATCAGGCAGCCCATCAATAAAATCCATGGACAAGTCAGTCCACACAGTCTCCGGTATTGGCAACGGTTGGAGTAACCCGGTGAAGTTGCCGTATCGTATTTGCACTGTTGGCAAACATTGCAACTTCGTATGAAAGATTGAATGTATTTCGTCATACCTTTCCAATAGAACATGCCCTTGACACGCTGATGCGTCGCGTCCCTGCCCGAATGTCCTCCAACTCCCGAACTATGGAGCCACTCCAAGATCGTATTTCTTAAGCTCACAACCTCTGGAACAACTAGCTTCCCCTTCCTTCGCAAAATGTCCTGAAACCATGTAAAGTGTTTATTTGACCGCAGATCTTCTTTTAACTCCTTTATCCAGCTCTTCATGACCGCGTCTTCAACATAACTCGACTGTATCTACTTTAACAAATCACACTCTAGCACCGTTAAAGCCATTTGAAGAATCTCATAACTCTCCACTCGTGATAAGGCATCAGCGACGACATTATCTTTACCCTGCCGATATTGTATCTCATAGTCGAATTCAAGGAGCTTAGGTAACCATTGTTGTTGAATGGGTGTATTTGATATATCATGGTTTTTACCGGTTTTATGCCATGATATAGTTGTGTTTTTAGTGTCTTTTGTGTTCTTTTAGAGTCTTTTACAGGTATAATCAGGTTTGGAGCTGAATTGGAGATAATGGAGCATTTTGGAGATTTTTGGAGTGTTTGGCCGAGAGATAGAGTTCACTGTCCGAAACAGAGAAAGGTGTCGATCGTTGCATGCCTAGCATCGATCGATGCACCAGCGAGATGGGCCAAAAACTCGGCGGTTTAGAAGAATCAAGATATTGCACTTTGATCCAGAAGTTCCTGATATTTACAAAGAAGCCCCTGGCCGAGATTATGCCTATATAATAGAGTTTTTAGTATTTTAATTAGATACGCTTGACATTACGCTTTTATAATTAAGAGCAGAGGATTTTAGAGCTTTTGGGGCTGATCTGAACCTATTACTTCATCTGTATTTGGAGAAGATTTCGAACCCCTTTTACTCTTATTCTTTTATGCAATTTATTCATCATATGATTATGTTTTCATTATCTATGTCTGAGTAGATTCCTTGTTAGGTCTAGGGTTTCTCACATAGGATTTCATGACTTGCTAGACTTGTTCAAATTCAGTTAAGGATTCAAACTATATATGTTCTTCAATTTAAGTGTGCTTAAAGCTAGTTCTAACCTGATCAATTAGAATCTAGATCTTAGGTTGCTAAATACGTCACGGAAGTGGGATTTAGGAATCTGAACTAATTAAATTGGGCAATTAAACTTTGCGCAAACGGAAGTTTGGTTTAGGATAATTGTGAACATATCAAACTTGGGATTAATGCTAGTTTAATATGTTAGTTCTCGCAAACGAAAGTTTGGTTTGCTGCACTTAGACTTAGAGAATTATCGCAAAGGAATTTGGTTAATTCTATTTCTGTGTTTTGAGTTCTAGAACTGTGCTTAATTAGATCCTTGCTGAATGAACTGTCTGCTTGTCTGATTTCCTGAGAATACCCTAGGCTTGACGCTTTTAGTTTATTGCTTCCACAACCGTTAATCTCTGCTACTGATTTACTTTCTCGCACCGCTTTTAATTCAATTACATTGATTTCTTTCTAGTATTAGTCTCTACTGTTATGATCTATTGAGACCAAGTGTCCCTGTGGATTCGATAACCCTATATACTACTTTGACATTGCTGTTCACTTGCAGTTTAGAATAGGGTAAAACTTTGAACCTATCAAGTTTTTGGCGCCGTTGCTGGGGACTCTTAGAGTCTTCGATAGGACCGAACTTAGGGTTTCTACTAGAAATTTTTCTTTTTGTTTCTGCTTTTTCGTTTTGTTTTTATATTTTACTAACTTTTTCTCTGTTTCTTTCTGTCGCAGGTACGACTTTCGCCTTGCGTCGATCGTTGCATCCCTTGCGTCGATCGTCACTAGGCGAATCTGAGATTGAATCGATCGTTGCACTGATAGCATCGATCGTTGCTGGACGATTACAGACAGTTTATGCCAACGCAGAAAACTCGAAGTAATCCGAACTCGAGCTTGCTTAATCTCGGACTAGAGGAACTTGGACGTCTAGAAAGGACTATCAGAAGAGAAAAGAGAGAGAGAATGGTACGAGAACGTCTGATCTTGATACCAGATGCTGAAGGTGTTGGGAATGTCCTGAAATCTACCGTACTATCTCTAGAAAGTATGATAAGTGTCGAGATCAGACATAAGTCATAAATACTGGGTGATCATGATGACTTGCTAGAGCCCGCTCATGATCTATAAGTTTAGGACTTATTACCAGTATTGTATGATCCCTAAGGGTCACACACCATAGCTAACGGGAAAGTTAACAAGGAATTAATACGGTAAGATGCAAGGCATTTACTGTATTTGTACAGAGAATTGGGCTAGACAAAATACAGCCTTTTGTCTGATTTGGGCCTTGGGCCCAAAAGCCTAATGAGCCATTAGTTTAATTACTTGGGCCCATATAAGGAAGAGGAGAGGCGCAGGAAGCCCTAGTGGTCTGCGATTTTCTGAGCTCCAGCCGTCCTCTCTCTTTCTCTCTCTCTCTGTTGATTCCGAGCTTGGTCTAGCAGCCTGATTCGTAGCTTCTAAGCGTGTGGATACCTAGGAGGAGCCGGTGATAATCAGCTCTAACTGATCTCTTCATTCCCTTGATCAATCCGCTGCAACATAAGGTAATGAATCTGATCTGTTTATGATTCAATTGCAAATCACCTAGATCCTAGATGATTATGTGCTAGGTTGTAACCTGTGAATTACACCATTGAACCAACATAATCCTTCAGTGGTATCAGAGCCTAGGTCGTTAGGTTTTTGCTGTTTGGATCATATTTAGGTTGTTTTAATGTTAAGAATCGAATTTGACTTAAGAAATTTGATTAGAACTTGTAAAACCCTAATATGAAATCGTATGTATCAATCGCTTTTGACATAATCGCTTTTGACTTTGTTTCAATAATAAGACCTTCGCTTGTTGACTTTTGGATCGTAAGAATGATCAATTATTGAATTGAATTAGTGATCGATTATGTCATGATAGGTTTGTCAATAATCAGAATCGTTTTGTCCATAAGTGATTGTCTTGATCTTAATGTGAACGTGACAATTTTGTTTTGGAAAAGTCAAAATCTCTTATTGAAGATATTATAAGAATCGATTTGTTAAGGTTTGTTAAGGATCATGATTTTGTCTTATCTGAATGTCATAAATCGAATTGATAAGTCAAAAGCAATTATCGATTTGGAAAAGTCAAAATCAATCATTGAATAATTATGGTTCAAGCGGTTAACCAAATCGCGGTTTGCTAGAAATTATTTAATACAATTGGTATTATTTAATTTCTGGTTAAACCGGATTTAAATTCAAAATTGAATTTTAACCTAAACCGAAGGCTGGTCTAAGTTTGATTTGGTTGGACTAAATAATTTAGAGCTGGTCTGGTTTAGTAAATAACCAGTTGGATTTAGTAGTTAATTTGGTCTTGGACCAGAATTAATGAACCGACTCGGTTATGTCAAATTATTGGGCCAATTGGAATTCTGTGGTCTTGGGCCAAGAATTGGGCCTATAATTTGTGACCCAACCGAAAACTTTAATAAAATATTAAATTAGAAATTTCTATTTTTAGCATGTTTCTAAATTTAGAAAGTTTCTAAAATAAGTAAGTTTCCCAAAATAGTAATATTCTATTTTTGGAAAGAAAACCTAAAATCCTCAAAACCAATATCAAGCTTGGATGTCTTGCCCAATCTTGTCAGCTACTTAACGCTTATTCAATTACAGATATGGCTTACAGTGTGAGGTGTCTGTTTTTGCGTAAGTAAAGTAGTATATAGTCACTAATTTCATTGGGAGTCCCAGACTTTAGTGATTATTTGGCTGTAAGAGATTGGTTTTCTTGACTGGGCCATCGGGAGTCCCGGGCCTTGAGACATCTGGTGAATTGGGCCTTGGGCCCAATCCACAACCGAGAGTTATATGGATATAACTAGCTGTGTGTATGCTTACCAAGTAAAGCTACTTCTGGGTGACGGCCAGTGGCCCACTTTGGATTTAGCTGAACATGGGTCTCGGAATCATTGCATTCTTATGAGGTTAAACAAAGAAATTTTGAATGCAATGCGAGTTTTCTTATAAGTTATTAAGATTACTCTTTTATGAACTAAATGACTAAAACTCTATTGTCTCATAATTTCAGCTATGTCAAGCACAACAACACAAAACACTTTCTCGATCCGGTCTGCCCTTGAGAAGGACAAACTGAACGGATCAAACTTCCTGAACTGGTCCAGGAACCTGAGACTTGTGCTCAGGCAGGAGAAGAAGGCTTATGTCCTTGAAAGAGTTCTCTCTCTTAGACCTTCGAATAATGCCGCACAAGCTGTGAAGAATGCTTGGGATACGCATTCTTCAGATGCTAATGACGTGGTTTGCCTTATGTTGGCGACAATGGCTCCCGAACTGCAGATGCAGTGGGAAGGCCTGACTTGTCCCATGGAACTGATGGCAAACCTGAAAGCGTTGTTTCAGGAGCAGGCTCGTACAGAGAGATTCCAAACTGTAAAGAATCTCTTGGACTGTAAAATGGCTAAGGATGCAGCAGTGAGTCCACATGTTCTGAAAATGATGGGTTATCTCGATCATTTGACTAGACTCGACTGTCCTATAAGCCAAGAGCTTGCTTGTGATATCGTTCTGCAGTCTCTTACTCCTGCATATGACCAGTTCATCTTGAACTATAATATGCATGGGTTGATAAAGACTTTGCCTGAGCTACATGGTATGCTCAAGACTGCAGAACCTAATCTGAAGAAGGCCAAGGAACCGTCTGTACTCATGGTGCAGAAGGGCAAGGGTTTCAAGAAATCCGCTGCAGACAAGGGAAAGGGCAAGGCAGTCAACACTGAAAAGGCCAAGCCCAAGCCCGTGTCTAAAGCTGGGCCTTCTGATATCTGCCACTTTTGCAAAGAGGCAGGGCATTATCGCAGGGACTGTAAGAAATACCAGGAAAGTCTGAAGAAGAAGAAGAAGTCCTTGGAGACTACTGCTTCAGGTATTTTTGTTATTGAAGTAAATACTACTACTTCTGATAATACCACTTGGGTATTAGATACTGGATGTGGGGCTCATATTTGTACTAATATGCAGGCACTCAGCAACAGTAGAAGGTTGAAGCAAGGGCAAGTAGAGTTGCGGGTTGGCAATGGAGCGAAGGTTCCAGCACTGGCCGTTGGCACTTACTTGTTGTCTTTACCTTCTGGATTGATTTTAGAACTTGAGAATTGCTATTTTGTACCTGCTATAAGCAGAAATATCATTTCGGTTTCATTATTGGATTTGCAAGGATTTGATTTTTCTATTAAGAATAAATTGTGTTACTTTAATCTCAATAATATGTTCTATGGCTGTGCCCCTCTTATTAATGGGCTGTACATGCTGGATCAATCTGCTCCAGTATATAACATTAATACAAAACGGTTCAAATCTAACGAAGAAAATGAAACGTTTCTCTGGCATTGTCGTTTGGGGCACATTAGTGAGAAACGCGTCAAGAGGCTCCATTCAAATGGACTCTTGGGCTCATTTGACTTTGAGTCTTGTGAGCAATGCGAATCTTGCCTAATGGGCAAAATGACACGGGCCCCTTTTAATAAACCCACAGAAAGGGCCAGTGAACTATTGGGCCTGGTACACACTGATGTGTGTGGCCCAATGTCCACAAATGCTAGAGGAAACTATCAGTACTTCATTACATTCACTGATGATTTCAGTAGATATGGATATGTCTACTTGATGAAACATAAGTTGGAAACCTTTGAGAAGTTCAAAGAATTCCAGAATGAAGTACAGAACCAGCTTGGTAAAAGTATTAAGGCTCTTCGGTCGGACCGAGGAGGAGAATACTTGAGCCAGGAATTCCGTGATCATCTGAGTGAGTGTGGGATCATCTCCCAACTCACACCTCCTGGAACACCTCAGTGGAATGGTGTGTCTGAGAGAAGGAATCGGACATTGTTAGATATGGTCCGATCCATGATGAGTCACACAGACCTTCCTATATCCCTTTGGGGATATGCTTTGCTGACCGCAACGTTCACACTGAACAGAGTTCCATCAAAAGCAGTAGCAAAGACACCATATGAGTTATGGACTGGAAAAGCTCCAGCAATGTCTTTTCTCAGAATTTGGGGTTGTGAAGCCTATGTCAAAAGATTAATCTCAGACAAGCTTATCTGACAAATGCTACTTCATTGGTTATCCTAGGGATACCAAGGCTTATTACTTCTATCTGCGATCCGAGAACAAGATCTTTGTTGCTCGGGATTGTACTTTTCTTGAGAGGGAATTTCTCTCTAAGAAAGATAGTGGGAGTAAGGTACAACTTGATGAAATTCAAGAAGGACAGGAACCTGTTCAACCTAATGAGGAAGAACAGCAGGATGAATTACATGAAGTTGTAATAGAATCTGAACCTGCAGTACCTGAAGTTCGAAGATCCGGAAGGATCCGTCACGAACCCGATAGATATCAGGGATTCCTCGTGACTAATTGCCATGATCTTTTGATCATTGACGGTGATGAACCCTCGAACTTTGCAGAAGCCATGATGGGCCCTGACTCCTTAAAGTGGCGTGAAGCCACTGAATCCGAGATGGATTCCATGTCTGTCAACCGAGTGTTTTCACTGGTTGATTTACCCGCTGGTGCAAAATCCATCGAGTGTAAATGGATCTTCAAGAAGAAGATTGACATGGATGGAAATGTCCAGATTTACAAGGCCAGGTTGGTGGCAAAAGGTTTCAAGCAAATTCATGGTATAGACTATGATGAAACCTATTCACCAGTGGCCATGATGAAATCAATTCGGATTCTCCTAGCAACTGCCGCTTATTATGATTATGAGATTTGGCAGATGGATGTGAAAACCGCCTTCCTGAATGGAATCTTGGAGGAGGATGTGTACATGACACAGCCTGACGGTTACATTGATCCTAAGAATGCTGGGAAAGTATGCAAGCTTCACAAATCCATTTATGGATTGAAGCAAGCATCGAGGAGTTGGAATCTTCGTTTTGATGAAGCAATAAAGAACTTTGACTTCATCAGAAACAAAGAGGAACAATGTGTGTATAAGAAAACTAGTGGGAGCAAAGTGGCGTTTCTTATCCTATATGTCGATGACATATTGCTTCTTGGAAATGATATTCCAATGCTGAAGTCTGTTAAAGACTGGCTGGGAAGTTGCTTTTCCATGAAGGACATGGGTGAAGCCGCGTATGTTCTTGGAATCCGAATCTTTAGAGACAGATCTAAAAGGATGATTGGACTTTGTCAAGATTCTTATATAGACAAAATCCTGCATCGATTCGGAATGGATAAATCCAAGAAAGGATTCACGCCAATGATACATGGTGCTACACTAAGCAAGGATCAGTGTCCAAAAACACCTGATGAGCTTAAGCGCATGAGTAGGATTCCTTATGCTTCGGCTATAGGATCTATCATGTATGCCATGATCTGTACTCGTCCTGATGTTGCTTATGCACTTAGCATGACGAGTAGGTACCAGTCTAATCCAGGTGAGAATCACTGGATTGCCGTAAAGAATATCCTGAAGTATTTGAGGAATACTAAGGACAAATTCTTGGTTTACGGAGGAAGTGAAGTGCTTGAAATGAGTGGATTCACGGATGCAAGTTTTCAAACAGATAAAGATGATTTCCGGTCACAGTCTGGTTACATCTTCTGTCTGAATGGCGGTGCAGTAAGTTGGAAGAGCTCCAAGCAGAGCACCGTGGCAGATTCCACAACTGAAGCTGAATACATCGCTGCTTCGGAAGCTGCGAAGGAAGGAGTTTGGATAAGGAACTTCTTGATTGAACTCGGTGTATTCCCAAATGCCACTGAGCCTCTAGCACTGTATTGTGACAACAATGGTGCAATTGCTCAAGCCAAGGAACCGAGACATCATCAGAAATCCAAACATATTATGAGAAGGTATCACCTGATTCGTGATATAGTGAATAGAGGTGAAGTGATGGTCAGCAGAGTTCCCACTGATGAGAACGTGGCTGACCCGTTAACAAAGCCACTCCCGAGACCTAAGAACGAGTTGCATACTGCTGCTGTAGGAATTAGAGATATTCAAATGTAATCTCTTGTTGAGTGGGAGTTGTGAGGGCTTTATTTAGTTATTTTGATTGGTTCATGTAAACATTTTTAAATGTTAATGAAATTTTTATTTCTGGATTATTTTTAACTGTGATATAAAATAATCGTTCCAAAATGATTCATGTCATTATATATGGGCCATCGAAGTACATGAGTAGACTTGATCCTGAAACCCCATGTTTAACGAAATGACATAAATCATAGTGTCCATAGTCGAAGGTTGTTGAAAAAGGGTCACACACCATAGCTAACGGGAAAGTTAACAAGGAATTAATACGGTAAGATGCAAGGCATTTACTGTATTTGTACAAAGAATTGGGCTAGACAAAATACAGCCTTTTGTCTGATTTGGGCCTTGGGCCCAAAAGCCTAATGAGCCATTAGTTTAATTACTTGGGCCCATATAAGGAAGAGGAGAGGCGCAGGAAGCCCTAGTGGTCTGCGATTTTCTGAGCTCCAGCCGTCCTCTCTCTTTCTCTCTCTCTCTGTTGATTCCGAGCTTGGTCTAGCAGCCTGATTCGTAGCTTCTAAGCGTGTGGATACCTAGGAGGAGCCGGTGATAATCAGCTCTAACTGATCTCTTCATTCCCTTGATCAATCCGCTGCAACATATGGTAATGAATCTGATCTGTTTATGATTCAATTGCAAATCACCTAGATCCTAGATGATTATGTGCTAGGTTGTAACCTGTGAATTACACCATTGAACCAACATAATCCTTCAGAAGGTACCCTGAGGGACCGAGATAACAACCCGTACAATGCTGCTGGGCATCGGGTTGATGCTGAAGGGAATGTCATCCCTGATCCTCCTGAGCAACAGCAACATGAGCTGAACCAAAACCAGGGTCAAGGACAGGCCCAAGGTAGAGAGATGGTGGTTCATGAGAGGACACTAGCTGACTACAACAGACCTGATGAGTTTCATGCAAACCGAGCAGCTCTAGTGCTTCCTGCTTTTGAGAGGAATGGTTTTGAGGTGAAGACCATCTACTACCAGCTGATGAGACAGATTGCTTTTCATGGTCTTCAAGCAGAGCAGCCTATGGATCACATTGACAAGTTTGAGGACATAGTCACTGGCATGAAGTATGAAGGAGTATGCCCGGACTATCTGTTCCTTAAGCTATTTCCGCACAGTCTTGCTGGAGACGCTAGTGCATGGCTGAGACAACTGGCACCTGGTCAGTATACTACTTGGGCAGCCTTAAAGAGTGAGTTCCTGCGTCACTTTTATGATGATGCGCGCTCAGATCAGTCCAGACAGGACATACTCACTTTTTCCCAAGGAGCTGTGGAGCCCTTGAAGACTGCCTGGATGAGATTTAAACAGTATCAGCGTGACTGTCCACACCATGGATTCACAGAAGTACAGCTGATTGGTATCTTCTTCAGAGGCATAGATCTCCCTTATCAGACTGCGCTGGATAATTCCAGTAATGCTAATTTCAACACCAGGACTCCTACACAAGCTAAGCAGTTGATTGAGAACCTGATTGGCAGCAACAGTTGCAAGACAATGGATGAAAGGAGGAAGAAATCTGGTGGAACTGTAGAGAATTCTGATATAACTAATATAAGATCCAGATTGGACACAGTCTACAATCTCCTGACAAGTAAGAAAGCTGTCCACTTTGCCCAAGATGTAGAGGTGATTCAGACTGAGGAAGAAACTCAGGAAGAAGATGTGAATTTCATAGGAGGTTCTGGTTTCCAAGGTAATAGATTTAGTAATCAACAGGGGAACAGATTCTCCAATGGAGGACAGACTGGTGGTTTTCAAAAGACCTATGGACAAGGTACTCAGAGAACCTATGGATCTACATCCTATCAGACTCCTCCTGCACCTACAGCCCATGAGAGCAAAATGGAGGCAATGATGGAACAACTGATTGAGAGTCAGACCAAGATTTCTGTGGACTGCAACAAGAAGTTGGACGCTGTCTATGAAGACCTCAATGGGAAGTTTGAGTCTATGAGCACTCACTTGAAGCAGTTGGACACTCAGGTGAACCAGATGTCCAGCTCACTGAAGGGAAAAGGAGTGGCATACACTCATGTTAAGGCCTGGTCTGTGTACATTAATGATGGATCTCACCTAGGTGAAAGATTTGAGCTAAGTACAGCTGAGTTGGTGACAGAACAAGAATTTTCGGATATTTGTGAAAAACTCTCGGGTGAAATCTGCTGCAGTGCGTCGACCGATGCAACATCTGTGCCGATCGATACACCAGTCGGGATGGCAACGATCGACACACCTTTAGTGTCGGTCGTTGCAGGGCGTGAACAGACAGATCTGTCGGATGATAATGGCATAGATGCTGACTTGGAGCTTGATCGCCTATTCAATGGAGCCTCTGAGATTACTCAACAGGAGATCTACGAACAGATTTTTAGACAACACTCCTCTGTGTCTGAAGTGATTAGGCAAGAGATTGAAGAACTGAAGAAACTAGAGGAGATTGGTGAAGAATTGGAAGAAATTCCAACTTCTGATGATCCACCTTATCATCCATGTGTGCAGAGGTACTTAAACAAGATGTTGCCTCTAGATGATGATCTGAAAGACTGGGTGATAATAGTTCCTCAACATATTAGTGATGTTCTGCTAACTAAGATCCCGAAGAAGCTGCCTGATCCTGGAGTCTTTGTGATGGATTTTTCTATCAGTAATCTAAATGGCCAGTTCAGATTTAGCATTAAGAGTAACTTAGGTGAAGAACTAGATAATGAATCCGAATCAATTAGTTATTCTAACATTCCTTCTAACCTAACAAGAGATCTACTCAGACATATCAATCATCACAAAAGACATAATCGGAATAGATATCATATAATAAATCCAAAAGAGTAAGAACAGGGGTTCGAAATCTCCTCTCTCTCGAGAACAAGTGTAACGCCCCTTTCCCATTCTCCGCTGACCGTCGAGTTGACCGGTCAACAATCAAACAAGAACATGACCGATCGAGCCCGAACAAGTCGAACGGGAAAAGTTCGTCACAGGACGAAGCCAAAGATAGTTCGGTTTGAGACAAAGGCTCGCGCCAATCTGTCTTTGACCTCGCTATCCTCATAATATCCATAGTACAAACAGTACTACTTGCACTACTTCAATGAGTTGTGTCGGTTCGGACTTAAACCTCATATCAGGGAAACAATTTTATTTTTAAGTAATCAAACGTCGAATTCAACGTTTAACGGGTTTTACAAACAATCATCAATATAAACAATCAAAATCATAAAAAGGCGCAGCTGCCGAACCGAAAATAAAAAATCCAAAACCACGAATCAAAACCCGTCACAAGCAACCCGAAGCTACACCGAGGACCTCTCGCGTCCGTCACTGCTAAACCTGAAAAACACAAAATGAGTCTAATGAGCGATCTAAGATCACCCAGTGAATCGGCTCCCCACTAACGGCTTCTAGGCTAACTATAGTCTACAGATTCCCGCCCAAAACCCAAAATAACAAGCAACAGAAATAAACGGTCGATCACGCACTCCCACGTCGTGATAAACTCACACACAAGCAATAGCCAAAATAAAGAGAGTTAAGGAAATTGAAGGCACTGCGGCACATGTCCTCGATTAGACTCGGTCTATCTACGCGCGATAAAAGAATAAAGAAACAACACTGGGCCCTACGATCTCGGTAACTTCCACGGGTTTACATCGTCACCTATATAGTAACTAACCCACGACTCCTATACGTGCACACTAGGTCCCACGTATAGGACACCGTTCTCCGTACATCGATACGCGGTGATTCCTGTTACCCCCGGTAACCTGAGTTTCCATGTGATCCGGCCCTAGGACATGACCCCGTGTTCTACGAATCACACACCTACCGGCGTCACCCGGTAGGTTAACATCATAACCAGAATCACCACGACCTGATTAGGTAAAACCCGAGGATCCAATCGGGTCGGAAGTACTGGAACGTAAATAAAAACCTAGGCTTGCGGAATCTAACGCACCCTAGAGTCCTAGTGCAGAAATGTAAACACGCAGACTCGCTGGGACTCTAGCACAGATCACGCAATCAACAATAATAAATTCCCAACCCATTCCGCAAGCCACTACACTACTACCGCTCTGACTAGGTAAGATACCTAGTCAGCACCCGCTAACTTACTCGGTCCCGTGACCGGAGTAAGTGTCTGCAATAACTGCTCGACCCAACACCGAGCAGTCTAATAAACCTGCACACAAAGCTTCACACAACCACGCAATAACAAGCAATCACAATCAATCACACAATCACCATGAGCAGACCTATTAGGGTTTCTAAGTCTTTTAGTCCGTATTATTAACTGCTACCTTGGGTTAGCGGATTGCTAACCCGTAGACGGTTCCCAACTCACACTACTTCCTTTAATTAACGATTCTTAATATCTTTTGGTAACTCCTCGATCCGTCGGTTTAGAGTTAGTAAACTTACTAACTCCCCGACGTCTCATTATTAATTAATTAAGTTCATTACCCATTCCCGCTATTAAACCTAAAACCCGATCCCGTTACATTATTCTATATGTTTGTTTAGGTTATCTCATATTTTAATAGTGTCTTAATTCATGTATATTGATTCATTAACTATCGTTCTTATACAATATAAATGCATATACGGTCCTATGCAATGGTCTATATGAATGCATCACACAATCATTACTAGCAACCTAACGGCACACAATCGATTAACCTTTTAATTCCTTAAAACCCTAACATGCTTTATCGATCCTATCCGGTTTATCATTTAAACGTCCAATTATTCATTAATTACTATTCAGATTCATTAATTAACGGGTATGCATCCTAATACTACGGTTTAGTAATTCTCGGTCTATATGTAACTAAGGGTTTGTGAGCCGACTCACAGTGAAGTAGTCGCAGAATGACGGCTTGGTGCGAATGTGAATCCCGAGATATCTGACATGAATCCCGAACTTCCGAACCTCGAACTCTGAACCCCGAGCACACCTGAATTATTGAACCACTGAACCAATGAAGTAAACCGAACCAATTTCCCCCAAATAAACCAGTTTGATTAAACCGGTTTGAGATTGAACCGTTGACCGGTTCAACTCACTTTGACCCGGTTTATTCAACCTCAAACCAACTCCAATTTCAAATCAAACCAAACCACCAAACCCCTTGAAGAACCGGCTGAACTTTGGCGGCAGAGAAGCTTCCCGGCGGCGACACTCCGGCGTTGACCGGCGGCGGCGGTGGCGTTGACCGCGGCGGAGGCTACTTTTTCGGCGACTTCCGACGGCGAACCACCCACCAATCTGCTCATAATCACCAGATCTACCCACTCATAACCTCAAAATATCCAAATCTGATGAAGAAAAGAGAAATCCAACAAACCCTAAGATGCGGTTGCTCCTTCGCCGGATTCCGGCGAACTCCGACGGAGGCGGCCACAAGGGAAGGGCGGCGGTTGTAGCTGAGGAAGAGAGGGTTCTATAGGGCTTGACAGAGAGTGATTTGGGTTTAAGATGGAAGAGTTATAGCTTTTCTTGTGGTAGAAGGTATTAAAGTCTCAAGAACAAACCAAGAACATTCCTTGAAAATTCATGAGGTTAAATGAGTTTTCTGGGTTATTTGATGCATGTTCTTGAGTGGAAGAGAGAAGAGAGATCGAGAGAGAGCTTGAACCGGTGAGAAAATAGAGGAGAGGAGGAAAAGCGCCGGCGGCGACTTCCTCCGGCGACTCTCCGGCGGCCCTCCGGTGGTGCTGAGGCGGCTAACCGGCGGCGGTTGAAGAGGAGGACAAGGTAAGCTCAGTGGTACAGGTGGTTTGGAGAGACTTGACTTAGATCACAAGATGTGGGGTTTCTTGTTCTTCAAGTTATGAAGAACAAGTTAGGGTTCTTGATATTTCTTGGGAGATTCAAGAGATAAGATGATTTTCTGGGTTTCTTTGGTGCATGAAGGTTGAGTGTGAGAGGGAGTGTCGAGAGAGAGAGCTAAGAAGCTAGGGAGAAAGTGGTTAGATGCATTCAATTGATTAGATGGCCATTTGCATGCAATTAGATTCAAAGAACTTCATGCATGCATGCATGCATAACATGGATAGGTGGCGACCTGGGGAGTGAACACCTGTCCCCCTGGTGATTTTTTTGTCCCAAAAACTATGATTAATCATCATTAATCAGCCACTAATCTCCCTTTCTTCCATTGCTCGGTTTTGACGGTTTTCGGGTTTAATATTTTAGAACGTCTCTAGATTATCCCATAAATCCCCAAACCTCCATAATAAGATTCTCCATGATATTTGATGAATTTATCATTTTGAATCACTCCGTTCGGGCTTACGTAGCTCCCGTTATGAATTTTTGAAGTTTCTTCGGTTTTGTCGGTGTCCATCCCGACAAGCCGTAAAACATGTTCCGTTCTGATTCTTCCAATTCTGGTCTTGTTAATATTCTTTATGTTGAAATATGAAAATATTCGGCCCGTCTCGACTTCCGTCTCAAACTTTGGTAAAATGGTAATTTTACCCCTGACTTTGGTAAAATGACAATTTTACCCCTGGTTGACTTTCTGCTGCCCGTTGACCGTATTTTTGATACGGGGTATCACAACAAGACCAGCCCCAAATCTCCTAATCTAATAGAATAATCTCCAGAATCAAACTTCGCCTCCACAATGGTTGTAAAACCTAATTAATAGTCTAAAACACGATTTGGACTTTCTTGTAATTATGAAAAACTTCTGGGCTGGATTGCAAATCTTCAAAATCTTCATTAATCGGTCAAATCCTTCTGCTCGCGAACCGTGTCGACCGATACCTAGGTGGTGTCGATCGACACCAAATTCAGATGATCATATCAACTCTTCTGCAATCGCACGAGTGCTCTATAAAGCTCCAGAATGCGCCATAATGTCCAAGTAAGCTCCAAACGTGGTAAAACCTGTAAAGTACCTGAAAGGACTCAAAAGACTCTATAAAAGACTCGATTATGTACATATATCATGGCTCAAAACACCTAAAAACCATGATATATCAACTAGCTGATGTATAATTCGGCTTCGCTCCTGCATCATTTTTTTAAAGGTAAAATTCTTTTGCTCACGACTGTTGGTCGTTGAGATGCCCATCATGTGCCTTGCGTTTTCTACAGATGTGCTTTCTCGTACAAGCGCCCCAACAATAAACATTGTCTTACTGACTGTGGCTGGAACATCCGAACATGCATTTGTGTGTATGTACGCAGCCCGGCCAGGTAAGCCTTAGCCAAGTAATCCTCCGATAGATTAACTCTGGTCCGTATCAGCTCGAACTTCCCATGGAACTCAACAATGCCTTCCGTCTCATGCAATTGTTTGAGATCAGCTATCAGATCATCTAAGATCTCGTCAAACCTTTCCAACAACAAGGATTTATATGCCAACCAATCAGAAATCACGTGATCGGTCAGTTCGGATTGCACAATTGATTGATGCCATGTAGCTGCCAAATCATCAAAGTGAATTGACGCAATCCCCACCTTCAAATCCTCCAGTGTGTGATCAATAGAGAAGAACTGATCAACCTTAAACAGCCACTCTTTGACCTTATCCCCATTGAACCGCGTAAAATCCAACTTTGTCAACCGTGTGACGCCGGAGTACGACGACCCTGGGTTCGTGCGCCCCTTGCCCGAGTCTGATGAATGACCCTGACCACCAGAGCATGTTCGCATACGAGCTTCACTGTTAACATCTCCTGAACCAGATGAATCGCGAGCATTGGAGATCAGTTTGATTGCCTCAAACATATCTGCGATGCTTTTATCCAGTTTCTTGTTCTGAGTAGCCAACTGAACCGCTACAGACGCTTCAATCCGCGACCCCACAGCTTCTTCTACTTCACGCACCAATGTTTCCTTCTCCTTCAATGCTAATTAAGCCCTTGTTTCAGCCATTGAATCTGAGGAAAGACAGTACTCTGATACCTTTGTTATAGAAATAACGTAACAAGAGATTAGTAACGATAGAACAGAACCGACGTTCGTAAAACACAGGTTCCAACTCACTTGCAGAGAATCTAACGAGAGAAGAGATTCCCAAACACTATGAGCTATATGAGTAATGCAGAGATAGAGATTCAGAGAAGTGTTTAGCCAAAGATTTCTTATTCATTCCATCGATACCTAACAACCTTATAAACATAAAGTTGTTAAGATATCAATAACACCAACACCCTAACAGAAAGATATGAAAATATATATCCTAACAATAAGATAATACCGACAATAAGATATAACCAAAATACCAAAGATAACACTAAAATAAATCGATATTTCCATGTCACTTTGTCAATTCCAAACAGAAGTTTCCCTCTCTTTTTCCCATAACACGTGGATTCTGGCGTTTTGGGTCGCTGCAGAAGCTTCGAGTCTCGGAGACTCTGAAGACCGTGCGGTGGCGGTGGTCTCTGCTCATGGATAATGGAAGCCAATCTGGAATTTTGGAGGTGAGTTGAAGGGAGCTAGAGTTTCAGTTCTCTTTGTTAGATAGGTGGGTTAGCGTCGGCTGTCGAGTGTGTTTTCGGCGATGGCGGTTGTATTCGTACGGGATGTCGGTTCTCCAAGGCATAGCTATCAACTTGTTGAAGGCGGAACCCCCCTTGACTGGATCGAGGTTTTTTTGTTCGTGCGCGGTGATGGTGAATTATGTTGGCGGAGTATCAACAACGGTCGGGGAGGGAAGCTTGAGAGTCGGATCCTTTTATGGGTTTGGCGGTTGGGGCCATAGGACAACTCTGAGTGGAAGGAGGCTGGAGGAAGCTTCGCCGGTGATGGCTCCAGTGAGCGGATACGGACAATCCGTTCCACTTGGTCAGATTCAGCAGAATTTTGCTCTCTTCCCTTGTCTGTCGGAGCTCGAAGCTCTTCGCTTCTTGTGTCTTTTTCCTTCATTCATACTTCTATTTCTTTTGATTCTGAGTTGTATTGCTCTTAGCCTAGTCTATTTTTCAGATTCACCGGATTTTGGCCAAAACCTCTGGCATGTAACACTGTTTCAATTCTCGGTTTACAGTATTCTGAGTTGTATTGTTTTATTATTAATATATATTATAAAAAGTATTTTGGATATTAGATAATACTTTATCCGAACCGAAGCCTAAACTATTACCCAAAATTCATAGTTAATTAAACCATTAATTTTTAAAATCTAATTTCATGTCATTTGGATATTATCAAGTATTTTTAGGAGTTTGGATAGTTTTTATATTGAGACTTTCGTTTATATCAAATACTTTCAAGTACTTTCAAATATTTTTGGATAGTTCGTATAATTTTTTTTTTGCCGGCCAAACTGTTTTATTAAATTGAAATATCTAAAGATACATATTATTGTATAAAGGACACACAAGTATGGAAAAGTGAAAAGAAAGATGGAGTTGCTAATGCCTTCCTAGCAAGGAAATCCGCACATGTGTTTCCCTTCCGATTCTGGTGAGTGAAAACCACATTGTTGAACATATTAGCCTATGCACGAATGGTGGTAATGTAGTGCTTCAGTTTTAGGTGTACCGGACACCATTGATTTGTCGTATAATGTTGTAACAATCACCTTCGAAAACCACATTTCTGAAACCGTAAAACCAAGAGGCTTGTAGAGCCCTTATCAGTGCAGAGCATTCCTCGATGTAGGGCGTCCTTGAAATTTACCCATTCCCATTCCAAAAACACACCTAGAGATGAACGTATTATCCAGCCAAGACCGGAATTATGAGAACCTTGGTGATGAGAAGCGTCATAGTTTCATTTTACCCAATCAAGTGGAGGAGGTTTCCACAAAGACTCTCGAGTAGATCCATGCGATGCAAGATACCGTGTTGAAATTTGCTTCGTGGTCCGAGTCTATATTTTAATCCAATTGTTAACGTCCTTCGTTGTTCTCTTCCATGTATCTTCCGCAGAAAGTAGCTTATTGCCAAAAGAGTTCAGTGCGAGCTTTCCAGAGATGCCACATGATCCATACTAGATTGACTTTTTGTCATCTGGACGCTGAGTACTGGTGGTCATGTTCACAATGAATTCAATATTTTCCTCCAAGGACTTTGATGTTTATGTTAACATGTTTGAATGTAAACCAACCACCCTCCAAGTTGATGTTGCATAGGGGCAGTCGAATACAAGATGTTTTTTGGTCTCCACTATACTACAACAGCGAGGGCAATCATCATTTTGAGTCACATGACGTCTCCGAAGGTTAGCCTTGACAGCAAGAGCACCAGAGACTATCCTCCAGAAAAAGTACCTTAATTTTTGTGGAATGGAGGCAGACCAAATAGCCTTTGATAGAGTGACGCTGTTGTACTGTTTTGATCTGTCATGGGCTTCCATAATATCCTCAGATTTTGCATAATGATAACCCGACTTGACAAATAAAGTGCAAGAATGTATATAAGGCCATATGATTGAGTCTTTCATAGGCCACAACGAGAGAAAGAGTTTACGAATGAGATTGTGATCATCGTGTTCAATAAGGTCACACATCTCTTCGTCTGACCACTGCCTAGTTGAAATATAAATTATGTCGACATTCGAGCTTTGGATTGTGTAAGGAAAAAAGTCTGGTCACACGAGGAGGCATTGTTGGGAGCCAAGGCTCCTAAATAAGAGTTGATCTTCCATCCCCAATGGAGTATTGTAGACCTTTGACTAACAATTCATTCCCAAAACATAAAGATTGCCAACCATATGTTGGCCTAGTGCCTTATGATTGGAGTATATGTGTATAAGGCCATATGATTGAGTCTTTCGTAGGCCACAACGAGAGAAAGAGTTAAAGAATGGTTGCGTTCTTAAAATAGTCGTTTTGAAGAACTCGATAGAGTAAGCATTGTTTCATGTGATACAACTTCCAAATTTTCTTTGCTAATAAAGCCTGTTTAAAGAGTTGTAGATCCCGAAAACCTAAGCCACCCTGTTGTTTAGAGAAACACATTTTCTTCCAGGAGACCCAAGACATTTTCCGTCTTCCATTTGTCATTCCCCACCAATACTATAAAAGTAGACTATTGATATCAGAACATAATTCATGTGGTAGCTTGAAGCAATTTATTGAGTAAACATGCATAGCAAAACCCACAAATTTGATCATAATCTCCTTCCCAGCTTGCGAGAGGAATTTGTTTCGCCATCCAGTTTTTTTCCGAGAGACGTTATCCTTTATAAAGGCAAACATATATTTCTTCTTCTTACTAAATTGTTCCGGCAAACCAAGGTATTTACCCCCTACCTCGACATTGTCAATTGTCAGTACTTGTTGTACTTCATGCCGCTTATGATCATATACTCGTGTACAAAAAGTAATTGCAGATTTTTCAAAGTTGATCATCTTCCCAGACGCTTCTTCATAGCTCTTGCATATAATTTACAAACATCTATTGTTTGTAGTATCTGCTTTAGTAAAAAATAATGAGTCGTCCGCAAAAAGCAAGTGAAAATTGGTGGTCCGCCAAGTTAACCTGATGGGATGTAGAAGGCTATTATGGATAGCCGTATTGATGAGAGAGCTCGAAGCATCTGCACAAAGAATAAATAAATAAGGGGAGATATGAACCCCCTATCTTATTCCATGACTTGGTTCAAAAAATCGTATGGACTCCCGTTAATCAAGGTCGAGAAAGTGACCGTAGTAACACATGACATTATTCAGCCAATCTAAATCTCTGAGAAACCCTTCTTCCGCATCACTTCCTCCAAACATTTTCATTCTATCTGATCATAGGCTTTGCTGATATCAGTTTTAACAGCCATGTATGAATTAGAACATCATCTTCATGTTTTCAAAGAGTAAAAAACTTCAGGTGCCATCAAAACATTATCTATAATCTTGCGGCCCGGGATGAATGATGCTTGCTCCTCTGAAACCACATTATGTGATATAGTTTTCAGACGGTTCGAAAGGATCTTTGCAATGACCTTATAAAGGACAAAGCAATAGGTCTCAAGTCTTTCATATTCCGGACTTGATCCGTTTTAGGTATCAAGCAAAGGTTCGTATGGGTAAAGTCATCCGACACGATCCCCGTACAGAAGAATTCACGGATCTCCATAGTAACTGAACTACCAACAACATCCCAATACGTTTGGTAAAAGCTCACCGTAAACCCGTTTGGTGCAGGAGCTTTGAACCACCAATGGAGAAAATAACCATTTTAACTTCTTCATTTGAGACATCTTTGGTGAGATAGTCATTCATTTCTGACGTTGATGACTCAATGTTAGATAAAATAGACTATATCTTCTTTGATCCCACTAATGAAAACATCTCTACAATAGCGTTTTGCTTCCCTCGCTATGTCTTTATTTCCTGAGAATTCATCACCCTCATCATTCCAAATGGATAGTAAACGGTTTCAAACCCTCATGTTCTTAGTTGTAGCAAAAAAAGAAGTGTGTGGCGGTCTCCATGTGTTAACCAGTGAACTTTATACTCTTATCATGCCAATATTGTTCCTCCTATTTGTAAGCTTGTAGTAAGTCCTTACGCATATTATGGATTTGATCCAACGAGACCAAAGAGTTGGAGTGTGCCGCATCTATTTGTGTAGTTAATGAATTGATTTTCTTTGCGGAGTTTGTCTCACTGCGTTTCTTGTAATCGGAAATCTTGTGGCGACAATTGCGAGTTCGATTCGTCAACGGTATAGCCATAGGAGGAAGATCAGACGACCACAATCGTTTCACCACCTCTCTAAAATCCTCATGTTCACACAGCCGGCTATCAAAACGAAACTATTTCTTACCATATTCTGTATGTTTCCGAATTTGAACAATAGCAGGACGGTGATCAAATTCTACCATCTCAAGATATATAACATTTGAAGCCGGAAATTTTGCGGGCCATTCATCATTTCATATAATTATTATTTTGATTTTCTTTCAATAGTTTTGGATAGTTTTTCCCTCGATTTCAGGATGATTTTTACACAATCCGAACCGAATCCAATCTGCAATTAAAAATATCTAAATAAAGGGCTAGGGTACCAAAACTCAGAAAAATCGATGCAAACCCGAAAGTCCATCCAGGGGCGATCTATTTGGGGTGGAGGGAGGCATGTGTCCCCGGTAGATTTAAATAAATTTTAAGAAGAGTAAATAAATCATAAATAGAGTGAGTAACAAAAAAGAGCACTTCTGAAATATGTATTATATATTAAAAGGCACTTTAAGGATCTAGAGTAGTTTTGCACTATACACTACTATTTAAATCCACTTATACCCTTTTGATTTTGTTTTAAAGCAATGGATAAATGATTTATGGTGATAAAAAATTATTGTAAGAGCAAGTGCAATGGTAATACTTGCACAAAGGTTCTTAAAAAATATTTTAATAATTTTTTTTTTCGGATCAAAAAAAAAAAAAACGGACCAATCATAAGGCGACACGTGGCATGAACAGTTAAGAGGCGGTCCTTATATAAGAAATTTAAGCATCCGGTTGTTAATTTTGTGTGGGATCTACGTGAGACCCACACAATATTTTATAATTTATTTTTTAAGAACCGGCGCTAAGACCATCTCCAATGTATTCCTCTATCTTTACCTCTAAAATAGAGGAACTCTATAATAGAGGTGGGTTTTGCTCCAATGTATTACTCTATATTTTCCTCTAAAAAGGAATATTCTCTCTAATATTCTTTTTTATTTTACTAATAATACTTTTTATTTATAAAAGTTACAATTTAACCCATTTATTTTATTTTTACAATTATAAAATGATAATATTATTTAAATTATATATTAGTTATTAAAATATTATAATTTATAATTTATTAATTTTATATTGTTAGTTATTAAAATATTAGTATTTAATTATTTTGGTCATAAATAAAAGTATTTGAAAGTTAATGGACTGATTTGTAAATTAAAAAGTTCACCTCTATTATAGAGGTAAAAATAGAGTTCCTCTATATATAGAGGAAAAAATAGAGATCTCTATTTTAGAGGTGAAAATAGAGGTGAGTTGGAGTAGATTTGCCTCTAAACTCTATTTTAGAGGCAAATATAGAGGTGGGTTGGAGATGCCCTAAAGACTTGCGATAATACTCCATTGCACTTGCTCTAAACCTAAATAATAAAGAGGACTGGTCGGCTGGATTTGAAAATGGGAAAAGAAAAAAGCAAATCTTGTGGTGTAGGAAGTACGAATAGGAAGGAGGGGGAAATTAGTTTGTATTTTAATTTTGGTCCTTCAATTTTGTACTGATGACTTAAAGTCTTAAATCTCGTGGCTTAAATGTTTTTGCTTTTTCTTAATCTTACATTTCTCTCACATCCTCTCTTTATTACTTCAATAGGAGAGAACCCGCGCAAATGCGCGAATTTATTTTAATTTGTGAATATTTTAAATATTTTAAATATTTTAGATTTAAAATTAATATGTTTTTATTTATTTAAATAAAATTGTCTTTTTGTTATCTTAATAATCACATGAAAAAAATGCACTAATAAGCATATTTTCTTTTAATTTATGTTTTAAATAATATGATTTTGTATTTTTGATTTATTATCAATCATTTTATACATTTTTTTATAAATTTTTATTTTGTATGGATCATCCTTCTGTATATTTTTACACATCATTTTATAAATAATTTTTTGTATTACCATAACTTTTTATGCTTATCATTTTGTATATTTATTTCATTTTGTTATTTTTTTTTCTCTATTTTTATCATATTTTATTTTTGCTAATTATAACTTCAATTATTTATTTAATATATATTTAACAGTTTTTTAGTTATAAGTTTTTTTCATTCGTTCTAAACAATTTTAATATAATATTCTAGTTTTGATCTCCTAATTTATTCTTTTAATTTATATTTAATTAATTATTTCGTATTTGTGAAATTAATAAATCATGTAATATAATAATTTAAATGTTATATAATATAACATTTATATGTTTAAAATATTTAATGATTAAATTTCGATTTTATTTATTTTATATTTATATTTCAGTAGTTTTTAATAATTGATTGAAATTAAATAGTTTAAATATGTTGATGATGTGAAATTTTTTTTTTAGAGTGGACCAAAAAGGGGAGGTTGACGTGTCAACGCAGGAGAGCCTCTCCTTCTTCTTTTATTTGAAGAAGAGAACCCGCGCAAATGCGTAGATTTTACTTAAATTTATAGATATTTAATTTATTTTTATTTATTTTAAGTATCAATATTTTTATATGTTTTTAATTTATAAATTTGTATTTTTATAATTATAATGATATTTAGAAGAAAATATGTGTTAATATACGATTATTAATTTAATTTGCTTTATAAATAAATGTTTTAAATTATCAATTTTAATGAATATTTTTGTTAAATTTTATTTCCTTCAACCTTTTATCATATTTTTATTTACTTATAAAATATTTAAAATATTCATTCTTGTTTTTTTATATATTTTCATTCATCAAACTCTTAAATTTTAGTTTACATTCGTAGTATTCTAATAGTTTTAGTTATCATTTTAAATTTAGTTAATTTATATATATTTCATTATTTTTATTTTCTTACTTATGTTCTTATATTTTATATTATTTTTTATTATCATTATATCTCATTTTGAAACATTATTTTTCTATTCTTAATAATTATTATTTATATATTTTAATATTTTTAGTTATCATTTTAGAGTTCTTTAATAAATATGTATATATATCATTGGTTTTATTTTATTTCTTATGATCTTATATTTTGTATATTTTTTTAATTTTTCTTGTCATTGTATCTCATTTTTATAATATTTTTTCTATTCTTAATAATAATTATTATCTTATTTATATTTTTTTTGTTTTAAGTTTCTTTACTTATAGTTTTCAATTATTAAAATAATATAAATAATGTTATCTTTATTTTTAGTTTTATAATTTGATTTTTCAATTGAGATTTATTTATTTTTATTATTTATTTTATAAAATATGAAAGATGTATTTAAAATTTATAATATATAATATATAATATATAATATTTATATATTTATAAGATTGTAAATTAAATTCAAATATAGAATTTATGTTTCAATAAGTTTAACTAATTATATTGAAATTAAATGATCTTATATTAAATAGTATATTTATTTAGTTTAAATGATGACGTGACAATTTCGCATGAGATGGACCAATCAGGAGGGGCTGACGTGTCAACGCAGGAGAGCCTTCTCTTCTTCTTCTCTGCTGTTAAGGCCAAGCTTCACAATCCAGGGGCCGGCGAGTAGAGAGGAGGCGTGCATTGGCTGAGGAAAGGTGAGCAAGTGCGGAAGAGTGAAAAGTGGCGGCGGTGGAAGGTCAGACGGTTCCGGAGGCGTGGATACCGGTGGTTCTCCGGCGGACATGATGACAATCGGGAGAGAGGCAGTCACGAGCAGCAAAGGAGGAGGGAGGAAGAGCCTGCGGTGGTTCTAGACGGAGAAAATACCTTCGACTGCGACGGAGGGAGGCATTGGCGGCGTCACCTCGAACCTGGAGCCAGAGAGCGTATACTTTAGATCTATCTTCTTGAATGCTTTATTATTGGAACATATGATTGATATGATAGTTTTAAATCAATATTAACTTGGAGGAGAATGTAAGTATAAGAGATGTAGTTGACATAATGGATAAGCAATATCATTCATACATCATACATAGTTAACTAATTTGAGATAGAAATTCGTGAACTTTGTTATGAAATCATAGCTCAATTACTTAGATATGGATATTATAACCCATTTACAAGAATCCAGTTCAAGAAAAAGCTATCATCTTAAGAAGATATGTTTTAGGAGTTAATCAACATTAATGAATGAATATAAAGGAAATCATTGTAGCTCCAGTCTACAGTCTACAGATTCAACTCCAAATCAGTAGGGATCGCTGGCCAGGAAGTATGTTGGATCAGTCTTAGCAGTTGAAGCTCTAGCCATCAAAGAAGGAAAGGCCAAGGGGTTACGGAAATCGTGGGCATCTTAAGTGATATTATGAACTTTGTTTTGTCTTTTTTCTCTACTACCTTTCCATTTTATCTCTTGCGTGAAGAGTTTAGTTTGCGATCGTTTAGCAAATGAAGCTTTGTCTTCTCTCTCTTTGTAACTGAACATCTTTAAATTTTAATGAATGAATCTTGACAAAAAAAAAAATTGTAGCACCGGTCACTTGTTGGTATGATTTCTTGTAGTATGTAAAGCCAAGAGTGGTTGGACCTTCTGTTCTCTATTTATTATGTTCTTTTTGGGCTACTTTAGGCCAAATCAACTTGCTTTCTACAACCCTTCACAACTCTAAACAAGCTTATTACAAGACTCTAAGACCATGTACATCAAAGGTTCTTAAGAATTTCTTGGCTCGAGTTCTTAGGTAAAAATATTAAAAAAATATTATTTCTAAGAATTTGTTTAGGAACCGATCTTTATTTAAGAACCGATCCTACACTGTTCATGCTGAAGTGTCGGTTTCTTATTGGTTCCTTTTTTTTGATTTTTGATTTTTTTTCATTTGTGATATACCATAGATTTTAAGGCTTTTAACCATGGTATATGTCTTATTTATCGAGTCTTTTACTATGTTTTAGAGTCCTTTCAGGTGTTTATTAGGTACATGCACGTTTGGAGCGGAATTGGAGATTATGGAGCATTTTAGAGCATTTTGGAGATTCAACCCGAGAGATAGAGTTCACTGTCCAAAACAGAGGATTGCATCGATCGACACACACTTGGCATCGATCGATGCATAGCGTGACCAGACATTCTCGCGAGAGTTAATGAAGAATGTAGATATTTCACTAAAGCCCAGAAGTTCCTAATATTTACAAAGAAGCCCTAATTCATGTTTTAGCTTTTAATTAGGTTTTACAGCCACTTGTTAGGCCAAGCTTTTCTTGAAGAGAGAGAGTAGGAGATTCTGGGGCTGGTTTTGTTCTCGAAAGAGACTTGATTTCGAACCCCTGTTCTTATTCCTTTGATTATTCTGATATCTATTTTGACTATGTTTTCTGTTATGATTGTTATGTCTGAGTAGATCTCTTGTTAGGTTAGGGATTTTCATAAGGGATTTGAAGGAATGTTAGATTAACTGATTGATTAAGATTCATCATTTAGTTCTTCATCTAAACTGTTCTTAATGCTTAATCTGAACTGGTCATTTAGATTATTGATTTTAGGTTGATTCATGCAACGAAAGTTGGTTAATTAACTAGATCTGGTTTAGGTGAGAAATTATCTACTCGCAAAGAAATTTGGTTTAGAGAAATTGTGAATGAACGAACTTGGAATTAATGCATGTTTAGAACTCTAGAATTCGCAACGAAAGTTGGCTTGCTAGGTTGTTACACAAAGATAATTATCGCAGCGAAAGCTGGTTAGTTTTACCTTCGTGATTCTAGTTTAAGAACGCTATAGATTGAATCATGATTGTTTGTTAACCTGATTTCCTGATATCCTGAGAAATTTCTGAAACCTGACGCCTTCGTTAATTGCTTACCTTCACCTCGTTTCATTCGTTTACTTGCTGTCTTGTTTACTGTTTTGAATCTGATTCGCTTAGCTTAATCCGATTACTCATAATCTATCGTGTGACCGTGAGTCCTTGTGGATTCGATACCCTAAGTACTACATCTGCATTACTGTGCACTTACAGTTAGAATAGGGATAATTCTTGACCTATCAAGTTTTTGGCGCCGTTTCCGGGGACTCTTTAAGTTCGCCGATAGATTCAGTATTAGGATTTAGACTAAGCATTTTTCTTATTTTTCTTGTTTACTCACGTTCTTGTTTCTTTGGTTTTGCAGGAATCGCACTGCATCGATCGACACAGTCTTGTGTGTCGATCGACATCGTTTCACAACAGCATCGTTCGACGATGTTCGTGCATCGATCGACACAAAGCGAAACCAGTGATACCGAGAGCTTGAGCATTTAGCAGGTTTCACTCTATGGAGCCTGTAATTCTGATTCGCGGTGAGGACGACATTTTACGAGACCAAGAGGGTTATATACGCAACGCGAAGAGTCAGAAACTGGATGGGGAAGGAAACCCCATCATACCAGATGTTGCTGTGGGCGCGGAACATCGACGAGAGGAAGATGGTCACAAGAAAACACTTGCTGATTACAACAGACCGGATCAGTTTTATGCTAATCGGTCTGCGATTCGACCACCTTCATTTACCAGAGCTGAGTTTAGGCTGAAACCAGAGTACTACGCATTGGTTGGGCAGCATCAGTTCCATGGTCTTTCTAGCGAGCATCCTATGGATCACATAGACGTATTTGAGGAATTGGCTAGCAGTATTAAGGCTGAGGGTGTCTCTTCTGATTATCTTTTCTGTAAGCTCTTCCCATTATCTCTTAATGGAGAAGCAGCTCACTGGTTGAATCAGCTAGCACCAAGATCTTTAACTACTTGGAATGCGGTTAAGAGAGAATTCCTTAGACACTTTTATGATGATGCTAGATCCGACCAGCTTTGACAAGATCTCTTAACCTTCAAGCAGGGATCTACAGAGTCTTTTAAGACAGCATGGATGAGATTCAAGAAGTACCAAAGAGATTGTCCACATCATGGTTTCTCTGAAGTGCAGCTGTTGTGTGTCTTTTTCAAAGGAGTTGGCTTCTGGTATTAGGCAGCTATGGACGCAGCAAGCAATGGGAATTTCTATACTAGGAATCCAGAGGAAGCTAAGGAGCTTATTGAGAACTTGATAACTAGCAATAGTGTCAAGAATGCTGATATGGAGAGACTGAAAAATGGTGGGAAAGCTGATGGCTCACAGATAGCTGAGATGAGGAACTATGTGGCTTTTTTCTAATCAGACACCTCCTGTTACTAATGCTCATGGGAATAGATTGGAAGCTAAGATGGAGCAGTTACTAGAGGGGCAGACAAAGACCAATGTGGGCTTCAACAAGAAATTTGATGCTACATATGAAGATCTGCATGAGAAGTTTGAGTTCTTGAACGCTCATATTGTTGGGATAGTGTCCTGAAATCACACCTGTACTCACTCCTGTGATAGTTGTGTGTCGAGATCTGACATTCGTATAATACTGGGCGTTTGCAATGCTTTGCTAGAAGCCTCTTGCAATCTGTAGGTCGTGGACTTACTGCCAGTATTATATGATCCTATAGGGTCACACACCTAAGCGAACTGGAAGCTACGACATGGGAATGATCATTGTGGCAATGATCATGTTATGTGTATTGAAATACACATAAGAATCGATATAAAGGTGTTGTGTCGATCGACACAGCTTGTGTGTCGGTCGACACAGTTCGGATTTTCCGAACAGGCTTTTCGGGTTATGGCTTAATTGAGTCTGGCCCGTTAAGCACGTTTAGGTCGAATAAAAACGTGTTTAGTTCGACCTAAACAAGAGAGCCGTCCAGTTTTCTTGACAGAAACACTAGACACACCAGAACCTTTCGATCCCCATTGATCCGGCACTAGCATCCCGTTTCCAGCGAGCGTGCGTGTGTATCTGGTAGAGGCAAAGCGTTGCGTTGCTCCACTGATCTCGTTCACCATCTCTTCCGCTGCCAAAAGGTAAGAACGAGGTTGGTTCTAAATTCAATATAACAAACCCTAGATCCATCGGGATCCAACAGTGGTATCAGAGCATGCTTAGGGTTTAGCTATTGAAACTGGTAATATAAAATCGAAACTTGATGTTGTTGATCTGTATATTGCTTGCTGAATCGTGTTTTCATAGAATAAATCTCGGATTTTGTCTCTGTTGAAAAACGATGAACTGTTGAAATCGCACTGTGTCGATCGACACAAAGCGTGTGTCGGTCGACACGCCGCGGCGCAAAATGTAAAATTTTAGGGTTTGTCGCAGGGTGTCGATCGACACAAAGCGTGTGTCGGTCGACACAGAGCGAAAACTCGCAAATAAAATTTAGGGTTTATCGCACAGTATCGATCGACACAAAGCGTGTGTCGGTCGATACAAAGCGAAAATCCGTAAATAATTCTAGGGTTTCGATCTGAGATCGAGTACCCGTAATCGTGTTGCGTCGATCGATACACTGGGTGTGTCGGTCGACACAGGCAATGCGATCAGATAGATCGGTTCAATTGGATTGGACCGGTTATCTAGCTCGGTTAATTTTATTTAACCAAATTGATTCTGGTTTGGTCATATCGATCGACACACAGTGTGTGACGATCGACATGGACCATTAAACCGAACTGGTTCAATTGAATTGAATCGGTTAAGTAAATTCGATCCGGTTTGACCGGTTATCGAAGAACGGTTTAAATATAGTTGCATCGATCGATACCAATAGTTGGCGTCGATCGACACAACGTCCGCAGATATGCTGGTTTGACCACAAATTTGCATAAACCAGAATAATCTAATCCTAAAAGTATTAGATGAATCAAAACTTAATAAAACTAAATGTTTTAATTAAAAGTTATTATTTTTGATATATATAGTGAATATAAATCAAGATAAGATTAGTTCTTTTCCTCAACTAAATATCAAGTGATCTTGATGTCTTGCCCGATCTTGTCTACTGTCAAGACTCGTGTCGTTTGTTGGATATCTTGGAGTCCTTGATATCCACTGCAACATGGGTAAGGCAGGTGGTCAATGACAGACTTGCAGTGCAACTGTCAGTGATCACAAGACAGATAAAAGATTGGTTATACTTGACTGGGCTGTCAGAAGTTCTGGGCCCAGAGACATCAGAGTGGATTGGACATAGTTTGTCTCATTCACGACCAAGAGTTGTACTGAGTACAATTAGATAACTAAAGCTTGAGTAACGGCGAGTCGCCCACTCGAATTTTAGTAATCTGAGGATCTTGGCACATTGTATTCATATGAGGAAACATAGTTTGAATACAATGGGAGTTTTCTTATTAGATAAGAATTCTCATTTCTTGTGCTTTATAACTAAAATTTACCTTTTGAATTACAGTTATGTCTGTCTCAAATCACATCAACACTTTCTCACTAAGATCCGTCCTTGAGAAGGACAAGTTAAATGGATCTAATTTCTTGGAATGGTATCGAAACCTGAGAATAGTTCTCAGGCAAGAGAACAAGGAATATGTCCTTGAAAGAGTTCTCACCGAGAGGCCACGTTCCAATGCTCCGCAGACAGAAAAGAATGCTTGGGATAAGCATTCAGCGGATGTCAAAGATGTTACTTGTCTAATGCAGGTAACCATGAACTCTGAGCTGCAGAAGCAATATGAGAACGTGTTGTCACCCATTGAGATGATTAACAGCCTGAAAGCTTTGTTTCAGGAGCAAGCTCGCATAGAGAGATACCAGACGGTTAAATCTCTCATGGATTGCAAGCTGGCTAAGGACAGTCCAGTAAGTCCTCATGTCCTTAAAATGATGGGTTACATTGATAACCTGGGGAAACTGGACTGTGCCATTAGCCAGGAGCTGGCCACTGACATGATTCTGCAGTCATTGCCGTCGTGTTTTGATCAGTTCATTATGAATTACAACATGCAAAACATGACTAAGACATTGACTGAGTTGCACGGTATGCTGAAGACAGCAGAACCGAATCTCAAGAAGGCTACTCCCAGTGTCCTGATGGTACAAGGGGGTAAAAGGTTTAAGAAACCTAAGAAGGGTAAGGGTAAGGCCCAGGTTGTCCAGGCTGAAAGTCAGGACAAGCCCAAGCCGAAGCCCAAATCCGGGCCTTCTCCTGAGGATAAGTGCAACTACTGCAAGCAGTTGGGGCATTGGAAGAAAGACTGCAAGAAGTTCATGGAAGATTACAAGAAGCTGAAGAAGACGTTTGATGCGTCTGACTCAGGTATTTATGTTATCGAACTTAATGTTATGTCTTCTAGTCCTACTTCGTGGGTATTGGATACCGGCTGCGGTGCTCATATTTGTACTGATGTGCAGGCACTAAGAAACAGTAGGACGCTGAAGAAAGGACAAGTAGAGCTACGAGTCGGGAATGGAGCTAAGGTTGTTGCACTGGCCGTAGGCACCTACGAGTTGTCTTTACCTTCGGGCATGGTTTTAATTTTGAATAATTGCTACTATGTACCTGCGATTAGCAGAAACATAATTTCAGTTTCCGTTTTGGATTTGGAAGGTTTTGATTTTGCTGTTAAGAATAAAGTTTGTTCTTTTAATCGTGATGGTAATTATTATGGTAGCGCCCCATTAGATAATGGGTTATATATATTAAACCAAGAAATGCCTGTCTTTAACATAAATACAAAGAGGTTTAAGTCCAATGACGAAAACCCGACTTTCTTATGGCATTGTCGTTTGGGCCATATCAATGAGAAACGCATCCAGAGGCTCCATCGAAATGGGCTTCTGGGCTCATTTGATTTTGAATCATGTGAGAAATGCAAGTCTTGTTTGGTGGGCAAAATGGCTAGAGCCCCTTTCAACAAACCAAATGAAAGGGCCAGTGATTTATTGGGCCTTGTTCATACTGATGTATGTGGGCCGATGAGTACTGCTGCCAGAGGAAATTTCAAATACTTCATTACCTTTACTGATGATTTCAGTAGGTATGGCTATGTCTATTTGATGAGACACAAGTCAGAATCCTTTGATAGATTCAAGGAATTCATGAATGAAGTACAGAATCAACTTGGCAAAAGTATCAAAGTTCTGCGATCGGATCGCGGAGGAGAATACTTAAGCCAAGAATTCAGCGACTATCTGAGCGAGTGTGGAATTGTTTCACAACTCACTCCTCCTGGTACACCCCCATGGAATGGAGTGTCAGAGAGGAGGAATCGAACCTTGTTGGACATGGTTCGGTCTATGATGAGTCATTCTAATCTTCCATTATCCTTTTGGGGATACGCTCTAGAAACGTCTACGTTTACACTAAATAGGGTGCCATCAAAATCAGTGGCAAAGACACCACATGAACTGTGGACTGGGAATGTTCCTAGTCTGTCTTTCCTGAGGATTTGGGGTTGTGAGGCTTATGTCAAACGTTTAATCTCTGACAAGCTTGAACCCAAATCAGATAAATGCTACTTCGTTGGTTATCCTAGGGAAACCAAAGCATACTACTTTTACAACCAATCTGAGAACAAAGTATTTGTTGCTCGGGACTGTTCTTTTCTTGAGAGGGAGTTTCTCTCTAAGAAAAACAGTGGGAGTAAAGTACATCTCGAAGAAATTCAAGATGCACAGGAGACTGCCCAACCTATTGAGGAAGAGCAGCAGTTGGATCCACAAAGTTCTGTGGAACCGGCGCCTGTGGAGCCTGAAGTTCGCAGATCCGGAAGGATCCGTCACGAACCCGAGAGATACTATGGATTTCTCGTAACCAATTCAAATGATCTGATGATCATTGAAGGTGACGAACCAGCGACCTTTGCGGAAGCAATGATGGGCCCGGACTCCGAAAAGTGGCTTGGAGCCTCTAAATCCGAAATGACATCCATGTCAGAAAACCAAGTATGGTCATTGGTCGATTTACCTAGTGGTGTAAAAGCCATTGAGTGTAAATGGATCTTCAAGAAGAAGATTGACGTGGATGGCAATGTACAAATTTACAAAGCGAGATTGGTGGCTAAAGGTTTCAAACAAATTCATGGTATTGACTATGATGAAACCTATTCCCCAGTAGCTATGCTTAAATCTATTCGGATTCTTCTGGCGATTGCTGCTCATTATGATTATGAGATTTGGCAGATGGATGTCAAAACCGCATTCCTGAATGGTATTCTGGAAGAGGATGTGTACATGACACAGCCTGAAGGTTTTGTCGATCCTAAAAACGCTGGGAAGGTATGCAAGCTTCATAAATCCATTTATGGGTTGAAGCAAGCATCACGGAGTTGGAATCTTCGTTTCGATGAAGCAGTAAAACAATTCGGTTTCATCAAGAACGAAGAAGAATCATGTGTATACAAGAAGACAAGTGGGAGCAAAATTGCATTTCTTGTACTGTATGTCGATGACATACTCCTCCTCGGTAATGACGTTCCGTTGCTTCAGTCTATTAAGACTTGGCTAGGAAGTTATTTTTCCATGAAAGACATGGGAGAAGCCGCATACATTCTTGGAATCAGAATCTACAGAGATAGAACTAACAAGCTGATTGGATTGTGCCAAGACACTTATATAAATAAGGTGTTGCACAGATTCAGGATGCACGATTCCAAGAAGGGCTTCATACCGATGTCTCATGGCAAGAGTCTCTGCAAGAAGCAGTGTCCGGCGACACCTGCTGAGCGAGAACGCATGGATAGGATTCCTTATGCCTCTGCAATAGGATCTATTATGTATGCCATGCTCTGCACTCGTCCAGATGTAGCTTACGCGTTAAGCATGACGAGTAGATACCAATCTGATCCAGGTGAAGATCACTGGACAGCTGTCAAGAATATTCTCAAGTATTTGAGGCATACTAAGGACAAGTTCCTTGTCTATGGAGATAGTGATGAACTTGTGGTGAATGGATTCACCGATGCGAGTTTTCAGACGGACATAGACGATTTCCGATCACAGTCTGGATATGTCTTCTGTCTAAATGGAGGTGCGGTGAGCTGGAAGAGCTCTAAGCAGAATACCGTAGCTGACTCCACAACGGAAGCTGAATATGTTGCTGCTTCAGAAGCGGCAAAGGAAGCTGTTTGGATCAAGAAGTTCATGACTGAACTTGGTGTGGTTCCTAGTATCTTTGAGCCAGTGGCTTTGTTCTGCGATAACAATGGAGCCATTGCTCAGGCGAAAGAACCCAGGTCACACCAGAAGTCCAAACACGCTGAGAGGAAATATCATCTGATTCGTGATATTGTCAATAGAGGTGATGTGAAGATCAGCCGAGTTCCGACAAACGAGAATGTCGCTGATCCTCTAACCAAGTCACTCCCAAGGCCTAAGCATGAGAGTCATACGACTGCTGTAGGCATTAGAGATCTTAAGATGTAATCTTGATTCTAGTGGGAGTTTTGGATTTTGTTTTAGTTATAATAAGACACTATTGTAAACATTCTTTTAGAAGTGTTTAATGAAATTTGATTTCAGCATTATTTATTGTGATCTAAATAATGGTCCCAAAATAAGTTTATGACATATTATAGGTCATGAAGTTGAGAACTTGATCATGAAACCCTATAAGTTAATAAATTATTTTGTCCCTAGTCAAGGTTGTAGAATCGGGACACTGACAACCGTTAGAGACTAGATTGTGAGGTGACTGTTGGCTAAGTTTCATGGAGCCAATGATATGATTATCGCAGTCAGTCACATAGATATATGTCAGTGGACATATGATCGGACATGACCCGCTAATGAGAAGTCTACAAGATAGTAATATCTGTGTCATAAGAGGTTCTCATTACGACTATAGAGTATAGTCCTAAGACCTGAGTTCATCATGCTTTCTTGCATATGAATTGGTACATTTTGACTTTGTCAAACGTCGATCCGTAACTGGCGGCTATAACGACACTGTTCAAGTTTATCATGAAGTGTGCGTTGAAACAGGGATGGAACAAGATGGAATTTGTCCCTCCTGAAAAACGGGAGATAAATATCTCAGGGCCTATCGAAGATTGAATACTGAGAGAATGTGTGGCCGCACTCAAACGAACTGTAGTTTAGTTGTTTGTAATGTTCAGTATGAGATCAGGAGTTCGATAAACACGATGTTGGCTTAATAAGGATGACACAAATCTTGCCTTATGCCAAATCGAGATATAGAGACAAAAGGATTATAGGAATTGATGATTCCAGTACAAGTGGGAGATTGTTGGGATAGTGTCCTGAAATCACACCTGTACTCACTCCTGTGATAGTTGTGTGTCGAGATCTGACATTCGTATAATACTGGGCGTTTGCAATGCTTTGCTAGAAGCCTCTTGCAATCTGTAGGTCGTGGACTTACTGCCAGTATTATATGATCCTATAGGGTCACACACCTAAGCGAACTGGAAGCTACGACATGGGAATGATCATTGTGGCAATGATCATGTTATGTGTATTGAAATACACATAAGAATCGATATAAAGGTGTTGTGTCGATCGACACAGCTTGTGTGTCGGTCGACACAGTTCGGATTTTCCGAACAGGCTTTTCGGGTTATGTCTTAATTGAGTCTGGCCCGTTAAGCACGTTTAGGTCGAATAAAAACGTGTTTAGTTCGACCTAAACAAGAGAGCCGTCCAGTTTTCTTGACAGAAACACTAGACACACCAGAACCTTTCGATCCCCATTGATCCGGCACTAGCATCCCGTTTCCAGCGAGCGTGCGTGTATATCTGGCCAAGCTTTTCTTGAAGAGAGAGAGTAGGAGATTCTGGGGCTGGTTTTGTTCTCGAAAGAGACTTGATTTCGAACCCCTGTTCTTATTCCTTTGATTATTCTGATATCTATTTTGACTATGTTTTCTGTTATGATTGTTATGTCTGAGTAGATCTCTTGTTAGGTTAGGGATTTTCATAAGGGATTTGAAGGAATGTTAGATTAACTGATTGATTAAGATTCATCATCTAGTTCTTCATCTAAACTGTTCTTAATGCTTAATCTGAACTGGTCATTTAGATTATTGATTTTAGGTTGATTCATGCAACGAAAGTTGGTTAATTAACTAGATCTGGTTTAGGTGAGAAATTATCTACTCGCAAAGAAATTTGGTTTAGAGAAATTGTGAATGAACGAACTTGGAATTAATGCATGTTTAGAACTCTAGAATTCGCAACGAAAGTTGGCTTGCTAGGTTGTTACACAAAGATAATTATCGCAGCGAAAGCTGGTTAGTTTTACCTTCGTGATTCTAGTTTAAGAACGCTATAGATTAAATCATGATTGTTTGTTAACCTGATTTCCTGATATCCTGAGAAATTTCTGAAACCTGACGCCTTCGTTAATTGCTTACCTTCACCTCGTTTCATTCGTTTACTTGCTGTCTTGTTTACTGTTTTGAATCTGATTCGCTTAGCTTAATCCGATTACTCATAATCTATCGTGTGACCGTGAGTCCTTGTGGATTCGATACCCTAAGTACTACATCTGCATTACTGTGCACTTACAGTTAGAATAGGGATAATTCTTGACCTATCAAGTTTTTGGCGCCGTTTCCGGGGACTCTTTAAGTTCGCCGATAGATTCAGTATTAGGATTTAGACTAAGCATTTTTCTTATTTTTCTTGTTTACTCACGTTCTTGTTTCTTTGGTTTTGCAGGAATCGCACTGCATCGATCGACACAGTCTTGTGTGTCGATCGACATCGTTTCACAACAGCATCGTTCGACGATGTTCGTGCATCGATCGACACAAAGCGAAACCAGTGATACCGAGAGCTTGAGCATTTAGCAGGTTTCACTCTATGGAGCCTGTAATTCTGATTCGCGGTGAGGACGACATTTTACGAGACCAAGAGGGTTATATACGCAACGCGAAGAGTCAGAAACTGGATGGGGAAGGAAACCCCATCATACCAGATGTTGCTGTGGGCGCGGAACATCGACGAGAGGAAGATGGTCACAAGAAAACACTTGCTGATTACAACAGACCGGATCAGTTTTATGCTAATCGGTCTGCGATTCAACCACCTTCATTTACCAGAGCTGAGTTTAGGCTGAAACCAGAGTACTACGCATTGGTTGGGCAGCATCAGTTCCATGGTCTTTCTAGCGAGCATCCTATGGATCACATAGACGTATTTGAGGAATTGGCTAGCAGTATTAAGGCTGAGGGTGTCTCTTCTGATTATCTTTTCTGTAAGCTCTTCCCATTATCTCTTAATGGAGAAGCAGCTCACTGGTTGAATCAGCTAGCACCAAGATCTTTAACTACTTGGAATGCGGTTAAGAGAGAATTCCTTAGACACTTTTATGATGATGCTAGATCCGACCAGCTTTGACAAGATCTCTTAACCTTCAAGCAGGGATCTACAGAGTCTTTTAAGACAGCATGGATGAGATTCAAGAAGTACCAAAGAGATTGTCCACATCATGGTTTCTCTGAAGTGCAGCTGTTGTGTGTCTTTTTCAAAGGAGTTGGCTTCTGGTATTAGGCAGCTATGGACGCAGCAAGCAATGGGAATTTCTATACTAGGAATCCAGAGGAAGCTAAGGAGCTTATTGAGAACTTGATAACTAGCAATAGTGTCAAGAATGCTGATATGGAGAGACTGAAAAATGGTGGGAAAGCTGATGGCTCACAGATAGCTGAGATGAGGAACTATGTGGCTTTTTTCTAATCAGACACCTCCTGTTACTAATGCTCATGGGAATAGATTGGAAGCTAAGATGGAGCAGTTACTAGAGGGGCAGCAAAGACCAATGTGGGCTTCAACAAGAAATTTGATGCTACATATGAAGATCTGCATGAGAAGTTTGAGTTCTTGAACGCTCATATTGTTGGGATAGTGTCCTGAAATCACACCTGTACTCACTCCTGTGATAGTTGTGTGTCGAGATCTGACATTCGTATAATACTGGGCGTTTGCAATGCTTTTCTAGAAGCCTCTTGCAATCTGTAGGTCGTGGACTTACTGCCAGTATTATATGATCCTATAGGGTCACACACCTAAGCGAACTGGAAGCTACGACATGGGAATGATCATTGTGGCAATGATCATGTTATGTGTATTGAAATACACATAAGAATCGATATAAAGGTGTTGTGTCGATCGACACAGCTTGTGTGTCGGTCGACACAGTTCGGATTTTCCGAACAGGCTTTTCGGGTTATGGCTTAATTGAGTCTGGCCCGTTAAGCACGTTTAGGTCGAATAAAAACGTGTTTAGTTCGACCTAAACAAGAGAGCCGTCCAGTTTTCTTGACAGAAACACTAGACACACCAGAACCTTTCGATCCCCATTGATCCGGCACTAGCATCCCGTTTCCAGCGAGCGTGCGTGTGTATCTGGTAGAGGCAAAGCGTTGCGTTGCTCCACTGATCTCGTTCACCATCTCTTCCGCTGCCAAAAGGTAAGAACGAGGTTGGTTCTAAATTCAATATAACAAACCCTAGATCCATCGGGATCCAACAGTGGTATCAGAGCATGCTTAGGGTTTAGCTATTGAAACTGGTAATATAAAATCGAAACTTGATGTTGTTGATCTGTATATTGCTTGCTGAATCGTGTTTTCATAGAATAAATCTCGGATTTTGTCTCTGTTGAAAAACGATGAACTGTTGAAATCGCACTGTGTCGATCGACACAAAGCGTGTGTCGGTCGACACGCCGCGGCGCAAAATGTAAAATTTTAGGGTTTGTCGCAGGGTGTCGATCGACACAAAGCGTGTGTCGGTCGACACAGAGCGAAAACTCGCAAATAAAATTTAGGGTTTATCGCACAGTATCGATCGACACAAAGCGTGTGTCGGTCGATACAAAGCGAAAATCCGTAAATAATTCTAGGGTTTCGATCTGAGATCGAGTACCCGTAATCGTGTTGCGTCGATCGATACACTGGGTGTGTCGGTCGACACAGGCAATGCGATCAGATAGATCGGTTCAATTGGATTGGACCGGTTATCTAGCTCGGTTAATTTTATTTAACCAAATTGATTCTGGTTTGGTCATATCGATCGACACACAGTGTGTGACGATCGACATGGACCATTAAACCGAACTGGTTCAATTGAATTGAATCGGTTAAGTAAATTCGATCCGGTTTGACCGGTTATCGAAGAACGGTTTAAATATAGTTGCATCGATCGATACCAATAGTTGGCGTCGATCGACACAACGTCCGCAGATATGCTGGTTTGACCACAAATTTGCATAAACCAGAATAATCTAATCCTAAAAGTATTAGATGAATCAAAACTTAATAAAACTAAATGTTTTAATTAAAAGTTATTATTTTTGATATATATAGTGAATATAAATCAAGATAAGATTAGTTCTTTTCCTCAACTAAATATCAAGTGATCTTGATGTCTTGCCCGATCTTGTCTACTGTTAAGACTCGTGTCGTTTGTTGGATATCTTGGAGTCCTTGATATCCACTGCAACATGGGTAAGGCAGGTGGTCAATGACAGACTTGCAGTGCAACTGTCAGTGATCACAAGACAGATAAAAGATTGGTTATACTTGACTGGGCTGTCAGAAGTTCTGGGCCCAGAGACATCAGAGTGGATTGGACATAGTTTGTCTCATTCACGACCAAGAGTTGTACTGCGTACAATTAGATAACTAAAGCTTGAGTAACGGCGAGTCGCCCACTCGAATTTTAGTAATCTGAGGATCTTGGCACATTGTATTCAAATGAGGAAACATAGTTTGAATACAATGGGAGTTTTCTTATTAGATAAGAATTCTCATTTCTTGTGCTTTATAACTAAAATTTACCTTTTGAATTACAGCTATGTCTGTCTCAAATCACATCAACACTTTCTCACTAAGATCCGTCCTTGAGAAGGACAAGTTAAATGGATCTAATTTCTTGGAATGGTATCGGAACCTGAGAATAGTTCTCAGGCAAGAGAACAAGGAATATGTCCTTGAAAGAGTTCTCACCGAGAGGCCACGTTCCAATGCTCCGCAGACAGAAAAGAATGCTTGGGATAAGCATTCAGCGGATGTCAAAGATGTTACTTGTCTAATGCTGGTAACCATGAACTCTGAGCTGCAGAAGCAATATGAGAACGTGTTGTCACCCATTGAGATGATTAACAGCCTGAAAGCTTTGTTTCAGGAGCAAGCTCGCACAGAGAGATACCAGACGGTTAAATCTCTCATGGATTGCAAGCTGGCTAAGGACAGTCCAGTAAGTCCTCATGTCCTTAAAATGATGGGTTACATTGATAACCTGGGGAAACTGGACTGTGCCATTAGCCAGGAGCTGGCCACTGACATGATTCTGCAGTCATTGCCGTCGTGTTTTGATCAGTTCATTATGAATTACAACATGCAAAACATGACTAAGACATTGACTGAGTTGCACGGTATGCTGAAGACAGCAGAACCGAATCTCAAGAAGGCTACTCCCAGTGTCCTGATGGTACAAGGGGGTAAAAGGTTTAAGAAACCTAAGAAGGGTAAGGGTAAGGCCCAGGTTGTCCAGGCTGAAAGTCAGGACAAGCCCAAGCCGAAGCCCAAATCCGGGCCTTCTCCTGAGGATAAGTGCAACTACTGCAAGCAGTTGGGGCATTGGAAGAAAGACTGCAAGAAGTTCATGGAAGATTACAAGAAGCTGAAGAAGACGTTTGATGCGTCTGACTCAGGTATTTATGTTATCGAACTTAATGTTATGTCTTCTAGTCCTACTTCGTGGGTATTGGATACCGGCTGCGGTGCTCATATTTGTACTGATGTGCAGGCACTAAGAAACAGTAGGACGCTGAAGAAAGGACAAGTAGAGCTACGAGTCGGGAATGGAGCTAAGGTTGCTGCACTGGCCGTAGGCACCTACGAGTTGTCTTTACCTTCGGGCATGGTTTTAATTTTGAATAATTGCTACTATGTACCTGCGATTAGCAGAAACATAATTTCAGTTTCCGTTTTGGATTTGGAAGGTTTTGATTTTGCTGTTAAGAATAAAGTTTGTTCTTTTAATCGTGATGGTAATTATTATGGTAGCGCCCCATTAGATAATGGGTTATATATATTAAACCAAGAAATGCCTGTCTTTAACATAAATACAAAGAGGTTTAAGTCCAATGACGAAAACCCGACTTTCTTATGGCATTGTCGTTTGGGCCATATCAATGAGAAACGCATCCAGAGGCTCCATCGAAATGGGCTTCTGGGCTCATTTGATTTTGAATCATGTGAGAAATGCAAGTCTTGTTTGGTGGGCAAAATGGCTAGAGCCCCTTTCAACAAACCAAATGAAAGGGCCAGTGATTTATTGGGCCTTGTTCATACTGATGTATGTGGGCCGATGAGTACTGCTGCCAGAGGAAATTTCAAATACTTCATTACCTTTACTGATGATTTCAGTAGGTATGGCTATGTCTATTTGATGAGACACAAGTCAGAATCCTTTGATAGATTCAAGGAATTCATGAATGAAGTACAGAATCAACTTGGCAAAAGTATCAAAGTTCTGCGATCGGATCGCGGAGGAGAATACTTAAGCCAAGAATTCAGCGACTATCTGAGCGAGTGTGGAATTGTTTCACAACTCACTCCTCCTGGTACACCCCCATGGAATGGAGTGTCAGAGAGGAGGAATCGAACCTTGTTGGACATGGTTCGGTCTATGATGAGTCATTCTAATCTTCCATTATCCTTTTGGGGATACGCTCTAGAAACGTCTACGTTTACACTAAATAGGGTGCCATCAAAATCAGTGGCAAAGACACCACATGAACTGTGGACTGGGAATGTTCCTAGTCTGTCTTTCCTGAGGATTTGGGGTTGTGAGGCTTATGTCAAACGTTTAATCTCTGACAAGCTTGAACCCAAATCAGATAAATGCTACTTCGTTGGTTATCCTAGGGAAACCAAAGCATACTACTTTTACAACCAATCTGAGAACAAAGTATTTGTTGCTCGGGACTGTTCTTTTCTTGAGAGGGAGTTTCTCTCTAAGAAAAACAGTGGGAGTAAAGTACATCTCGAAGAAATTCAAGATGCACAGGAGACTGCCCAACCTATTGAGGAAGAGCAGCAGTTGGATCCACAAAGTTCTGTGGAACCGGCGCCTGTGGAGCCTGAAGTTCGCAGATCCGGAAGGATCCGTCACGAACCCGAGAGATACTATGGATTTCTCGTAACCAATTCAAATGATCTGATGATCATTGAAGGTGACGAACCAGCGACCTTTGCGGAAGCAATGATGGGCCCGGACTCCGAAAAGTGGCTTGGAGCCTCTAAATCCGAAATGACATCCATGTCAGAAAACCAAGTATGGTCATTGGTCGATTTACCTAGTGGTGTAAAAGCCATTGAGTGTAAATGGATCTTCAAGAAGAAGATTGACGTGGATGGCAATGTACAAATTTACAAAGCGAGATTGGTGGCTAAAGGTTTCAAACAAATTCATGGTATTGACTATGATGAAACCTATTCCCCAGTAGCTATGCTTAAATCTATTCGGATTCTTCTGGCGATTGCTGCTCATTATGATTATGAGATTTGGCAGATGGATGTCAAAACCGCATTCCTGAATGGTATTCTGGAAGAGGATGTGTACATGACACAGCCTGAAGGTTTTGTCGATCCTAAAAACGCTGGGAAGGTATGCAAGCTTCATAAATCCATTTATGGGTTGAAGCAAGCATCACGGAGTTGGAATCTTCGTTTCGATGAAGCAGTAAAACAATTCGGTTTCATCAAGAACGAAGAAGAATCATGTGTATACAAGAAGACAAGTGGGAGCAAAATTGCATTTCTTGTACTGTATGTCGATGACATACTCCTCCTCGGTAATGACGTTCCGTTGCTTCAGTCTATTAAGACTTGGCTAGGAAGTTATTTTTCCATGAAAGACATGGGAGAAGCCGCATACATTCTTGGAATCAGAATCTACAGAGATAGAACTAACAAGCTGATTGGATTGTGCCAAGACACTTATATAAATAAGGTGTTGCACAGATTCAGGATGCACGATTCCAAGAAGGGCTTCATACCGATGTCTCATGGCAAGAGTCTCTGCAAGAAGCAGTGTCCGGCGACACCTGCTGAGCGAGAACGCATGGATAGGATTCCTTATGCCTCTGCAATAGGATCTATTATGTATGCCATGCTCTGCACTCGTCCAGATGTAGCTTACGCGTTAAGCATGACGAGTAAATACCAATCTGATCCAGGTGAAGATCACTGGACAGCTGTCAAGAATATTCTCAAGTATTTGAGGCATACTAAGGACAAGTTCCTTGTCTATGGAGATAGTGATGAACTTGTGGTGAATGGATTCACCGATGCGAGTTTTCAGACGGACATAGACGATTTCCGATCACAGTCTGGATATGTCTTCTGTCTAAATGGAGGTGCGGTGAGCTGGAAGAGCTCTAAGCAGAATACCGTAGCTGACTCCACAACGGAAGCTGAATATGTTGCTGCTTCAGAAGCGGCAAAGGAAGCTGTTTGGATCAAGAAGTTCATGACTGAACTTGGTGTGGTTCCTAGTATCTTTGAGCCAGTGGCTTTGTTCTGCGATAACAATGGAGCCATTGCTCAGGCGAAAGAACCCAGGTCACACCAGAAGTCCAAACACGTTGAGAGGAAATATCATCTGATTCGTGATATTGTCAATAGAGGTGATGTGAAGATCAGCCGAGTTCCGACAAACGAGAATGTCGCTGATCCTCTAACCAAGTCACTCCCAAGGCCTAAGCATGAGAGTCATACGACTGCTGTAGGCATTAGAGATCTTAAGATGTAATCTTGATTCTAGTGGGAGTTTTGGATTTTGTTTTAGTTATAATAAGACACTATTGTAAACATTCTTTTAGAAGTGTTTAATGAAATTTGATTTCAGCATTATTTATTGTGATCTAAATAATGGTCCCAAAATAAGTTTATGACATATTATAGGTCATCAAGTTGAGAACTTGATCATGAAACCCTATAAGTTAATAAATTATTTTTTCCCTAGTCAAGGTTGTAGAATCGGGACACTGACAACCGTTAGAGACTAGATTGTGAGGTGATTGTTGGCTAAGTTTCATGGAGCCAATGATATGATTATCGCAGTTAGTCACATAGATATATGTCAGTGGACATATGATCGGACATGACCCGCTAATGAGAAGTCTACAAGATAGTAATATCTGTGTCATAAGAGGTTCTCATTACGACTATAGAGTATAGTCCTAAGACCTGAGTTCATCATGCTTTCTTGCATATGGATTGGTACATTTTGACTTTGTCAAACGTCGATCCGTAACTGGCGGCTATAACGACACTGTTCAAGTTTATCATGAAGTGTGCGTTGAAACAGGGATGGAACAAGATGGAATTTGTCCCTCCTGAAAAACGGGAGATAAATATCTCAGGGCCTATCGAAGATTGAATACTGAGAGAATGTGTGGCCGCACTCAAACGAACTGTAGTTTAGTTGTTTGTAATGTTCAGTATGAGATCAGGAGTTCGATAAACACGATGTTGGCTTAATAAGGATGACACAAATCTTGCCTTATGCCAAATCGAGATATAGAGACAAAAGGATTATAGGAATTGATGATTCCAGTACAAGTGGGAGATTGTTGGGATAGTGTCCTGAAATCACACCTGTACTCACTCCTGTGATAGTTGTGTGTCGAGATCTGACATTCGTATAATACTGGGCGTTTGCAATGCTTTGCTAGAAGCCTCTTGCAATCTGTAGGTCGTGGACTTACTGCCAGTATTATATGATCCTATAGGGTCACACACCTAAGCGAACTGGAAGCTACGACATGGGAATGATCATTGTGGCAATGATCATGTTATGTGTATTGAAATACACATAAGAATCGATATAAAGGTGTTGTGTCGATCGACACAGCTTGTGTGTCGGTCGACACAGTTCGGATTTTCCGAACAGGCTTTTCGGGTTATGTCTTAATTGAGTCTGGCCCGTTAAGCACGTTTAGGTCGAATAAAAACGTGTTTAGTTCGACCTAAACAAGAGAGCCGTCCAGTTTTCTTGACAGAAACACTAGACACACCAGAACCTTTCGATCCCCATTGATCCGGCACTAGCATCCCGTTTCCAGCGAGCGTGCGTGTATATCTGGCCAAGCTTTTCTTGAAGAGAGAGAGTAGGAGATTCTGGGGCTGGTTTTGTTCTCGAAAGAGACTTGATTTCGAACCCCTGTTCTTATTCCTTTGATTATTCTGATATCTATTTTGACTATGTTTTCTGTTATGATTGTTATGTCTGAGTAGATCTCTTGTTAGGTTAGGGATTTTCATAAGGGATTTGAAGGAATGTTAGATTAACTGATTGATTAAGATTCATCATCTAGTTCTTCATCTAAACTGTTCTTAATGCTTAATCTGAACTGGTCATTTAGATTATTGATTTTAGGTTGATTCATGCAACGAAAGTTGGTTAATTAACTAGATCTGGTTTAGGTGAGAAATTATCTACTCGCAAAGAAATTTGGTTTAGAGAAATTGTGAATGAACGAACTTGGAATTAATGCATGTTTAGAACTCTAGAATTCGCAACGAAAGTTGGCTTGCTAGGTTGTTACACAAAGATAATTATCGCAGCGAAAGCTGGTTAGTTTTACCTTCGTGATTCTAGTTTAAGAACGCTATAGATTAAATCATGATTGTTTGTTAACCTGATTTCCTGATATCCTGAGAAATTTCTGAAACCTGACGCCTTCGTTAATTGCTTACCTTCACCTCGTTTCATTCGTTTACTTGCTGTCTTGTTTACTGTTTTGAATCTGATTCGCTTAGCTTAATCCGATTACTCATAATCTATCGTGTGACCGTGAGTCCTTGTGGATTCGATACCCTAAGTACTACATCTGCATTACTGTGCACTTACAGTTAGAATAGGGATAATTCTTGACCTATCAAGTTTTTGGCGCCGTTTCCGGGGACTCTTTAAGTTCGCCGATAGATTCAGTATTAGGATTTAGACTAAGCATTTTTCTTATTTTTCTTGTTTACTCACGTTCTTGTTTCTTTGGTTTTGCAGGAATCGCACTGCATCGATCGACACAGTCTTGTGTGTCGATCGACATCGTTTCACAACAGCATCGTTCGACGATGTTCGTGCATCGATCGACACAAAGCGAAACCAGTGATACCGAGAGCTTGAGCATTTAGCAGGTTTCACTCTATGGAGCCTGTAATTCTGATTCGCGGTGAGGACGACATTTTACGAGACCAAGAGGGTTATATACGCAACGCGAAGAGTCAGAAACTGGATGGGGAAGGAAACCCCATCATACCAGATGTTGCTGTGGGCGCGGAACATCGACGAGAGGAAGATGGTCACAAGAAAACACTTGCTGATTACAACAGACCGGATCAGTTTTATGCTAATCGGTCTGCGATTCAACCACCTTCATTTACCAGAGCTGAGTTTAGGCTGAAACCAGAGTACTACGCATTGGTTGGGCAGCATCAGTTCCATGGTCTTTCTAGCGAGCATCCTATGGATCACATAGACGTATTTGAGGAATTGGCTAGCAGTATTAAGGCTGAGGGTGTCTCTTCTGATTATCTTTTCTGTAAGCTCTTCCCATTATCTCTTAATGGAGAAGCAGCTCACTGGTTGAATCAGCTAGCACCAAGATCTTTAACTACTTGGAATGCGGTTAAGAGAGAATTCCTTAGACACTTTTATGATGATGCTAGATCCGACCAGCTTTGACAAGATCTCTTAACCTTCAAGCAGGGATCTACAGAGTCTTTTAAGACAGCATGGATGAGATTCAAGAAGTACCAAAGAGATTGTCCACATCATGGTTTCTCTGAAGTGCAGCTGTTGTGTGTCTTTTTCAAAGGAGTTGGCTTCTGGTATTAGGCAGCTATGGACGCAGCAAGCAATGGGAATTTCTATACTAGGAATCCAGAGGAAGCTAAGGAGCTTATTGAGAACTTGATAACTAGCAATAGTGTCAAGAATGCTGATATGGAGAGACTGAAAAATGGTGGGAAAGCTGATGGCTCACAGATAGCTGAGATGAGGAACTATGTGGCTTTTTTCTAATCAGACACCTCCTGTTACTAATGCTCATGGGAATAGATTGGAAGCTAAGATGGAGCAGTTACTAGAGGGGCAGACAAAGACCAATGTGGGCTTCAACAAGAAATTTGATGCTACATATGAAGATCTGCATGAGAAGTTTGAGTTCTTGAACGCTCATATTGTTGGGATAGTGTCCTGAAATCACACCTGTACTCACTCCTGTGATAGTTGTGTGTCGAGATCTGACATTCGTATAATACTGGGCGTTTGCAATGCTTTGCTAGAAGCCTCTTGCAATCTGTAGGTCGTGGACTTACTGCCAGTATTATATGATCCTATAGGGCCACACACCTAAGCGAACTGGAAGCTACGACATGGGAATGATCATTGTGGCAATGATCATGTTATGTGTATTGAAATACACATAAGAATCGATATAAAGGTGTTGTGTCGATCGACACAGCTTGTGTGTCGGTCGACACAGTTCGGATTTTCCGAACAGGCTTTTCGGGTTATGGCTTAATTGAGTCTGGCCCGTTAAGCACGTTTAGGTCGAATAAAAACGTGTTTAGTTCGACCTAAACAAGAGAGCCGTCCAGTTTTCTTGACAGAAACACTAGACACACCAGAACCTTTCAATCCCCATTGATCCGGCACTAGCATCCCGTTTCCAGCGAGCGTGCGTGTGTATCTGGTAGAGGCAAAGCGTTGCGTTGCTCCACTGATCTCGTTCACCATCTCTTCCGCTGCCAAAAGGTAAGAACGAGGTTGGTTCTAAATTCAATATAACAAACCCTAGATCCATCGGGATCCAACAGTGGTATCAGAGCATGCTTAGGGTTTAGCTATTGAAACTGGTAATATAAAATCGAAACTTGATGTTGTTGATCTGTATATTGCTTGCTGAATCGTGTTTTCATAGAATAAATCTCGGATTTTGTCTCTGTTGAAAAACGATGAACTGTTGAAATCGCACTGTGTCGATCGACACAAAGCGTGTGTCGGTCGACACGCCGCGGCGCAAAATGTAAAATTTTAGGGTTTGTCGCAGGGTGTCGATCGACACAAAGCGTGTGTCGGTCGACACAGAGCGAAAACTCGCAAATAAAATTTAGGGTTTATCGCACAGTATCGATCGACACAAAGCGTGTGTCGGTCGATACAAAGCGAAAATCCGTAAATAATTCTAGGGTTTCGATCTGAGATCGAGTACCCGTAATCGTGTTGCGTCGATCGATACACTGGGTGTGTCGGTCGACACAGGCAATGCGATCAGATAGATCGGTTCAATTGGATTGGACCGGTTATCTAGCTCGGTTAATTTTATTTAACCAAATTGATTCTGGTTTGGTCATATCGATCGACACACAGTGTGTGACGATCGACATGGACCATTAAACCGAACTGGTTCAATTGAATTGAATCGGTTAAGTAAATTCGATCCGGTTTGACCGGTTATCGAAGAACGGTTTAAATATAGTTGCATCGATCGATAGCAATAGTTGGCGTCGATCGACACAACGTCCGCAGATATGCTGGTTTGACCACAAATTTGCATAAACCAGAATAATCTAATCCTAAAAGTATTAGATGAATCAAAACTTAATAAAACTAAATGTTTTAATTAAAAGTTATTATTTTTGATATATATAGTGAATATAAATCAAGATAAGATTAGTTCTTTTCCTCAACTAAATATCAAGTGATCTTGATGTCTTGCCCGATCTTGTCTACTGTCAAGACTCGTGTCGTTTGTTGGATATCTTGGAGTCCTTGATATCCACTGCAACATGGGTAAGGCAGGTGGTCAATGACAGACTTGCAGTGCAACTGTCAGTGATCACAAGACAGATAAAAGATTGGTTATACTTGACTGGGCTGTCAGAAGTTCTGGGCCCAGAGACATCAGAGTGGATTGGACATAGTTTGTCTCATTCACGACCAAGAGTTGTACTGAGTACAATTAGATAACTAAAGCTTGAGTAACGGCGAGTCGCCCACTCGAATTTTAGTAATCTGAGGATCTTGGCACATTGTATTCATATGAGGAAACATAGTTTGAATACAATGGGAGTTTTCTTATTAGATAAGAATTCTCATTTCTTGTGCTTTATAACTAAAATTTACCTTTTGAATTACAGCTATGTCTGTCTCAAATCACATCAACACTTTCTCACTAAGATCCGTCCTTGAGAAGGACAAGTTAAATGGATCTAATTTCTTGGAATGGTATCGGAACCTGAGAATAGTTCTCAGGCAAGAGAACAAGGAATATGTCCTTGAAAGAGTTCTCACCGAGAGGCCACGTTCCAATGCTCCGCAGACAGAAAAGAATGCTTGGGATAAGCATTCAGCGGATGTCAAAGATGTTACTTGTCTAATGCTGGTAACCATGAACTCTGAGCTGCAGAAGCAATATGAGAACGTGTTGTCACCCATTGAGATGATTAACAGCCTGAAAGCTTTGTTTCAGGAGCAAGCTCGCACAGAGAGATACCAGACGGTTAAATCTCTCATGGATTGCAAGCTGGCTAAGGACAGTCCAGTAAGTCCTCATGCCCTTAAAATGATGGGTTACATTGATAACCTGGGGAAACTGGACTGTGCCATTAGCCATGAGCTGGCCACTGACATGATTCTGCAGTCATTGCCGTCGTGTTTTGATCAGTTCATTATGAATTACAACATGCAAAACATGACTAAGACATTGACTGAGTTGCACGGTATGCTGAAGACAACAGAACCGAATCTCAAGAAGGCTACTCCCAGTGTCCTGATGGTACAAGGGGGTAAAAGGTTTAAGAAACCTAAGAAGGGTAAGGGTAAGGCCCAGGTTGTCCAGGCTGAAAGTCAGGACAAGCCCAAGCCGAAGCCCAAATCCGGGCCTTCTCCTGAGGATAAGTGCAACTACTGCAAGCAGTTGGGGCATTGGAAGAAAGACTGCAAGAAGTTCATGGAAGATTACAAGAAGCTGAAGAAGACGTTTGATGCGTCTGACTCAGGTATTTATGTTATCGAACTTAATGTTATGTCTTCTAGTCCTACTTCGTGGGTATTGGATACCGGCTGCGGTGCTCATATTTGTACTGATGTGCAGGCACTAAGAAACAGTAGGACGCTGAAGAAAGGACAAGTAGAGCTACGAGTCGGGAATGGAGCTAAGGTTGCTGCACTGGCCGTAGGCACCTACGAGTTGTCTTTACCTTCGGGCATGGTTTTAATTTTGAATAATTGCTACTATGTACCTGCGATTAGCAGAAACATAATTTCAGTTTCCGTTTTGGATTTGGAAGGTTTTGATTTTGCTGTTAAGAATAAAGTTTGTTCTTTTAATCGTGATGGTAATTATTATGGTAGCGCCCCATTAGATAATGGGTTATATATATTAAACCAAGAAATGCCTGTCTTTAACATAAATACAAAGAGGTTTAAGTCCAATGACGAAAACCCGACTTTCTTATGGCATTGTCGTTTGGGCCATATCAATGAGAAACGCATCCAGAGGCTCCATCGAAATGGGCTTCTGGGCTCATTTGATTTTGAATCATGTGAGAAATGCAAGTCTTGTTTGGTGGGCAAAATGGCTAGAGCCCCTTTCAACAAACCAAATGAAAGGGCCAGTGATTTATTGGGCCTTGTTCATACTGATGTATGTGGGCCGATGAGTACTGCTGCCAGAGGAAATTTCAAATACTTCATTACCTTTACTGATGATTTCAGTAGGTATGGCTATGTCTATTTGATGAGACACAAGTCAGAATCCTTTGATAGATTCAAGGAATTCATGAATGAAGTACAGAATCAACTTGGCAAAAGTATCAAAGTTCTGCGATCGGATCGCGGAGGAGAATACTTAAGCCAAGAATTCAGCGACTATCTGAGCGAGTGTGGAATTGTTTCACAACTCACTCCTCCTGGTACACCCCCATGGAATGGAGTGTAAGAGAGGAGGAATCGAACCTTGTAGGACATGGTTCGGTCTATGATGAGTCATTCTAATCTTCCATTATCCTTTTGGGGATACGCTCTAGAAACGTCTACGTTTACACTAAATAGGGTGCCATCAAAATCAGTGGCAAAGACACCACATGAACTGTGGACTGGGAATGTTCCTAGTCTGTCTTTCCTGAGGATTTGGGGTTGTGAGGCTTATGTCAAACGTTTAATCTCTGACAAGCTTGAACCCAAATCAGATAAATGCTACTTCGTTGGTTATCCTAGGGAAACCAAAGCATACTACTTTTACAACCAATCTGAGAACAAAGTATTTGTTGCTCGGGACTGTTCTTTTCTTGAGAGGGAGTTTCTCTCTAAGAAAAACAGTGGGAGTAAAGTACATCTCGAAGAAATTCAAGATGCACAGGAGACTGCCCAACCTATTGAGGAAGAGCAGCAGTTGGATCCACAAAGTTCTGTGGAACCGGCGCCTGTGGAGCCTGAAGTTCGCAGATCCGGAAGGATCCGTCACGAACCCGAGAGATACTATGGATTTCTCGTAACCAATTCAAATGATCTGATGATCATTGAAGGTGACGAACCAGCGACCTTTGCGGAAGCAATGATGGGCCCGGACTCCGAAAAGTGGCTTGGAGCCTCTAAATCCGAAATGACATCCATGTCAGAAAACCAAGTATGGTCATTGGTCGATTTACCTAGTGGTGTAAAAGCCATTGAGTGTAAATGGATCTTCAAGAAGAAGATTGACGTGGATGGCAATGTACAAATTTACAAAGCGAGATTGGTGGCTAAAGGTTTCAAACAAATTCATGGTATTGACTATGATGAAACCTATTCCCCAGTAGCTATGCTTAAATCTATTCGGATTCTTCTGGCGATTGCTGCTCATTATGATTATGAGATTTGGCAGATGGATGTCAAAACCGCATTCCTGAATGGTATTCTGGAAGAGGATGTGTACATGACACAGCCTGAAGGTTTTGTCGATCCTAAAAACGCTGGGAAGGTATGCAAGCTTCATAAATCCATTTATGGGTTGAAGCAAGCATCACGGAGTTGGAATCTTCGTTTCGATGAAGCAGTAAAACAATTCGGTTTCACGAAGAAGAATCATGTGTATACAAGAAGACAAGTGGGAGCAAAATTGCATTTCTTGTACTGTATGTCGATGACATACTCCTCCTCGGTAATGACGTTCCGTTGCTTCAGTCTATTAAGACTTGGCTAGGAAGTTATTTTTCCATGAAAGACATGGGAGAAGCCGCATACATTCTTGGAATCAGAATCTACAGAGATAGAACTAACAAGCTGATTGGATTGTGCCAAGACACTTATATAAATAAGGTGTTGCACAGATTCAGGATGCACGATTCCAAGAAGGGCTTCATACCGATGTCTCATGGCAAGAGTCTCTGCAAGAAGCAGTGTCCGGCGACACCTGCTGAGCGAGAACGCATGGATAGGATTCCTTATGCCTCTGCAATAGGATCTATTATGTATGCCATGCTCTGCACTCGTCCAGATGTAGCTTACGCGTTAAGCATGACGAGTAGATACCAATCTGATCCAGGTGAAGATCACTGGACAGCTGTCAAGAATATTCTCAAGTATTTGAGGCATACTAAGGACAAGTTCCTTGTCTATGGAGATAGTGATGAACTTGTGGTGAATGGATTCACCGATGCGAGTTTTCAGACGGACATAGACGATTTCCGATCACAGTCTGGATATGTCTTATGTCTAAATGGAGGTGCGGTGAGCTGGAAGAGCTCTAAGCAGAATACCGTAGCTGACTCCACAACGGAAGCTGAATATGTTGCTGCTTCAGAAGCGGCAAAGGAAGCTGTTTGGATCAAGAAGTTCATGACTGAACTTGGTGTGGTTCCTAGTATCTTTGAGCCAGTGGCTTTGTTCTGCGATAACAATGGAGCCATTGCTCAGGCGAAAGAACCCAGGTCACACCAGAAGTCCAAACACGTTGAGAGGAAATATCATCTGATTCGTGATATTGTCAATAGAGGTGATGCGAAGATCAGCCGAGTTCCGACAAACGAGAATGTCGCTGATCCTCTAACCAAGTCACTCCCAAGGCCTAAGCATGAGAGTCATACGACTGCTGTAGGCATTAGAGATCTTAAGATGTAATCTTGATTCTAGTGGGAGTTTTGGATTTTGTTTTAGTTATAATAAGACACTATTGTAAACATTCTTTTAGAAGTGTTTAATGAAATTTGATTTCAGCATTATTTATTGTGATCTAAATAATGGTCCCAAAATAAGTTTATGACATATTATAGGTCATCAAGTTGAGAACTTGATCATGAAACCCTATAAGTTAATAAATTATTTTGTCCCTAGTCAAGGTTGTAGAATCGGGACACTGACAACCGTTAGAGACTAGATTGTGAGGTGACTGTTGGCTAAGTTTCATGGAGCCAATGATATGATTATCGCAGTCAGTCACATAGATATATGTCAGTGGACATATGATCGGACATGACCCGCTAATGAGAAGTCTACAAGATAGTAATATCTGTGTCATAAGAGGTTCTCATTACGACTATAGAGTATAGTCCTAAGACCTGAGTTCATCATGCTTTCTTGCATATGAATTGGTACATTTTGACTTTGTCAAACGTCGATCCGTAACTGGCGGCTATAACGACACTGTTCAAGTTTATCATGAAGTGTGCGTTGAAACAGGGATGGAACAAGATGGAATTTGTCCCTCCTGAAAAACGGGAGATAAATATCTCAGGGCCTATCGAAGATTGAATACTGAGAGAATGTGTGGCCGCACTCAAACGAACTGTAGTTTAGTTGTTTGTAATGTTCAGTATGAGATCAGGAGTTCGATAAACACGATGTTGGCTTAATAAGGATGACACAAATCTTGCCTTATGCCAAATCGAGATATAGAGACAAAAGGATTATAGGAATTGATGATTCCAGTACAAGTGGGAGATTGTTGGGATAGTGTCCTGAAATCACACCTGTACTCACTCCTGTGATAGTTGTGTGTCGAGATCTGACATTCGTATAATACTGGGCGTTTGCAATGCTTTGCTAGAAGCCTCTTGCAATCTGTAGGTCGTGGACTTACTGCCAGTATTATATGATCCTATAGGGTCACACACCTAAGCGAACTGGAAGCTACGACATGGGAATGATCATTGTGGCAATGATCATGTTATGTGTATTGAAATACACATAAGAATCGATATAAAGGTGTTGTGTCGATCGACACAGCTTGTGTGTCGGTCGACACAGTTCGGATTTTCCGAACAGGCTTTTCGGGTTATGTCTTAATTGAGTCTGGCCCGTTAAGCACGTTTAGGTCGAATAAAAACGTGTTTAGTTCGACCTAAACAAGAGAGCCGTCCAGTTTTCTTGACAGAAACACTAGACACACCAGAACCTTTCGATCCCCATTGATCCGGCACTAGCATCCCGTTTCCAGCGAGCGTGCGTGTATATCTGGTAGAGGCAAAGCGTTGCGTTGCTCCACTGATCTCGTTCACCATCTCTTCCGCTGCCAAAAGGTAAGAACGAGGTTGGTTCTAAATTCAATATAACAAACCCTAGATCCATCGGGATCCAACACATATGAGGCAGGTAGATGCACAAGTGGGTCAGATTTCGAGTTCTGTCAAAGGGAAGAATACTCAGCATGCTCATATCAATGCTATCTCAGTTCAGGTTGAGGATAAGCTGGAACAGGAAGAAGGATTTGGAGTTAAGGCTGGGAAAACCATGGAAAACAGAGAAGAATCCGAGATTGAAATCCCTGAGTTTGAGAGTTTCGACGGACCAGACTCAACCGAGATTGACATTGAACTTTTGGTAAAATCCATCAGTGTCGATCGACACCTTTTTAGTGTCATGGACACCCACATCAGAGCTTGGTCAGTCCAGATTGATAATGGACCAAGCCAAGGAGAGAAATTTGAGTTTGAGACTGCTGAACTCGTGGAAGAAGCTGAAAAACCCGAGACTGAAGCTGGAACTTGAGATGAACTACTTGCATCGATCGTTGCACCAAGTGCATCGATCGTTGCACACCGTGAAGAATCAGTCTCACTTGTTTCTCGTGGAGTTGTTAAGGAAAGGGTCTACAAACCTCCTATACCATTTCCAAGAGTTTCCATAAGGTCTAAACATGATCAGAATGTGGTCAAGTGCATGGTGGTGATGGATAAGGAGCTGGATGAAACTCCACTAGCTGATGCTTCGCGAGTTCACCCTTATGTGCAGAGAAATGAGAAGAAGTCGATCTCTACTGATAGAGATTTGAAAGGAGGGGTGATGATTGTATCTAAGCGAGTCAGTTCTGTGCTAAATCAGATTCTAGAGAAACTTCCAGATCCAGGAGTCTTTGCGCTAGATTGCTCTATCTTCGAAAACAGCTTCAAGCACTCCTTATGTGATTTGGGAACTAGTGTGAATCTCATGCCATACTCTGTGGATGAGAGATTAGGAATATTGGATTTCCAGCCCACTAGGATCTCTATAATCCTGGCTGATCGATCGAAGAGGATCCCGGAAGGAATTCTGGAGGACATCCATATCAGAATTGGAAATTTCTCGATTCCAACATACTTCCTGGTGCTGAAATATGAATTAGAACCGGATGATCCTCTGGTACTTGGCAGATCCTTCTTAGCTACAGTTGGAGCAGTGATTGATGTGAGGCATGGTCTGATTGATCTCCACCTGGGAGATAAGCCTTTGCACTTCAAGATGGACAAGCTGCGAAAGCCTACCATTGATGGTCAAGCTTTTTGTGTTCAGCTAGAACAAGAAGCTCAGATTTGTGAGGCTACAGTGTCTGATTGTGAAGGAAAGAAGATAGTGGTTCCTCAGGAATCTACTCTAACATCTTCAAAACCTGCAACTGCTCATAAGCAGAAAGCTCCAAACATCAGGCATCCACCAAAGCGAAGGTATGCATCCTTTAAACTTAATCCTCCTAACTCTGATGCTAATTCTGCAGGGAATAGAGTCAGGAAACGAAATGTTCCACCTGACCTTGCAGCGATTCCCTCATTCCTTGGACGTTCTCATGCTGCTACCTCTTACACACTGCCATGGATGAAGAGGCATTCACAGAGACACTCCAAGTCTCTGTTGAAACCCCCATGAGTATGATCTACTACCATCAGTCAAGCTAATGACGTAAAAAGAGCGCTGAGTGGGAGGCAACCCACTGTTTTGTTTTTGTTTTGGTGTTTTTTATTTGGGTTTTATGTTTGGTTTTGGTTTTGGTGAGTTTTGTTTGCAGGTTTCGACAAAATCGCAATGCAACGATCAACACGGTCATGTGTGTCGATCGATTCATCACGAAAATCGCATTGCAGCGATCGTCACAGTCCTGAGTGACGATCAACACGATATCGCAATCGCCTTGCAACGATCGACGCATTTATGTGCATCGATCGATGCAGGTGCGACAGAGTTAAAAATCCGACAGAACCCAAACTCATCCATTAGAATTTTTCTTGATTTTACCGATCCTAGCTTGACACTACAAAAATATTTTTTAAAATTTTGTGTTGACCTTTGTAAATTAAAATTGTAATCACACTGACTCCTAGTAAGAAAATTTTCTACCTCTGCCATTGTTACCATGTATTCGACGTCATGTGCAACTATGGTCTGGAGTTAGAGATTCAAGCCGGTTTATTGTGATTGTGTCGAGAGTGGCTCTTGCACCTGTTGCAACAAGTAACAGAAAAAACATAAAACAAAACTTTGGATACATTGAAATGGGAGTGAGACTGATTTTTTCATTGATAACTTATCAATGGCCAATTGTTTTGTTGCAGATGCCTCAAGATTTCAAAGGTCCATGTGATAGCCACATTGCAATAGTTGAACAATTACAAAAATGTATTCTAATCTTTAGAAACGATATTACTTGATGAAGTGTCTAATTCTTGCGTTAACATGTGAAAGTAGCGTCTCATAGGCATATATAAACTCTATGTCAGATACCTTAAGGACAAAGATTGGTTTTGTGAATTAATGTGTGAATGTTCATGAGATTTCTTGAATTGTTCCATAAATAGATGAGAAGAAGTATCTAAAGAATCATGTCAAGATATTTAACATATCATGATTTTTTTTTTTGTTATCAGATTAATTGATAGATTGAATAACATTTATCTTCATTAAATATTCATTGTAGATTAGTAATACTTAATTTGATATCATGAGTATTCCACTACATCTATCACAGTTGGTTTGAGAGGCTGAACTTCATAATGTAGAACCATTCTAGCATGTTGCAATACTTCACCAACGTCATGCATGATAAAATATAGAATAATTGGGTAGGTGATGCAAATCTGAACAACTTAATAAACATTACAATGAATACAAAACAACATAAATCCATGAGAAACAATATATGGATACATACTTTGGTAAGGCCGACATTGAGTTTAAGGAAGCTTATAAAATCTTCCCCATTTTATTGGCGTTTAGAAAGTACATCATCCTAGTGTGTTTTTTACGATATATGAATACGTAGTAAATATATTTTCTTATATCTTTGGTTTTTTGAAACGTTGATGAATTAAACAATATAAGCAAACATGGAAGTACTTACCATTAAATGGTTTGAGTGTGTTGACACATCAGCATATGTAATGACCAAAATTTTATAGTTGTTAAACAACGGTGAAACATGTTTATAGGTCTATGATAAAGGGGAAAAAGACTAACCAAGTGAAAAAGATTGTTGATTAATAAAAGAAAAGCAAATAGTTTATCTCGGTACAATATTTGCACATTAAAAACCTGAAATAAAAAATTGAATATGAGGCAACAAAGCATACATAAAACTAACTTGAGAAATAAAAAAACATATGTTTTAATGGTTATTTGTTTGTATTGACATAAATGGAGATGAAACATGATGTTGAATTTCCATAACTTCAAATTGCCTTGCAATGATCTACATTATATAGTGGTATGACCAAAAGAAGAATAATTGAGACTTGGAGCTTGTTGGAGTCAAGCTTAGCACTTTCCTAAAAGGCCTATTCATGAGATTAGGTCGGCCCAGAATGGAAAGTCGGTAAAAGGCCCAAGGCGGTAAAACTTAGGTTAAACCGAACTCAGGGTGACCGGCTTACATTAGGGTTTAGAAGGTGTTGAGGCAAAGGCGCCGCACGGCGACATCAGTAAAACGGAAATATTCCATATCGAGATAAAACCGAGATTTTAGGAAATATTCGTATTTATCTTTTATTTTTCTATATGATAAACCGACTTGTAACCCTATAAAAGGGAACCCAGTTAATCAATAAGATACACGCTTTTCATAATATTTTTGGCTAGAGAGACTTTAGAACGAAACCTAAACATAAAACTCTCTCCGGCGACTTACGACATCCTCTTACCGGCTTCCATCTCGGAAACGCCGGCTTTAAACCCTAATTTCCTAAATCTCACCGTGTACTTTAATTCTTCTTTTAGAATCCCTAATCTAAAAACCCTAAAGTTCTTGCTATCTTTGGATACGCGGAACCGAGATCTTACAATTGGCGCCGACTGTGGGGATTTCTAAGAGAAATTTCTGAACGAGATGTCGGGAAACCATAACGAAATCGATCCGGAAAACCCAAGGGTTGACCTAAGCGATCATGAAGGAAGTGATTACGACCAAAGTGATCACGAAGACGATACGGCGCATGACGGAAAACAGCCGCGGGACGCCACTAAGTCGAAGAAAGCTCGAGATGACGGTAAACATGTCCCGTCACTCAGCGAAACGGCAGAACAAATCGAGCGAGACAAAGTTCTAGCTACTCTGATGGCCAAAATCGAGTCACAGAACGATTTGATCAAAACGTTTTCGGAAAGAATTGATTTATTGCAGTCAGAACAAGCAAAGATCCGTTCAGAACAACAGTCAAGGAAATCCAAGAGAGAGGGGCCTCCAAAAGTAAAAGACAAAGTCACCAGACGACTAGTCTACGATACATCTGAAGAGAGCCACCGAGAACAAAGCCGAAGCAGTGAATCCAGGAGCAACTCACGCAAGGAACGCGATGAGAAGGACACTCGCGAACGGAGCTCACATCGAAAGAAAGACTCAGAAGAACCTAAACGCAGCCCGAGCCGGGAGCACGACGGCTGGAGCGACGAGAGGTACTCACCCGATAAGGATGAGCGCACCGACCACCAGACACGGGGCTTCCATCACAGACGAAATTCGCGATATGAGAATGACTCGCACCGTGATAACTATCGCCAGGAGCGAGGTATGTCGCACGAGAAAACTCATGGAGCGTCTATTCGCGGAGCAAGTCGTAACCATGTCAAGAACTAGCTAACCGAACTCAGAGACACCTTAAAAGAACTAAAAGGAGAAGTCCACGGCGTTAAGGGATCTGCACCCGAAATCGACCGAATCATCGAAGAGACTCAGAGGACACCCTTCACCTCGCGCATCACAAATACATACATCAGGCAAAAAGAAAAGCTCAGGTTACCAATGTATGACGGCATGAAGGATCCAACAACCCATCTGACGACATTCAAAATCATGGCGGCAAAAGCGCGATTTTCATCAAGCAAAGAGCGTGACATCGGCTTCTGCCAACTGTTCGCCGAAACTCTGGAGGGAGACGCACTGACCTGGTTTTCCCGACTCCCGTCAAAATCAATTGATAGTTTCTACGACCTCACATGGGCATTCGTAAGGCATCACTTCGCCTACATACGTAAGGACACTTCGCTAAGCGCGTTGATGTCCATAACGCAAGAAAAGAAGGAAACTTTGAAGGCCTTCATAGAAAGGTTCAGAGCAGTCATGACGCGAGCGGAGGCCCCAGATAAGTTCACTATCGCGGCCTTGACAAATGCCGTCTGGCACGAGTCCCCCTTTTACCAGGATCTGGTCGTCAACCCGCCATTAACCATTGAAGATGCACTCCATCGAGCGAACAAATTCGTGGAATTAGAAGAGAAAAAGGTCGCTTTAGCCAAAAGATTCGGTTCCGGTAAACAGGCAGATAAGAAGGAAGAGAGAGAACCTAGGCAACATTACGACAAAGGGGCTAAAACGACAATGGTTGTCGACAATGCTGACAAATCCCGTTCATCGAAACCTTGGAGCAAACGAAATAAAGAAGGGAAAGGAAAGGCACAACAAGCCGCTCCCATCACGGGAGAAAAGTACTGCGAATACCATCAAGCTACGTCACACGACACTGCTGAATGTCGGAACCTTAGAAACGCACTCTATGTCCGACTTTCAGACGAAGAAATCAAGGCGGCGATTGAAAGGTTGAAAAAGAAGAATCTGGACAGCAGGACGAAGGCAAAGTTGACAGGCAAGCTCCCCAGCAAGGCAAGCAACAGCGACGCATCAAAAGCATAGCTTTGAAACGCGATCGAGAAGAAGAAGAGGGAGAAGACGAAGAGGAAACTCCAAAAATTGTCCGAAGAATCAACATGATCATGGGCGGTCTAATCTCCGTAAACGATTCGGTTCGGTCAATCAAGGTCTACGAACGCCTTGCATTAGCCGCGCAAAAGGCACCTCAGCCAATCCTGTCAGATGATCCACCCGTCACCTTTACCGACCAAGATCTCTATGGAACTCACTACCCCCACAACGACCCGCTAGTAGTGGAGCTATTAATCGGAAGCTGTCAAGTGTCCCGGATATTGGTGGACACCGGGAGCTCAATAGACTTAATCTTCCTGGATACACTCAAAAAGATGGAAATTAAGGAAGAGGATATCAAGCAGAAGGCCAAACCACTCACCGGTTTTACAAGCGAGACGACTTACACAATCGGGACAATTAAGTTACCGGTTTACGCAGGAGGAGTTAACAGATTGGTGAGGTTTCACGTCATTGACAAACCAACCATCATAACGTTATTCTCTGCACTCCATGGTTATACAGTATGAAGGCGGTGTCCTTGATATATCATCAATGTCTGAAATTCCCGACACCTAAGGGAATCCAAACAGTTAAGGGATGCCAAAGCGCAAGCCGGTCGTGTTTTGCAAGGGAGCATAGGATCAGAGTACCTTCGTGCATGATCAATGCGGAATAAGGAAGGAAAGGTCCTGAGAAGGAACTAATCCAACAAATCGTCGTCGACGATTCTGACGCGAGCAAGTGTGTAGGAATTGGCGTGGAATTACCCGAAGACATCAAGAAGGAATTGATCGCCTTCCTACAGCAAAAAGTCACAACATTTGCGTGGTCGGTCAAGGACATGAAGGGCATAAATCCGACCATCACGACCCAAGAGCTCAACGTCGACCCGACTTACAAACCAATTAAGCAGAAGAGGCGAAAGCTCGGTCCTGAGAGGGCTAAGGCGGTCAACGACGAGGTAGAAAAATTACTTGACGCCGGTTCAATACATGAAGTCAAATATCCCGACTGGCTGGCTAACCCGGTGGTCGTCAAAAAGAAAAACGGGAAATGGAGATTATGTGTCGACTTCACGGATCTCAATAAAGAATGCCCAAAGGATAGCTTCCCCCTGCCACATATTGACCGACTAGTTGAAGCAACTGCTGGAAACGAGTTACTATCGTTCATTGATGCGTTCTCAGGATATAACCAAATCCTCATGAACCCAGACGATCGAGAAAAGACGGGATTCATCACTGAACGAGGTACTTATTGCTACAAGGTTATGCCCTTTGGCCTCAAAAACGCCGGCGCCACCTACCAACGGTTGGTCAACCGGATGTTTGCAGGTCAGCTTGGCACGACGATGAAGGTTTATATTGACGACATGTTGGTCAAATCTTTGATCGCCTCTCAGCACGTCGGCCATTTGAAGGAGTGTTTTAATATCCTCAACCGGTACGGGATGAAGCTCAACCCGGCCAAGTGTACGTTTGGAGTAACGTCGGGAGAATTCCTCGGATACGTAGTAACCCAAAGAGGAATAGAAGCAAATCCAAAACAAATCACGGCCATAATCGACTTACCATCTCCCAGAAATACGCGAGAAGTACAACGTTTGACAGGTCGCATAGCCACCTTGAATAGATTCATATCCTGTTCAACGGACAAATGCTTGCCTTTCTACGAACTCCTACGAGGAAACAAGAGGTTTGTATGGCAGGACAAGTGTCAGGAAGCTTTCATCCAGCTCAAATATTACTTATCAAACCAGCCGATATTGTCAAAACCCGAGAACGGCGAGACGCTCTTCCTATATATCGCGGTCTCTACGACTGCGGTCAGGGGTGTACTGGTTCGAGAAGACAGAGGAGAACAAAAGCCAATCTTTTACGTAAGTAAGACGATGAATGGAGCCGAAACCAGATACCCCGCGGTGGAAAAACTGGCCCTTGCCGTTGTTATCTCGGCACAAAAACTACGGCCTTATTTCCAGTCGCATTCTATCGCTGTGCTAAGTAGCCAACCCCTACGGACAATCTAGCACAGTCCATGACAGTCTGGTCGCCTGGCTAAATGGGCAATCGAACTAAGCGAGTATGACATCGAATACCGAAACAGGGCAACTTCCAAGTCGCAGGTAATAGCTGATTTCCTTGTAGAATTATCACCGGAATTGGATGTAGGCACCGAGATAGAAGACAAGAATTGGAAACTATTTGTCGACGGCGCTTCTTCCAAAAAAGGAGCCAGGATAGGAGTACGTCTCATATCACCAACCGGATAAGAATTAGAGAAATCATTCAAATTGGGTTTCACGGCGTCTAATAACACAGCCGAATATGAGGCTGTACTGGCCGGTCTTAGGCTAGCCAGAGAAATCGGAGTACGACATATGTTGGCCCATTGCGACTCCATGCTTGTCGCGAACCAAATCAACGGAGATTATGGAACAAAAAACGAACGAATGGAAGCCTATCGGAAGGCGGCATTAGAGCTTACCAGCTCCTTCGAATTCTTTGACATCGTCCAGATACCGAGAAAAGAAAACGCTTCAGCAGATGCACTCGCATCTATGGCATCGAATCCCGACCTATGTCGACGGATTCCAGTGGAGATGATAGGTGTCAGGTTTTATCCTATATCTAAATGCAAGTGCACAGTTCAGTAGTTGTAGTATATAGGTATCGAATCCACAGGGACTCCGTATTCAATAGCTCAAGAACAGGAAATTAAACTAGGAAAAAAGCAATGTGATTTAATGAAAAGCAGTGCGAGAAAGTAAACAGAAAGCAGAGATTATTGGTTGTGAAAGCAAGTTATTAAGAGCGCTAAGTCTAGGGCGTTCTCAGGAAATCAGACAAGCAGACAGTTCATTCAGCAAGGATCTAATTAAGCACAGTTCTAGAACTCAAAACACAGATATAGAATTAACCAAATTCCTTTGCGATAATTCTCTAAGTCTAAGTGCAGCAAACCAAACTTTCGTTTGCGAGAACTAACAGATTAAACTAGCATTAACTCCAAGTTTGATATGTTCACAATTATCCTAAACCAAACTTTCGTTTGCGAGAAGTTTAATTGCCCAACCTAATTAGTTCAGATTCCTAAACCCCACTTCTGTGACGTATTTAGCAACCTAAGATCTAGATTCTAATTGATCAGGTTAGAACTAGCTTTAAGCACAATTAGATTGAAGAACAGATATAGTTATGAATCCTTAACTGAAATAAACAAGTCTAGCAAGTCATGAAATCCTATGTGAGAAACCCTAAACCTAACAAGGAATCTACTCAGACATAGATAATGAAAACATAATCATATATTGAATAAATTGCATAGAAGATAAAGAATAAAAGGGGTTCGAAATCTTCTCCAAATACAGATGAAGTAAAAGGTTCAGATCAGCCCCAAAAGCTCTAAAAATCCTCTGCTCTTAATTATGAAAGCGTAAGTAAATAAAACACCAAAAACTTAATTATATAGGTCTAATCTCGGCCAGGGGCTTCTTTGTAAATATCAGGAACTTCCGGATCAGAGTGCAATATCTTGACTCTTCATAAACCGCCGAGTTTCGGCCCATCTCGCTGGTGCAACGATCGATGCTAGAGTGCATCGATCGAAGCATTCCTCTGTTTCGGACAGTGAACTCTATCTCTCGGCCAAACACTCCAAATATCTCCAAAAAGTGTCATAATCACCAAATATGCTCCAAACCTGATTATACCTGTAAAAGACTCTAAAAGAACACAAAAAGACAATCAAACACACTTATATCATGGTCTCAAACTAGTAAAAACCATGATATATCAACTCGCCCACACTTAGCCTTTGCTTGCCCTCAAGCAAAACAGAGAACTAAAGTTTGGTGAAGAGGTTTGAAAACTCTTCAGAAACTCATTTCATCCTAGAAGCTACAATACTCGGATTCCCCTTAGTAAACCACTGAAAGAATCAATCACAGGATATCAAGACCAACATGTACTTCCCCCACACTTGGCAACTGTCCTAAGTAAACTCCACAATCACATTCAAGCATTCAAATTCTCCCTACTGACTTCTGCAAGTATTTAAGTGCGGTCTCACCTAAGGAGTATCGATCAAAGGGCACATGGATTCTTACCTTATCAGCTCTAGACCACCATACTATCTTTCTCTAGTCCCTTTCTTCTCTTTCCCTTCTTTAACAACTGATTTTTCCCACATTGGGTATCATTTTATTTTTTTTATCAGTGTTCTTCCCGTTATGGGGTGTACTTTGGACACATTCCATGGATGCATAAGGGATAATAGTGTTTGCTACTATTCTCATGACCACTTCGGAGTTACTAACTCATCCTCAGTTTATTATCTTTTTTTTTTTTTACTTTATAGAAGGGGAGAAGGGAACTAAATAGGATAGGTTGACAGGCTGTGTCAGAACTAACAGGGAATCCGACACAAAGTATACCAAGCCCTTAGGTGAGAAGTCTAAGCCAGTATTAAATTGAAGTCAGTAAAAGGATCCTCTGATACCTGAAGTAGGGCTGGGCGTTCGGGTACCCATTCGGGTTCGGGTCGGGTTTTTCGGGTTTTCGGGTTTTCGGGGTTGAAGCTAAAGGTCCCATTCGGATATTCCTATAAATTCGGGTGAGATCGGTTCGGGTTTAACCGGGTTCGGTTCGGGTTTAGTAAACATCTTAGGTACCGAGTTCAACCGAATATCGATTCGGATCTATCGGTTTCGGGTTTTTATAACCGAATTACGGCTTCGGGTTCGGGTATCCCGAGTATTTTTACTCATAAAATACCCTAAACCTGCTCACTGCTACTCTCTGTTGCTTTATATTAATCAAAATCTGTAACTGAAACCTGCTAAAAAAAGTGAGAAACGTTCATCAATCTCTCAATAAGTTACAAAACTTGTGTATGTTGAAACAAAACAAACGAATATATAGAATCAAATCATTAGATGTTCACCTAAAAATAAAAGTCTCATAATGCATTGTAATCTTGATAACAAATTCAAAACCAAAACCAAATCCAAAGTTGAACAAAACATAACACAACTAGTAGTTCTTCGAAATGCAAGAAGACTATGAAAAAGAAACCAAATAGAGATTAAATAGATAATAGAGTTTTGGAGAGAACTAAAACATCTTGTCTTGTGCTTGACATCTTGTTCTTCCTGGAGTTCCTGTAAAAAAAAAAGAAGAGTTCATCACTATATATACGATCAAGGTGGTGAAACACAAGTGATCACAACAGTTCATTAAGCACAAGCATATTGGAATACATGATCGCAATAGTTCATTAAGCACAAGCATACTGCAATGCATGATATCGAAGGATAAAAATCATGAAAAGATGATCCCAAGAGTTCATCATATATGCGTATAGTAGACAGTGGCAAAGGTCCATATACTAGGTATCGTAGTTATAGGAATTTAACTAACATACATACCTACTGGCCTGATCATGTAGCTTCATCCTCTTCCACTGCTTCAGCTCCAGATTCTGAAAAAAATAAAGAGACAATCATCAGCCAAGCATGAATCATTCAATGTATATGAGAAAGAATCTTCAATTGTATTAAAAAAAACTTATACCTCTTTCAAGCTTTTCCTCTTCTTCAAGATCAGCAAGAATCTGTGCATCTGTGAGGATTCTTGATTCCATATGAATGTCTTGTTTCATCCATTGCTCTGAGCACATCAACACTTCAACCATATAGTGAGTAAACAACTCCTATATGAGTCCAGTATCCTTCCACTAGTACTGAAAGCACTCTCAGATGCAACAGAAGACACTTGCATAGCAAGTACATCCCGAGCAATCTCTGATAAAACAGGATACTTAGAGCTGTTTTTCTTCCACCATGAGAGTACATCATACTCCATTCCTATCATCACGTCTGGATTTTCAACTGGATCATTCAAATAGATCTCTAACTCATCCCTTTTGTCTTTGATTCCTATCTCATTCAGCTTCCTCTTGTACTTTGAAGCAATTCTTTGATAACCGAAACCATCTTCCATCATATCCATCCTTTCAACCACTTCGCGTGAAGACTGAGAACACTGTGTAGGCTGAGACGACTGAACATTTACATAGCATGAACCAACATAACATGAACCAAAACAAAGAGTGAGTAACATTTAACCAAAACATGAACCAAAACAAAGAGTGAGTAACATTTACAAAGACTGACAAGAACCAATAGAAAGAGAAACATTTACATAACTCTTTTGACTAAGACTGAGAAACGTTTAAAAAGACAGACAATAATTGCTATGGAAAGAGTCAGAAAACGTTTCTTAAACTATAACAAGAACCACACCATCCTGTTCATGAAACCGAGTATAACTAGGAACAATAAAACTCTTTTTAACTAAGACTGAGAAACGTTTAAAAAGACAGACAATAATTGGTAAGGAAAGCAACAGAAAACGTTTCACAAATTTAAACAAGAACCACTCCATCTTCTTCTTGAAACCGAGTTTAAATAGCAATAATATAACTCTTTTTAACTTAGACTGAGAAAAGTTTACAAAGACTGACAAGAACCTATAGAAAGATCAAAGAGATACAAAACGTTTACAAACCATAACAAGAACCAATAAAAGGAGTTAGAAAACGTTTTTCAAACTTAAACAAGAACTACTCCATCTTCTTCTTGAAACAAAGTTTAAATAACTCTAATGAAACAGAATTTAACTGACAGAAAACGTATACAAACCATAACAAGAACCAATAAAAGGAGTTAGAAAACGTTTTTGAAACTTAAACAAGAACCACTCCATCTTCTTCTTCAAACAAAGTTTAAATAGCTCTAATGAAACATAATTTAACTAGCATTCTAATGAGATATAGTATATCTGATATACAGAACAATGAGATATACAGAACAATGAGAAAACCTGTTGTTTGTGCAACCCATATGTCAGTAGTGACATATACTCTTTGTTTCTTCCCTAGAAACAATGACTTCAAGGCAGCTTTCCTCTCAAGATACATTTGAACAATTTCCCGGGTTGATGTTCTTCTAGACTGCGGCTTGTAAAGGTTCACCTAACAATTACAAATAGTATCAGTAGCAAAAAAAAAAATAACAGAAATGCATATATATATGTGTTGAAATAACCTTTTTACAGAAATGCTTCCATGCGACACTTTCAACAAAGGACAGAGGCAACTCTCCCAACACAAGCAACTCATTAGTTGCTTCCCTAAAAACACCCTTAGAGACCTTTGCAGTCATTGCTTTGCCTTCGTCATCAATAATTGGTTGTTTCTCAGCTTGACCATCCACCCACGCCTTGTATTGCTTGCATATTGCGAGATGTTTTTTAAGGTTAGAAGTTCCTGACTTTGTTGCACACGAGAAATCCTTCTCACAATAATGGCAAAGGCATCTGTCTCTATCCTCTTTTGTCCTCGTGAAATGCTTCCATGAATCTGCTCTTGTGGGAAGCACCCTCTGAACTTTTTTGGGCTGAGAAGTAGCTCCACTCGCATGAACTTGTTCTTTGCGTTTTCCCGTACTCTTGTTTGGTTGTTCAAATTCTTCATGGTCGGCGGTGCTATCTTTGTTGTAGTCATCACGATCTGGATTGGATGTTGAAGCCATCTAAAACATGAAAACAACATTGTGTAAACAAGATTAATAAAACACTAGATCAATGTTAATACTCAATAGCAATGCAACAAACCAAGTCACATACTACTGTCTGGTATTTGATACTAGCCTTAATAGTTAACCGCAAGCGCAGAACATCTACTGTAAATGCTGAATTGGAAGTAAGTACAAGTAGTATTTCTATATCAAACAAGTCTGTCAACTGTAACAATGTAAACTTTATGTGTAACGACATATGTTTAACTAATCTTAACAAATTAATCTCTGAACTTATGTGGACATTTCAGAGTTATGTAACTTATGTTCAACTAGTTATGTTCAGAACACAATCAAAGTTTCCAGCAGCATCGAATATATCACATATGAAACAACCTAAGAGCCAATATCTAGTTACAATTCCAAATAGATACTGTCGTAATAGCAATAATAACGTGCAAAAACAATTGAACGAGGATCATAATTCTGGCCATACCGTTGACAAATACACAACCAATTAAACAAACTAAGTATTATTGTGAGTGAAGTCAAAAACAGAGCTCCGATAAACAACTCTCTAAGCGAGACAGAACAAAAACAAGGAGACATTTTTATAGTCTGAAAAAAGAAAACCCAATTGAAATTAGACCAGTAGAAGAAGAAGAACTTACCACTGACTGGTTTGTCGAATTCTCAGACGAAATTGATGGTGAGGAGGATCGTCGAAGGTGTTGAGGTTTCATATATAAGAATTACACGATATATAACAGGAGTATTAGGGTTTCGAAGATTAGGAATCTCAAATTTCGAAGATTAGGAATCTCAAATCGCAACAAATACCGAAGAATTAGAAAGCATATATTCGATGAAAATCCAAATATGTAAAGGAGATATACAAATTTTGGTTACGTTCGGGTTATCTTCGGGTTACGGGTGATAACCGATCTAGACCCGAACCCGAAACTACTCACGAACAATGCCCCATTCGGTTTATTTGAAGGATCCGTACCCGATCCGATCTCGCCACTTCGGGTCGGGTTCGGGTTCGGAGTTCGGATATCGGGTAAATGCCCAGCCCTAACCTGAAGTGATGTGGGTGTTCCCAGTAGGTTGATCTGTGATGGGGTTTTCTAACAGTCATAGATAGATCCTGCAACTTCATCCCAATGGTTACTTAAGTTCCTGCAAGTCTTGTAAATCTTCTCAGAAAATCATAGTTTCTTACTTAAACAATTTTGACTCAATAAAACAATTTTTTTTTGAAAAATGGACTGACTCTTAAGAAAACAGAAAGGTAAACGTCAGTAGCACCTCCCCCACACTTAAGACACACTGTCCCCAGTAGTGTCAAGCGAAGGAATGGTAAAAAGAAAATAAAAATTGTTAAAGTTCTGTTGAGTTATGTCGGGTTTACCTCTGTCGTTCATGCATCGATCATTGCACTAAGTGCATCGACCGTTACTAGGCGATTTTCGTGTATGGTCGATCGTTGCTCAGGACCGCAACGATCGCTGCAATGCGATTCCGATCGTGTTGTGACGATCGACACAGAAGTGCGTCGATCGACGCACTGCGATTTCGTCCGAGACCTGCAATCATAAACTCACCAGAAACAAAAGCAAAAACGTAAAATCCTAACAAAAACACCAAAAATTAAGTAGAAAAACACCAGTACCTAATGGCGGGTTGCCTCCCACCCAGCGCTTGTTTAAGGTCAATAGCTTGACCGGACGGACAAGATTTTTCAGGCACCAGGAGATCCCAACATAGACTTTTTCTGTCTCTGTCCAAGTCTCCTCATCCAAGGTGGCGAGTAGGTTGTTGCAGAATGCTCATGTCCAAGAAAAGATGGAGTAAAATGTGCTCCAGGATCTATAATCACATTGTCATCAGGCTGCTCATCATCTGCATTCCTTATGGTGAATGTCTGCCCATCTATCAGTGGTCTACGCGGCTTATCCATCTCATAACGCAGCGGCTCATCTCCCAGATGGAGGTCTATCAGGCTGTTCCTAACATCTATCACCGCTCTTGCTGTAGCCAAAAATGGTCTTCCAAGCAGCAATGCTTCATCCGGATCACAGTCATATCTCAGCACTAAGAAGTCTGTTGGAACTAAGTAGTTTCCAATTCTCACCGGGATGTCCATCAGGAGTCCTTCAGGAACTCGTATGGACTGATCAGCTAGGACAAGAGAGGTCCTAGTAGGAGTAAAATCTAGCATGCCCAGCTTCTCTGCCACAGAGTATGGCATCAAACTTCCAGCAGGTCCTAAGTCACACAGAGAACGCCGGAAACTATCCTCAAAGATTGAACAATCAAGCACAAAGACTCCAGGATCAGGCAGCTTCTTCTGGATCTTGGTTAACAGAACATGACCAATATGCTGAGGAACTATAACCACCCAGTCTCTCAGCTCTTCATCTAAAGGCAACATCTTGTTCAAATACCTCTGCACACATGGATGATAAGGTGGATCATCAGAAGTTGGAATTTCTTCCAATTCTTCACCAATCTCCTCTAGATTCTTAAGCTCTTCAATTTCTCGCTTAATCACTTCAGACACTGGGGAGTGTTGTCTAACAATCTGCGCATAAATCTCCTGTTGAGAGATCTCAGAGACTCCAGAGAATAAGCCATCAAGCTCTAAGTCTGCATCAATACCATCATCACTCAGCGAATCTGTCTGTTCACAACGTGCATCGATCGACACTAAGTGTGTGTCGATCGGTGCAGTTCTGCAATTTCCACCCGAGAGTTTTTCACCAAAATCCGGGATTTCTTCTTCCTTCACCAATTCAGCTGTACTTAGCTCAAATTTTTCACCTAGATGAGATCCATCATTAACGTACACAGACCAGGCCTTAATATGAGTGTCTGCTAGTCCTTTTCCCTTTATTGAGCTGGAAATCTGGTTCACCTGAGTATCCAACTGCTTCATGTGAGTGTTCAGGGACTCAAACTTCCCATTGAGGTCTTCATAGACAGCATCTAACTTCTTGTTGCAGTCCACAGAAATCTTGGTCTGACTCTCCATTAGTTGTTCCATCATAGCTTCCATTCTACTCTCATGAGCTGTAGGTGCAGGAGGAGTCTGATAGGATGAAGATCCATAGGTTCTCTGAGTACCTTGTCCAAAGGTCTTCTGAAAACCATTAGATGAGTTGCTGTTGAAAGCACTTTTCTGTCCTCCATTGAAGAATCTGTTTCCCTGTTGATTACCAAATCTATTACCTTGAAATCCAGAACCTCCTATGAAATTCACATCTTCCTCCTGAGTGTCCTCCTCAGTTTGAGTTACTTCTACATCTTGGGCAAAGTGGACAGCTTTCTTACCTGCTAGGAGATTGCAAACTGTGTTTAGCCTAGATCTAATATCAGCTATGTCAGAATTCTCTACACTTCCACCAGATTTCTTCCTCCTCTCATCCATAGTCTTGCAGCTGTTGCTGCCTATCAGATTCTCAATCAACTGCTTAGCTTGTGTAGGGGTCCTGGTGTTGAAGTTAGCATTACTGGAATTATCCAGTGCAGACTGATATGGAAGATCTATGCCTCTGAAGAAGATACCAATCAACTGAACCTCAGTGAATCCATGGTGTGGGCAGTCACGTTGATACTGCTTAAATCTCATCCAGGCAGTCTTTAAAGGCTCCACAGCTCCTTGAGAAAAGGTGAGTATGTCCTGTCTGGACTGGTCTGAACGCGCATCATCATAAAAGTGACGCAGGAACTCACTCTTCAGGGCTGCCCAAGTAGTATACTGAGCAGGTGCCAGCTGCTTAAGCCATGCACTAGCGTCTCCAGCAAGACTGTGCGGAAAGAGCTTAAGGAACAGATAGTCCGGGAAGACTCCATCATACTTCATGCCAGTGACTACGTCCTAAAACGAATCAATGTGATCCATAGGCTGCTCCGTTGGGTAACCATGAAATGCATTCTGTCTCATCAGCGAGTAGTAGATGGTTTTGATCTCAAAATCATTTCTTTCAAAAGCAGGAAGCACTAAAGCTGACCGGTTTGCGTGAAACTCATCCGGTCTGTTGTAGTCAGCTAAAGTCCTCTCACGTACAACCATCTCTCTACCTTGGGCCTGTCCATGACCCTGGTTCTGCTCCTGTTGCTGTTGCTCAGGAGGATCGGGGATGACATTCCCCTCAGCATCAACCCTTTGCCAAGCAGCATTGTATGGGTTGTTATCTCGGTCCCTCAGGATACCTTCAGCATCACGTACCAGAATCAAACGCTCTCGTACCATCCTTTCTCTTCTTTCTCTTCTGTTAGCTCTCTCTAGACGTCCAAGTTCTTCAAGATCGAGAATAACTAAGTCCAAGTTCGGATTACTTCTAGTTTTCTGCGTCTGCATAAACTGTCTATAATCGTCCGGAAACGATCGATGCTATCAGTGCAACGATCGCTTCAATCTCTGAATCGCCTAGTGACGATCGATGCAAGGGTGCAACGATCGACGCAGTGCGAAATTGGTACCTGCGACAGAGAGAAAAACAGACAAAAATCAGTAGCTAAAAAAACAAAAACAAAAACGAAAAGAAAACGAAAAATCCTAGTAAAACCCTAGGTTCTAAGCTATCGAAGACTCAAAGAGTCCCCGGCAACGGCGCCAAAAACTTGATAGGTGTCAGGTTTTATCCTATATCTAACTGCAAGTGCACAGTTCAGTAGTTGTAGTATATAGGTATCGAATCCACAGGGACTCCGTATTCAATAGCTCAAGAACAGGAAATTAAACTAGGGAAAAAAGCAATGTGATTTAATGAAAAGCAGTGCGAGAAAGCAAACAGAAAGCAGAGATTATTGGTTGTGAAAGCAAGTTATTAAGAGCGCTAAGTCTAGGGCGTTCTCAGGAAATCAGACAAGCAGACAGTTCATTCAGCAAGGATCTAATTAAGCACAGTTCTAGAACTCAAAACACAGATATAGAATTAACCAAATTCCTTTGCGATAATTCTCTAAGTCTAAGTGCAGCAAACCAAACTTTCGTTTGCGAGAACTAACAGATTAAACTAGCATTAATTCCAAGTTTGATATGTTCACAATTATCCTAAACCAAACTTTCGTTTGCGAGAAGTTTAATTGCTCAACCAAATTAGTTCAGATTCCTAAACCCCACTTCCGTGACGTATTTAGCAACCTAAGATCTAGATTCTAATTGATCAGGTTAGAACTAGCTTTAAGAACAATTAGATTGAAGAACATATATAGTTATGAATCCTTAACTGAAATAAACAAGTCTAGCAAGTCATGAAATCCTATGTGAGAAACCCTAAACCTAACAAGGAATCTACTCAGACATAGATAATGAAAACATAATCATATATTGAATAAATTGCATAGAAGATAAAGAATAAAAGGGGTTCGAAATCTTCTCCAAATACAGATGAAGTAAAAGGTTCAGATCAGCCCCAAAAGCTCTAAAAATCCTCTGCTCTTAATTATGAAAGCGTAAGTAAATAAAACACCAAAAACTTAATTATATAGGTCTAATCTCGGCCAGGGGCTTCTTTGTAAATATCAGGAACTTCTGGATCAGAGTGCAATATCTTGACTCTTCATAAACCGCCGAGTTTCGGCCCATCTCGCTGGTGCAACGATCGATGCTAGAGTGCATCGATCGATGCATTCCTCTGTTTCGGACAGTGAACTCTATCTCTTGGCCAAACACTCCAAATATCTCCAAAAAGTGCCATAATCACCAAATATGCTCCAAACCTGATTATACCTATAAAAGACTCTAAAAGAACACAAAAAGACACTAAAACACACTTATATCATGGTCTAAAACTAGTAAAATCCATGATATATCAGGAGACAATCCATGAACCAAGTATCCCGCCTCCTGAAGGTACTCACGAAGAATCCGATGATGTCTCAACCCAACAAGACAGCGAAGACGACATGCGTCTTGAGAGTCAAGCGAAAACCACTGACCTCATCGCACTGTTAACAGACGAAAATGAGGATTGGCGACAAGAAATAAGAGCTTACCTCGCAGAAGGAAAGCTTCCAGAAGACAAATGGGCAGCACGACGACTTAAAGTAAAAAGTGCACGGTACATGATACACAACAACGTCCTCTACAAGTACTCAGCCAACAAGATTCTTCTCAGATGCATACACGGAGAAGAAGTAGGTCGGGTTCTCGAAGAAACACATTCAGGAGAATGTGGCAATCATTCCGGAGGTCGATCCCTCGCTCTCAAAATCAAGCTGAACGGTCACTATTGGCCGACTATGGTAGCCGACTGCGAGACCTACTCTAACAAGTGTGAAAAGTGTCAGCGTCATGCGCTATTTATACATCGACCAACGGAACTGCTCACGACTTCAACTGCGGCTCACCCATTCATGAGATGGGCGATGGACATAGTCGGGCCTTTGCCGCTGTCCAATCAAAGGCGTTTTCTACTCATCATGACCGACTACTTTACAAAGTGGGTCGAAGCCAAAGCATATGTCGCAATCCACGACGTCCAGGTCCAGAACTTCGTTTGGAAATACATCATATGTCGGTTTGGATTGCCTTATGAGATCGTCACAGATAACGGGTCGCAATTCATTTCGAACACATACGAGGGGTTCTGTAAGAAGTGGGATATACGTCTTAGCAAGTCGACACCGAGATATCCGCAGGGAAACGGACAAGCCGAAGCTACAAACAAAACTATCATTGCCGGCATCAAAAAAATGCCTTGAGAGCAAAAAAGGAGTTTGGGCTGACGAGCTAGATGGAGTCCTTTGGTCACATAGAACAACCCCCCGCCGCGCAACCGGAGCTACCCCATTTTCCTTAGCCTTCGGCGTGGAAGCGATGGTACCAGTAGAAGCAAACAATTACACTCTCCGCCGATCCCTTATGCCGCACCATACCAAGATCAACGAAAAAATGCTGATCCAAGCTCTCGATACCATAGAACAAGAGCGGGATCGAGCTCTACTCAGAATCCAGATTTACCAGCAACTCGCAACTCGGTATTACAATCAGAAAGTCAAGGAGCGACATTTTCAAGTAGGTGACTATGTCCTCCGCAAAGTTTATGAGAACACTAAAGAGTGGAGAGCAGGCAAACTCGGTGCAAAATGGGAAGGACCCTACAAAGTCACGAAAGTCATCAAGTCGGGAGTCTATGAGCTCGAGTCAATGAAGGGCAAAGCTCTACCGCGTTCCTGGAATTCAGCAAGTCAGAAGAAGTATTTCTAAGACGGCAAGACAAGGCGCCAAAAAGAAAATGTATGAACTACGAGCGACTTGATTCTTTCTAGGAAGATACGTAGGCAGCCTTAACCGGCACAGTCGCAAAATTAATAATTTTTTTATTTTACAGCTCATATACCGCCTTGAAAGTTCATCAAAAGCCAAAACATGTCAGTTTTTGCAATTTTATTAAAAGTCAAATATTTTTAATACTAACAAAAGCCGAGTTACTAAACTCGCAAACCTAAGCCGAGTCTAAGAAACCCGCAGAAAGCCGAACTCCTTAGTTCGCAAAATCTGAGTCTAAGCAACTCGCAGAAAGCCGAACTCCTTAGTTCGCAAAAGCCGAGTCAAAGAAACTCGCAAAAAGCCGAGCAACCAATAAGACTCGCACTAGCATCATGCCTCCTGGCCAGGGGCGTGGTCTTCCTTGCGCACGAGGTGCACATCGTGGTAAGGAAAAGCCGAGATCCGTCTCGCACATTCTTCGCGGTGGGTGATAACAAATAAGTCGAGCCATGAGCATCGCACATTCACCCACCCTTAGAATAAAGCCGAGTGCATATGCCTCGCAAACCGCCTTATGGCAAAACATAACAAAGTCGCTATCTGATTAAATTTGTCAAAATAAGTTTAATACAAGATCGGTCCGACTTAACAAAGTCGCTATCTGTTTGGATTTATTAAAAACAAGTTTAATACAAGATTAGTCCGACTTAACAGAGTCGCTATCTGTTTAAATTTGTCAAAATAAGTTTAAATACAAGATCAGTCCGACTTAATAAAGTCGCTATCTGTTTAAAGTTTATAAAAACAAGTTTAATACAGGTTCGGTCCGATCTAATTAAAACAAGTATAAATCATTCTGTTTGGAAATTGTCTTAGAACAATTCTAAAATGGATTAGATTTAAAACTTGGAATGCGTACATCCGACTTCAGAAGGTGAAACGCAAAAGGATTTAATTTAATAATAAAAATCTCCTCCTAACCAGAGAAAGATTGAAAGTCTTATAAAAATAATAAAAACCGATAAACATAACACAAAAGAGAAAGCAGTCTATTCCGCTCCAGCCGACGATTTCCCGGGCCCGTCCTCCTTCTCGACATTAGCATCTGGCTCACCACTTAAAGCTGCAACTTCCAGACTAACCGACTTGACGAGATTCTCGGGAACTCCCTCTGGAATCACACCAAGGTTAGTACCGAACTCGTTTACGTCCTTCGGAGTACGAGGTGGCGAGTCGCGAAAGAGGTTCAGAAGAGGACGGCGAAGCGGCGAAAGAACAAAAGTCAGCTCTTCCTTGGTCACAACGTTCAAGTCATCAAACTTGGCATCAGCGGCAGCTTCTTCGATCGCGACTTGATCCAGAACCGATTTAGGAATCGAAACGCCCTCATCGCTGAGCTTCAGAAGACACTTTCTGAGACCAGAGATCTGGCCAAATTCAATCTGCAGCGAAGTCGCGGTCTCCTGATCCTTTATATATCGCTGAAATAAATCAAAATGGGTCTGCGCCTTCGCCCTCGCTGCCGCATCTACGCGATCCCTCTCCTTTCTAACAAAATCAGTAAAGGATTTATGTTGCTTTTCCTCTCTGATTGGAACGCGAGGAGGTCGGCTTTGGACTTCTCATTAGCCTTGCGAAGCTTCTCTTCGGCGTCACGGAGCTTGTTGGCGAGAACCAGCTTATCTGCCTCCAACGCCTCCTTTTCTTTGTTCACCATGGCAAGAAGGTTTTCTCTCTTCTTCACGGCCTCGGTCATTTTTGAGGAATTCCAAGCGCTTTCAAGGGCCACGCGATTGGATGCCGCGATTACCTGAAAGAGAAATAAACAAAAACTCATAAAAACAAACAGACAGGAAATCGAAGGTAAAACACGATCGACTTACCGCCGCCTCGGCTTGCTTTAGCTTGACAATAGCATCAGATTGAGGAAGCTCCTCAAGTTTAGGCCAATCTGACTAGTTGCCTCGGATACAAGTCAGCATGTTAAAACACGCTCGAGGATTGTCGATGAGAGGGACCTCGCTCTCGTACAGAAAAGCAAAGTTATGAATGGAAGGTTGAATGGCTCCACTTTTTGACGGACCACGAGGACGAGCAAGGGTTGCCTTTAGCATCAGCGACATCCCCAGAATCCTCGTAAAATCGCCTCCAAGGGTTCTTAAATTTGCCAGAATCATTGGCATCCTTGTTGGGCTGCTCAGACGTCTCTTGAACGACTTGGTTTCCAACAGCAGGTCTCTTCACTGGATTTTCCTGATCCGATCTCCCCTCAGCTAATCTCTTCTTAGATTGAGATTTGGTCGGTACTTTGGCCGGTGGAGCCGCCATGATTGGCTTAGAGGGAGCAACAACGTGGGTGGTCGACTTCTCGACAGCATCAATCGCCGCCTTACCACCATCCTGAGAAGGTAGAGCCACGACTTTTTCTTTTGATGGCTCGGTCAAGGAAGGATTGGACGATATTTTTTGAGAATAGTCGACGAACACAATCTTCTTCACTTTTCCCATCTTTCTTGGCTTCTCTAGCTGATCAGGAGCAACCTTCGTCTTGGTATCCCACTTAACTGGATTAACGGACGAAAAATCAGAACCAGCAAGAAAAAGACTATCATAAAGCGGTAAACGAACCTTCGGAGATCCGCGGGAGAGACTTATTGATACGTTCGCGAGTAAGGTCTGACCACTTGCGTAAACCAAGAGCCTGAATCTGCTCAAGGATAGGGAAGTAGTTGTCGGGATATGGCTTCAGAAAAGGGTGTTGCACTGCAATAACAAAAAGGAATTAATTAAATTATCACGTTCAAATGACAGCAAATTTAGGACGACATCTACCATAGTCTGTATTCCAAGACGTCCTGATAAGTTCCTTATGCTCGTCAGGAACGACTAACGAAGACAGCTCAACGAAGAAATAGGATCTTTGCCAATTGTTGATCTTCTTGGGCGCGTCTATCAGAACGCGATTGCCACTTTTGAGTTTAACCGCGAAACACCCTGGACTAGTAGCCTTCATACGATTGATCAACATCATTTCCTCGAAGATATTCACGGTTATTGTAATGCCGGCCTCGGCACCTAACACTAAAAGACCGACCATATGGTGAACCGCAACGGCCAAGAGCTGGGAAATAGCGATCTCACGGCGGTGGCAATATGAGACCAACAAGTCAGGTAGCGGGAACCAACAACGGCAACCCCCAGTGTCGGTGTTGATAAAATATGACTCATAGAGGGTCATGTATCCCGGTGGAGGATCCCAGGGATGGTCAAGCGGAAAGGGGATGATGACTTTGATCTTCGGATCCGCTCCGCAGTCTTGAAGCATAGATCTTACCGATGACGCGGTAGATCTGGTCTTGAAAACGTTACTAAACATTTCACTAAGACCAACCGGTAATACAGGAGAACCATCCTGATCGACATCAATGTCGTCCTCATCATCACCAGGATCTCGTAACTGCGGAATGACCAAATCTTCCCGGCCAGAACTCTCGGCAGCATCGGTTTGACGCGATGCTTCGCGGCGACGCCGGAGTTCTTCAATCTCAAAATGGACAGAATGATCTCTCAAGTCGGACGGAGTGCTCAAGGATGTGGACGCGGAAGAAGTAGATTGGCGACTTGACGAGTCTTCGGCAGACGAGACGCTAACAACTTCTTTGTCTTTACTCGATGAACAACGGATCAAAGACATGATTCGCGGAAGAATAGATGAAGAACGCAAACAACATGTTTGATCTAAAAATCCTAAGAACATAAGGCGGAGCAACGGCGGAGAGACAGCCAGAAAATAAATACGACAGAGAGAGGATTACCTTTCAAAACTTCTTCACTTGAGCGAAATGAGGAAGTAAGAAGTAAGAAGGGACTATTTATAGTGAAAATGACGGCGCAGGGATCGAGGCACATCATTACCTAGGCGACGCTTCGTGTTTCACACCTATCCGATGATTGAACCGAGAATCAATTCCGGTTTCATCGGATCTCCATCGGTTCTAAACCAATTTGCATAATCTACCACCAATCTGAGTCAAGCCGGATCAGCCCAATAAGCATATGGGCCGAAACAAAAATAAAGTTCGCCAGACGACAAATATGGGCCTATAAACTCATTTCTTAAACCAAAAGTTAACTCCTCGTAATGCCGACTTGAGTTCAAGTCGCCACACTGGGGGGGGGGGGCTTATTGTTGGAGTCAAGCTTAGCACTTTCCTAAAAGGCCTATTCATGAGATTAGGTCGGCCTAGAATGGAAAGTCGGTAAAAGGCCCAAGGCGGTAAAACTTAGGTTAAACCGAACTCAAGGTGACCGGCTTACATTAGGGTTTAGAAGGTGTTGAGGCAAAGGCGCCGCACGGCGACATCAGTAAAACGGAAATATTCCATATCGAGATAAAACCGAGATTTTAGGAAATATTCGTATTTATCTTTTATTTTCTTATATGATAAACCGACTTGTAACCCTATAAAAGGGAACCCAGTTAATCAATAAGATACACGCTTTTCATAATATTTTTGGCTAGAGAGACTTTAGAACGAAACCTAAACCTAAAACTCTCTCCGGCGACTTACGACATCCTCTTACCGGCTTCCATCTCGGAAACGCCGGCTTTAAACCCTAATTTCCTAAATCTCACTGTGTTCTTTAATTCTTCTTTTAGAATCCCTAATCTAAAAACCCTAAAGTTCTTGCTATCTTTGGATACGCGGAACCGAGATCTTACAGACCTTCTTTGTTTTTTTTCACTATACATCTATTTGACCAACTAATATAATTTATATATGTAATAAAATCCACAATAAAAGGGCCAAACTTATATCATTATCAGTGGCGGAGCTACCATGTTATGAGGGTGGTCATATAATCCATGTGAATTTGTATTTTTTTCTTAAAATTTGTTATATTTTTAATGAAAATCTGGTGAAATATTAAAGAAATTGGCTTATTGACCCTTGTAAATCATAGATGTAATCAATCTGACCTCCAGCACTGATCATTATTATCAAAAAAAAAAAATATCTCTTATTTTAACCCATCGGTGTTTTATATATTTACTATATATTGGTTTATTTTGACCGAGTGAGGATACAAATGGTTGCATATGGTACGTCGTATTAATCACATGGAGCAAAATTCCTTTGGGGATTCTTTATTCTTCCTTAGTTAAACTTTACACATTTTAGGAGCATGTAACATTAATAATTATATAGATATATTTGCATGAATATAAAAATCGATGTGTGGTCATGATGTACGACTACATAACCCTGATTGTGAGACTGGAAGCTTCCCATATCGTAATCTTTTTATATGCGAGTTTTATTTAAGATAGTTGGTTTCTAAGATTTATCCTTTTGATCAATATTTTTTACAGGTGGGTCTTCTTAACGTGGATGGTTAATACAACTCGCTATTAACGTTTATTGAGAAGGCTGAGGATGAAGGATTTATATCCCCAATGGCTCGTACAATCATCGTCTCTGCACCAAACGCTAAAGAGTTGGTTCGACAACTCGAGGTATATATAATGAAAACACAACAATGTACTAATGTACTATACTCTTTTACATGATTTTTAGGTTGATTGAGTTTACTCCAAAACGTTGTTGTAGGAATATGAATCGGAGTTCGATGAGATAACTTCAAAATCGGTTTGGGATGAAGTGGACCGACTCAGTTATGTACCGGGTTTGGAGGTTGCTACGTGAGGATTAAGGAATTAGATATATTTTGGGGAAGTTTTTTGGGTAAAAGCAGTCAATGTACAACCGAATTGAAGTTTTTATAACATCAGAAAAAGGTCGGAAAATAGTCAAACAAAAGTATTGGGATCGTTTTGGATAACATTATTTTGTAAGGAGGGTTTAATGTGTATATTACCTACCCAGAGAATCAAAGTTTCTAGCTTGAGAGAGTAATTGATCAGAATCGAAAGAAGTTTCCAATATTTTTTGTTTCTACACCTGAATGACAAATTAACAGGGGGAATTCACCATTGTTAGACCATCTTCCATCTCCATATGATCACTATCTGTAAATATAGTCAAGAAAACAAATAAACAAACTAATGTTAGATACAAATTGTGCACAAATAATTTAAAATTTAGTATAGTTGAGTTGTTAATGAACAAATTCCTCTTAATATTTCATTTACTAGACTATGCCTTTCATTTATGGTGATTCCACTTCGCCGTAAAACTTTCATAGACAACAACTATGACTACCTTTGATATTACTTTCACAATTGAATTTTTGAAGATTGCCATTGTCATTTGATTTTGACTTCATTTCACTAAAATCATCCTCTGGTAGCTTACACATCTCTCAGAGATATCATTCATCTCCAAGTAACTCCACCAAACTACGGCTGATAATGATAGCATCTTTCTCGTGTTATCCATCATTTGAGATATATCAATTTATGACACACTCGTTAAGCATGTTGGATAATTCTAAATATGAAAAAGGAAATATCTTTAGATAAGGAGAAGCTTATTTAGAGAAAAAGAAAATTACTTGATATTCTTTATGTAAGTAGGATTAGGATGATTTGCCTAATGCCTATATAATAGAATCTATGAGGAGATGTCTCATAAGATTGAGAGTTGGGAGATTTAGTTTTGAGAAGTTTCTAAATCAATAAAGAAGAGTAGTTCTTTATACAAATCTCGATCAAGCTTGTAAAGCTTTTATTTGGTATCAGAGCTTCTTCGATCCAAGGGAGACCTTGCTAAAACCTAGAAGAAAACGAACTAGGGTTTTGCCTAAAGATGTCTAACACAGATGAAGAGTCGTCACGAACCAGAGGCGATGATGCTCCACCGATGAAGAAGGACGTTCAATGTCCCATGTTAACATCGACAAACTACACAGTTTGGGCGATACGGATGAAGGTAATATTGCGTGTGTACCAAGTATGGGAAACCATCGAACCTGGTTCCACTGATCTGAAAAAGAATGATATTGCAATAGCCCTTCTATTCCAATCCATCCCAGAAGTTTTGATCCTGCAAGTTGGAGATCATGACACATCAAAGAAGGTGTGGGATGCGATTAAATCTCGGCACTTAGGAGCAGACAGAGTACGAGAAGCAAGATTACAGACTTTGATGGCTGAGTTCGACAGGTTGAAGATGAGTGATACTGAATCAGTTGATGATTTTGCTGGGAAAATATCAGGTTTGGTATCCAAGTCAGCCTCGTTGGGAACAAGCATCGAAGAACCGAAAATCGTGAAGAAGTTCTTGACAGGACTTCTTAGAAGCAAATATATTCATATTGTGGCTTCTCTTGAGCAAGTGTTAGACCAAAACACAACTGGTTTCGAAGATATTGTGGGATGATTAAAAGCATACGAGGAACGTGTCAAAGAAGATACGAACAATGAAGAGCAAGCAAAGCTCATGTATGCAAGTAATCACAAACCGAACCGAGGAGGGTACGGTAATAGTCGTGGAGGCAGATCCGGTGGGAACACTGAAGCAGACACCGGTGGTCAAGGAAGAGGTAATAGTAATGGCGGTTTCAGAGGAAGGGGTAGAGGCAGGGGACGAGGAAGGTTCAACAGCCAACACCATGGAAAAGAAACTGCTGAAAGCTATGACAAAGGAAAGAAGGACCTGTCCAAGGTTCAGTGTTGGATATGTGACAAGTTTGGTCACTACGTGAACACTTGCCCTATGCGCCCGCCTCGAAATCAAGAAGCCGATGCACTGTATATGCATGAAGTAGTGTTTCTGAATGAAGACAAAGTGTTCCCAAGGAAACTTGATGCCAACAAAGGAGATAATGATGTTTGGTATCTAGACAATGGAGCTAGCAATCATATGACTGGGAACAGAGCTTTCTTCTCAAGTTTAGATGAAACCGTCAAAGGAAAAGTGAGATTTGGAGATGGCTCACATGTGGACATAGTAGGTAAAGGTTCGATTGTCTTCGTAAGCAAGACTGGAGAGAAGAAGGCACTTAAAGACATCTACTATATACCCGATTTGAAGCACAATATCATAAGTCTTGGGCAAGTAACAGAGAATGGGTGTGAAGTGAATATGAAATATGACATCTTGGTATTGAAAGACCCTCATGGAAGACTACTTGTACAAGTCACAAGATCGTCAAATCGATTATACAAAACGCCAATGCAGATAGATGTACCCAAGTGTTTTCATATCCAAAGTGAAGATCCCACATGGACCTGGCATGCTCGGCTAGGACATATAAGCTTTGGAGTTATGAAAAACATGGTAGAAAATAAGATGGTAATTGGTATGCCGTGCGTAACACAAGAGAAAGATGTGTGTAGCACATGTCAGGTTGGGAAGCAAGTAAGAGGCTCGTTCCCAAGCCAGGCAAGCTTTCGTGCCACCCGGACGTTGGAGTTGGTCCATGGAGACTTGTGAGGACCAATATCACCTCCAACACCCTCAAATAACAAGTATGTCTTTGTGATAATTGATGATTTCTCAAGATATATGTGGACCATGCTACTTAAGGAGAAGAGTGAAGCCTTTGATCGATTCAAAAGATTCAAAGAGTATGTTGAGAAACAAACAGGGATGGCCATTAAGACCTTTCGTACTGATAGAGGAGGAGAGTTCACCTCAACATAATTTAATCAATTCTGTGAAACAAATGGAGTGAACAGACATCTAACAGCACCTTATACGCCTCAGCAAAACGGTGTAGTAGAGAGGAGAAACCGAACATTAATGGAGATGACAAGGAGCGTGCTTAAAGCCATGAAAGTGCCAAATTACATGTGGGGAGAAGCAGTGCGTCACTCAACATACATTATAAATCGAGTGCCCACAAAAGCATTGAATGGACAAACTCCATATGAAAGTTTCAACTCAAAGAAACCGAACATTGAGAACTTGAGAGTGTTCGGTTGTGTCGCATATGCAAAAATCAATGGACCAAGCATAAGGATGCTAGATGATAGATCAAGGATCGTGATCAATCTTGGAACAGAACCTGGTTCAAAAGCTAATAGACTCTATGATCCAGCTACAAGGAAGGTAGTGGTCAGTAGAGATGTGATATTTGATGAAAAGAAAGGATGGGAATGGTCGACAGGTACAAGTGACAAAAGCGTTAAGTCAGGAACATTCAGTGTCTCTTGCGATCATGATAGGGGAGAAGTAGAACATGACGAATTCGATCATGATCAACAAGATCACGACATCCATGACGAACCTGAAGCATCAAACGACGAGCACGAGGAGGTGGCGTCGAATCATGAAGAAGAAGAGGAAACCGAGACCCAATGGTTACCTCATAACAACGTTCAACAAGCAGTAACAAGGTTTGGACTTGTTGAATATGAAGGAGGAAAATTGCTATTCACCGTGGATGGAGAACTAGAAAGCTATAATGAAGCAGCAACCATGAAAGAATGGATCAATGCAATGGAGGCTGAGCTTGAGTCCATCGAAAAGAACAATACATGGGAGCTAGTCCAAAAGCCGTATGGGGTCAAACCCATAGGACTAAAGTGGATCTTTAAGATCAAGAGAAAATCCGATGGAACTGTAAACAAGTACAAGGCAAGACTTGTAGCTAAAGGTTATGTACAACAACAGGGCATTGACTTCGATGAATTGTTTGCTCCAGTAGCTCGAATAGAGACCATACGACTACTTGTATCTCTTGCGGCAAAAAGTGGTTGGGAGATACATCACCTTGACGTCAAAACAGCCTTCTTACATGGTGATTTTAATGAGGTAGTGTATGTAACTCAACCTGAAGGCTTTGAGAAACAAGGAGATGAAACTCAAGTCTATAAATTACGCAAGGCCTTGTATGGGTTACGCCAAGCTCCTAGAGCTTAGAACTGAAGATTGATGATACCCTAAAGAAGATGGGGTTTATCAAATGCAAAAAGGAGCCATCGGTTTATCAAAAGAAGAACAAAAGAGATCTCTTGATCATTGCCATATACGTTGATGATTTGTTTGTAACAGGAACATCTATTCAAGTTATCAAACAATTCAAGGAAGATATGTCAAGGAGATTCGAGATGACAGATCTTGGAAGATTGTCATACTATCTGGGGATTGAAGTAATACAAGGCACTGATGGGATCAGACTGAAGCAAGAGAGTTATGCACAAGGAATACTCACTGATAACAAGATGGAGACTTGTAATTTGACTCACGTACCAATGGAGTCAAGTCTGAAAATCTCAAAAGCTGAAGATGAGCAGGAGATCGATGCAACAGCCTATAGAAGAACAATCAGATGCCTAAAATACTTGCTCCACACGCGACCAAATCTCTCATATAGTGTCGGAGTGCTGAGTCGTTACATGCAGAGTCCGAGAGTATCTCATGGACAAGCAATCAAGCATGTTCTTAGGTATGTTAAAGGAACTACCAAGTTCGGGATGTTCTTTAAGAAAGATGGGTCAAGGAGGATCATTGGATATAGTGACAGTAGTCATAATATCGATGTTGATGATGGGAGAAGCACCTCTGGACACACTTTCTATTACAGCTCATCTCCCATCACATGGACATCACAAAAGCAACCCACAGTCGCCTTGTCATCATGTGAAGCAGAGTTCATAGCTGCTACTGAAGCTGCAAAGCAAGCTATATGGATAAGAGAGTTGTTACGTAGGAAAGGAAGAGGAGAAGGTCCTGCTTAGAATAGACAACAAGTCAGCCATAGCTCTCACCAAAAATCCTGTGTTTCATGGAAGAAGCAAACATATACTCTCAAGATATCACTTCATAAGAGAGTGTGTGGAGAATCAGCAGATCGAAGTTGAACACGTACCAGGAGAGGAGCAGAAGGCTGACATACTCACGAAGCCATTAGCTAGGATCAAGTTCAAGGAAATGAGGAGCTTGATTGGAGTACAAGAAATCGACACACCCAAGATTCATGTTGGAATTAAGGGGGAGAATGTTGGATAATTCCAAATATGAAAAAGGAAATATCTTTAGATAAGGAGAAGCTTATTTAGAGAAAAAAAAAGTACTTGATATTCTTTATGTAAGTAGGATTAGGAAGATTTGCCTAATGCCTATATAATAGAATCTATGAGGAGATGTCTCATAAAATTGAGAGTTGAGAGATTTAGTTTTGAGAAGTTTCTAAATCAATAAAGAAGAGTAGTTCTTTATACAAATCTCGATCAAGCTTTTAAAGCAAGCCGCTTGGTCTTATATATGGGAAACAACGCTAACTTCATATGGGTCTCTCCTCCTCCGTCGTGTATGGCTCAACTTCTCCGCCAAAATCCAGTTCTTGAGACGTACTATGTTTGACTGGATTCTCAATTCAATTTGTACTCCTCAGAATGTTAAATAGTTTCTACAATGAGAATGTCAAACTATCATACAAAAATCACAAATTTTTTTGAACAAAACTGTATATTCCGCATGTTTTACCATTAAATGTGATTCATAAACGCTGAATAAAATGTTTAATCTTGTTGATAAGTGATCCGAAGTTCGGACACTTAATTTTTCTCAGAAATACAACTGTGACTAATCTTAATATATACATTTTGTGGATTTTTCGTATGTGGACTGACCTCGTTGAGATACTTGTCTAAATACATTTGTAACTAGTTATCCTAGATATGTATTGATGTATATGTTAAGAGTCCGAGATGGAGTTCAGTGGCGGATCCATTAAAAGGATAAATTGACAAATGACCCTCCTTAAATCACAATATAATTGAACTTGTACCTACGATCTGAAAAATCATTAGTGTACGTATTTGGTAATTGTTACCTATTGAACCCTCTATCATGACTATTTTAATATTTTTTTGAACCCAGTGAAAATCTCTTATGGGTCCGTCATTGATCGAGCCTAGAACTAGGCTTTGAATGGAGAAAGCGGATCAGGCGTTGCGGATCAAGCGGTTCAAGTAGATCAAGTGGATCAAGTGCGGATCAAGCGCGGATCCGGCGGTACATGTGCGGATCTAGCGGATCAGTTCAAAATATTGGCTTCGAATGGAGAAAGCGGATCAGGCGTTGCAGATTAAGCGGCTCAAGCAAATTAGGCAGATCAAATGTGGTTCTGAAAAACAAACCAATCTAATACCGAACAAAACCGATAATCAATTTGTTTTAATATATTTAATTGAATTAAACTCATAACCAAACTTAAACCGAAAATTAAAAATTTAGTTCGATTCGGTTTTGGTTCGGTTCAAATTCGTAAACCTAAATAAAAATTATATTTATAATAATTATGTTTAAAATAAAAATAAAATAAAATAAGTCCAAAATAGTATTAACAATTGTTCTTAATATACTGATGTAATTGTTTTTATTGAAAAAAGTTATGTCCACGGTTACTAATTTTTAGAATTAAAATAATAATAATAATATTTTTTGTTAGTAATAAAAATAATTTGGTTATATTTGGAACACATGAAACACCCCATTTATCCAATATAATCACTGTTGAAAGTGGATCTTCAGTTTTGTTCTTGATTCTGAACCACTTACGGTTCAAACAATTTTTTTATTTTTTTATTTATGTGAACCACTTTTTTAAAAAGAAATGGTGAATGGGAAATTTATTGCAGTCCATCTACTTCAGCATGAGAACCACCTTTTATCTGCTCTCCATTCATAGCCCTAGGCTTTGAATGGAGAAAGTGGATCAGGCGTTGCGGATCAAGCGGTTCAAGTAGATCAAGTGGATCAAGTGCGGATCAAGCGCGGATCCGGCGGTACAGGTGCGGATCTAGCGGATCAGTTCAAAATATTGGCTTCGAATGGAGAAAGCGGATCAGGCGTTGCAGATTAAGCGGCTCAAGCGAATTAGGCAGATCAAATGTGGTTCTGAAAAACAAACCAATCTAATACCGAACAAAACCGATAATCAATTTATTTTAATATATTTAATTGAATTAAACTCATAACCAAACTTAAACCGAAAATTAAAAATTTAGTTCGATTCGGTTTTGGTTCGGTTCAAATTCGTAAACCTAAATAAAAATTATATTTATAATAATTATGTTTAAAATAAAAATAAAATAAAATAAGTCCAAAATAGTATTAACAAGTGTTCTTAATATAATATACTGATGTAATTGTTTTTATTGAAAAAAGTTATGTCCACGGTTACTAATTTTTAGAATTAAAATAATAATAATAATATTTTTTGTTAGTAATAAAAATAATTTGGTTATATTTGGAACACATGAAACACCCCATTCATCCAATATAATCACTGTTGAAAGTGGATCTTCAGTTTTGTTCTTGATTCTGAACCACTTACGGTTCAAACAATTTTTTTATTTTTTTATTTATGTGAACCACTTTTTTAAAAAGAAATGGTGAATGGGAAATTTATTGCAGTCCATCTACTTCAGCATGAGAACCACCTTTTATCTGCTCTCCATTCATAGCCCTAGGCTTTGAATGGAGAAAGTGGATCAGGCGTTGCGGATCAAGCGGTTCAAGTAGATCAAGTGGATCAAGTGCGGATCAAGTAGATCATGCATATGTTTTTTCGTTGTTATCGCCAAAAATGTCATCAAAGAAACTTGCAAAATACCTGACCAAAACAAAAGAAACTAGCAAAATAATGGTGCTCTTCTTACATGAAGGCAAAGTGAGAGTGAGAGTGAAATAGAAACAAGGGACCATCTGTTCTTCGTATGCAATTATTCTGAAGAATTTTGGGAATCTCTCTCGCTCAATCTCCTTGGCCAACGGTTCTCGGTACGCTGGAGTGAAATCATGACGGTTCTTTGCGACACAAGCCAGAGCAAGGTGAAGCTGTACATTCTTAGGAACCTCTTTCAAACTGTCGTTTACTCTATCTGGAGACAAAGAAACTCCAAAAAGCATGGGGAGGCGGGGATTCAACCTGCGGTTTTGATCAGTCAAATTGACAAACTCATTCGCCACAAGTTCTCTTCGCTTTTGAGGATGGAAGGCTCAAAGTACAAGATTGTTTTGCAACTGTGGTTTGCTGCTCAAGCAACCTAGTTCTACTCTTTCTTAAGTCTGTAAAAGAAAAAAACTATCTGCAAATTGGCTCAATATGAAGCTAGACCTCATTGTAAAAAGTTTTTTTATTTTGAATTAATTTAACATTTATGTAAAAAAAAAAGAAGGCAAAGTTTTAATTAAAGGTAATTAGGCTTTGAAGGACGAAAAAACTGAAAATAAGACAGAGCAGAGACTCTATTCACTCAAATTTTGTTCTAAAACAAACTAGTAATTGAAAAAAAAAAATGTCCAGTCACCAAACCCAAAACAAAAGAAACAGAACACGCACATATGAATTTATAGATTACAATATGTGGATTTGGCATTTGGAGGAACGTTTAGGAAGAGCAAGCAGATCTTTGGTGAGCTGCATTTTCTTGTCATAATCTACATTAGCATCAACTACAACTTTCATTACTTCAAGAAACTCAATCTCCTGCAGGAAACGTTTTGCTTGGCTTAGTTCTCTGCCACCTCCTCTGTATCCATAAATATCTAGCACCTTGAGTACGTTTTCATCAATGTTAACATTGCAATGTCTTCTTATACAATGAAATCCCTAAAACGAGATAGACAGAGTGCAGAATTTGTCTTAGATAAAAGTCTATAAATCAAGAGAGACATCATATTAACACTATCAAATACCTTGAGGATCAAAGTTTCTAGCTTAGGAGAGTTTTTGATCAGAATCTAAAGGAGTTTCCAACCTTTTTTGTTTCTACATTGGAAAGATAGATTAACAAGGTTTTTAAACATGGGAAATTCAACATTGGTAGGCCACGAAAGGTAGCACTCGCACATGAGCTGTAACACACACACAAAAAAAAAAGTGATCATGTCAAGAATGAAAAGACAAACACAAAGTGTTGATGATGAATAGAAGGAACAAGAAGAGGGAGGGACGTACCCCGACAGTAGTAGAAGAGAGGTAAAGGGTTTGAACATTGCAAATCCAAGAAAATAATTTCGTGAAGTTTTCACGTTCGTAGAAATCACGCGGTGTCAAAAGAAGATCGAGGCGAGCTTCGAGAAGGGAGTCGGAGAAATTGGCGTGACGGTAGTCCAACCATTTAACATCGTTGTTGGAGTAGTCCAGGTAGACTAGGTTTGGTGTGAAGAATGACAATTTACGACTATCGCCAACAACACCAAGATAATCGATATGAATTGTGATTCTCTTAATGGTTTCGTTATAAATATCGTAAGGTCCAATCCAAGATGGATGATCAACGTGCGTGTGATATATGTATAATTCCTCAAGCACAGGGCAACAATGAGTTACGAATCGAGTAAAATCGTCACCTGCAAACCAAACTGTATAGAGGGAGAGACTCTTCAGCACGGGAAGACGAATAAGATTTTGCTGTCTTCCAAGACAGATCCCTGATCCTAATGTAAGCTTGACCAGTGTGTTGCTTGTGAAGAGAATGGAAGGAAGAAGACTGCGGTACAATATTTCGTCGTCATCGGTAGGCAGAGGCATCGTAAAGCGCAGATCAAGATCCGAGACGCCTCCTTCCAAGGCATTCGATATCCATCGGCTGGTGCGATCTATGATGTGGCCAAAATCATCTTCACATCGCAGAGAGAGTTTCTTTATTCCTCCTTGCTGCAGAGACAGAGACAGTGCTGAATCAACGAAAGCCCCGAAGCTCTCCCGAGCCTCAGCGAGCCCTTCCTTGGGATGGTGATGATAAAGTAAATCTGAGTCGTCGAATTGGAGATGGTGTTGAGATGCAAAGTGGTGAATCATCATTGGGAAAAGATTCCTCCATCTCTTGGACAGGATTGACGTGGAAGCAGCTCGTTTAGTGGGAAGCAAGGACAAGATCTGGGTTAGTAACTCATCTGGAAGGGAGCTAACTGCATCTCCATAGTAAGATTCCATCCTTTTAGCTTCAATCACACACATAGATACAGTTCCTATATCTGAGTTGAAATCTATTAACCGGTCGGCTAATTCACGTTAGAGAACAATGAACTCAGAAGAAAGAAGTAGAAGAAGATGAAGAGAACAAAAAAAAAAAAAAAACTGACCGAGAGAGAGAAAAAAACAAGATTAATTAGGACTTCTTAACCTTTTTTTAATGTCCTTTGTTATTAGGGAATAATCCCCTCTCTCTCTTATTATCTTTTGTTATAACCAGAATAGAAAATATTATGAAATTGGTTAGAGAGTAGCAGGTTTACATTACGGGTAAAAAGATATATTTATGATTCCTACCAAGTACCAATACTAAATTGGAAAACTAAAGTTTATTTTACAGAAGTAAAATAGAAACAAAGAAAATTCTTGCCACAAACTACTATGTGCCCACTGGTTTTATTTCCGATGCCTTGCTTGTTTCTTTTTAAAGGTGTCCATCGAAACGGGCCGGATCGCGCGGGCCGCCGTCCAACATATATATGTCCAGGCCCGCCTCGCTTAATCCTACGGATTTATGGACCGACCGCAGGTTACTCGATCAACTTACGTTTTCAATAGTTCAAAGTTGTTCCAACACCATCTTTGTCTCGTTGAAGACATTTTTCAAAGTTGGTACAAGTCTGTACGTAGTAGACACCACATTCTGTCGCTTGATCTTTCATAATAGAGTTGTTTTTGGTGTTGGTTTATGTAATATCTTGATATTACGTGAAAGAGCAAAGAAATAATCCTCCCTTGGTGCTAACTCGTTGGACATAGATAAAGATATAATAGATCGTTCTTATAAACGTCTTACCATTTTTGTAACACCCGTCTCCCGGCGAACCGGAGACGCGGCATTAGGACGTCCGTTGAACCGGATTCGATCCAACCGGGACGCCAACTCAACTTGTCCCAAGACCCAGGCGCCTTCTTCTTATTGAAATCCACCAATGATGCCACACGATCGCTCAATCCCGCATTCGGACCTGCAGAAAAGGGGACAGGGAAAGGAAAGAGGACTGAGCAATTGTTTCAAACACAATTACCCAGTGAGGGCGGATTTAAGGAACCCGCGGTCCCGACTTACGCCACACAACTACGAATCACAAGTCCTAAGCTAATATCACCTTGCAAACAGGCCCGAAGGCTTCACCACACAATGCTATCATCCACTCGTGCTTTCACACTCGTGGAGGAGAGAGGGAGGGAGGGAGAGAGAGAAAGAAAGAAAGAGAGAGAGAGAGAGAACACCTATCCTTCAGCCCGTAGGCTCACACAATCCCGACCCAGGGACGCGCACAAACCAGCTACGCGCCCCTGCCCACCTTTTGGCCCGTCGGCCTTCCTTCTTGGGGGGGCTCGCCAAAACCCCCTAACGATGATACAAGGATTGCATACCAAACTCGTTATACGCAAGCCGTCACCAAACACCCTTTCAGGGGCCCTACCACAGTTCTAATTCATTCATATCCATCAAGCACAAACAACGTTTTCAGTTTAAGCGATAACCTAGCATTCTACGTTCCACAATCAATCACATGGAGCTCTCTACTGCCCTATACTACCTAGGAAAGACGACATTAACTAAGGACTATCGTCCGGAATTGGATAGAGTAAGGGAGATCACAACCAGTCCTCACCTTGGCCAAAGAAAAGGGCAAAACGGTAATTTAGAAGCTCCACTAGCCCGAACGGACATCAGATCTGGAAAGAGGACGAGAAATCAAGTGAGATAGGCTTTAGATTCGCTTAAATCGGGCTTAGGTTGGGCTAGATATGATCGATTGAAAATACCCAGCTCAAACTAGCTTAACCGACTTAAACCGGAAATTAATTTGAAATCAAAATCGAAATTGGGAAACCAGACCAAACCGGATTAAACCGAACCAGAATTGGATTGAACCGGATTGAACCGGGTCAACCGAACCGGTCAACGACCCGACCCGGTCAACCCGACCCGGTCAACGGTCAACGGTCCGAGTTGACTCGGTCGCCGGCCGAATTGACTCGGCGGCGGCTCCGGTGATCGGCGGCGGCGGAGCTCCGGCGACGGCGGCGGCGCGTGCGGCGGTGCGTGGAGAAACCGGCGAACCTTCTTCGGGCGAGTGTGAGCGCGTCCCGGTGGCTAAGGGGGCAAGGTCAGTGGATACGGCTTCGTCTCGTCGATAGGAACGCGATGGTGGTCTCGGATTTCCCAGATTCATCACGGATAAAAAGATATGGCCATTTTAGATCTCGGGTTGAAAGAAATCGGATCTGAAAAAGGGCTTACCGGATCTTTTTAGACTCTACACGATGGAGGAGCATCAGATCTACCTTCTGGAGGCTGTGGCTGCGACGGGAAAGGAGTAGAGCTTCTCCGAGAATCTCCTTTTCTGATTTCTTCTTTGGGTAGCTACTCTTTAAATAGGAAAATGGGAGAGGGAAACCCTAGGGTTTTAGGAGTGCTAATGGGCTTGGACTGGGCTTTTCTTCTTTTTAATCAAAAATTTTAAATGGGCCAGTATGGGTATGTTACAATTCTCCCCCCCCCCCCTTGAAAAGAATTCGTCCCAAATTCTGAGGCGGGAATTCTCCAGCGCAACTCTTTACTAGCAGCACTCCACAAACTCCGTTGAACCGATACAGAACTTGATTGCTTGTTTGGTTGAAAAGAACTTGTCTCTGAATCCTGAAGACTGCCTCTCCCCCCCCCCCCCCCCTTATTTCAAATCACTCCCTGAAGTGTCTTTCTCCTTGGTACCAATCCATTAGCAACCCCCTGAATGTAACGCAAACGCCTTATGCTACCGCCCATGTCCATTAGGGTCGGTCTCCAATGTTTAGAAACAACACTCATCCTTTGAGTGGTTCTAATACATGAATGAGATGCTCCGCTTCAAACCAGTTCTACTCAACGGTTTCCATTACCGTGCCATAGTGCTTCATCCACTTCCAAATGGATTCTCTTCGACGGTTTTCCATTACCGTGCACTATGGTGTTGGCTATCGCACAAACCATCATCCTTGCTTTCCCTTGGTGAACGATGAGGTTAACCATGTCCATTATGGCTACCTGAAATGTGGGGAACGACCTGAAGGATTATGTGTGTTCATTGGTGTAATTATCAGATTACAACCTAACATAATCAACTAGGATCTAGGTGATTTGCAGTTGAATCTTAAACAGATCAGGATCATTACCTTGTGATTGCAGCGGATTGATCAAAGGAATATCGAGATCTGTAAGAGCTGATGATAACCGGCTCCTCCTAGGTATCCACACTCTTACAAGCTACTGGATCAGGCTGCTAGACCAAAGTTGGAACAACAGAGAGAGAGAGGACGGCCAGACCTAGAAAAATCGCAGACCCATAGGCTTAATGGCGCCTCCCTCTTGCTTATATGGGCCCAAGTAATTAAACTAATGGCCTATTAGGCTTTTGGGCCCAAGACCCAAATCAGACAAAAGACTGTCTTTTGTCTGGCCCAATTCTCTGTACAAATACAGTAAATGCCTTGCATCTTACCGTATTAATTCCATTTAACTTTCCCGTTAGCTATGGTGTGTGACCCTTTGGGATCATACAATACTGGTAATAAGTCCTAAACTTATAGATCAAGAGCGGGCTCTAGCAAGTCATCATGATCACCCAGTATTTATGACTTATGTCTGATCTCGACACTTATCATACTTTCTAGAGATAGTACAGTAGATTTCAGGACATTCCCAATAATCTCCCACTTGTACTGGAATCCTACATTCCCTAATCCTTTTGTCTCAATATCTCGATCTGGCATAAGGAAAGAAGCGTGTCATCCTTATATAGCCAGACCATGTTCATCGGACCAGATTTGATACTGACAATTCAAACGACTTGGGCAAGTCCGTTTGGGAGTGGCCACTCTCTTACCAGCTATCAAGTCTCCGATTGGCCTAGAGATATTACCTCCGTTAAACGGCAGGAACAAATCCCATCTTGTTCCATCACTATGAACTACACACTTCATAATACACCCAACCAAGGTCCTTATAGCTCCCAGTTACGAAACAGCGTTAGACAATGATCAAAGCGCATCAATCCATGTGCAGCCACATGCATGCGAACTCAGGTCTAAGGACTATACTCTATAGTCGTATATGAGAACCTCTCATGACACAGATATTAATATCTTGTAGAGTTCTCATCAGCGGGCCATGTCCGGTCATATGCTCCCATGCATATACCTATGTGTCGACTTTGATGCCGCGCATCTATGACCCCTCGAAACTTGGTCATAAGTCTCAACACACTCTAGTCTCAAGTGGTTGTTGGTGTTCCAATTTCAACAACCTTAGACCATGGACACTATGATTTATGTTATTTCGTTAAATATGGGGTTTCAGGATCAAGTCTACTCATGTACTTCGATGGCCCATATATAATGACATGAATCATTTTGGAACGATTATTTTGTATCACAGTTAAAATAATCCAGAAATAAAATTTCATTAACATTTAAAAATGTTTTACATGAACCATTCAAAATAACTAAAATAAAGCTCTCACAACTCCCACTCAAAAAGAGATTACATTTGAATATCTCTAATTCCTACAACAGCAGTATGCAACTCGTGCTTAGGTCTCGGGAGTGGCTTTGTCAACGGGTCAGCCACGTTCTCATCAGTGGGAACTCTGCTGACCATCACTTCACCTCTATTCACTATATCACGAATCAGGTGATACCTTCTCATAATATGTTTGGATTTCTGATGATGTCTCGGTTCCTTGGCTTGAGCAATTGCACCATTGTTGTCACAATACAGTGTCAAAGGCTCAGTGGCATTTGGGAATACACCGAGTTCAATCATGAAGTTCCTTATCCAAACTCCTTCCTTCGCAGCTTCTGAAGCAGCGATGTATTCAGCTTCAGTTGTGGAATCTGCCACGGTGCTCTGCTTGGAGCTCTTCCAACTTACTGCACCGCCATTCAGACAGAAGATGTAACCAGACTGTGACCGGAAATCATCTTTATCTGTCTGAAAACTTGCATCCGTGAATCCACTCATTTCAAGCACTTCACTTCCTCCGTAAACCAAGAACTTATCCTTAGTATTCCTCAAATACTTCAGGATATTCTTTACGGCAATCCAGTGATTCTCACCTGGATCAGACTGGTACCTACTCGTCATGCTTAGTGCATAAGCAACATCAGGACGAGTACAGATCATGGCATACATGATAGATCCTATAGCCGAAGCATAAGGAATCCTACTCATGCGTTTAAGCTCATCAGGTGTTTTAGGACACTGATCTTTGCTTAGTGTAGCACCATGTATCATTGGCGTGAATCCTTTCTTGGATTTATCCATTCCGAATCGATGCAGGACTTTGTCTATATAAGAATCTTGACAAAGTCCAACCAGCCTTTTAGACCTGTCTCTAAAGATTCGGATTCCAAGAACATACGCGGCTTCACCCATGTCCTTCATGGAAAAACAACTTCCCAGCCAGTCTTTAACAGACTTCAGCATTGGAATATCATTTCCAAGAAGCAATATGTCATCGACATATAGGATAAGAAACGCCACTTTGCTCCCACTAGTTTTCTTATACACACATTGTTCTTCCTTGTTTCTGATGAAGTCAAAATTCTTTATTGCCTCATCAAAACGAAGATTCCAACTCCTGGATGCTTGCTTCAATCCATAAATGGATTTATGAAGTTTGCATACTTTCCCAACATTCTTAGGATCAATGTAACCGTCAGGCTGTGTCATATACACATCCTCCTCCAAGATTCCATTCAGGAAGGCGGTTTTCACATCCATCTGCCAAATCTCATAATCATAATAAGCGGCAGTTGCTAGGAGAATCCGAATTGATTTCATCATGGCCACTGGTGAATAGGTTTCATCATAGTCTATACCATGAATTTGCTTGAAACCTTTTGCCACCAACCTGGCCTTGTAAATCTGGACATTTCCATCCATGTCAATCTTCTTCTTGAAGATCCATTTACACTCGATGGCTTTTGCACCAGCGGGTAAGTCAACCAGTGAAAACACTCGGTTGACAGACATGGAGTCCATCTCGGATTCAGTGGCTTCACGCCACTTTGAGGAGTCAGGGCCCATCATGGCTTCTGCAAAGTTCGAGGGTTCATCACCGTCAATGATCAAAAGATCATGGCAATTCGTCACGAGGAATCCCTGATATCTATCGGGTTCGTGACGGATCCTTCCGGATCTTCGAACTTCAGGTACTTCAGGTTCAGGTTCTATTACAACTTCATGTAATTCATCCTGCTGTTCTTCCTCATTAGGTTGAACAGGTTCCTGTCCTTCTTGAATTTCATCAAGTTGTACCTTACTCCCACTATCTTTCTTAGAGAGAAATTCCCTCTCAAGAAAAGTACAATCCCGAGCAACAAAGATCTTGTTCTCGGATCGCAGATAGAAGTAATAAGCCTTGGTATCCCTAGGATAACCAATGAAGTAGCATTTGTCAGATTTTGGTGTAAGCTTGTCTGAGATTAATCTTTTGACATAGGCTTCACAACCCCAAATTCAGAGAAAAGACATTGCTGGAGCTTTTCCAGTCCATAACTCATATGGTGTCTTTGCTACTGATTTTGATGGCACCCTGTTCAGTGTGAACGTTGCGGTCAGCAAAGCATATCCACAAAGGGATATAGGAAGGTCTGTGTGACTCATCATGGATCGGACCATATCTAACAATGTCCGATTCTTTCTCTCAGACACACCATTCCACTGAGGTGTTCCAGGAGGTGTGAGTTGGGAGATGATCCCACACTCACTCAGATGATCACGGAATTCCTGGCTCAAGTATTCTCCTCCTCGGTCCGACCGAAGAGCCTTAATACTCTTACCAAGCTGGTTCTGTACTTCATTCTGGAATTCTTTGAACTTCTCAAAGGTTTCCGACTTATGTTTCATCAAGTAGACATATCCATATCTACTGAAATCATCAGTGAATGTAATGAAGTACTGATAGTTTCCTCTAGCATTTGTGGACATTGGGCCACACACGTCAGTATGTATCAGGCCCAATAGTTCACTGGCCCTTTCTGTAGGTTTATTAAAAGGGGCCCGTGTCATTTTGCCCATTAGGCAAGATTCGCATTGCTCACAAGACTCAAAGTCAAATGAGCCCAAGAGTCCATTTGAATGGAGCCTCTTGACGCGTTTCTCACTAATGTGCCCTAAACGACAATGCCAGAGAAACGTTTCATTTTCTTCGTTAGATTTGAACCATTTTGTATTAATGTTATATACTGGAGTAGATTGATCCAGCATGTACAGCCCATTAATAAGAGGGGCACAGCCATAGAACATATCATTGAGATTAAAGAAACACAATTTATTCTTAATAGAAAAATCAAATCCTTGTAAATCCAATGAAACTGAAATGATATTTCTGCTTATAGCAGGTACAAAATAACAATTCTCAAGTTCTAAAATCAATCCAGAAGGTAAAGACAACAAGTAAGTGCCAACGGCCAGTGCTGGAACCTTCGCTCCATTGCCAACCCGCAACTCTACTTGCCCTTGCTTCAACCTTCTACTGTTGCTGAGCGCCTGCACATTAGTACAAATATGAGCCCCACATCCAGTATCTAATACCCAAGTGGTATTATCAGAAGTAGTAGTATTTACTTCAATAACAAAAATACCTGAAGATGTAGTCGCGAAGGACTTCTTCTTCTCCTTCAGACTTTCCTGGTATTTCTTACAGTCCCTGCGATAATGCCCTGCCTCTTTGCAAAAGTGGCAGATATCAGAAGGCCCAGCTTTAGACACGGGCTTGGGTTTGGCCTTTTCGTTGTGGACAGCCTTGCCCTTTCCCTTGTCTGCAGCAGATTTCTTAAAACCCTTGCCCTTCTGCACCATGAGTACAGACGGGTCCTTGGCCTTCTTCAGATTAGGTTCTGCAGTCTTGAGAATACCATGTAGCTCAGGCAAAGTCTTTGTCAACCCATGCATATTATAGTTCAAGGTGAACTGGTCATATGCAGGAGTAAGAGACTGCAGAACGATATCACAAGCAAGCTCTTGGCTTATAGGACAGTCGAGTCTAGTCAAATGATCGAGATAACCCATCATTTTCAGAACATGTGGACTCACTGCTGCACCCTTAGCCATTTTACAGTCCAAGAGATTCTTAACAGTTTGGAATCTCTCTGTACGAGCCTGCTCCTGAAACAACGCTTTCAGGTTTGCCATCAGTTCCATGGGACAAGTCAGGCCTTCCCACTGAATCTGCAGATCGGGAGCCATTGTCGCCAACATTAGGCAAACCACGTCATTAGCATCTGAAGAATGCGTATCCCAAGCATTCTTCACAGCTTGTGCGACATTATTCGCAGGTCTAGGGGGGAGAACTCTTTCAAGGACATAAGCCTTCTTCTCCTGCCTGAGCACAAGTCTCAGGTTCCTGGACCAGTTCAGGAAGTTTGATCCGTTCAGTTTGTCCTTCTCAAGGGCAGACCGGATCGAGAAAGTGTTTTGAGTTGTTGTGCTTGACATAGCTGAAATTATGAGACAATAGAGTTTTAGTTATTTAGTTCATAAAAGAGTAATCTTAAAAACTTATAAGAAAACTCGCATTGCATTCAAAATTTCTTTGTTTAACCTCATAAGAATGCAATGATTCCGAGACCCATGTTCAACCAAAACCAAAGTGGGCCACTGGCCGTCACCCGGAATTAGCTTAACTTGGTAAGCATACACACAGCTAGTTATATCCATATAACTCTCGGTTGTGGATTGGGCCCAAGGCCCAATTCACCAGATGTCTCAAGGCCCGGGACTCCCGATGGCCCAGTCAAGGAAACCAATCTCTTACAGCCAAATAATCACTAAAGTCTGGGACTCCCAATGAAATTAGTGACTATATACTACTTTACTTACGCAAAAACAGACACCTCACACTGTAAGCCATATCTGTAATTGAATAAGCGTTAAGTAGCTGACAAGATTGGGCAAGACATCCAAGCTTGATATTGGTTTTGAGGATTTTAGGTTTTCTTTCCAAAAATAGAAGATTACTATTTTGGGAAACTTTCCAATTCAGGTAACTTACTAAATATGGAAACTTTCTATTTTAGGAAACCTACTATATTTAGAAATTTCTTAACATGCCAAAATTAGAAACTTCTAATCAAAGAAACTTTCTAATTTAATGTTTTATTAAAGTTTTCGGTTGGGTCACAAATTATAGGCCCAATTCTTGGCCCAAGACCACAGAATTCCAATTGGCCCAATAATTTGACATAACCGAGTCGGTTCATTAATTCTGGTCCAAGACCAAATTAACTACTAAATCCAACTGGTTATTTACTAAACCAGACCAGCTCTAAATTATTTGGTCCAACCAAATCAAACTTAGACCAGACTTCGGTTTAGGTTAAAATTCAATTTTGAATTTAAATCCGGTTTAACCAGAAATTAAATAATACCAATTGTAATAAATAATTTCCAGCAAACCGCGATTTGGGTTAACCGCTTGAACCACCAATTAAATTGGATCTGTTCGGTTAAGTCCAAAATCAGGAAGAAACACCTTGTGTTTTAGCCAATTTTGACCTAACCTGCGGTTTAAGCTAAAGCTGACAATGAACCACAATCGGTTTGATCGGTTCATTGTCGCGGGTTTGGGAAGAACGAACCGCGAAGCTCGGTTGAACCGATTGGCTACTCGCGGACCGTATCTCTCGCCAGTGTATCGATCGATATCACGCTCCTGCGTCGATCGATACCGGCGTGCATCAGCTCGTTGCGATCGGGTCATCGGGACAGCGAGAAGCAATCGATCCGATTCATATCGATCGATATCTCGCTCCCTCGTCGATCGACACGGGCGATCACATCGCATACCGATGGGTTTCAATCGGATTATGCGATTCATATACTTAGGTTTTTAAGTTTTCTAATCAAATTTCTTAAGCCAAATTCGATTCTAAACATTAAAACAACCTAAATATGATCCAAACAACAAAAACCTAACGACCTAGGCTCTGATACCACTGAAGGATTATGTGTGTTCATTGGTGTAATTATCAGATTACAACCTAACATAATCAACTAGGATCTAGGTGATTTGCAGTTGAATCTTAAACATATCAGGATCATTACCTTGTGATTGCAGCGGATTGATCAAAGGAATATCGAGATCTGTAAGAGCTGATGATAACCGGCTCCTCCTAGGTATCCACACTCTTACAAGCTACTGGATCAGGCTGCTAGACCAAAGTTGGAACAACAGAGAGAGAGAGGACGGCCAGACCTAGAAAAATCGCAGACCCATAGGCTTAATGGCGCCTCCCTCTTGCTTATATGGGCCCAAGTAATTAAACTAATGGCCTATTAGGCTTTTGGGCCCAAGACCCAAATCAGACAAAAGATTGTCTTTTGTCTGGCCCAATTCTCTGTACAAATACAGTAAATGCCTTGCATCTTACCGTATTAATTCCATTTAACTTTCCCGTTAGCTATGGTGTGTGACCCTTTGGGATCATACAATACTGGTAATAAGTCCTAAACTTATAGATCAAGAGCGGGCTCTAGCAAGTCATCATGATCACCCAGTATTTATGACTTATGTCTGATCTCGACACTTATCATACTTTCTAGAGATAGTACAGTAGATTTCAGGACATTCCCAACACGACCCACTTAACTCCTGATATGCTCCAATGCCACGCTTCCGCTGCGCACTCTGATATCCAAACCGATTCCAATCTGAATTCCAGCTCAAGGTTTCCTACCTTGTGATCCAGGTGTAGTGCTTTCCAAACTCCATCCTTTGGGTTTCCTTCCCATTAGACTTGCGCTCCTTTGCTATTCCTTGCAGCTTCTTGCCAATCCTCCATAGTGTTTTCCTAACACTCTCCCATTGGATTTCCATTTCCAATGACCAGCTTTGTCCGCTTGAGCTTGCAATTGCAGAAGTCTTGTTTGCCAGGCAATTCCAAATGCCACAACGCCACTTCTCAAACGCTTATGCGATCTTCTTGTTGGAATTGTGTCCAGCAATCTCTGTACTGTCTCTATAACGTAAGAGTATGTCAGTGATCAGACATAAGTCATACAATGCTGGGGGTCATGATGGCTTGCTAGAGTCCGCTCATGATCTATAAGTCTTGGACTTATTGCCTTTATTGTATGATCCCATATGGGTCACACGCTTAAGCTAGCAGGAAATAATGTTGAAAGGCATAGCAGAAGTACGACAAAAGTGCTAGGCATTTGTCGTACTAAGAGAGAATGAATAATGGGTCTGATTAAATGTGATTTAATCAGATTGGGCCCAAAAGCCCAAAAGGGAAAGAGAAGGCTTTTAATGTCTAAAAGCCATGTCTCTTCTCCCTAACCCTAAGCCTCCCAGCCGCGATTTCTCTCCTCTCTCTGCGCCCCATCTCAGCTCGGTCTAGCAACCAGTTTCCTGTGATTGCGTGTGTGAGCCTTTGGAGGATCCATCTCTCGGTGTATCTCCCTGATCATTGACCTGTTCATCAATTCCGCTGCAAACAAACAGGTAAAAGGTGAGATCATATGTTTCTAAATAAGAACACCTAGATCTAATGCATGTTTAGGTTGATATCAATATGAGAATTGAATCAGGATCAACCAAAACTTCCAACAGTGGTATCAGAGCCATTGGTTCTTAGGTTTCTTGTTTTAGATTCATTGTTTAGGTTGTTTAATCTGCTTAGAATTGTTTTTGAATCAATTACTGATAAGATAAAACAGTTAAGAATCAGAATTGAACTCTAAACACACAAGAAAAATCGCAAAACACTGAGCTATATGACTCAGATTTGCGATCGGATTGGATCGGAATGGCCGGTTGGTCGGATTGGACCGGTCGGACACGGATCGGACGGATGGATCGCGGTCGATCATCGCGTCGAGTTGATCGCGTCGTCCCGATCGCGTCCGGCTGTGCGTCGCGTCCCGATTGCTCGGCGATCGTGGAGCGTCCGTCCCGGCTGCACCGTCCCGATGGCCCGTCCCGGCTGTTGCGTCCGGCCGTAGCTGAAACGCCTCGATCTCGGATCGGTTGGCTCGCGGCTGAGCGGCTGGACGATGGCTTCTTGGGAAAGAAGCTAGGTCACGACCAACTCGGTTTGGTTCGTGACCAAACCGGTTCGATTTCGGTTTGGTGGCTCGGTTCAAAACTTGATTAAAATCTTCGTTCTGGTTTAATAAACAGATTAATAATTTTATTAAATCTGGTTAAACCGGAATAAGAAATCCAATGTCGAAAGAAATATTGGATTTAGTGCCTAAACCAGGGATTTCTAATTTGATTTGGTTGGACCAAATAAATTGAGAAATTCCGGTTTAGTAAATAACCGGTTGACAATTGTGGTCATCGTAGTAATTGAAACTTGGTTAGACCAGTTTTAATGAACCAGACCGGTTATGTCAATTAATTGGACAATTGGGTCATGTCTTGGACATGGACCAATTCTTGGGCCTCGGGCCAAGAAGTTAAAACAATTGGGTCATTAATTGAGTCATTCTTCAGATTTAAATTTAAAACTTATTTTATAAAATAAAATTATGAAATTCGATTTTAAATTTTATAAAGTTCCGAAATTTCGAAATTAGAAAGTTTCCAAAATTAGAAGTTTCTGAATTTGCGGGTTTTGGATTTTAAAGAAGTTTCTAAAGTTAGAAAGTTTCCAATTTTAGAAAGTTTCCAAAAATAGTAGGTTTCCATAAATAGAAAGTTTCCCGAAATAGTAATCTTCTATTTTGGGAATGATTTTAATAAACCTACAAACCTCAAATAATATCAAGCGTTGGATGTCTTGTCCAGGCTATGTCAGCTGTCAAAGCCCATTCAATTGCATTCATGGCCTTACAGTGTGAGGATGTCTGCTTTTGCGTGGGTAAGACGGTTTGTGATTCATAAATGTCATTGGGAGTCCCAGACATTAATGATTACATGACTGTATAGTCCGGTTTTCTTGACTAGGCCATCGGGAGTCCCGGGCCTTGAGACATCAGAGTGGATTGGGCCTCGGGCCCAGATTCACAACCAAGAGTTATATCACGGATATAATTAGCCGATATAGGGCTTACCGATATAAGCTAAGGTTGGGTGACGGCCAGTGGCCCACTTTAATCTTAGTTATATGTGGATCTTGGAATCATTATATTCTATTGAGGGTAACTTATGTTATTGAATATAATGCATGATTAATCATATTATACTTTAATACGAGATTAATCATTTTGAACATATAACTAATAACCTTTTTATTTATATATTTCAGATATGACTACTACAAGCACTCAAAACACATTCTCGATCCGGTCTGTTCTCGAGAAGGAGAAGCTGACTGGAACGAACTTCCTGACATGGTCAAGGAACTTGAGGCTGGTCCTCAAGCAGGAGAAGAAGGATTACGTCCTTCGAGATCCCCTCCCCGAGAGGCCTCTTGCCAATGCTGCCAGGACTCTGCACAATGCTTGGGAAAAGCATTCGTCAGATGAAAATGATGTTTATTGCCTGATGTTGGTGACAATGACTCCTGAGCTGCAAAAACAGTTCGAAAGTGTATTGTCTCCAATCGAGATCATGGCAAGCCTGAAATCGCTTTTTCAGGAGCAGGCTAGGACCGAGAGGTTCCAGACAGTTAAGAACCTCTTGGACTGTAAGTTGGCTGCGAATGCGGCAGTGAGTCCTCATGTGTTGAAGATGATGGGTTATCTCGATCATCTTCACAAACTCGACTGCCCAATCAGCCAGGAACTTGCCTGCGACATCATTCTGCAGTCTTTACCTGCAAGCTATGATCAGTTCATTCTGAACTTTAACATGCATGGCTTGAGTAAGACAATGCCTGAGCTTCACGGAATGCTCAAGACTGCAGAGCCCAACTTGAAGAAAACCGCCAAGGACCCCAATGTACTTATGGTACAAAAGGGCAAGGGGTTTAAGAAGTCTTCTGCTAAGGATAAGGGAAAGGCCAAGGGTGTCCAAGTCGTGGACAAGGACACGCCAAAGCCCAAGCCCAAGTCCAAGGCTGGGCCAACTGACATGTGCAGGTTCTGCAAAGAACTGGGGCATTGGAGAAGAGATTGTAAGAAATTCCAGGAAGGTCTAAAGGAATTAAAGAAGAAGACTTTCGAGACTTCTTCATCAGGTATTTTTGTTATAGAAGTTAATACAACTACTTCTGATAATACCTCATGGGTCATGGATACTGGTTGTGGGGCTCATATTTGTACGAATATGCAGGCACTCAGCAACAGTAGAAGGCTGAAGCAAGGACAAGTAGAGCTACGAGTTGGGAATGGAGCGAAAGTTTCAGCACTAGCTGTAGGAACATACTTGTTGTCTTTACCTTCGGGATTGATTTTAGAACTTAATAATTGTTATTTTGTGCCTGCTATAAGCAGAAATATTATTTCAATTTCTTTGTTGGATTTGGAAGGTTATGATTTTTCAGTTAAGAATAAATTATGTTCCTTCAATCGCAACAATTTGTTCTATGGTTCTGCCCCTCTTACGAATGGGCTTTACATACTCGATCAATCCGCGCCAATTTATAACATTAATACAAAACGGTTTAAACCTAATGAGGAAAACCGAACGTTTCTATGGCATTGTCGTTTAGGGCACATCAGCGAGAAACGCATCAAGAGGCTCCATTCGAATGGACTTCTTGGCTCATTTGACTTTGAGTCATGTGAGAAATGCGAATCCTGCATGATGGGCAAAATGACACGGGCCCCCTTTAATAAACCTAACGAGAGGGCCAGTGACTTATTGGGCCTGATACACACTGATGTGTGTGGCCCAATGTCCACTAATGCAAGAGGAAACTATCAGTACTTCATTACCTTCACTGATGATTTCAGTAGGTATGGATATGTTTATTTAATGAAACATAAGTCTGAGTCTTTTGAGAAGTTCAGAGAATTCCAAAATGAAGTACAGAACCAACTTGGCAAAAGCATTAAGGCTCTTCGGTCCGACCGAGGAGGAGAATACTTAAGCCAAGAATTCAGTGATCATCTAAGAGAGTGTGGGATCGTATCCCAACTCACTCCTCCTGGAACACCTCAATGGAATGGTGTGTCTGAGAGGAGAAATCGGACCTTATTGGATATGGTTCGATCTATGATGAGTCACACAGACCTTCCAATATCCCTTTGGGGATATGCTCTGCTAACAGCAGTGTTCACTCTAAATAGAGCGCCATCAAAAGCAGTAGCAAAGACACCATATGAATTATGGACTGGAGAAGCTCCAGTGCTGTCTTATCTAAGAATTTGGGGTTGTGAAGCCTATGTTAAGAGATTAATCTCAGATAAGCTTACACCAAAATCTGATAAATGCTACTTCATTGGTTATCCACGGGAAACCAAGGCTTATTACTTCTATCTACGTTCCGAGAACAAGATCTTTGTTGCCCGGGATTGTAACTTTCTTGAGAGAGAGTTTCTCTCTAAGAAAGACAGTGGGAGTAAGGTACTGCTTGAAGAAATTCAAGATGAACAGGATATTGCTCAACCTAATGAGGAAGAGCAGCAGGAGGATCTACAAGAAATTGTAGAGCCTGAACCTGTAGTACCTGAAGTTCGAAGATCCGGGAGGATCCGTCACGAACCCGAGAGATATCAGGGATTCCTCGTGACTAACTGTCATGATCTTTTGATCATTGATGGTGATGAACCATCGAACTTCAATCAAGCCATGATGGGCCCAGATTCCTCTAAGTGGCGCAAGGCCACTGATTCCGAAATGGACTCCATGTCGGTCAACCAAGTATTTTCGTTGGTTGACTTACCCGCTGGTGTAAAAGCCATCGAGTGCAAATGGATCTTCAAGAAGAAGATTGACGTGGATGGAAATGTCCAGATTTATAAAGCCAGGTTGGTGGCAAAAGGTTTCAGACAAGTTCACGGTGTGGACTACGATGAAACCTATTCACCGGTGGCTATGATGAAATCTATTCGGATTCTACTAGCAACTGCAGCTTTTCATGATTATGAAATTTGGCAGATGGACGTGAAAACCGCCTTCCTGAATGGGATTCTGGAAGAGGATGTGTATATGACGCAACCTGACGGTTACATAGATCCAAAGAATGCTGGGAAGGTATGCAAGCTTCATAAATCCATTTATGGATTGAAGCAAGCATCGAGGAGCTGGAATCTTCGTTTTGATGAAGTGATCAAGCAATTTGACTTCATCAGAAACGAAGAAGAACAATGCGTGTATAAGAAAACTAGTGGGAGCAAAATCGTTTTTCTTATTCTGTATGTTGATGACATACTGCTTCTCGGAAACGACGTTCCAATGCTGAAGTCTGTAAAGGACTGGCTTGGAAGTTGTTTTTCCATGAAAGACATGGGTGAAGCCGCATACGTTCTTGGAATTAGGATCTATCGGGATAGACCTAAGAGGCTGATAGGCTTGTGTCAAGACTCATACATTGACAAAGTCCTACAAAGATTCAGCATGAAAGATTCCAAGAAGGGCTTCACGCCAATGGTACATGGCACAACGCTAAGCAAGAAGCAGAGCCCTACGTCGGCTGCTGAGCTTGAGCGCATGAATAATATTCCTTATGCATCAGCAATAGGATCTGTCATGTATGCCATGATCTGTACTCGTCCTGATGTTGCTTATGCATTAAGCATGACGAGTAGATACCAGTCAAATCCAGGTGAAAACCATTGGATTGCCGTAAAGAACATCTTGAAGTATCTAAGACATACTAAGGATAAGTTCTTAGTGTACGGTGGAAGTGATGTGCTTAAAGTCAGTGGATTCACGGACGCAAGTTTCCAGACAGACACAGATGATTTCCGGTCACAGTCCGGTTATGTCTTTTGTCTGAATGGCGGTGCAGTAAGTTGGAGAAGCTCCAAGCAGGACACCGTTGCTGATTCCACTACAGAAGCTGAATATATCGCCGCCTCGGAAGCAGCGAAGGAAGCTGTTTGGATACGAAAGTTCATTATGGAACTAGGTGTGATACCAGATGCGGCTGAGCCTCATGCACTGTTTTGTGACAACAATGGTGCTATAGCTCAGGCAAAGGAACCAAGATCACACCAGAAATCCAAGCATGTTCAAAGAAGATATCACTTGATACGTGATATCATTAATAGAAAGGAAGTCAAGATCAGCAGAGTTCCGACAGATGATAATGTCGCTGATCCGTTGACAAAGCCACTCCCAAGGCCTAAGCTCGAGTTCCTGACTGAAGCTGTAGGCATTAGAAACATTGAAATGTAATCTAAATTTGAGTGGGAGTTTTGTGAGCTTTATTTTAGTTATTTGATATGTTCTTGTAAAACATCATTTTATGATTTAATGAAATTATTATTTCAAGATTATTTTAACTGTGATGAAATAATCGTTCCAAAATGATATGAACCATTTTATAGGTCATCTAAGTAAATGACTTGATCTTGAGTCATCGAAGTCATTTAGCTTGATCATGAGACCCTATATTTGATAGATGTTTTATATCATCCCGTCCCTAGTCGAAGGTTGTTAAAATTGGAACATCAACAACCGTGTGAGACTGGATTGGTACGTGACTTATGACAAAGTCTTAATGTGTCATAGATGCACGGCATCAAAGTCAGTACATAGGTGTATGTTGGGAACATACGACCGGACAAGACCCGCTTATAAGAACTCTTCAGGATATTTATATCTGTGTCATAAGAGATTCTTACTACGACTATAGAGTATAGTCCTTAGACCTGAGTTCGCATGCATGTGACTGCATATGGACTGATGCACTTTGATCATTGTCTAACGCTATCGTTCAGTGATAGCTATAAGGACCTTGTTTGGGTGCATTATGAAATGAGTAGTTTACAGTGATGGAACAAGATGGGATTTGTCCCTCCAATATAAATGGAGTGAATATCTCTAGGCCAATCGGAGATTTGAATACTGGAAAACGCATGGCCATGCTCAAACGGACTTTCCCGAGTCGTTTGTATTGTCAGTATCAAATCAGAGTCCGATGAACAAGATTAGGCTTTATAAGGATGACACTAATCTTGCCTTATGACTAATCGAGATATTGAGACGAAAGGGATTATGAATACAGAGATTCCAGTTCAAGTGGGAGATTGTTGGAATTGTGTCCAGCAATCTCTGTACTGTCTCTATAACGTAAGAGTATGTCAGTGATCAGACATAAGTCATACAATGCTGGGGGTCATGATGGCTTGCTAGAGTCCGCTCATGATCTATAAGTCTTGGACTTATTGCCTTTATTGTATGATCCCATATGGGTCACACGCTTAAGCTAGCAGGAAATAATGTTGAAAGGCATAGCAGAAGTACGACAAAAGTGCTAGGCATTTGTCGTACTAAGAGAGAATGAATAATGGGTCTGATTAAATGTGATTTAATCAGATTGGGCCCAAAAGCCCAAAAGGGAAAGAGAAGGCTTTTAATGTCTAAAAGCCATGTCTCTTCTCCCTAACCCTAAGCCTCCCAGCCGCGATTTCTCTCCTCTCTCTGCGCCCCATCTCAGCTCGGTCTAGCAACCAGTTTCCTGTGATTGCGTGTGTGAGCCTTTGGAGGATCCATCTCTCGGTGTATCTCCCTGATCATTGACCTGTTCATCAATTCCGCTGCAAACAAACAGGTAAAAGGTGAGATCATATGTTTCTAAATAAGAACACCTAGATCTAATGCATGTTTAGGTTGATATCAATATGAGAATTGAATCAGGATCAACCAAAACTTCCAACACTTCTTTCCATCTTGAGGAACTCCATTAGCTGCTACAGTAATCCACAATGAACTCCAGGGCAGACCGTTTCCTTTCCGGTCCCACCGTTGTATCTCGAGCCTGCCATTCCTTGAAGATCTCCTCCAGCTTCCAGCTCCCAGCTTGATCAATCTTCAACGAGCCCCATAACTCATTGAAGTTGATGTCTCAACCCGATTCCAAGATTCCATACTTAGAACAGGTTTGGACAGCCTCCTGCTGCTCCTTGCGATCTAAGTAACTCAAGCAACTCCTGACGCTTAATCCAGTCGGAACACCGCCACTTCCAAATGGCCTCCTTGCAATTCGGTCTTTCCATCGACCTCTTGCAGCTCCTGTAGCACTCCTTGCAGCTCTTGCAGAACTCCTTGCATAACTCCTTGCGGCTTCCCCGACGTCTCTTGCAACTCTTCTAGAACTTCCTGTAGCTCTTGCAACTCTCTGCTACACTCCCGTAGTAGTCTCTCCGGTGAACGTCTCCACATCTTGATTTCTCTCGCACACTTAGTTGAACAACGTTCGGAACAGACGATGACCCCCAATACACACCTCATTAGCACTGACTGCCCTATAGGCGCACAACACAACATACACCCCAACAACACACATCACGACATACATCTCGACGCACTTCTTAAGGGCAGTAGCACCACTAAGGTTTGAAGACACTGACTCCAACCTGCACGGAGAAATTCTCTCTAGACTAGGACCGGCGTGGAGAACAATCTATGAAATAGTTGGTGCTTGAAAAAGGCTTTCGCAAAGTAACCATTTTCATAAAAAATTTGCAAACACTTTTGAAAAAGATTTGAAAACAAGGTTTGGGAAAAACAACGAAAGCTGATCTCCCAGGATAGGACTGGGAGATCTTAACCTATGCTCTGATACCAAATTGTAACACCCGTCTCCCGGCGAACCGGAGACGCGGCATTAGGACGCCCGTTGACCCGGATTCGTTCCAACCGGGACGCCAACTCAACTTGTCTCAGGACCCAGGCGCCTCCTTCTTATTGAAATCCACCAATGATGCAACACGATCACTCAATCCCGCATCCGGACCTGCAAGAAAAGGGGACAGGGAAAGGAAAGAGGACTGAGCAATTGTTTCAAACACAATTACCCAGTGAGGGCGGATTTAAGGAACTCGCGGTCCCGACTTACGCCACACAACTACGAATCACAATTCCTAAGCTAATATCATCATGCAAACAGGCCCGAAGGCTTCACCACACAATGCTATTATCCACTCGTGCTTTCACACTCGTGGAGGAGAGAGGGAGGGAGAGAGAGAAAGAAAGAAAGAGAGAGAGAGAGAGAGAACACCTATCCTTCAGCCGGTAGGCTCACACAATCCCGGCCCAGGGACGCGCACAAACCAGCTACGCGCCCCTGCCCACCTTCTGGCCCGTCGGCCTTCCTTCTTGGGGGGCTCGCCAAAACCCCCTAACGACGATACAAGGGTTGCGTACCAAACTTCGTATACGCAAGCCTTCACCAAACACCCTTTCGGGGGCCCTACCACAGTTCTAATTCATTCATATCCATCAAGCACAAACAACGTTTTCAGTTTAAGCGATAACCTAGCATTCTACGCTCCACAATCAATCACATGGTGCTCTCTACTGCCCTAGACTACCTAGGAAAGATGACATTAACTAAGGACTATCGTCCGGAATTGGATAGAGTAAGGGAGATCACAACCAGTCCTCACCTTGGCCAAAGAAAAGGGAAAAACGGTAATTTAGAAGCTCCACTAGCCCGAACGGACATCAGATCTGGAAAGAGGACGAGAAATCGAGTGAGATAGGCTTTTGATTCGCTTAAATCGGGCTTAGGATGAGCTAGATATGATCGATTGAAAATACCCAGCTCAAATTAGCTTAACCGACTTAAACCGGAAGTTAATTTGAAATCGAAATCGAAATTGGGAAACCAGACCAAATTGGATTAAACCGAACCAGAATTGGATTGAACCGGGTTAACCGAACCGGTCAACGACCTGACCCGGTCAACCCGACCCGGTCAACGGTCCGAGTTGACTCGGTCGCCAGCCGAGTTGACTCGGCGGCGGCGCGTGCGGCGGCGCGTGGAGAAACCGGCGGATCTTCTTCGGGCGAGTGCGGGCGCGTCCCGGCGGCTAAGGGGGCACGGTCGGTGGATACGGATTCGTCTCGTCGAGAGGAACGCGATGGTGGTCTCGGATTTCCCAGATTCATCACGGATAAAAAGATATGGCCATTTTAGATCTCGGGTTGAAAGAAATCGGATCTGAAAAAGGGCTTACCGGATCTCTTTATACTCTACACGATGGAGGAGCATCAGATCTACCTTCTGGAGGCTGTGGCTGCGACGGAAAAGGAGCAGAGATTCGCCGAGAATCTCCTTTTCTGATTTCTTCTTTGGATGGCTACTCTTTAAATAGGGAAATGGGAGAGGGGAACCCTAGGGTTTTAGGAGTGCTAATGGGCTTGGACTAGGCTTTTCTTCTTTTTAATCAAAAATTTTAATTGGGCCAGTATGGGTATGTTACAATTTTAGACTCGAGCTAGAGTATCAGCTCGTTGGAGTGTAAAATTGTTTGTGTTTTGGATTTAGAGCTATGCAATATCTCATTTTGGAGGACAATCGTTCCCCTCTTTCTCTCTCTAACTTTCTCTCCGGCTTATCTCTAAAATTTTCCGTTGCCTCTCCGACCGCTCTTCCGGCGGAGAGGGCTCCTCTTTTTCTTCTTTTCTTGTTGGCTCAGATGTCGTTTCTTTCTCAACCCTTTGTCTCTTCCTCTTCGGCTCCGGTAGCTCGGGTTCGGTTTCTCGGTGTCTGCGCTGTGATGCGGCGGCGGTTTTTCTTCCAAGGCTCGCTGGGTGGCGGTGGTCCGTGAATCTTTGGGGTGGTGGTTTCTTCTGGTGGTGGTTGTCAGAGGTGGTGGCTGCATGTTCCGTTGGGCTCGCTCTGCTCCTCCTCTGCTCGCTTGAGGACGGTGGCAGGGAGTTGTTTGGGCTTGTGCGGCGGTGGCGGTGGACCGACAATGGCTCGGGATGCTTTCCGGTGACTCGCCTAGGCACCACATCTGGTGGTGGACCGACTATGGCGTCGGGAAGTCTGGATCTTCACCTCTTCCCGAGTCTAGGCATCGCTTTTGTGCTCTTCTCTTTCTCGACTCGGCTTGGTTTGCTTGGTGTGTCGGTGGTCCGTGATTCTTCTGGTGGTGGCTGCTAGGGGTGGTGGGTTGTATGTTCCGTTGGGCTCGCTCTGCTCCTCCTCTGCTCGCTTGAGGACGGTGGCAGGGAGCAGCCGGGCTTGTGCGGTGGTGGCGGTGGACCGACAATAGTTCGGGATGCTTTCCGGTGTCTCGCCTAGGCACCACATCCGGTGGTGGACCGACAATGGCGACGGGAAGTTGGATCCTCACCTATTCCCGAGTTTAGGCATCGCTTTCGTGCTCCTCACCTCCTCGATCCGGCTAGGTCTGCGTGGTGTGTACGGTGGCTCCGGTCTATCCTTCTTCCCAGTAGCCGTGGATCTCGGTTTCCGATCAGCTTGGTTCGAGGTCAATCCAAGGCGACGGTTCTGTGTCTCTTAGGGTTTTATGAGTTTCAATCTTTTTGGGTTTGGTAGTGATTTAGGTTTGGGCCCATTAGGGGGAGTGATGTCTCAGCCTTTTGTGTTTTTTTTTTTTTTTTTTTTTTAAATTTCTGCTTTATTTTACTTTGTTGTACCAAAAAAAAAATATTTTAATATGAAAATCCTTAAAAAAAAAAAAAATCTCATTTTGATTATACATGAATAAGCTCTATTATTTTTTTGGTTGTTAAAACTTTTACGTTCTCTTTCTCTGTTGAGATGACAGGCATTGATGATCCAGCTATTTCTAAGTTCCCTCGTTCATATTCAGCGTAAGCATTTGCAGCGTCAACAAGTCTTTGAGACTAAGCATCCAACATTCCCAAGTGTGGACTGTCACTGCGGATTAAGTTATTTATATAAATCTGTTTTTTAATTATTATTTTCTTTGTTCCTAAGTAATGTAGGATCAGGTGGACATTTTATTTTATTTTAATGGATAATTTTTTAAAAATAATCTACATTTTTGTTCTATATATGAGAATATTCCTCAAAAAAATTAAAATAAGTTACGGCTTTAGTTTTCCATAGTAGAAAAATTTAATATTGAGTAAAACTTTGTGCTTTCTTGTTTTAAGAAAGAGAAAAGTCATAAAATAGCACAAAACATAGTTTATCATAAATATAGCACCAAAAAAATAATTGACATTTTTAGCATTATTTTGATTACAAAGACTTTTATAATATTATATAAATTAAGGTTTAGAGTTTATTATTTAGACTTTAGGGTTTATTATTTAGGATTAGGGTTTAGTATTTAGGATTTAAGGTTTATTATTTAGGATTTAGGGTTTTTTATTTAAGGGTTTAGGGTTAGGGTTAATTTTGTCTTATCCCTTTAATAAATGTTATTTTGTGATTTTTCCTCGTTACTATATTTGTGACAATACATGTTTTTTTTGCCATTTTTACGATTTGCCCTTTAGAAAAAGAGAAGCTTATATTATACGAATTTATGGCTAACAGAGACCTTCACCGATAGCTTCACGAGCTCCCGGCGGGAGAAACCAACGTGGAAGAATCACGTGGGCGACTCATCACCGGAAAAAACAAACTGGTTAATACGTCACCGTATCGCCATTGGAGTTGCATGTGGTTTAGCCTATCTACATCATGTTGGTACCACTCATGGTCACTTAGTCGCTACCAACATCCTCCTAACCTGAAAGATGTGGCAGGAGGCTCAGTCGACCATGTCTTCTGCCCAGATTCCATGAAACATAGCATGTAATCTTCCGCCCGTTCCAGAGAATGTTACATCTTGCTTTATGGACGCAGCCTGGAAGGAAACCTTATGATCTGCAGGTCTAGCTTGGATCTTTCAAAATCATCCACAGTCGGAACCATGAATTCGTAGCGGATCACATATTCAACATCATGTCTCATCCAAGCTCTCGAGCTTGACATCTCCAAAATCTACATCTTTATATATTCTCAGAAGCTTGTTAAAGCTATCAATTCGAATCTCAAGCCGGCGGAGCTCTTTAGGGTTCTCTCCGACATTGAATTGTTTATCTCCTCTTTGTCTTTTTGCTGTATTTCCTTTATTCCCAGATCTCTTAATGATCTGCAGACTCTGCTGTTAAGCCTTGTATCTTTGGCTGCAACACTTCAACATTTGGCTGCTGTTAAGACCAGTACTAGATGCTAAAAGAGATTATATGTCAAAGATCTGGAACTTCCAAGATATATCAAAAAAAAAAAAATTGTCATTGTCTTGTTCATAGTTTGAACAAGGAACAAGTCCATTCTTTTTCGTAAAAGTCCAAGCTAAAAACGTCAAGTAGAGATGGCTTTCCAAAGTGGAGATACAAAACCAAGTGGCAAAGTATCAAAAGCTATCTCTAAAGTCAGGTGAGAGTTCGAGTTCCTCCTCACCTTATGCATTGTTCTGTTCCGATAATATTGGTGTCATGATAACTCTAGTCATGTTGAGTGGAGAAAATTACAACCAGTGGGCCAACAAGATGCTTAATGCTCTCCAAGCAATGCGTAAAGTAGGGTTCATAAACGGAACACTAAAAAGGCTGACAGTCGATGATCCATCATTTGATGATTGGGTTGTCGTAAACTCAATGATCATATGATGGATTAGAGCCTCAATAGAAACTAAAGTCAAATCCTTTGTAACCTTAATCTCATATGCAAGCTAGTTGTAGACAGAATTTGGGATTCGACGAACCGCATTACTGATCTCTCCGTACAACATTCATTGGAATGGACCCATTACCAACAATCGGAGAAGTTTATTTGAAAGTGATACAAGAGACTAACAAGAGACACTACAAAAAAACAGCGTTTTTACGACTGCACTTTTAATCGCAGAACAGTCGTTAATCGGAGTTTTACGACAAACATACGACTAAATGTGGTAGTTGTAAATCCATAGTAGCTAAATCTCATAGTCGTATTATTAGTCGGCAAGTTACGACTATTTATACGACCAACATAGGTAATCGTAAAATAGACATAGCGTTGACAGAAGATAAAAGGACTAATTTGCGACTACGATAGCGACTTTTGTGCGACTATAGAGGGAGTCCAGATGCCGTCGGAGAAATGTTGTCATCAAATAGTCATTAAACTAGGTGACCACTGGGCGATTAATATGTGACTGTATAGTGTAGTCAGATAGTAGTCGTAAATATTAGTCACTATGTAGTGACTGGGTAACGACCATTTTAACTACTATCCTGCGACTAATTTGAACATCCATATACGATTATGGTAATGATCTCTCCACTATGCGGTAACTGTTATGTGATTGACTAGTATAGTCACGATTTAGTCGTAGACTATGGTGACGTTATATCGACTCTTCAGTGACACTTTACGACTGTTTAACGACTAATCTAACGACTATCCATCGACTACGCGAGACATCCAAATACCATTAATTGACGACTGTTACGTTTGTGCGAAAATAAGAATTTGGTATTATTCCATTTGTCAAATTAACGATTTGGTAATTGGTGATACTTCAATTTGAATGATACAAGAAATCTAAAGACATTTGGTTCAAGAAAACATTGATAATTTTAATAGTTTTGTGTTGCATATATACACAAACGATTATCTACATATGCAAACTCCAATATTAAGGAGTTTCGAATTCATACACCAAAAAAGAAGTTTGGTAGGCAGAGCGACAAGTAACCTATGCAGCAGATGGATTTAAGTTGTACCTGTTGGGGGACGACCGTCTGTGTTGGTTGCTGGCCTATGACTCTGAAGGAAGTCAAGAAAATGCGGATCAGTTTCCCGCATATACTTTTCTACAAAGGAAAGGCACTCGTTATTTTCCTTCTGCTCATTCGAACTTGGGCGTGATCTGCTTCACGGGAAGCCTGCTCTTCGATTTTACGTTGAGCTTCATTTAATTGCTCTTGCATGGCCAAAAACCCTGAAGAGTCTCCCGGCTGCTTGCACTTGCCCCTCAAAAGAGACTCTTTGAGGCTTCCAACTCCATAATGATTTCCTCGTCTATCCGTCTCAGTGGCCTGTTATAATTAAAGAGAGTCCGCAAAGCACAGTTAAATAAAGAACATGACATGACTTTATAAATGTGAATTGTGAAAATATTACTTTACCTCAAGGAAGATGTGCTCATATTCATCTAGTGAGAGTTCCCGATGTCTCAAAGCAGCACCTTCTGAAACTTCTGAAGTCTCTCTATTGAGATCTAACAACTTCTCGTCTACGATCTTTCAGAAAGTTGCAGTGATTTTCTCGGCCTTCCGATCAACATATGTACCGTCTGCCTTTGTATGCGTCCGGATGAATACCTCACCAATATTAACCGGTCTTCCATATTCCTCTTCCTGCAGTGTTATACCTCAAACAAGGATTATTAAAGAAATTTCTAGTTACAATGTTGTAACAAACATAAACAACAGATATATAATAAAGGTTACTTGCCATTTCAAGCCTGATTTCTAGGTACGACTAGGGCCCTGAGAAATGGACGTGACGACTGAGACCTCCACGGTCAGACAAACGACAACTGGCATATGTCTTACTTTTATCCTTTGCTTCTTCAATTTCCCAATAGTACGTCATCGTTTTCCAGAGAGTCTCGCCGATCCACTCAGATCGCTCTCGTTTAGTCCTCGCAGTGCTAACCATGTATTTTAACCGTCGTTGACAGATCTCTCTCGAAATACTATTGATTTGTCCATGTTATCAAGGGATCCCAATGGTGGGTTTTCTAGAATATAGATAGAATAAGCATAGCATTAGTGAAAACAACACATGCAAGGTATATATGAAAGGTATTGGAGAAAAAACTGTACAGGGAACTCGAGGAAATATCTTTCTGCTTTATCATAAGGCAAACGTGACCAGCTATAATATGGTTTATCGAATTTGTTTGTAATTTTTTTTGTAATCTTCCGAACCATTTTCGATCCTCAGTCACGAGTAAACCTGAAATATGTACAAGATTAACATCCTAACCATCAGAGACTCGAACTCATAAGTAAACCAACAATCAGTTTGTAAACAAACTAGAGGGTTTTAAAACACACCATTGCGAAAGGCATAAGACAAGAACAAAAAAAACATACAGAGAATATCAACAGCTGAAATAGTACATGACAATAGCCATACCAAGTCGTGTTTGGCATCGGTGCGGGAGAGAGTACGGTGGTAAATGTTTCCCTGTCTGGCACCCGAAGTAGAGCATTTAGAGCCCGCAGTGTGTCCTCCTCGAGGTCCGGCAAAACAAGAAGAGATTCGTCGAGTAGGTTGTGACCTTCAGAAGATGGATGACTCTGAGTTTGAGATTGGTAGACTTCTTCTGACACCGGCGAAGCTTCGAGTTCAGGTTGATTAGGAGTTGAGTTTTGGAATAGTTGTTATGGCGGTGGATGGTCTAGTACATTGGGTACTGACGCTGACATTTGGGGGATAACTAGTTTTTTTCTGGGCGTTGAGTGGTCTGAGTCGGAGGAGCAACGAGATGCGGGGTGATGGTGTATTGTTTTGGCAGAGGGCTCGTTGTTCTTTCCAGACCACTAGGTTTGGGCCCAATGGCTCTCTGAGTGACGTTTGGATTGGTTATTATCTTACGAGGTCCTCCTCTCTTTCCTTTTGAGGCATCGTTTAACAGAGAGTTTCAAAGAAGAAATTGAGAGGGTCGATAATGTATTTGCAAAAATTAGCAATGAAACTGAGAACCTCGAACAAGAGATTCAAATAAGAGACGCCAGTTAGAGATTAGTCGGTAGGGAGGAGGATCTGGAGAAAAATATGTGAGATGATTCGAAGGGGATTTTGGAGAAGGGGAAGAACAAAATAAAATCAGGGTTTATATTTGCGGTAAATGATGGTTTCTCGACACTTAGTCGAAAATTGTTGGGTTAAGGCGGGTAATTGAAAAGTTTTTAGCTAAAAAATTAGGTTTGGTTTTCCGTATTAATTACGCAAAATATTTTAAATTTTTTCTCACGAGTAGTGGATTGTGATGCTTAGGTAAATTGGTATTTTATATGTAATGTTGTAAAATTTTGTGTTTATGTGTGTTTTATTATTATATATATAATTTTATAATCTTTTATTAAGTAATATTGTAATAGCATTAATTAATATTTTTTGACAATATCCAGGACTATAACTGCATATTACCCAAAACCCTAAACTGTAAACCCAAATATTAAACCCTAAACCCTAAATACTGAACCCTAAACCCAAAACCTTTGACACGCCCATTAAACCCTAAACCCTAAATACTAAACCATAAACTCTAAACTCTAAAACTTAAATGAAAGATAAGCAGACAAGAAGAACATTAAATGTTCATCACAACCTTTGACACGCCAATTCTTCCTTTGTTTCAAAGATAGATATGTGACTAGGTTTAATTATTGTATATAAATAGATGACTAAGTTGAATTACTAAATAGCATATATAGTTTATGCCATTAGCAAAATAGATAAATCTCAAATACCTACAAAAAAAATTAAAACCAGAAATGGAAAAGCCAAAATACTTAGTTTTACCCATTAACACCATGATCATGATCATGAATGCTGTTAGTTCGGACTTAGTGATAAGACATATACATAATTAATACAGCCTAGACAACCCAAAAGTTGCATTGTCTCCATAAATAAACGCTAATGGTTGCTTTGAACAATCTAATATTGAAAGCTTATATTATTTGTCAAAATTCCGTTTGCCTTCCATCTCTTCATTACCAAATTCGTAATGGATTACCTTCCAAATGATGTTCTTTCAAAAATTCTTCTTGACGTCATTGACGGTGAACCAGGTTCACACTTTTTTATAACGGCGAAGACAATGTGCAAGGCGCTTCAAAGCATGGGACAGAGTCAAGATTTATACAAGTCGATCGATTTATACTATTGTTTTATTAACTTAAATCTCTTTGCTTGCCCACCTCATTATAAACAAGATTTCGTCGAGAGGTGTCTACAATCAGGAAACCCTGTAGCTCTTCTCCTTCGAGATATGTGTTGCGTTATCTACAGCGACCGGATGGTTGAAGGAGAGGCAATGATCAAAAGATCAAAAGATAGCCGATGGGAAACATGGATATACACGTACTCCATGCTCTTGCGTGTTTTTTATGGAGATGGAGTAGTGTTGAACAGTGGATATGTCATCGACCGTGAACTTGCCACTCGGATACGTATAAAGATAACTAGAAGGGATAGGCGTGTATGGTCAGAAACGCCTTCGGCTCTGTTCTTTGAGAAGGAAGCGAGTGTAGATATCAACGACCTTTATAGTTACACATGTGCTCCGATAATAACCTGGAAAGGTTGGTGGGACTTTGGTTTCAAGGGTTCAGCCATGTGCGACATATGCTTTTGGACCATAGAGTCACTATTTTACTCAGACACCTGCTGAACAATTTCAGAATTTGGCCATGTTTAGATTCTTGAATATCCTTCATTTGCTAAATATTGTTTAGTGTTGACTAGAATGTGTTAAACTGCAAAAAAATATTATATATTGTCTTCATTTATATGTGCAGATTTTAAACATAAGGAATATATGCATTATCTTTGGGTGCAAATGGTTAAATTTTGAAAGGACATTTACCTAAATAATTTTTCAGCAATATATCCATGCAAGTAACAACGTGTTTTTGTAATAAAGTTTGAACTGCAATAAATAATGAAGCGACATTATATATCATTACCTAGCGAATTAGATTCATCATATACAAACTTACTCAAGCCGAAGATGCACGCCAACAGATGCATATTAATTAATAAATAACAATAACATAAATACAATTTAAATTTATGTAAACCCAAAAGTTGGATCCGATCTATAAATAAACATCTATGGATGCCTTAAAACAATACATATCTCAAATACTTTACAATATTATTTTTTAAAATTCTCTTTGCTTGTTTCCATATTTTCTAACCAAAATCGACAATGGATTTCCTTCCTAGTGATATCCTAAAAAAAAATCTTTCTTGCCGTAATTGACGATAACCAAGGGATACATTATTTGGCTTAGATGAAAGCAACATGCACTGCACTGCAAAACGTCGGAGAGAGTTCAGATTTCTATAAGTCGGTCGATCTATACTTCTCCAACATTACTGAAGATATATGTTGCCCACCTAGGGTTAAAACTAAATTATTCAACAAATGTTTGGAATCTGAAAACCCTTCTGCTCTTCTCCTCAGAGGAATGTGTATTTTTGTATATTGTGACGGTTGAGTCGACCGATCGTTGACCTCCATCTACCAGATGGTTAAAGGAGAGGCTATGATCAAAAGATCGGCAAATAGTCGATGGGAGGCGGGGATATACACATACTCCATGTTCTTGCGGGTGTTTAATGGAGATGGAGAAGTTTTGAACCGTGGGTACAACATCGAGCGCGAATTTTCAACTCGAGTACGTGTTAAGATAACTATGAGACAAAGGTATGGACAGTCAGACAGACGGTGTGCACTGCTCTATAAGAAGCAAAGAGGATTAGATATCAAAGGGCTTTATAGATGTTCGTATGCTCCGATAAAGACTGGGTTGGCTTGGTGGAATAATGGTTTCAAAGGTACAAACATGTGCGATACATACTTTTGGACCCTTGAGTCACTATTCTTCTTCACAATCATGAGAGATAATTTCCGAAGTTGGCCCCATTATCTTTATGAATATCTTTATTAATATATAGTTTGTTAAATGTAGTAGATTATGTAACCCTCGACTTTTCAAATAATGAAAAGAAGCAAGTTATAAAACTACCAAATTTAGTTATATTTACAAAGCGACAACGGAAATATTAATCTAATCTAAGTGGATGAAGTGGTGGCATGATCAAGTCGATAATTGATGGTCACAATTTAATGAAATTTAACCAAAAATAAGTGCCACTATGTGTACTATTAGGCTCTGTTTATATTACAAAGACATGTGCGACGTGTAACAGCTCCACTCTCCCTCTGTTTTGCTTCGGTGCTCGAGACTATTTACTAGAGTATGCATTGGGTAGTAATTAAGGTTTCATATTTTCTTTAAAACTGAATGATCTTAATCAAACATATATAGCGAGATGAAGTGGTTGGTGTGAAATTTTTTTACTGGTTTTATGATGGTTTGAGAAATTAAATTATGATTTTGTGAATCTTTCTAGATAAATGTGATTTTTTGTGTATATATGAACTTATCATGTAAAAGTAATTTAATAATATCGGTTGAGAGGAACATTGAATATTATTTTTGTCTCTCATTTAATGTGTAAGCAATAAGCACAAGCCTACCAAATGAAACGTTAAAAACAAGATTGGAGGGTTGTTGCAGCATAAATGTCCTCACGATTTCAAGCTCATATTCGGATTAAACACATCCTTTTACTTCGCTTATGATAATATTCCGGAAGGTCATTTTATGCAATTTGAATCGATTCTGGATATATTAGATGGGAGAGTCTGTGATGAATACCCTATAGGTAACTTTTAGTCTATACATTTGTTTTCTTTATCGGCTTATACTAATCATGTTATTTGCATGTGTGGTAGACATTATATTTTTAACTAAAAAGATTAAGATTTAGTTTTCTAAATGATTTTATTTTTCTATTATAGATGTCCATGGTGTTGTTACACGTGTTGGAAACCTTCAACCTTATTGGGCAAGACCAATGCTGCAGTTTACAATTCATGACCTAAGGTTCTCTAAGCAAATGCCTATCATTTCCTCACATATGTTTTGTTGTTTGTATCTGATAAAAGAAATTGAAATACATTTTCTAGCCTCCGGAGTCTTCAATCTTATATATAATAAGAAACCAATCTCTCCATAAAGCTATAAAGCTGCCACCTGTCCCTTTTTATTTTTAAAATTGGGCCATTCAAAACAAAACCCAACTATTTTCAGCAAAAAAGCTCATCTCAGTATCTTCTGGCGGAAGCCCAAAAATTAATTCAGCGCACTTACCTCCTGTTGGAATATATGTGTGTTCATGGTTCAATTAACAGATTGCAACCTAACACATAATCTTAAACAGATCTAGGTTCTTGTAACTGAATCATAAAACAAACCTGGACATTACCTTTTGCAGCGGAATGATTGTAATGTCGAGATCAGATTTGAGCTTGATTAGAATCGGCTCCTCCTCGTGTATCCACACTCTTACAAGCACGGGACGGCTGCTAGACCAAAGTTGGAGGAAACAGAGAGAAACAGGACGACCAGTTTTCAGATTCGCAGACACGCATCGAAATAATAAGACTCACTTCTTATTTATCTCGACTCGTCAAAAACCTAAACTGATGTTTCGGTTTCGCTATTGTGTCGACCGACACATATACCTGTGTCGATCGACACAAGTCCTGTATCTCGATATGGGCCCAAGTAATTAACTAATGGCCCAAGTCTCTCTGTACAAATACAGTAAATGCCTTGAATCTTACCGTATTAATTCCATTTTAACTTTCCCGTTAGCTATGGTGTGTGACCCTTAGGGATCATACAATACTGGTAATAAGTCTTAAACTTATAGATCAAGAGCGGACTCTAGCAAGCCATCATGATCACCCAGTACTTATGACTTATGTCTGATCTCGACACTTATCATACTTTCTAGAGATAGTACGGTAGATTTCAGGACATTCCCAACAATCTCCCACTTGTACTGGAATTCTACAAAGGACATTCCCAACAATCTTCCGATTGTACTGGAATCCTACATTCCCTAATCCTTTTGTCTCAATATCTCGATCTGGCATAAGGCAAGATGCGTGTCATCCTTATATAGCCAGACCATGTTCATCGGACCAGATTTGATACTGACAATGCAAACGACTTGGGCAAGTCCGTTTGGGAGTGGCCACTCTCTTACCAGCTATCAAGTCTCCGATTGGCCTAGAGATATTACCTCCGTTAAACGGCAGGGACAAATCCCGTCTTGTTCCATCACTATGAACTACACAATTCATAATACACCCAACCAAGGTCCGTATAGCTCCCAGTTACGAAACAGCGTTAGACAATGATCAAAGCGCATTACTCCATGTGCAGCCACATGCATGCGAACTCAGGTCTAAGGACTATACTCTATAGTCGTATATGAGAACTTCTTATGACACAGATATTAATATCTTGCAGAGTTCTCATCTTGCGGGCCATGTCCGGTCATATGCTCCCCTACATATACCTATGTGTCGACTTTGATGCCGCGCATCTATGACCCCTCGAAACTTGGTCATAAGTCTCAACACAATCTAGTCTCAACAGGTTGTTGTTGTTCCAATTTCAACAACCTTCGACTATGGACACTCTGATTTATGTCACTTCGTTAAATATGGGGTTTCAGGATCAAGTCTACTCATGTACTTCGATGGCCCATATATAATGACATGAATCATTTTGGAACGATTATTTTATATCACAGTTAAAATAATCCAGAAATCATTAGATTTCACAAACATAAAATGCTATGTTTTCATGAACCCTTCAAAATAACTAAGTAAAGCCCTTTACAAACTCCCACTGAAATTAAGACTACATCTTAATTTCACTCATCCTACAGCTACAGTCCGCGACTCGTGCTTAGGCATAAGGAGTGGCTTTGTTAATAGATTAGCAACATTCTCATTCGATGAAACTTGCTTATCTACTTAACACCTCTGTCATTTATCTCGCGGAATAGGTTATACCTATCCTCAAGGTGTTTGGACCTTTGATGTGCAGCTAGTCTTAACTACGCTGGGAATCAAATCTAGTTCAGTGATGAACTCTACTTTCCAAACAACCTCTTTCGCCGCTTCTCAAACTGCGAAATGTTCAGCTTAAGTCATGGAGTCAGCTACAGTGCCTTGCACCGCCAGATAGACACAAGATATAGCCGGACTGTGACCAGGAAGTATCTTTGTCTATTGGAAACTTGCCTTTCAGACTCTATCGACTTGTAGCACCTCACTTTCTCCGTAAATCCAGAACTTATCCTAAGTATTCCTCAAATACTTCAGAATATTCTTTACGGCAATCCAGTGATTCTTTGCTGGATTTGACTGGTCTTTACTTGTCTTGCTTAACATTAAAGCAACATCAAAACAAGTACGTAACAAGTACGTGTCATGGCATACATGATAGATCCAATTGCCGACGCATATGGAATCCTATCCATGCATTCAAGCTCAGCAGATATCGTAGGATACTGTTTCTTGCTTAACGTATTGCCATGTGACATTGGCATAAAACCCTTCTTGGATTGCTGATTACGTGTAGGACTTTGTCAATTTAAGAATTCTGACTTTGTCCTACCAGCTCTTTTGGATCTCTATCTTTAGATCCAAAATCCAAGAACTTCGTGGCTTTATTCATATCATTCATAAAACCAACTCCCAATCCAGTCCTTTACCGACTGCAGCATTGGGACGTTATATTCGAGAATCAGTATGTCATCGACATACACTATGAGAATTGCAATATTGCTCCCACTTATCTTTTAGTAAACGCACAGTTCCGCTTCGTTCCTGTTCGAGTCAAAACCTTGACTACTTCAACAGAACGAAGATTCTAACTCCGATATGTTTGCTTCCATCCATGAATGGATCAATGAAGCTAACTTACACATAGTGTAATTTTCGGAGTCCGGGCTTACTTTCGCTTCTTTGAATTTCGCAGATTCGTCGCTTTCAATGATCATCAGATCATGCGAACTTTCAATGATCATCAGATTCAACTAATGATGAGAAATCACTCTCGGATTAGTAACTGATTCATTCAGATCTGCGAACTTCAGGCTTTACAGGTGCAGATTCTACAGAAATCTGTAAATCCATCCGTTGCTCTCCCTCAACAGGTTGAGCAGCATCCTGTATTTCTCGAATTTCTTCGAGTTATACTTTTACTCCCACTGTTCTTCTTGGAAAGTTACTTCCCTTCTTAGAAAACAGAATGGACGTAAAAGTAACAAGCCTTGGTTTCCCTAGGACAACCAGCGAAGTAGCACAATTACAAATACTCAGTAAAGACGAATTTGGATCGATTCCAATCCACATTTACGTGGTGTCTTTCAACTGATATTGGTGGAACTATTTCAGCGTAAACTTAGATATTTCTAGAGCGTTATTCTTAAAGAATATCATGGAAGATTCGTGTGACTCATCTTTAATCATTTCTTATAAGATTTGATTCATTCTCACAGAAACACCTCTAGGTTTTCAGGAGAATTGAGCTGTGAAACGACTTCACACTCATTCAGATGATCACACAATCAATGACTTAAGTATTCTCACTCGTGATCTAATCCAGAGTCTTAATACTTCTGTCATTCAGATTCTATACTTCATTCTGGAACTCTTTCGACCATGTCAAAGAATTCCGACTTGTGTCTCATCAAATGAACACAGTCACACTCACTGAAGTAATCAGTAGAGACAATGAGGTATAGGAAATTTTCTCTGGCATTACTGCTCATCGGACCACATACATGAGTATGTTCAATCTCCAATAATCCCTTGGGCCTTTCTTAGCTCGGCTAAGATGGGCCCTATGTCTTTTGGTCCAGTAAGCAGAATTCAAGTCTCATAAGATATCCATTCAAATGAGCCCAAAAGTCCATAACTATGGGGTTTCTGAATCTGACTTACTCTATGTGACCAAAACATTTATGCCAAGAAAAATCAGGTTTAATTCATCAGATTTAAACCAATTCGGTATTTATGTTATATTTAGGCACTCTTTGGTTTAAGATATAAAACCCATTCCTTGAATAGGGTGCTACAATTAACATTTCATTAAGATCAAAAGAACAAAACTTGTCTTTTATCAAAATGAAAAACATTCAAATTCTTACAAGAAAATGAAAGACAGCTCTGCTTAAAGCAGGTACATTGTAGCAATTACTTAATAAAACCAAGCCTCAAAGGCATCTACAAGTGAAAACCCTACGGCTGAGGCAGCATCCCAAGCTCCTTCCAGACACGCAGTTCCACTTGCCCTTCCTTCAACGTTCTACTGTTGCTCAGGCTCTGCATATTATAACAAATATCAGTGCCACAACCAGTATGCAATACCTATAAGGTATAACTTGAAGTAATAACATGAATACCTGAGGGAGTAGTCTCATACATCAACTTCAACTCCTCATAATCTTCCATGAATTTAATGCAATCTCTCTTCCAATGCCCAGTCTCTTTACAGTAGCAGCACTTACCAACGTAAGAGGTATCTGACTCGGGCTCAGAAGACACACGCTTGCCATGATTCAAAATCTGGACAACTTTGTCTTCACCCTTGTCAGCTTTAGGTTTAGTAAACCTACCCTTCTCATTCATGAGATTGTACAGGGTACTCTTCACGTTTGGCTCAACTGTGTTGAGCATGTCATGCAGTTCAGTCAACGTCTTTGTTAAGCCTTTCTTGATATAGTCCCTTACGAACTTATCATAGCTTGACGGCAGTGACTGCAGAATGATATCAGTTGCCAATTCTTGGCTAACTGGATGATCCAGTTTCCTCAGGTTATCAACGTAACCCATCATTTTACTGACATGAGGACTTACTGGATGATCATTTGGTAGCTTGCAGCTAGTGAGAGATTTAACCAACTGGTATCTCTCCACTCTTACCTGCTCCTGAAATTTCAATTTCAGGCTGCTGATCATCTCTATTGGCGACTCCATGTTCTCATATTGCTTCCGCAAATCTGAGTGCATGGTAGCCAATATCAGACCACGCACATCTACCGCATCATTATAATGCTTATTCCAAGCATTATATACTGCATGACTGGCTTTGGATCCGATCCTCTCGGGGAGAGATTTCTCAAGGACATAGTCCTTTCTCTCATGCCTGAGAACTAGCCTCAGGTTCCGCGACCAAGTCAAGAAATTTGATCCGTTCAGTTTGTCCATCTCAAGGACATACCGGATCGAGAAAGTGTTTTTGATTGTTTGTGCTCGTCATAGCTGAAATTTAGAGATAAATAGAGTTTTAGTTATTTAGTTCATAAAAGAGTAATCTTAATAACTTATAAGAAAACTCGCATTGCATTCAAAATTTCTTTGTTTAACCTCATAAGAATGCAATGATTCCGAGACCCATGTTCAGCTAAATCCAAAGTGGGCCACTGGCCGTCACCCGGAATTAGCTTTACTTGGTAAGCATACACACAGCTAGTTATAACCAATAACTCTCGGTTGTGAATTGGACCCGAGGCCCAAATTCACCAGATGTCTCAAGGCCCGGGACTCCCGATGGCCCAGTCAAGGAAACCAATCTCTTTCAGCCAAATAATCACTAAAATCTGGGACTCCCAATGAAATTAGTGACTATATACTACTTTACTTACGCGAAAACAGACACCTCACACTGTAAGCCATATATGTAATCAAGTAAGCGTTAAGTAGCTGACAAGATTGGGCAAGACATCCAAGCTTGATATTGTTTTGAGGATTTTCAAGTTTTATTTCCAAAAATAGAATATTACTATTTTGGGAAACTTTCTTAATTTAGAAACTTTCTAAATTTAGTAACTTACTAAAAATAGAAATTTCTAATTTAAATATTTCATTAAATATTTTGGGTTGGGTCACAAATTATAGGCCCAATTCTTGGCCCAAGACCATAGAATTCCAGCTGGCCCAATAATTTGACATAACCGATCCGGTTTATTAATTCTGGTCCAATACCAAATTAACTATCAAAACCATCGGTTATTTACTAAACCAGACCAGCTCTAAATTATTTGGTCCAACCAAATCAAACTTAGACCAGCCTTCGGTTTAGGTTAAAATTCAATTTTATGAATTTCAATCCGGTTTAACCAGAAATAAAATTATTTCCAGTAAACCGCGATTTGGGTTAACCGCTTGAACCACCAATTAAATTGGATCGGTTTAGTTAAGTCCAAAACCGGGAAGAAACACCTTGTGTTTTAGCCAATTTTGACCTAACTTGCGGTTCTGGCTAAAGTAGACAATGAACCACAATCGGATTGATCGGTTCATTGTCTCGGTTTAGGGAAAGATGAACCACGAAGCTCGGCTGAACCGATTGGCTACTCGCGGATTATCTGCATCGCCTTCGTATCGATCGATATGAGTCTTTCATGTCGATCGATACTAGCGAGTATCAGCTCGGGTCAATCGGGTCATCGGGTCAGCGACACAATCGATCCGATATGCATATCGACCGATATCGCCCCCTCGTCGATCGACACAAGTGTCCAAATCGCACACCGATGGCTTTTCAATCGGATTAATGCGATTTCTTTTAGGTTTTTTGAGATTCTTAATCAAATTTCAACATTCAAATTCGATTCTAATCAGTAAAACAACCTAAGAATGATCCAAATTTACAAGAAACCTGAAACCTGGCTCTGATACCACTGTTGGAATATATGTGTGTTCATGGTTCAATTAACAGATTGCAACCTAACACATAATCTTAAACAGATCTAGGTTCTTGTAACTGAATCATAAAACAAACCTGGACATTACCTTTTGCAGCGGAATGATTGTAATGTCGAGATCAGATTTGAGCTTGATTAGAATCGGCTCCTCCTCGTGTATCCACACTCTTACAAGCACGGGACGGCTGCTAGACCAAAGTTGGAGGAAACAGAGAGAAACAGGACGACCAGTTTTCAGATTCGCAGACACGCATCGAAATAATAAGACTCACTTCTTATTTATCTCGACTCGTCAAAAACCTAAACTGATGTTTCGGTTTCGCTATTGTGTCGACCGACACATATACCTGTGTCGATCGACACAAGTCATGTATCTCGATATGGGCCCAAGTAATTAACTAATGGCCCAAGTCTCTCTGTACAAATACAGTAAATGCCTTGCATCTTACCGTATTAATTCCATTTTAACTTTCCCGTTAGCTATGGTGTGTGACCCTTAGGGATCATACAATACTGGTAATAAGTCTTAAACTTATAGATCAAGAGCGGACTCTAGCAAGCCATCATGATCACCCAGTACTTATGACTTATGTCTGATCTCGACACTTATCATACTTTCTAGAGATAGTACGGTAGATTTCAGGACATTCCCAACACCTCCAACCTTTGGTCTCCTTTCACAAATGACCTACTTCGTGATGCACATCAAGAGCTGCCGATCTCTTGGACCGACGTTGTAATGACAGACGTTACAATCGACTATGTGATTCCTCAATGTCGTTTATCACCTTTAATTCCATGTTTGCGTGTTCAAAGTTTGGTGTATTCAGTTACATAACCTTTCGCATCCAACCTTTTCCAAGCATTCTTTTCCATGGCATATATAATTTCACCTCATCCCTGCACAAAACATCTTTGTTGTTGAAATCGGTAAAATATTTGACCCAATAATAACACCTCCGGCATGCTCACAGTTAAGACAAAGACGGAGCAATGGCACGGCTGCACCTGGTGGTGATGGAGGAGGAGGGCCTCTTAAAACTTTATTTGATCTCATGCCAGTTTCTGAATAATACGAACAAAAGCGGAAGCGTACCTTTTGGATCCATGGTTTTTGATTCTGAATTCGTTATGGTTCTTCCACGACAAATCCAGAAAAGCTGCAGATCTCTGTTGATGGGATGCAGAGAGTTTTTCTGTATTTCTTGTTAGGGTTGCCGAGGGGACCATAACTTTCTATTTATATAGAAACAATTTCTAATTTGTCCCTTCATCAAATTAGAAATTACACAATGTATCCACACATTAATATTTCATAACACTTATGCCCCATAGTCTCAGTTATTTACCAAAGTGACCACATAAGTTTTGACTCCTTTAAATAATGACCCTAACACATCAAATATACATGTGTGACCCCCAGATAATTCTTACAATCTCCCACTGGGTCACATATGTATTCCGAAAATGTGATAGACTTTATGAGCTCAAACTTGTCATTATTTTAACAGGCATAAACAATCTGGTCCATTGACTATACAAACATAGGATCATGGCGGCCTTCGTTATAATAACAAAATAACTAAACCTTCCATGGTCACTTAAATCTATATAGTCAAATGACATAGATCAATTATGAAAAGTGTGGCATGAAAATCACATGAAAAGTGATCATCTCATGTCGATTTTCAACTGGTCCTACTTTATTGAGATCCCTTAACTTTATTGTACAAAGATTAAACTTTAAACTTTATTTCTGATCAGAAAATGTGCATAAACACAATAAAACATAGAAAACAAAACAAAATGACAAACTCCCACTAAACCAAATGATCCTCAAACACTGAAACACCCATTCGAGCAGTATTCTCATGAAATACTTTCGGTGGAATACCTTTTGTAAGAGGATCTGCTATCATGGATTTTGTCCCCAAGTATTCTATGGAAATCTCTCCACTTTGTACCCTTTCTTGAACAACAAGATACTTGATTTCAATAAACTTGCACTTTGTTGTACTCCTATTTTTGTTGGAATAAAACACAGCTGATCGGTTGTCACAGTATAACTTTAGTGGTCTTTCGATCCCTTCGACAATTCGAAGTCTACTGACAAAATTTCTCAGCCAAAGTCCTTGATCGGATGCCTCATAAACTGCTACAAATTCTGGTGCCATTGTGGAGGAAGCTACGAGAGATTGTTTCGCACTACGCCAAGAAATCGCTCCACCAGCCAACAGAAAAACATAGCCTGAAGTGGACTTTTTACTATCTTTGCATCCACCAAAATCAGAATCAGAATACCCAACGATCTCCAAATTATCTGACTTCCGATACGTGAGCATATAGTCCTTTTTTCTCTGCAGGTACCTCATGGCCCTTTTGGCTGCTTTCCAATGGTCCATACATGGATTACTTAAGTATCTGCCTAAAACTCCAACAATGTACGCAATATCCGGACGCATACAAACTTGAGCATACATTAGACTCCCTACTGCCGACGCATAAGGGATCTTTTGCATCTCCTGAATTTCCAATTTTCCTTTAGGGCATTGATCGAGACAAAATTTGTCTCCTTTAGCGACTGGGGTGTCACCTGGTTTGCATTCTTGCATTCCAAATATTTTGAGCACTTTATCGATATAGCTCTTTTGAGACAATCTATGAATTCCACGAGTTCTATCTCGTTGAATCTGGATCCCTAATACAAAAGATGCTTCACCAAGATCTTTCATGTCAAAATGACCCTTAAGAAATTTCTTGGTCTCATGCAACATGCCTATATCGTTAGTGGCTATCAATATGTCATCGACATACAAAAGCAAGAAAATGCACTTACTCTCACTGAACTTGTGATACGCACAATCTTCGACTATATTCATCTCAAAACCAAACGAGATGATTACCTCATGAAATTTGTGGTACCATTGACGAAAAGCTTGTTTTAGCCCATATATGGATTTATTTAATTTGCACACCATTTTCTTTGAATCACCTAATACAAAGTTTTCTGGTTGAACATATAGATTGTCTCATCAATGTTTCCATTGAGAAACGCTGTTTTAGCATCCATCTGATGAAGCTCTAAGTCATAATGTGCAACAAGAGCCATGATTGTCCTAAAAGAATCATTTGATGAAACTGGAGAAAAGGTTTCTTTGTAGTCAATCCCTTCTTTCTGAGTATATCCTTTAGCCACTAGACGAGCCTTATATCGCTCCACATTACCATTTAAATCCATCTTGGTCTTAAATATCCATTTGCAACCAATGGGTTTCTTTCCTTCTGGTAATTGGACGATGTCCCAAACTTTATTGTCTAGCATTGACTGATACTCTTCATTTGCAGCTTTGACCCACTTATCCGATTTGGAACTACCCATAGCCTCACGGAAGTTGATAGGATCGTCTTCCAATTGGGTTTGATTTTCCTCTTGTTCCATAAGAAATACTATATAATCATCCAGAATAGCACTTCTTCTTTCTCTAGTGGATCGCTGCAAAGGCACTTGTTCTTGATGCACCGGTTCTTGAGGATCATGAATTTGACTTTCATGTTCGATATGATCGTCATCTTGATAAGGAGGAAGAGCATCAATATCAACTCGAGGTTCCAAATTTGCTTTATCAAAAGCAACTATATGAATCGGTATAGAAACTGGATCCGATTCTTCCTCAAAGATGATGTCTCTAACTTCATTTCTCCCCCAAATTCAATATCCTCAAAGAACGTAGCAGTTCCCGTCTCAAAAATGTTCTTTTGTGTGGGATCATAAAACTTATACCCCCGAGATCGTTCATAATAACCAATAAAGTAACTGCTCACAGTTCTGGAGTCCAATTTATTTTCATATGGCCTATAAGGCCTAGCCTTAGCTGGACATCCCCAAATGTGAAAATGCTTTAGACTAGGTTTTCGGCCAGTCCAAAGCTCATAAGGTGTTTTTACAGTTGCCTTAGTTAGTACTCGATTAAGAATGTAGGCTGCAGTCTTTAGTGCCTCTCCCCAGAGTGATTCTGGTAAGGTGGAATGACAAATCATACTCCTTACCATGTCCTTAAGAGTGCGGTTACATCTTTCAGATACACCATTCATACTGGGAGACCCCGGCATAGTATACTGTGGGACAATTCCACACTCCTCTAGGTATCTGGCAAATGGTCCCGGACGTTGTTCACCTGAACCATCATACCGACCGTAATATTCACCACCACGATAGAATCTGACAGACTTTATCCTTCGGTCGAGTTGGTTCTCAACCTCAGCCTTAAACTTTTAGAACACGTCCAAAGACTCTGACTTTTCATGAATAAGAAACAAGTATGCATAACGAGAGTAGTCATCTATGAAAGATATAAAGTATTGTTGACCATTCCAAGATGCCATAGGAAAAGGTCCACAAATATCCGTATGTATCAACTCAAGGACTTCTTTAGCTCTACATGCACCTAATTTCTTATGTTTGGTCTGTTTTCCTTTAATGCAATCCACACAGACATCACAATTTGTGAAATCAACAGAACTTAATATACCGTCTGACACAAGCCGCTCAATTCTATTTCTAGAAATGTGACCTAGGCGTTTGTGCCATAAAGTTCCTGAACTTGCATTTTCTAATTTATGTTTAGTACCCCTTGATTCAACACTTAAATTCTCATCTTGAGAAGATATAGTATCAAGCATATAAATATTGTGATTTTCCAAAAGTGCACCGATTCCAATTAAAACTGAATTTAAAGACAAAACAACTTTTCCATTCCCAGTTAAACAAGAATAACCAGATTTGTCTAAATAAGGAACAGAAACCAAATTCCGTCTAAATGACGGTGCAACAAAAGTGTCTTTCTAATCCAAATAACGACCAGTACTAAATAACAATCTGAAATGCGCAACTGCCTCCACATCCACCAGAAATCCATTAGCCACATGAATGCGTCTTTCAACATCAGTTGGTTTTCGGTAGCTCAGGCAACCCTGCAATGAAACACTGATGTTAGTAGTTGCACCTGAATCTAACCACCAAGTGTTTCTGGGTACTTCAACTAAGTTCACTTCAGAACATACCATAGCAAGGAACATACCTTTCTTTACACGCCATGCGTGATATGATATACCATGGATTTTAGAGATTTTAACCATGGTATATATCTTATTTATCGAGTCTTTTATTATGTTTTGGAGTCTTTTATATATTTTTACAGGTTTAAGTACGTTTGGAGCTTATCTGGAGATTCTGGGAGCTTTTGGAGTGATTTGGCAGCTTACATGGATGTCACAGAGTTTACTGGGTTCGTCTGCACTCTGCATCGGTCGACACAACCTCTGCATCGGTCGACACCACTACAGGACAAAATTCCTGCGCCCAAAAATCTGCATTTTGGAGAAATTACAGTTTTTGCCCAGAAACTTCCCAGATTTGCAAAAAGGCCCCAGACGTGTTTTAGACTATATATTAGGGTTTTTGGCCACTTTTTTAGGCTACACTTTACTTACGCTCTATTTTATTCAGAGAGAGAGTTTTATGGGCTGATCTTGTTCTCGAAAGAGACTTGATCCCAGTTCTTTATCCTGTTTTATGATATTTGGTTTTCTATTCATGATGTCTTCTGTTTCGGTGAACATGTCTGAGTAGTTTACCTGTTAGGTTTAGGGATTCTCACAAGGGATTTCATGGAATATTAGGTTAATCAATCTGTTAGGGATTCATACTTTCTAGTTCTTCGTCTAGGATTGTTCTTAATGCTTAATCTGAACTGGCCACTTAGATTATTGATGTTAGGTTGATTGATGCAACGACAGTTGATTAATTAGCTAGAAAGAACCTAGATGAGAAATTGAATTACTCGCAAAGGAATTTGGTTTAATTGAATTGTGAACATATCGAACTTGATCTTAAAGCTAGTTTAATCTGTTAGTAATTGCAAAGGAATTTGGATTGCTGCACTTAGACTTAGAGAATTATCGCAACGACAGTTGGTTAATTCTTTATCTGTGTTTGAGTTCTAGAACAGTTCTTAATTAGATCCCGCTTGATTAATTGCATGTGTCCCTGATTTCCTGAGAACTCCCTAAACTTAACGTCTTCGCTTCCTTGCTCACAAACTCGCTTGATTTACTTTCTGCTTGCTTGATTTACTGCTTTCTCATTACTTTCACCTAGTTTAATCTTTATCGTTCTTAATCTATCGTTGACCGGAGTCCCTGTGGATTCGATACCCTAAGTACTACAACTACATCACTGTGCACTTGCAATTAGTATAAGGATTAATTCTTGACCTATCAAGTTTTTGGCGCCGTTGCCGGGGACTCTTTTGATTCTTCGATAGATTTGAACCTAGGGTTTAGACTAGGATTTTTATTTTTGCTTTTGGTTACTACTTTTTCTTTTTCTTGCGTTTAGGGTACGCTTGATCGCCCTGCATCGATCGACACAGTCCTGAGTGTCGATCGTCACATCTTCGAGCCTGCATCGATCGACGCTTCTCTTGCATCGATCGACACAAAGCGAAATCAGTGATACCGAGAGATTGGGCATTTAGCAGGGTTTTTCTTTATGGAGCCTGTGATTCTGATTCGCGGCGAGAACGACATTTTACGAGACCAGGAGGGTTATATATGTAACGCGAAAGGTCAGAAACTGGATGGGGAAGGAAACCCCATCATACCAGAGGTTGCCTTGGGCGCGGAACGTACACTACAAGAGGCTGGTCAGAAGAAAACACTTGCTGATTATAACAGACCAGATATATTCTATGCTAATCGGTCTACGATTCGACCGCCTCCGTTCACCAGATCTGAGTTTAGACTGAAACCAAATGTACTACGCATTGGTTGGACAGTATCAGTTCCATGGTCTTTCTAGCGAGCATCCTATGGATCACATAGACACATTTGAGGAATTGGCTAGCAGTATCAAGGCTGAGGGAGTTTCTTCTGATTATCTTTTCTGTAAGCTCTTCCCATTCTCTCTTAAAGGAGATGCAGCTTATTGGTTGAGACAGCTGGCACAAGGATCTTTGACCACTTGGGATGCAGTCAAGAAGGAGTTCCTTAGACATTTTTATGACGATGCATTATCCGAGCAGCTTAGACATAACATCTTAACATTCAAGCAGCAACCCACAGAGTTTTTAAGGCAGCTTGGATGAGATTCAAGAGGTACCAGAGAGATTGTCCACACCATGGTTTCTCTGAGGTACAAATTTATGTGCCCTTTTTCAGGGGTTTGGACTTTTGGTATCAGAGAGCTATGAACACATCAAGTGATGGGAACTTCTATACCAAGACTCCAGAGGAAGCTAAAGAGCTTATTGAGAACTTGATAACTAGCAATAATGTCAAGAATGCTAACAAGGAGAGGCAGAGATCTAGTAGCAAAGATGATAGCTTGCAGATAGCTGATTTAAGGGACAAGGTGGATTCTGTCCACAACATGGTAGTTAGGAAGAGGCAAATCTGATCTGATACAGTAGCTGAAGAATTTGCATAGGTGAATTATATAGATGGAGCTGATTTTCATGGACATACATCTAGAAGTCAGCAGAGATAAGCTCCGAGATCGAATGATTATGGTTATTCACCTCACCAAGTTCCTCCCACTAAAGAGCAGACAAAGATTGAATCTATGCTTGACCAGCTACTTCTTGGACAGAATAAGATGACGCAAGATCTGAATGGAAAGATGGACTTCATGTATCATGATCTGAGTGGAAAATTGGAAACTTTAACAAGCAGAGTTGACAATCTGGATGCTAGGATAATGCAAGTGGAAACCGGTATACAGACAGAACATGTTAAAGCAGCTTTGGCAAAAGAAGAAGCTGAGCAGAATCACGAAACTGAAGTTTTGGAGCTGAAAAACCCGAGAGGAATTCAGAATGTTCACCTTGCATCGATCGACACAAAGGTGTGTCGGTCGACACAACTTGCAAGTGTCAATGTCGATCGTCACCACTTTAACGTCGATCGACACCATGGGCGTGAGCAGCCAGTTTGCCCAGAGAAGCCAAATGCTGATACAGAGAGAGTCTACAAACCGAAGATTCCTTTCCCTAAGAAATCCAAGCGAGAGATTCAGTTAGAAAAGTGCATGGAGATAATGAGAGAAAGGCTAACTGAAGCTCCATTGATTGATGCCACTAAGACCACTCCCATGATAAAGACATGTGTTACAGACATCCTCTCTAGCAACATGACCGAAGAAGAAGGATGCTTGATGATCTCAGAAGTGTGTGATGCTGTTGTTAATGGTAGGATTCCTGAGAAGCTTAAGGATCCAGGAGGTTTTATGATAGACTGTTTTATCTATAGAGACAGATTTCAGAGGGCGTTGTGTGATCTCGGCTCTAGTATAAATCTCATGCCATACTCTGTGGCTATGAGATTGGGACTACTGAACTTCCAGCCTACTAGGATCTCTTTAGTCCTAGCTGATCGGTCAAAGAGACATCCAGAAGGAGTTCTTGAGAACATCCCTCTTAGAGTTGGAAATTACTTTATTCCAACGAACTTTGTGGTACTGAAGTATGAGATTGAGCCTGACGATCCTCTACTGCTTGGTATATCCTTTTTAGCCACTGCTGGGGCTGTGATTGATATACGACATGGATTGATTGATCTCCACCTGGGAGATAAGCCTCTGCAGTTCAAGATGGATAAGTTGAAGAGATCCACCATTGATGGACAAAGTTTCAGCGTTTATATAGAACTAGAAGCTGTGATTGGAGAAAAGAAGATGGCGGTTCCTCTTGAACCTGCTCTAACATCTTTAGTGCTTGCAACTGCTCATAAGCAGAAAACTCCAGACATCTTATTTACACCAAAGGTAAGGCATAAATCATCTAAGCTTAAACATCTTAATCGCATTGCTTTGAATGCAGGACAACACAATATACCACCCAAGCTTCGCTCCCACCCTGATTCTGTTGGCTCTTTCCTTGGGAGATCCCATGATCTGAATGCGTATACGCCACCTTGGATGAGGAGACTTTCACAGGGACATTCACAGTCTCTGTTGAAACCTCCTGGTGCCTAAAAAATCTTGTTCGTCCGGTCAAGCTAACGACCTTAAACAAGCACTGAGTGGGAGGCAACCCACTGTTAGGTTTTTAGTGTTTTTCTTTTTGATTTTTAGTGTTTTTGTAGGATTTTACGTTTTGTTTCTGTTTTTGGTGAGTTTTGTCTGCAGGTCTCGGAGTATTCGCAGTGCGTCGATCGACGCACCATTGTGTTGATCGTCACAACACGATCAAAATCGCACTGCAGCGATCGTTGCGGTCCTGAGCAACGATCGATCCACAACGAAAATCGCCCAGCAACGGTCGGTGCAGGTGCGACAGAGGTAAAATCAGACAGAACTAAATCGTCCATTAACAAAAATTTTATTTCTTTTTACCAATCCTTCGCTTGACACTACTGGGGACAGTGTGTCTTAAGTGTGGGGGAGGTGCTACTGACATCTATCTTTCTGTTTTCTTAGAGTCAGTCTGTTTTTCAAAAATTTATTTTATCGAGTCAAAATTGTTTAAGTAAGAAACAATGTTTTTTTGAGGAGATTAATAGCACTTGCAGGAATTTAAGTAACCAATGGGACTAGTTTGCAGATTATCTCTGACTATTAGAAAACTCAGACACGGATCAGCCTACTGAGAACACCCACATCGCTTCACGTATCAGAGGATCCTTTTACTGACTTCAATCTTAATACTGACTTAATTTTCTCACCTAAGGACTTGGTATACCTTGAGTCGGATTCCTTTCTTAGTTCTGACACAGCCTGTTAACCTGTCCTATTTGGTTCCCTTCTCCCCTTCCATAAAGTAAAAAAAAAAAAGAGAGTGATAAACTGAGGATGAGCTAGTAGCTCTGAAGTGGTCACGAGAGTGGTAGCTACCACTATTACCTCCTGTGCGATCAATGGAATGTGTCCAAAGTACACCCCAAAACGGGAAGAACACTGATAAAATAAAATAAAATGATACCCAGTAGGGAAAAATTGTAGGGATTCGTTTAGTTGATCCTGATGTAATTCACAGATTCATCTCAACCTAAACATACAGATCTAGGTTCTCTTGAATAGAAACATTAGATGATCTCACCTTTTACCTGTTTGTTGCAGCGGAAGGAATAGAACAGGTCAGAGATCAGATAGATGCACCGAGGGATGAATCCTCCAGAGGTTCACACACGCGATCACAGGAATGGCTGCTAGACCACGAGGAAGAGAGGCGCAGAGGGAGAGAGAGGCCGCGGCTGGGTGGCTAGGGTTAGGGAGAAAAGACTTGGCTTTTAGTCATTAAAAGCCTTCTCTTTTCCCTAATGGGCTTTTGGGCCCAATCTGATTAAATCCCATTTAATCAGACCCATTAATCTTTCTCTCTTAGTACGACAAATGCCTGGCACTTTTGTCGTACTTCTGCTAAGCCGTTCCAACACATTTTCCTGTTAGCTTAGGCGTGTGACCCATATGGGATCATATAATAAAGGCAATAAGTCCAAGACTTATAGATCATGAGCGGACTCTAGCAAGCCATCATGATCCCCAGCATTATATGACTTATGTCTGATCTTTGACATACTCTTACTTTCTAGAGACAGTACCGAGATTACTGGACACAATTCCAACAATCTCCCACTTGTACTGGAATCTCTGTATTCATAATCCTTTTGTCTCAATATCTCGATTAGTCATAAGGTAAGATTGGTGTCATCCTTATAAAGCCTAATCTTGTTCATCGGACTCTGATTTGATACTGACAATCCAAACGACTCGGGAAAGTCCGTTTGAGCATGGCCATGCGTTTTCCAGTATTCAAATCTCCGATTGGCCTAGAGATATTCGCTCCATTTATATTGGAGGGACAAATCCCATCTTGTTCCATCACTGTGAACTACTCATTTCATGATGTACCCAAACAAGGTCCTTATAGCTATCACAGAATGATAGCGTTAGACAATGATCAAAGTACATCAGTCCATGTGCAGTCACATGCATGTGAACTCAGGTCTAAGGACTATACTCTATAGTCGTAGTAAGAATCTCTTATGACACAGATATAAATATCCTGAAGAGTTCTTATAAGCGGGTCTTGTCCGGTCGTATGTTCCCAACATACACCTATGTACTGACTTTGATGCCGCGCATCTATGACACACTGAGACTTTGTCATAAGTCACGTACCAATCCAGTCTCACACGGTTGTTGATGTTCCAATTTCAACAACCTTCGACTGGGGACGGGATGATATATAACATCTATCAAATATAGGGTCTCATGATCAAGCTAAATGACTTCGATGACTCAAGATCAAGTCATTTACTTCGATGACCTATAAAATGTTTTATATCATTTTGGAACGATTATTTCATCACAGTTAAAATAATCTTGAAATAATAATTTCATTAAAACATAAAATAATGTTTTACAAGAACATATCAAATAACTAAAATAAAGCTCACAAAACTCCCACTCAAATTTAGATTACATTTCAATGTTTCTAATGCCTACAGCTTCAGTCAGGAACTCGAGCTTAGGCCTTGGGAGTGGCTTTGTCAACGGATCAGCGACATTATCATCTGTCGGAACTCGGCTGATCTTGACTTCCTTTCTATTAATGATGTCACGTATCAAGTGATATCTTCTTTGAACATGCTTGGATTTCTGGTGTGATCTTGGTTCCTTTGCCTGAGTTATAGCACCATTGTTGTCACAAAACAGTGCCAGAGGCTCACCCGCATTTGGTATCACACCTAGTTCCATAATGAACTTTCGTATCCAAACAGCTTCCTTCGCTGCTTCCGAGGCGGCGATATATTTAGCTTCTGTAGTGGAATCAGCAACGGTGTCCTGCTTGGAGCTTCTCCAACTTACTGCACCGCCATTCAGACAAAAGACATAACCGGACTGTGACCGGAAATCATCTGTGTCTGTCTGGAAACTTGCATCCGTGAATCCACTGACTTTAAGCACATCACTTCCACCGTACACTAAGAACTTATCCTTAGTATGTCTTAGATACTTCAAGATATTCTTTACGGCAATCCAATGGTTTTCACCTGGATTTGACTGGTATCTACTCGTCATGCTCAATGCATAAGCAACATCAGGACGAGTACAGATCATGGCATACATGACAGATCCTATTGCAGATGCATAAGGAATATTCTTCATGCGCTCAAGCTCAGCAGCCGACGTGGGGCTCTGCTTCTTGCTCAGCGTTGTGCCATGTACCATTGGCGTGAAGCCCTTCTTGGAATCTTTCATGCTGAATCTTTGTAGGACTTTGTCAATGTATGAGTCTTGACACAAGCCTATCAGCCTTTTAGGTCTATCCCGATAGATCCTAATTCCAAGAACGTATGCGGCTTCACCCATGTCTTTCATGGAAAAACAACTTCCAAGCCAGTCTTTTACAGACTTCAGCATTGGGACGTCGTTTCCGAGAAGTAATATGTCATCGACATACAGAATAAGAAATACAATCTTGCTCCCACTAGATTTCTTATACACGCATTGTTCTTCTTCGTTTCTGATGAAGTCAAATTGCTTGATTGCTTCATCAAAACGAAGATTCCAGCTCCTCGATGCTTGCTTCAATCCATAAATGGATTTGTGAAGCTTGCATACTTTCCCAGCATTCTTTGGATCTATGTAACCGTCAGGTTGTGTCATATACACATCGTCTTCCAGAATACCATTCAGGAAAGCGGTTTTCACGTCCATCTGCCAAATTTCATAATCATGAAAAGCTGCAGTTGCTAGTAGAATCCGAATAGATTTCATCATAGCCACTGGTGAATAGGTTTCATCGTAGTCCACACCGTGAACTTGTCTGAAACCTTTTGCCACCAACCTGGCTTTGTAAATCTGGACATTTCCATCCACGTCAATCTTCTTCTTGAAGATCCATTTGCACTCGATGGCTTTTACACCAACGGGTAAGTCAACTAACGAAAACACTTGGTTGACCGACATGGAGTCCATTTCGGAATCAGTGGCCTTGCGCCACTTAGAGGAATCTGGGCCCATCATGGCTTGATTGAAGTTCGATGGTTCATCACCATCAATGATCAAAAGATCATGACAGTCAGTCACGAGGAATCCCTGATATCTCTCGGGTTCGTGACGGATCCTCCCGGATCTTCGAACTTCAGGTACTACAGGTTCAGGCTCTACAATTTCTTGTAGATCCTCCTGCTGCTCTTCCTCATTAGGTTGAGCAGTATCCTGTTCATCTTGAATTTCTTCAAGCAGTACCTTACTCCCACTGTCTTTCTTAGAGAGAAACTCTCTCTCAAGAAAGTTACAATCCCGGGCAACAAAGATCTTGTTCTCGGAACGTAGATAGAAGTAATAAGCCTTGGTTTCCCGTGGATAACCAATGAAGTAGCATTTATCAGATTTTGGTGTAAGCTTATCTGAGATTAATCTCTTAACATAGGCTTCACAACCCCAAATTCTTAGATAAGACAGCACTGGAGCTTCTCCAGTCCATAATTCATATGGTGTCTTTGCTACTGCTTTTGATGGCGCTCTGTTTAGTGTGAACACTGCTGTTAGCAGAGCATATCCCCAAAGGGATATTGGAAGGTCTGTGTGACTCATCATAGATCGAACCATATCCAATAAGGTCCGATTTCTCCTCTCAGACACACCATTCCATTGAGGTGTTCCAGGAGGAGTGAGTTGGGATACGATCCCACACTCTCTCAGATGATCACTGAATTCCTGGCTTAAGTATTCTCCTCCACGGTCGGACCGAAGAGCCTTAATGCTTTTGCCAAGTTGGTTCTGTACTTCATTTTGGAATTCTCTGAACTTCTCAAAAGATTCAGACTTATGTTTCATCAAATAAACATATCCATACCTACTGAAATCATCAGTGAAGGTAATGAAGTACTGATAGTTTCCTCTTGCATTTGTGGACATTGGGCCACACACATCAGTGTGTATCAGGCCCAATAAGTCACTGGCCCTCTCGTTAGGTTTATTAAAGGGAGCCCGTGTCATTTTGCCCATCATGCAGGATTCGCATTTCTCACATGACTCAAAGTCAAATGAGCCAAGAAGTCCATTCGAATGGAGCCTCTTGATGCGTTTCTCGCTGATGTGCCCTAAACGACAATGCCATAGAAACGTTCGGTTTTCCTCATTAGGTTTAAACCGTTTTGTATTAATGTTATAAATTGGCGCGGATTGATCGAGTATGTAAAGCCCATTCGTAAGAGGGGCAGAACCATAGAACAAATTGTTGCGATTGAAGGAACATAATTTATTCTTAACTGAAAAATCATAACCTTCCAAATCCAACAAAGAAATTGAAATAATATTTCTGCTTATAGCAGGTACAAAATAACAATTATTCAGTTCTAAAATCAATCCCGAAGGTAAAGACAACAAGTATGTTCCTACAGCTAGTGCTGAAACTTTCGCTCCATTCCCAACTCGTAGCTCCACTTGTCCTTGCTTCAGCCTTCTACTGTTGCTGAGTGCCTGCATATTAGTACAAATATGAGCCCCACAACCAGTATCCATGACCCATGAGGTATTATCAGAAGTAGTTGTATTAACTTCTATAACAAAAATACCTGATGAAGAAGTCTCGAAAGTCTTCTTCTTTAATTCCTTTAGACCTTCCTGGAATTTCTTACAATCTCTTCTCCAATGCCCCAGTTCTTTGCAGAACCTGCACATGTCAGTAGGCCCAGCCTTGGACTTGGGCTTGGGCTTTGGCGTGTCCTTGTCCGCGACTTGGACACCCTTGGCCTTTCCCTTATCCTTAGCAGAAGACTTCTTAAACCCCTTGCCCTTTTGTACCATAAGCACATTGGGGTCCTTGGCGGTTTTCTTCAAGTTGGGCTCTGCAGTCTTGAGCATTCCGTGAAGCTCAGGCAGTGTCTTACTCAAGCCATGCATGTTAAAGTTCAGAATGAACTGATCATAGCTTGCAGGTAAAGACTGCAGAATGATGTCGCAGGCAAGTTCCTGGCTGATTGGGCAGTCGAGTTTCTGAAGATGATCGAGATAACCCATCATCTTCAAGACATGAGGACTCACTGCCGTATTCGCAGCCAACTTACAGTCCAAGAGGTTCTTAACTGTCTGGAACCTCTCGGTCCTAGCCTGCTCCTGAAAAAAGCGATTTCAGGCTTGCCATGATCTCGATTGGAGACAATACACTTTCGAACTGTTTTTGCAGCTCAGGAGTCATTGTCACCAACATCAGGCAATAAACATCATTTTCATCTGACGAATGCTTTTCCCAAGCATTGTGCAGAGTCCTGGCAGCATTGGCAAGAGGCCTCTCGGGGAGGGGATCTCGAAGGACATAATCCTTCTTCTCCTGCTTGAGGACCAGCCTCAAGTTCCTTGACCATGTCAGGAAGTTCGTTCCAGTCAGCTTCTCCTTCTCGAGAACAGACCGGATCGAGAATGTGTTTTGTGTGCTTGTAGTAGTCATATCTGAAATATATAAATAAAAGGTTATTAGTTATATGTTCAAAATGATTAATCTCGTATTAAAGTATAATATGATTAATCATGCATTATATTCAATAACATAAGTTACCCTCAATAGAATATAATGATTCCAAGATCCACATATAACTAAGATTAAAGTGGGCCACTGGCCATCACCCAACCTTAGCTTATATCGGTAAGCCCTATATCGGCTAATTATATCCGTGATATAACTCTTGGTTGTGAATCTGGGCCCGAGGCCCAATCCACTCTGATGTCTCAAGGCCCGGGACTCCCGATGGCCTAGTCAAGAAAACCAGACTATACAGTCATGTAATCATTAATGTCTGGGACTCCCAATGACATTTATGAATCACAAACCGTCTTACTCACGCAAAAGCAGACATCCTCACACTGTAAGGCCATGAATGCAATTGAATGGGCTTTGACAGCTGACATAGCCTGGACAAGACATCCAACGCTTGATATTATTTGAGGTTCGTAGGTTTATTAAAATCATTCCCAAAATAGAAGATTACTATTTCGGAAAACTTTCTATTTATGGAAACCTACTATTTTTGGAAACTTTCTAAAATTGGAAACTTTCTAAAACCGGAAACTTTCTAACTTTAGAAATTTCTTTAAAATCCAAAACCCGCAAATTCAGAAACTTCTATTTTAAGAAACTTTCTAATTTCAAAATTTCGGAAACTTTAATTTAAAAACGACTTTATAATTTATAAAATAGATTTTAAATTAATCTGAAGAAAGACTCAAATAATTGGCCCAATTGTTTTAACTTCTTGGCCCGAGGCCCAAGAATTGGTCCATGTCCAAGACATGACCCAATTGTCCAATTAATTGACATAACCGGTCTGGTTCATTAAAACTGGTCTAACCAAGTTTTAATTACTACGATGACCACAATTGTCAACCGGTTATTTACTAAACCGGAATTTCTCAATTTATTTGGTCCAACCAAATCAAATTAGAAATTCCTGGTTTAGGCACCAAATCCAATATTTCTTTCGACATTGGATTCCTTATCCCGGTTTAACCAGATTTAATAAAATTATTAAAATCTGTTTATTAAACCAGAACGATTAATTTTAATTAAATTTTGAAACGAACCGAAACGAACCGGTCACGGACCATCCACGGCCGTGACCTAATCCACACGATCACAGCCGACCAGCCGCGTTCAATCCACGATCCACGGACGGCCGAGCCTCACGCGATCGGGATGCAGCTGGACGGGACGATGATCGGACGAGCTCGGGACGTGAGACGGTACGATCGCAGACGGGACGAGGCGTGACGATCCGATCGCTATCGATCGTACGGTCCTCGGCTGATCGGATCGACCACGCGACGCGATCCGTGATCCGTCCGTGCGTCGTGTCCGATCCAGTCGCCCATGAGCCGATCCCGATCCAACCGGCCATACCTCTCGGCCGTAATAACCAACCGGCCAAGCCGGTCGATCCTCTACCCAGCCGATCGCAAAACCCGAGTCATATAGCTCGGTTTTGTGATTTCAAACGTTTGTTCAGGATTCAATTCAGTTTCTTAAGTGTTTTTCTTATCAGTAATGGATTCAAAACACTTCTAAACAGATTAAACAACCTAAACAATGAATCTAAACAAGAAATCCTAAGAACCAATGGCTCTGATACCACTGTAGGGATTCGTTTGGTTGATCCTGATGTAATTCACAGATTCATCTCAACCTAAACATACAGATCTAGGTTCTCTTGAATAGAAACATTAGATGATCTCACCTTTTACCTGTTTGTTGCAGCGGAAGGAATAGAACAGGTCAGAGATCAGATAGATGCACCGAGGGATGAATCCTCCAGAGGTTCACACACGCGATCACAGGAATGGCTGCTAGACCACGAGGAAGAGAGGCGCAGAGGGAGAGAGAGGCCGCGGCTGGGTGGCTAGGGTTAGGGAGAAAAGACTTGGCTTTTAGTCATTAAAAGCCTTCTCTTTTCCCTAATGGGCTTTTGGGCCCAATGTGATTAAATCCCATTTAATCAGACCCATTAATCTTTCTCTCTTAGTACGACAAATGCCTGGCACTTTTGTCGTACTTCTGCTAAGCCGTTCCAACACATTTTCCTGTTAGCTTAGGCGTGTGACCCATATGGGATCATATAATAAAGGCAATAAGTCCAAGACTTATAGATCATGAGCGGACTCTAGCAAGCCATCATGATCCCCAGCATTATATGACTTATGTCTGATCTTTGACATACTCTTACTTTCTAGAGACAGTACCGAGATTACTGGACACAATTCCAACAAAAATCAGTTGTTAAGGAAGGGAAAAGAGAAGAAAGGGACCAGAGAAAGATAGTATGGTGGTCTAGAGTTGACAAGGTAAGAGTCCATGTGCCCTTTGATCGATACTCCTTAGGTGAGACCGCACTTAAATACTAGCATAAGTCAGTAGGGAGAATTTGAATGCGTGAATGTGATTGTAGAGTTTACTTAGGACAGTTGTTAAGTGTGGGGGAAGTATATGTTGGTCTTGATGTCTGCAGGTGAAATCTTTCATGTGGATTACTAAGCGGAATCTGAGTGTTATTGCTTCAAAGATGAAAAGAGTTTCTGAAGAGTTTTCAAACCTCTTCATCATTCTAGTTCTTTGTTTTGCTTGAGGACAAGCAAGAGCTAAGTGTGGGGGAGTTGATATACCATGGATTTTAGGGATTTTAACCATGGTATATATCTTATTTATCGAGTCTTTTATTATGTTTTGGAGTCTTTTATCTATTTTTACAGGTTTAAGTACGTTTGGAGCTTATTTGGAGATTCTGTGAGCTTTTGGAGTGATTTGGCAGCTTACATGGATGTCACAGAGTTTACTGGGTTCGTCTGCACTCTGCATCGGTCGACACAACCTCTGCATCGGTTGACACCACTACAGGACGAAATTCATGCGCCCAAAAATCTGCATTTTGGAGAAATTACAGTTTTTGCCCAGAAACTTCCCAGATTTGCAAAAAGGCCCCAGACGTGTTTTAGACTATATATTAGGGTTTTTGGCCACTTGTTTAGGCTACGCTTTACTTACGCTTTATTTTATTCAGAGAGAGAGTTTTAGGGGCTGATCTTGTTCTCGAAAGAGACTTGATTTCGAACCCCAGTTCTTTATCCTGTTTTATGATATTTGGTTTTCTATTCATGATGTCTTCTGTTTCGATGAACATGTCTGAGTAGTTTACCTGTTAGGTTTAAGGATTCTCACAAGGGATTTCATGGAATATTATCTTAATCAATCTGTTAGGGATTCATACTTTCTAGTTCGTCTAGGATTGTTCTTAATGCTTAATCTGAACTGGCCACTTAGATTATTGATATTAGGTTGATTGATGCAACGACAGTTGATTAATTAGATAGAAAGAACCTAGATGAGCAATTGAATTACTCGCAAAGGAATTTGGTTTAATTGAATTGTGAACATATCGAACTTGATCTTAAAGCTAGTTTAATCTGTTAGTAATTGCAAAGGAATTTGGATTGCTGCACTTAGACTTAGAGAATTCTCGCAACGACAGTTGGTTAATTCTATATCTGTGTTTGAGTTCTAGACCAGTTCTTAATTAGATCCCGCTTGATTGATTGCCTGTGTCCCTGATTTCCTGAGAACTCCCTAAACTTAACGCCTTCGCTTCCTTGCTCACAAACTCGCTTGATTTACTTTCTGCTTGCTTGATTTACTGCTTTCTCATTACTTTCACCTAGTTTAATCTTTATCGTTCTTAATCTATCGTTGACCGGAGTCCCTGTGGATTCGATACCCTAAGTACTACAACTACATCACTGTGCACTTGCAGTTAGTATAGGGATTAATTCTTGACCTATCATGATACTTTTGGCAGTCCTTCTTCATGTTTCCAACTTTCTTACAAAAGAAGCAGGTATCTTCAACCTTAGTCTGCTTCTTTTGAGTTGGACCCTTAGCAGCCTCATTGTTAACAACCTCAAATTTCCTTCTTTTGCCTTGAACCTTAGAGGTGTTTGCCATATGAGCACTTTCTGTCCTTTGATGTTTCATCATATCCTCCTCATGCACACAAAACGAAATGAGCTCATTAAGAGACCATTTCTCCTTCTGTGTGTTGTAACAGGATTTCAATTGATTGAATTGAGGAGGCAGAGAATTCAAGACAAAGAAGATGAGCACTTCTTCCGGAAGCTCAGTCTTGAGTGCCTTGCAAACGATGCAAAAGCGTACTTATTTCTGCTTTATCGCTCTTTGCAAACCGCAAGTCCATTTCAGCAAGGAACTGTTTGAGATCTTTGATCTCCTCATCACCTCTAAAGGTTTCTGGAATGGTGTCCTTAATGATTATTAAACCAATGCGATTAGAACGTTCCCACTTCTCATAAACCTCTTTATACTCAGCAAAGCTGGTATCCGTAGGAGAAGTCGGTTGTTCCATCCTTAGCGCAAGGTCAAGATCCATACACCCAAGCACAATCTTAACTATACTGTTCCATTCCTTGTAATTGGAACCAGTAAGAGTTGGAATTGAACTCAAGTTGGCAGATACTGTAGTGAAAGTTCCTAAAACGAAAAGAGAACAATCTTTAGTTACTCAATTTCTGAAATAAATCAATGATAAAAAAATAAAAGAAAGCACAATCCATCTCAAGTTACCAAATGCAACATTAATATCAAATCTTTGGACAATAATATTAACTGCTAGCGATACACTTGTTGTAATAATCAAACATGGACAATAATGCATAATAAATAATAAACCTATCTTTGGATCGATTTATTATTCATATGTTTATACTTGATAATTGTCACATGTTTATTATCACATAAATATATGTAATTCGGCCAAATAAAAAACCTACATTTGGGTCGATTTAATATTCGCATGAATATACACATATAACATTTAATAATTTTTCATGGAAAAATTTATTCAAGAGATGTCACTTTGGCGACATCTTAAATCAATTAAGCCAATCCAAATATTAAACTTGTGCAATCAAATTTTATTAATTGATTTAATATTTAATTTATTTTTTCATAGACGTTTAAATAAAAGTCTGGAAAACCTTATGAAAGAACTCACGACAGCATAGTGGTTGAAAGGGAGGAAGGATAAATTTAAATGAACCAAACCTGAGTTCGACCCCTGCAACAACACAATACCGAATTGTTGTTGATATCTTACGGGGCCGAATCATGTTCATTGGATGGGCTGGCAAAGAATGTCCTTTTTTAAATTAAAGTGGGCTAAGGCTTGATGGGCCAGCAAACCCAAACCCAAAAATAATTGAAACTGAACGTTTCATCTTCCTCTTCGACAATTAGGGTTTCACCTTCTTTCTGTCGACCACACAGCCGCACGACCTTTTTTTTTATTCCAAATCAAAATGTTCACAGAGATTTCGAAATTTTTTCTGAAGATTCAAAAACTAAAAACCAAGTGAACATATTCTTTAGCAATGATTTATTTTCCAGAAAAAATTCGAAACTTATGAAATTTTTCCAGAAAAACTAAGCTTTTTCTTTATCAATAGTTTAGATCTAACATGCATTTCTCTAGAACAAAGACCATAGAACCATATCAACATGTATAAAATCAGATCTAACAATAAACTTTTACACCACAGATTCCAGATTCAAAAATAACCTTAAACCTTAACAAAAAAATAGATTTAACAATCTAAATTTTTTTTACCCAAAAATAAATCCGAATTTATTTACAAAACACCACTAGATTATCAAACAGAAACTAGACAAGATTGCTCTGATACCAATTGTTAAAACTTTATTTGATCTCATGCCAGTTTCTGAATAATACGAACAGAACCAGAAGTGTACCTTTTGGATCCATGGTTTTTGATTCTGAATTCGTTATGGTTCTTCCACGACAAACCCAGAAAAGCTGCAGATCTTTGTTGATGCGATGCAGAGAGTTTTTCTGTATTTCTTGTTAGGATTGCCGAGGGACCATAACTTTCTATTTATATAGAAACAATTTCTAATTTGGCCCTTCATCAAATTAGAAATTACACAATGTATCCACACATTAATATTTCATAATACTTATGCCCCATAGTCTCAGTTATTTACCAAAGTGACCACATAAGTTTTGACTCCTTTAAATAAAGACCCTAACACATCAAATATACATGTGTGACTCCCAAATAATTCTTACATGGCCACGTCCTAGGTACGGTGCCTAAGGTTGCGAATTTGATCGAGAATCAATTCGTGAAAGTTGCAGAGTCAGGAAGTGAGATCCCCACGTTACTTGAAGTTGGCAAGCACCCTTATGGTCGTAAACATGGTAACATCTTTTGCCAAGTCACAAATTTCAACAATCTTTTAGTGAAGGTTCTCAACTTTCTGCAACAGATTAAGTAAAGCTTGAAACTTTATTTTGTAAGTGATAATAGAGCAGCTTCTTCGAAATATTTCCACGGGGTTACTCCTTCGCTTCCTTCTACCTCTGGGGTCTCTTCTTCTACTGCTGCTCTACTGCTGTTGCACCGCCGACTTACACAGACATTGAAGATTAGCTAGCTTCAAGGTCGAGGAATCTTTCTTCCATGTTGCACAAGCTCCATCTATGGGAGAAGAAGCTTTACCAAGAAGTGAAGGTAATGTTTGATCTTAGAACACTGTGATCTGTCCTCTTTCTTTATCTGAGTGTCTGAAGAAGTTTTCTACTCTTGTGTAGGCTGAGGAAAAACTGTGTGTAGCTCACGAGAAAAAGCAAGAGAAGCTAAAGCGTTTAGATGAAAGAGGGGCTGAAGCTAATACAGTTGATACAACGCGGAAATTAGTGAGAGACATGTCAACAAAGATACGGATTTCGATTCAGGTTGTGGATAAAATATATGTGCAGTTAATAAGATTAGAGACGAAGATCTGTGTCCACAGTTGAATGCACTGATTCAAGGGTACAACTTCCCCTCCAAATATTTATGTCTAAGATAATTGCAAAAGGAAATTTGATTCTGTTTTTTCTTTTTTTCTTTTTTTAAAGGCTCACAAGAATGTGGAAAGCAAATTAAGCAATGCTTGAGTGTCATCAAAATCAGTGTCAGGCTATTAGGGAAGCTCGAGGATTAAGCCCCGTAGGAGCAAGCAAGAATCTCGGGGATGGACATCTAGACGCAACAAGTTTACTTGGACATGAGCTTATTAATTGGATATTGGGATTCTCAAGCTGGGTTAGTGCACAGAAAGGTTATGTAAGAGAGATGAATAAATGGCTCATGAAGTGTCTTCTCTATGAACCCGAGGAAACACCCGATGGAAGAGCTCCTTTTTCACTTGGTCGTATTGGAGCTCCACCAATCTTTGTGATCTGTAACCAATGCTCTCAAGCTCTCCACAGGATAGAAGTTATTGAGGCAATGTGCATTTTCACTGGAAACGTGCTTCAGCTTTGGGAACAAGGTCAGAAGGATACGACAATGATGGGGAACGGTGATTCAGAGAAGAAAGTTAGGAACATGGACCGAGAAGAATAGAGGATACATAGAGAGATTCAAGCACTGGAAAAGAAAATGGTCCTCATGGCACTTGGTGATGTAATAATGCCCTCTTGCTCTATGGGAACGTTGTATACCAGAGCGATACGACCAACGATAGTTTACAAGGTAGTTTGCAGATTATTTTTGAAGCTATGGAGAGATTCACTGTTGAATCTCTGAGAGCTTATGATGATCTCTTAGTGCGTGCTGAAGAATAAACTGCTCCACGAGAACTTGAGGAAGAAGGGGACTGATAAGCATAACAGGATCTTTGCTTTGTCAAATCCAGTTCGAATGCCATGATCGAGCTGTTTTCTGATCTTACAATGCTAGAATACTCGATTGTGCAGGTTGCTATACCGGAAAACCAACCAGAATCAACTGTGTCTTCATTTTGAAACTCAGGAAAGAAAAGCCCCATCATGGTAATGATATAAGAGGAGGCGGAAACCGTGTCAAGAGAAGGTTAATTGTTCGGTTAACAATACAATTTGGCTTCGAGCCGGATAGTTTACATTGCTGTGGTGGAGGAAGCTTTATAACTTGATACTTTTTTCACATATTAGGTTGCAGATATTAGTTGAGTCTAATAGTTTCCGACGAATATGAAATCTGCGGAGAACTATGGTAACTATTGTAAGTCAAATATCAATAATTATAATTTGTTCCAAAATGAACAGGATTTTAAGGCAAATATGAGACATGACAAGGTATGAACCTCAATCAGCAAAATATGAATTATTTAAAAGCTGAAAACCACAACAAAATAAACAGGTAACACAGTGAACCACCTAAATCCATAGTTGGACACTCGAACCCCCGCGCGTGTGCGGGGGGGTTGAAATCCCCTAGTGTTTATTAATCGGAGAAGATGCTAAGAAACTAATAAAAAGTTTTTGGAAGGATGCTGATAGTCATCTATTTGTGATTATCCGGTGCTTTTACAGAAAGCACGAAATGGATATGATTAGAAATTCAATTTAGTTTTTTTAGAATGATCTCATTGTTTATTACTTGTTTGGGTTTAAGATTGGTGAGACTTTTGATTTCTATATTGTTTAAAATGTTAATGGTGTTTGTGTATAAAATTTATTTAATTAGATGTAACTTGACTCAAAGGAAAAAAAAAGATGTCAACGATTATGTACGATCAAACCAACAATCCAGAGTTTAATAGATTTCTCAACAGGTTTTGGTCATAAACCTAATGCAACTCATTATGTAATATGCTTTATATGTTTTCCGGAATTCATACATTGTTTTCTATTTTGTAGCTTTCCAAATCCGGTCTCCATCTGTTGAGCCACGTGTCCTTTTTTCTTTTAAAAAACAATGGGCCTCGACCAGTTTATTAAACAAGCCCATAACCTCTTCTCCAACTCAACAATGAATCACAGGTCCAAAAGCATTAAATCCTACGAGATGCTTCTACTTCCTTCTTCCTCTTCTGATATTCTCAATCGACATCCCTCCTCTCCCCGTCCTCCGTAACGGACCATCACTAAACCTCCACGTTCTTCGTTCCCCATTTAACTGCCTTTGTTGTCCTCCCAATCTTAATAAATCACATTTTATTTCACACTAACTTCGCCGTTACATCGCCTGAACCATATGCTCTTATAAATCGCTAGCCACTTTCCCAAATCCCAAAAATCACAGGAAGACGAGGCCTGAGAAGACGCAGCCTTAGGACATTAAGGGAAACCCTACCGTTTATGCTCATCTTCCTCCTCTCCCTCCGGATTGGGCTCCTCTAGCTCTTCCTTCCGACGGTGTTTGAGTTTGAGGAAGAGAGATGCTCTATTTGGGTAGCTCTAGACCTAGCGAGCAAGAGTCTGAGAAAGAGTGTAAGATTGAGAATAAGCTCGGTTTCAAATTGGCTTCTTTGGATGAAGAATCTGGTAAGAGGGCAGAGTCTGAAGAGGAAGACAACGAGGATGTATCCGAAGAGGAAGAAGAGGAGAATACCGACGAGGAAGATGAAGCTATGTATGAAGACGATGGTCCTGAAATTGTGGTAAATAGCTTGCAACTTTGATTCATATTCCTTTGGATATGAGATATATATCATTCAAGTTTTAGTTTAATCACATTGAAATTTTTGGTGGCGATGGTGGATGGTTTGTAGGAACAGAAATAACCAATGTCGAAAAAGAATCTCACAGACTGGCTATTGTCAATATTGGTGGCAAATTGGCAATGATGGATGGTGTTTGTGATAAGCGATTTGTACCACACAAGAGGTTTGTGCAGTTCGTCGTCGACAGGTAGATGAAAAGCTCTTGACTGTTTGATTCTTCTCAAAGGTTTTGTAAACTTTGTGAATTATATAACTTAACTGAGTCGTTCTGTTTGTGTGATTTAGACATTATATTATTGTTTGATTTCGTGTGATGAAACCTCTAAATAATATAATTATGTTTTTTTAATGGCATGGTTTTAATCAGATAATAGCTGTGACCCAGAAAACACAACCGAGACTCGGATGAGCAACGCATATAGTTCAAGGATCGTATTGTGGGAGATGGTGATGGGAGAGGCAGCTTATGCATCTTGCTCGCCCGTGCAGACGGCTGTTGGAATTGCGGCTTGTGACCTAAGACCGGAGATCCCAAAGGAGTGCCCTCAAGCCTTGAGAGCTCTGATGATCAATTGATGGAACAACTCTCCCTTCAAACGGCCCAACTTCTCTGATATTCATTGCATGTTGCTCCGCGCCATGTCACGCTAAGCTTGGTGTGTAATTTGGTATAGATCATATTGAAAATTCAGATTATATAACAATAAAGAGTCATAGTTATTTTAGTAGGTATAAATGTATTGATCATAATGGTGATATGAATTGTTAAAAAAACATATAGCGGGTTGGTGTAGGTATGATTTGATACTTGTGACTTTGAGGTTGAGGACCCACCTCTTTTTCTTAGTGCCTTTGCCTTTAATTGAGAAAAATTATCAGCTCGCTATCGTCTTTCATCACTTAGTGACATTCCGAAATTAATTCGTTGTAAAAATCCGAAATTAATTTGTTGTAAAAAAAAGAAGTAAAAATCGAAATTATTTGTTCCATGTCCAATAAGCGAAGTACTCGATCTGTTATTAGTAAACTTCTAACTGAAAAATTAACATAATATATGAGTGGAACAAAGGAATGAAACTTTTTTGTGCCAGCTGCAGCCGTAAACTGGACAAGCGTGGGACATTCTTAAGGTGAAACAAATGTGTAACTCCCACTTCCACATGAGTAGTAAGGTACCTGCCATCACACACGCTTCTGTAAGACAGCAATTAATACTCACCTTTAACCGCAAACGTCATGTTTATTTCAGGTATATGGTGGAATGTTGTTAATCCCTACTTATACTCATCAAAAGACCAAAGTTATGTAACAAGGTTAGTTAAGCCGGCATGCCATGATTCAACCTCTGATCTTTCTCTTTTATCCCCTTTACCAAGACATATCATTTTACCATTTAATGAAGCATTGCATACATACATAAACAAAAACAGATACACCCTGAATTTTTTCTTGACTCCCCATATGAAGAACGTCTCATTACAGGTGTGTGGTTTCTATGGTTTCCTCTCAATTTGCCAGGCTTGATTTCACCAACATGAATGTAAACACACGAGGCAGCTCTACCTGAAGCCAAAGCGAAAGAAAAAGAAGAGTTGAGCAAGAATGTGAATCTCTTGCACCGAGAAAAGAGAAACCCTGGATTACACAATGAACAAAACGGTGTGATAGATGCAATAAATGTGACTATATGAACAAAAACAGCAGAAAGTTGAAATATGACAAACAACACGTGGTTTGACAAGCTATGAACATTAAATAATGAGACCAATTTCATAAAACAATATATAGGAAAAAATAAATAAACTCAAACAAATACATAGTACAACTAATAGAAAGCCAAGATAACACCATTTCATTTGTAGATTTAGTCGTCACAACCGAGGATCAAGAAGTCGCGATTTCAGCTCTGCAAGGTAAACCGGCTTAACATATTCCTAATGTAACAACATGCATCAAATTAAAAAGACACACATGAATGTTTAACATCGAAGTCTAAATGCAGATGTTCAGAGAGTGGCAAGACACATTCATCGTCAAAGTTTATACGCTAAAAGAGAGAGACACATCACACATATTTACATTTAGCATCTTATTTTCATGGGATTTAGATTAATAAAGTGAAATATACAAGCGGCAAAATTTTCTAGAAAACATGGTAGAACAAAAACATGAAATACAAGAACAATTCTGACAATATTTCAAAAAAAAAATATGTAACACATTTAATCATGTATGACGCAACCACCTTCAACTCTAATAAATTACACAATTAACATTATAATGCATTTGATTATATTGACGCTTCGATAACCAAAATATTACTGAACAAATCATTTTCACAACCGAACCTCCGCGCCTGCGCGGGGAAGGTGAAGAACACTAGATATTCGGGTTGTGGAATATCTAGTGGTGTACCACCCCCGCGCACGCGCGGGGGTTCGAATGTTAAATTGTTTGTGTTAAGGCTAATTCAATTTGGAGAAAGGTTGAGCTGCTGGTACACTGACCTGCTGTCGGAGGCCGCAACATCTCTTTGCACGTTGTGATACTGTTATGGAAATCTTTTGCGGAGGCTGCACCTACTTTGGTGATGATGACGGCAATCATGTCTTTGGGGAGTGATTCAAGACGGTTGACCTTTGTTTTGTTGGGATCCATGTGTTTTTTGTAAATGTTATATACGGGGTTTGGAATATCCTTTTGATGTGGGAGTGATTTGTGTCGATAGCGTTTGTATAGGTTTGTGTCAACGGTCGTGTTCGTATCTTTGTTTAGTGGTTGTAAGTACAATGTAGTGGTTATAATTAAAGGGGAGGTTAATGCCTTGTTTTGGCCGTATGTTTCTGTTAGAGGCTAGAAATCGGATGAGGTATCATGGCTGCGTTGCTTTTGAATTATATATTTAAAGTTTTGTCAATATGGTTCTGCATTGTTAATTGCAATTTCATTTGTACATCCATATTTGGCTACTATTAATGGTGGCTAACAATATTGGTTTGGCCTTTTATATTTTGGTATGTCTGATCAGTATTGGTTTTAGCTTAGCAACCAAAACCTCTTTACCTATCTACGGTTCCTTAGATGTTAAACCTTCCTGCTTATTTTGGCCTTTTGTATTTTGGTTATGCTTCTTCGTTAGTAGTATCATCATCATCATCATCATCATCTATGAATCTTTCCCTTCCAAGTTTCAGTGGTACTCTATTTGTGCAGTGTACCTGTAAAATCCAAAATCTCGAGCTCTTGTTGCATCTGCTACTGCCATTTTCTTGATAAATCTTTCTGTGCAGATTGATGCAATGAAAGTTCCTATTTAGGGCGTACAATTCCAAAGGAACATATTTTTCCGATTAACAGTGTTTTAGTTTCTATACATTTCAGCTGATATTACGTAGCATCTCCGTTGAACTATGGAGCCTGCTTCGTGTCTCCACTGAACCATTGAACCTATTAGGGTTTGCAAATTTTTTTGTCACATTGTTAAACGAGAGTCGACACACTAAGGAGGTTGAGATCGTGTTGTCCCTGTCTCATGAGAATAATCTCAGACATACAAATAGCCATATCTAAAGCGCAATCCATGGAGTATGGATGAACAATGTAAAAGCTCGTCTCACGAAAGGTGGTCATTTCTTCTTTCTCCCTTTCAATTTCCAATTTCATGCAATTTTAGTTTCAATCTAGTCCGGGCCATTTTCCGGAATTATCTTGAGAAATGAGTGGAATACAATGCATACTCCTTTTTAGTGGAATCAACGGATTGACTTTGTCAAATATCTTCCATGACATCTTATGGTGAAGTAGTCTATAAATCATATTTATAAGATAAGAAATAAAGAGAGGGGACCTCCATGAGAAGTTTTTCATATATCATGAATTTTTCATAGCTTCTTTGCACATGAATGATCAAATATTGTAGAAACTAAGTAACAAAGCATTGAAAGTAGGAATCAAAGTACATATCATCTGCTAGTAACTGCTCAAGTCAATCAATTGGATATTTGACAAATCTATCATGACTTACCGTGTTATTTAGCACTGGATTAACGTCAATAATATTGCGTTAACAGTGATCTCGCCATACCTGTATCTCAGTTTCAGATCTGTTCTTCACATCGGAGGAAGCAAGGAGACTGATGAATCTAGCAACCTCATGTTCTCAACATAAAAGGTACCTTCTGCAAATTAAGATTTCAGTTATAGAATTAGATTCGTAGTTCTTCTTTTGGGACCAATTGAAAAAACAGATATTCATTGATCACCTAAACTTAGGACTTACAAAAGCAACACAATAACTTCAGCATAAAACAGATTACGAAGCAGATATTCACTGCTCAAAGTGCCAAGCTCCTGCAAACAGAAAAAAAAACATTCAAAACTCAGTTTCAGAATCATTAAGAGCTCAAAACCCACATATCAAAATTGTGAATTTGTGATCCACTCCATCTTAGTTGTTAAAAATTAGACAAAACAAAAGAGAGGTTTGTGATGCACGTGGGTATTTGTGCGTGGGTATTTGTGCATCAGACTGAATTTCACACTACGAAAAAGGAATATAAATCTTAGAAACAGATGGAGAGAGACCTGAATAATGGGAAGAGAAGGTTGAGATCATGACGGAGGTTCTTAATCAGATGGTCCATATTGCTCACGAAGATCTCGGCGTCGTCGATGTCCAGCACGTCACTCTCCCCTTGGTACCAAAGCACCGCCTTGATCTCTCCGCCGCATTTCCTGCTGTCCCCCTCCCTCTTAACCATCATCTCGTGCAAGTGGCTACCACGCACCCATTCTTTGATCGCCGTTCCACCGAGTTAGGGGTTGAAGAGTAATCGCGGATGGCTCATGAGGGTGAATGGGCATTTATACTGCAGAGAATCTGAAAACCTGAAAGAGATTAGAAATCGAGAGGTCTAAGAAATTGAATGAGGATAAAAGCGAGGGTTTAAGTCTGCAAGGGAGCCGAAGAGAGGAAGAATTAAATGGCGATGGTTACTCTTGGGTCTCCATAGTCGTCGTGAGTTTGGCTGCGGTTGAGGTACAGCAGCCAAAACGACTTAGGAGCAATTTCAACTGTGCATCGATTCCAAAAAACAGGAGTGTTGAAGTGCTTGAGTCTCCAACGATGCCATGTAGAAGAAGATTTTCTGTCCACACCAGAAGTTGAGAGCAGAAACTGAACATACTTTCTTGTTGCTTTGTACTTAAACGGCCATGATTTTAGAAATTTCTTTGTATGCAGCACTTGTTGTCCAGTACACACTAGTACACTACTTGCTTCTCTGCATTTGAACAACCAGCTTGTTATAGTAGATTGTTGCTTCATACACTGTTCTTCCATCAGCTTCATAAGTACCCATGAATCCACTGAAAAAGCTACATAGCCTCTCATATCCACAATTGTAGTCATTCTTATGTTTAGAGTGTTGTCCTCACTATGTTGGACTAGGAATAACAGTAATTCTCCTATGTTTAACACTGTGACCAGTACCACAACTTGACGTTCTGATAGAAATAAGACTCTCATTTGCTGCATCACAATGACATAACCTGTCCATTCATCTGTCGCTACTCTGCCTCTGAATTTGAATCTTCCCAAATTCGACCAGTCCTGCTTGTTTCTATTGCTTGGACGATCTTGCTGGATAAAAAAAATGATACCCATTTGGCATGTATAAGAACATTTCGTAATAATACCCAAAACCAGAGAAATCTCAACAGATCTTGTGCCTTCAATCACTTTGATAAGCAGAGAATTCATAATAGGTCTCACCACAAATGATGTATGATCGTCTCACCAACATGTTTCCCACAACAATGAAGTACAATCTTCTCCATGGGTTGATCTGAGTTGAATTTTAGAGAAATAACTGATGTATTTTTCTCCCTCTTTCTCAATGAACTAATACATTTGTGGTATGACTCCCTGCAGAATCATGTGTTTGTACTTGAACGCCCAAGTCTTGAAAGACTTGGTTTGCTTCTGCTTTGGCCGTACCATGAGACCTTGAAACAACAGTATTGCAGCCTTCCTCTTGGCCATGTAATCTCAACAAATTTCAACACCAATAGTGATCACAACACTACTCAAAAATAATTTCAGCTCAAAAACTGGTCGTATGAGCTTATATCTCCATTTGTGCTTCAGTTTGAACTCCCCAATAAGAATAATACTCTGGTTTAAACTTCTGCCAATGAGTTTCCTTCTCATTAGGTCCAGCAGTGAGTCCTCCACTCTCTTCTTCATAAGGAAATTACCATTTTTGTCTTGACTCTGGATTTGCAACAGCCCTTTTCATGCTAATACTCTGCAGATACTTGCTCTCTTGTCTTTGAGCTACTTCCACGTTGGGTCTTCCAACTTAAAGCAGTTGAACCTTATTAACTTGACCACCCATCAACTGAAGCACATTCTCTTTTATACCCAACAACAAAGCATTAGACTCAACTGAATACTCAAGGTTAAGGTTAGCTTCAAGCATTGTCTTCTGCATAATGGAATGCCTCTTAAATGTCCACTTATGTCTCAGGTGCAAATTAATATCACCAAGAGTCGTGTCTCTGAGATTCTGCAGCAACCTCATAATATCCTTATTGTTTTTTCTTTCCCTGAGTTTCAAGATCATCATGGGACACAATCTTCTGTTCATGTTGTTCTTTCTTATAGAGAATTTATGCTGAGCAAGTTGTATACTTCTGTTGTTTTGATTTCTCCGTTTAAACTTGAATTTCCAAGATTTTGATAGTTTGTCCTTCTCCCTCGTCATGTTTGTCTTTTCTGCTTCACGAGACAATACATCAAACTTGTGGTGTGCACCATGTTCAGTTGCAACACATGTCGACTTCTCAAAATTTGCAGCCACCTCTGATTGCATATCATTACAGATTGTACGCCGAACTTCTTGTTTGTCACATTGTTGATCGATAATTGCTATATTTGTTTCCAACTCTCCTAACATCTTGTCTCTACGGCCAGATTCCAGGACATAGAATGATACCTGAGGGTATATAATTGATTCCTTTTGATGAACACAATTAGTTTCCAGAGTTGAATCCATTTCCGCACATAAATTCGTCTCTGTAATTGGTTTAGACGAATCATCCTCAATCGCTACCTCACTGGCTTCTGTCCTTTGAATCGATGGGTCTTTTTTCTCTGACTTCAGCGATGCCGACTCCTGATGAATCTCAGAAGCTCTCATTCTCCTCATCACTCGATCCTGTTCGGCAAGCAACCAATATCGCTCTGGATCACTGATATACCATGGATTTTAGGGATTTTAACCATGGTATATGTGTTATTTATCGAGTCCTTTACTACGTTTTAGAGTCTTTTCAGGTGTTTATTAGGTACAAGCACATTTGGAGCATATTTGGTGATTTTGGCACTTTCTGGAGCTAATTGGAGTATTTGGCCGAGAGATAGAGTTTACTGTCCGAAACAGAGAAAGGTGTCGATCGTTGCATGCCTAGCATCGATCGATGCACCAGCGAGATGGGCCAAACGACGGTTTGATGAAGAATGATAACATTTCAATTCTGCCCAGAAGTTCCTGATATTTACAAAGATGCCCCAAAACGTGTTTTAGGTTATAAATAGAGTTTTTGAGCCATTGTTCAGGCTATGCTTCATAACTAAGTTTTATTCTCTTAGGAGATTTTAGGGGCTGGTTTTGTTCTCGAAAGAGACTTGATTTTGAACCCCAGTTCTTATTTGATTATATGTTATTTGGTTTTCTACTTATGATATCTTCTGTCCCGATGAATATGTCTGAGTAGATCACCTGTTAGGTTGAAGGATTCTCATTAAGGATTTCAGAGAATTATAGTTTAACATGCACATCAAATAATGGATTAATCTTATATATTCATGTGTTTAACTTAAACAATCAAAACTAACTAGACTCGATCAAAGAGATATATCACGTTCAAGTTCTAAACTATCCATATAAAGGGGTTATAGACTAAATACGAGAGATTTCAGAATATCCATCATCTTAGCCTAGATTTACGAAGAACAACCACCTCTTTTAGGAAAGATCCACTGCTAGTGCTTTGACAACACGCTTCTTTATGCTCAAGAGAACCAAATCGGTTCTCCTTCAAACATGATTAGATTTATGAGTCCAAAGGGTCTCTCGGATCTGGAAAAACTTGAATTTGTTGAAAAGAGGGGACTCGAAACTTTTCAATGATATGATATATGTTACTCATCCCTTGGATCCACACGATTCTCCGTAAAATTTCTTCACAAGATTACATTAGATTGCATGATGGGATTCTCACAGGGCTTTGCCGGGAAGTTCTTTTCTTATGTCTCCAACTGATGATGTTGTTCCTATTTATAGAGAAAGGGTTCTTGGAACCCTAGGTATAACTCTAATGGGGTTTTAAGCAGTTGGGCTTATGTTCCTTTCTCTATTGGGCTTGAATTGGGCCACGAGAGGAAAAGAGAAATGATATGAGCCGCAACTGAGTTTTGGGACGTTCAATTCTCCACCACTTAATGGGACTTCGCTCCGAATTCCAATACAAAATATTTACAGAGTAAAACCCCAAAACCCAAATGAAGCATGAAATGAATTTAGAGAAGTCACAAAAAGCATTTAGAAAGGGTACAATAACTTTTACCGTTAAAATACCACTTGCGGAATCCAAAGAATGAATAGAATAAATAAATATGGCATATGACTACCATATCTTAAATAAGAAAGGCATGAAGAATGAAAGCTTAGATAAGAAAGGAACACAATAAAAATAAGACTTAACTTTTCTTTAGAGATAAGACTCTCCCAACATGAATTGAACATACGATTTCTCATATCCTTACATTTTTGGTAACAAGAAGCTTAACCACTAGACCAACTCATTGTTGATAATAAATATGTCAAAAATGCTTGTAGGAGAAGATATATCTGTGTTGAAAGTGATTAGTAACAATAAAAGTGAATTACCCACATAATATAAAGTGTACAACAAGATTTATTGTTGTCTTTAAAACCTATTAGATTATTGGGACTAATTGCACTGAGTGTATCTTATTTACAAAGTAATAGCAAAGTTGTATGTTTCAAAAAGTTTTTGTATTTTTATATCTTTTTTGTCTTTTAGTGGTGGTTAAAGACTATATTGGCCTTGGCTTTTGTCTTTTAGTTATAGATAGTTAATTCAACAACCTATCCACAATGCCTTCTTCTATCCATCCGATTTTCTTATTTTTCTTGATTATTTTCTTTTTTCTTACACTCTCTTTCTTACTTTATGAGTTATTTTTTACCCCTCGTTTTTTTGACGGTGGATAGGATAGGGGAGGTGATGATTCTGACAATATAGATCGCCGGAATAGAGATAAAATAGGCCGATGTACCGGAATTCAAAAAACAAATTCGGACATAATACGGAATTTACGAATGGATAGTTTAAAGTAGATGTCCACAACATCCATCCACGTGGATACTTATGATGGACAAGATGCTTAACAAGATGGTCTAACATATGATGTTGGACGATCACATGAATGATGAATCCAAAAGTATGTTTACCATGGGTAAACGTTTAACATATGATTATTCGTGGACAAGATGCTCAACAAGATGGTTTAACATGAATGATGATGGATAAGATGTTTAACAAGATGGTTTAACATATGATTATTCGTGGACACAAAACTATGTTGGACGATCACATCTCATGCTTAACGAGATGGTTTAACATATGATGGACAAGATGCTTACCATGGGTAAACGCTTATGATCCGTGGACACAAAGTACATATATAATGGACAAAAGTTGGTTAAGAGTTCACATGCTTGTGAATTTGTGGACATAGAGTAGGTGTAGACCACTATTCATTCAAAAACAACATTTTCATTGGCTACTTCCTACCCATGGTAAGCACCTTGCATGTGATATGATCATTGTAGTATCCACATGGATGGATATTCATTCGCAATTTTCGTAGTATCCACATGAATAGAGCCTCAACTATCCATTCGCAATTTCCGTATTAAGTCCTTTTTTTTTGAATTCCGGTAGATCGATCGGTTCTAACTTCATTCCGGCAATCTATATGACCGGAAACCTCACCCATTGCATGATATCCACCGTTCAAAAAATGTGGGGTGAAATAAATGTAAAAGTAAGAAAGAGAAGGAAAAGAAAAAAATAATAAAAAAATGGATAGATTTTCGGTGGGTGAGAGGATTAAAAAAGAGTAAGAAAGAGAGTGTGAGGGATAAAATGGTCTTTTTGATGGTGGACCCTACAAAAAAGGTACATTAATGCAAACTCTTTTGGAAAGATACCAAATTGCAATAAAAAGATATAAAAGATATAGTAGGTGCAATTCACCCTAGATTATTGATCGTGATCACGGTAATGCATGGGTTAAATAAATTAGCAATCTGTTGATTTTGGACAAACCAAAAAGCTATGACAAAATCGTGAAGTTATTCATTTAAGTTGAATATTCTTCAGCTAAAACAAAAACTATGTGTTTGTTAAATTCTTTGTAAATCTATTGTAAACATCATCAATTTGAAAGATAAGTGTAAGTACAGAGTAAAAGGACAATAGTTCTCTAACCTCTCTATTCCTTTCTCTCTCTAGGTCTTCTTTCTTCAGTTTCTTCAATGTCTCTCCGGTGTTCGTTTTCGCGGGAGAGGGACCCCCTCAGTCTTTCGTTGTTTCTTGCCTCAGATAGGGCTTTAATCCGCAGTTTTTTCCCTCCTTTTTGCCTGTTTTGGTGGTGTGGCTAGGTTTCTAGATCTAGCGGGGGTCGGAGGTGGAGTGTCTCCAGTGGCGGAACGTCAGCTTCTTTGATTTGTGGTGACCAGATCCGGGTGTTTGGCGTCTCCATGTTGATATCTCTGGTGGGTTTTCTCTTAAGCTCATTGGGCTGTTAGTGGTGGTCCGTTTCTCTCTGGGCTGTTAGTGGTGGTCCGTTTCTCTCTGGTCTTGGTGTCTTGTGTGGTAGGTTTGGGTCTCTGGTCGGAGTTAGTTCGCGAGAGTAGTTGGATGTTTTTTTTGGGTTTATCGCTCTTCCTCTCTGCTTGCTAGATGCGGTGGCAGTGAGGTTGGGTGGTTTTTGCAGCAGTGGTGGTGGATCAACGATAGTTCAGGAATCTTTGCTTTCTCCTAGGCATCACGTCTGGTGGTGGCTCAACAATTGCGGCGGGAAGTAGGATCCTCTCCTCTCCTTTGCTTATGAATCATTTCTTGTGCTCCGTTTCTCAACTTTCTTTTCTGTTCTCTTTTTCCGGCTAATCTCGCTCTCGGCCTCTCGGGTGGTTGCGGTGTCTTCCCTCTTCTAGGAAGCAGTGTTTCCCAGAGGTCCAGTCTTCGGCTCTTCCATATGTATCCTCTCGGAGGCAGCAATCATACTCTCTCTCTAGCGGTGTTGGGCTTCTTTTGAGAAATTTAAGCTTTACGGTTGTGTAATTACCGAGCCCGTTAAGGAATATTGGACATGAGTCTCTACCCTATTAACTGGATTGTGTATTGAAGAGGACGTGCTCGACATTGAAGTCAACCAAAAAGCTCATCCAGCCAAACCGTTCATTTCGATATCAGCTCAACCGTCCGAATATCACAAAGTTTGTTCCAACATGCACACTACGAGATATGCGGGATGGAGAGCTCGACGAAAGGGCTATAAAAGGACTTGAATGACTTTAGAAAAAGGGACCTTCTCCTACACACAGTTTTATACATAGATAGCTCCACGAGCTCACTGTAAACTCTCATTTGAGGTCCTTTTGCAATCTTCTTTCATTTAATACAAGATAATTACGAAATCAATATTCGTTTTAGATAGTTCTTTGAAGTATCATTTGATCTTTGAGGTGCTAGACCTTCAAAAATTTCCCCATTCAAAATCATAAATCTATAGTGTGAATTTCTGGATCTATATTTTGGCGTCGTATGTGGGAAAGATCATAATATCATCTATAAAAAGGTCCGATCAAGATCTCAAAAAACGAAATGGTTACTGAACAAACAAAACTCGCGAGATCCGGCTCAAAACAGTTAGTCTCCACAGATATGAGCAATTGACCCCATGGGTTGATACTCCAACGGAATCAGATTCAATAGGCTCTAGAAATGCAACCTAGCCCTCAAACGATGTTGCAGATCTTAGTTTACCCCGATATAATACTACGGCTGGAGAAAGTCTCCGTAATGGGAGCACCTCTGCCGAAGATCGAATAAACCCTCGGGTCTGGATAAGACCTGATGAAAACTCGACCGGTCAGGGACGAACCTTGACCAGAAAAGACCTCAGACTATCTCTCCACGAGTGACCGGGCCTACGAGGTCTAACCATAACGATATGGCTGAGATCCATAACATGCTCTCCATATTGGTTGACAAGGCGCGATGCCACAAATCGTCAACCTGAACTCTAACAGCTCGACTAGATCAACAAGAACGAGATCTCTCAAGCAGAATCGCTGAAATCTTCCAATCGCATATCCCTAGTGAGACGAGGCTTCTTCCTAATGGAGGGAGTCCACCTCCGCAAATAGTTCTGAATTTATCTGAGGTTTACGCTAGCCCCTAGGACTTGAGACAGTTCACTACCTCAGTACGAACTGGAGGGTAACCGCCGCTCCCTACTTTTGTGAGCTCGCCCTTGTAACTACAAACCTAACGAGATCTAATATTACGGGAACGACGGATCATCCAGTCACACGTATGACTTCTCCACCTCTTTTGCTACCGGGATGCGAACCATCCAGGTCTCGGTGGCCCATGGTGTGTAACATTGTTTCCACGTCGAGGCAACCTCGCGATCTCTCCTCCATGATCAGCTATGGAACCCCCATTCGACTTTAGACCTCCCCAGTTTGGAAAAGGTCAGAAAATGGGCAGACCTCCTACCCCATTGATCTACACGGTACGATCGACCGCAAATCTTTCTAAAGATACGTCGATCACACCAATGTTTAGCTCTAGAAGATGAACAATCAAGTTCATTCAGCTATAAGTTCAGCTCCGGATATTGATATGATAATCGAGGAAACTCTACGAACGCCCTTCATGGACAGAATTGCTAACGCCCTTCATAAGTTCTTCTCTTATACATGTTCCTAGGGTTTTAGAAGACTAATGGGCTTGGTCTGGGTTTTTCTTCTTCTTTTCCATAATTTTTAAAAGGGCTGGGTCAGGGCCATTACAAATTCTCCCCCCCCCCCCTTGAAAAGAATTCGTCTCGAATTGTGTGGCAGAAGTTCTCCATTGCAACTCTTTACCAGCCACACTCCGCAAACTTCGCTGAACCAAAACTGACTTGATTGCTTGACCGCTTGAAAGGATCTTGTCTTTGAATCCTGAAGACTGCTTCTCCCCCCCCCCCCTTATTTCAAACCACGCTCTGGAGTGTCCTTCTCCTTGGTACCAATCCAATAGCATCTTCCAGAATGCAACACAAAACGCCACATGCCTCCGCCCATGTCCATTAGGGTCGGTCTCCAACGTTTATAAAAAAGGAGAAGGAGATTCTCCGCTTCCAAGCCGATTCTCCTCAACGGTTTCCATTACCGTGCCACAGTGCCTCATCCACTTCCCAATGGATTCTCTCCAACGGTTTCCATTACCATGCAATATGGTGTTGACTGGCGTCCAAAATGTTCCACTGGTTTTCTTGCTTATCCTTGGTGAACGATGCGGCTAACCATGTCCATTATGGCTACCTGAAATGTGGGGAACGACCCACTTAACTCCTGATATGCTCCCATGCCACGCTTCCGCTGCGCACTCTGATCCCCCGTCCGATTTTCGATCTAGCTTCCAGGTCAAGGTCTCCTACCTTGTGATCCGGATGTGGTGGTTTCCAAACACCATCCTTTGAGTTTTCTTCCCCATTTACACTTGCCCTCCTTTTCTCATCCTTACAGCTTCTTGCCAATCCTTCATAGTGTTTTCCTAACACTCTTCTGTTGGATTTCCATTTCCAATATCCAGCTTTGTCCATTTCAGCTTGCAATTACAAAAGTCCGGCTTGCCAAGCAATTCCAAATGCCACAACGCCACTTCCCAAAACGCTTATGCGATCTTCTTTCCATCTTGAGGAACTCCATTAGCTACTCCAATAATCCACAAAGAACTCCAAGATAGACCGTTTCCTTTCCAGTCCCACCGTTGTACCTTTAGCCTGCCGTGCCATGAAGATCTTCTCCAGCTTCGAGCTTGATCAATCTTCAACGAGCCATCCATAACTCATCGAAGTTGATGTCACAAACCGATTCCAAGATTCCATACTTAGAATAGGTTTGGACATTCTCTTGCTGCTCCTTGTGATCCAAGCAACTCAAACATCTCTTGACGCTTAATCCAGTCGGAACACCTCCACTTCCAAATGGCCTCCTTGCAATCCGGTCTTTCCATCGACCTCTTGCAGCTCCTGTAACACTCCTTGCAACTTCCCAAACGCCTCTTGAAACTCTTCTAGCACTTCCTGTAACTCTTGCAACTCTTTGCTACACTCCCGCTGTAGTCTCTCCGGTGAACGTCTCCACATCCTGATCGCCCTCACACGCTTGGTTGAACAATGCTCCGAACAGAGGATGACCCCCAATACACACCTCATTAGTACTGACTGCCTTATAGGCGCACACCCCAACATACACCTCAACGGCACACATTACGACATACATCTCGGCGCACATCTTATGGGCAGTAGCACCACTAAGGTTTGAAGGCACTGACCCATCCTACAAGGAAACAAATTCTGTCTAGACTAGGACCGGCATGGAGAACAATCTATGATATAGTTGGTGCTTGAAAAAGCGTTTCACAAAGTAGCCATTTTATAAAATTTTCGCAAACACGGTTTTGGGAAAACAACGAAAGCTGATCTCCCAGGACGGGACTGGGAGATCTTAACCTAGGCTCTGATACCAAATTGTAACACCCGTCTCCCGGCGAACCGGAGACGCGGCATTAGGGCGCCCATTGAAATGGATTCGGTCCAACCGGGACGCCAACTCAACTTGTCCCAGGACCCGGCGCTTCCTTCGTATTCAAATCCACCAATGATATCATGTGATCGCTCAATCCCGCATCCATACCTGCAAGGAAAACGGGGACAAGGAAAGGGAAAGAGGACTGAGTAATTGTTTCAAAACATAATTACCCAGCGAGGGCGGATTTAAGGAACCCGCGATCCCGGCTTACGCCACACAACTACGAAACACAAGTCCTAAGCTAATATCACCTTATACGCAATGCACGAAGGCACATTACAATCAACCTACGAATAACTACTTGTCTATGGTTGCAGACTAGGGCTGCCTTCCCCTAACCGCACCCACGGACCGGCCATTACGCCCTTTCCACAGCAAACAAACGGCTCGCGAACCTTCGAACCACATCACACCAGCACGGGAGGGCTCGTCAGGACCCTCCTCAGACGATCAAGGACGCGTACCAAAAGTCGTTATACGCGCCCTGCCACGCAAACCCTAAAGCAGTTCTATCACACACAAGCAACATTTTCGGTTTAAGTGATAACCTATCCATTCTACGTTCTTGCAATCAATCACCGGTATCTCTAGCCTAGACTACCTAGGAAAGACGGTATTAACAAAGGACTATCGTCCGAAATTGAAATAGAGCAAGGGAGATCACAACCAGTCCTCACCTTGGCCAAAGAAGGCCAAAACGGTAATTTAGGAACTTCATCAGCCTGAACGGACGTCAGATATGGAAAGAGGACGAAAAATCGAGTGAGATAGGCTTTTGATTCACTTAAATTGGGTTTAGGATGAGCTAGTTATGGTCAATTGAATATACCCAGCTCAAACCAGCTTAACCGATCGAATTGAACTAAACCGGAAATAGAATTGAAATCGAATTGAAATTGAAAACCGGATTAAACCGAAATAAAATTGATTTAAACCAGGAATTGGGATTGAACCGAACCTAACCGAAATTGGGAATCAAACCGGATTGAATTGGGAAGACTGAACCGAAATTGGATCGAACCGGGTTAACCGGACCAAATCGAATCGAACCGAGTCGACTCGGCGGATGTCCGGCGGCGGCTCCGGTGGTCGGCGGTGGCTCCGGTGGTCGGCAGCGGCGGACGGCGGCGGCTCCCGGCGGACGGCGGCGGGTGCTTGACTCCGGCGGCGGCGGCGCGTGAGAAGCCGGTGGTTCTTCCTCCGGCGATTGCAGGCTCGTACGGGCAGCTATGGAGGTCCGGTTTGCGGTTACGGCTTCGTCTTGTCAAGAGGAACGCGATGGTGGTCTCGGATTTTCCAGATTCATCACGGATAAAAAGATACAGAGGTTTTGGTGCTCGTGTTGAAGAAAATCAGATCTAAAGAAGGGCTTACCGGACTCCTTTCGACACCAAACGACGGAGGGTGAGTAGATCTATCTTCTGGGCGTGATGACTGAGACAGAACGGAGGCAGAGCTTCGCCGGAAATCATTTCTTTGCTTTTCCCAAGGTGTGGAGGCTCTTTAAATAGGAAAAAAGAGGAAGGAACCCTAGGGTTTTAGAAGACTAATGGTCTTGGGCTGGGCTTTTCTTCTTCTTTTCCAAAATTTTTAAAAGGGCTGGGCCATTACAATCAAGTTCCCTAGAAAATATATACAGTAGATCATGCATCTCCACTCGAACATCCCTAGTATTAATCAGGCATTTCTTGGTTAGATCTTCTAATGCATCGGCAGATGAAGCCAGTAGACTTTCAACATAATGCACATCCTGCGATCTGAAGCAGGCTACATCTAGAAATGCATCTTTTTCTCTAGACTCAGTTCATCATAACTTAACTGGAGGAAGCTTCCAATATTAGGGTTTGGATTTTGTGCGAGTTCCTTCGGCTTTGATTTCCAATGATCTATATCTTTCTTATTAAGCTCTGTACCCAATACTCGGAGAGCTAGTGGATGGCCTCTGGCGTAATGTGCAAACTCTTCCGACAGCTTCATGAAATCTTCCTTACGAGGATTGGGTTGATCATCACCAAAGGCAAGATGGCGAAATAATTTTAAGATGTGTTTATGGTCCAAATTTTGGACCACGTATGTATCGTCAACTAGACCATTTGTTAAGGATGTATCACTGGTTGCAATGACGATCCTGCTTCCTTCACTAATCCAATCACGTTTCCCCAGAAGAGCATCTATATGTTCCTTTTTGCTAACATCATCCAGAATGACAAGAACTTTGCATCCGAGCAGTTGACCCTTGTACAGTTCGTACGGGTCCTCAACATTGTCTGTGGGAGGATCTTCCAACGCCAGTAAGTTCTCTAAAAGAAATATGGGTAACTATCCAACCCGGATATTATCCACTAGCGCGTTCCTATAAACTTATGCTCCCATTTCTTAAAGATCTCTTTCATGAGTGTGGTCTTACCAATTCCAGGCATCCCAACAACTCCAATGATACGAGTTCCTTTGTATTTAACACAATCCAACTTATCTTCCAATTCCTTTAGACGTTGTTTGACTCCAAAAGTCTTATGCTTCTCTCCTCCTGAGACTGTTCCAACTTATCTTCCAATTCCCTTGGATGTCCACAATAATCACTAAATATAGTTGACGTGTTGTCGCAGAGTTCCCTCTTCATCTTTTATATATAGAATTCTCTTTCATCTGCTCTCTTTTATTCTTTATTTTTTTGAAAAAAATTCTTATTTTGTTTCTCTTTCCTCTCTTCTTTCTCTCAATTTCAATATTTTTGTAAATATCAAATATATATTTTTGATACTATAACATATAAATTTTTTTATATATTTATAAAATCCATTTTGATATAATTTTACAATTTTTAGATTAAATCTTGTGGACATAAAATTATACCTAATATTTTTTGTTCATGATACTTTGTCCATATCACATTCCATAAAAGCGATATAATTTTGTCCACGATATTTTCTTGTCCACAATACATTGTCCATAAAACCTTATTTTTATGGAATGAGCATTTACGGTACAATGGACAAAATATAACAAACTGCCCAACACTTAGGCCAATAAATTACAATCTATACTATTAAAACAGAAGTACAAAATTGAAACTGCCCTGAATTTTTAACTTATTTACTAGCTATGCCATTGTTTTCCTTTTCTAAATATGTATCTATATAAAAATATTACTAAAATATCATTAATTTGAAATCAATTCCATTAACAAGATTATAGGAAGCCAAATCTTTTTTATGACAATTTTTGTTTTCGGATTTAGGTAGTACATCCTTTTTTATTTATTTTCATAATTATTTTCTCTTGGTTGGTAAAAATGATTCCGAATTTGTACTTTTGTAAAACGTAATCCAATTTTCAATTTTCAATTTTCAATTACACCCTAATAATCTATCCCTATATAAGAAAGCTGCCACCCAGTATGCTTTCTCCATTCTCAAACTATATTGTTCATTCACCCAATATGTTTATTCGTTTGTATTTTTTTTATAATAGATTTATGCCAACAATTTTGATTCTTATTTTCAGGTATGGCAAGGAATATCAAATTTGTCAATGAATTGAAGATGGAGGAAAATAGTTTCTATCTCAATGTTTCAAGGATTCATGTATAAATAATAAAACTTTGGAAGCTCAAAAAGACGAATCTTCCCATATGGTTATAATCAATTTGTAAGCTTCTTATATTTTTGTTAGTTCAATATTTTTCTGTGAATCTCTCCGAGAACCAATATTTTTACAAGTTTCTTATTATTACAATATGATTAAAAACAACAAGAATGATTAATATTATAAAAAATGGGAAATAAAAAAAAAATTAATTGTGACCAAACACTTTTTTAAAGAAAAGATTATGATCAAGATGTAAGTCGTACATGAATTTAGTATTAAAAAAATTTAAAGTTTTGTTGATAAATATCAAATGTTTTCAATATATTTCAAACATTTTCTTATAATTCTTTGAGAATTTTCCTAAATAAAAGGATATTAATTCATAAATATTTAAAAAGAGATACGGAATATAGAAAATTTCAGAGCAATCTAAACAAAATATATTTTTCTAGGTTGTCTAAATTGGAACATTTTTCCAATATATAAATCATATCGGGTTTTAAACAAATATTAAATTTTTAAGCTTATGTATGAATGTGTATTTTTGTTTTCATTCTAATTTTTTGTTTTGGTTTATACTTTATATGAAAATGTACTTTTCTTCGACAAATCGGACTGTTGACTTCTCTAGAAATCCTATGTATCTTTAATCTCTTTCTCAAGTTCCATGTACCGAATTAATGTTACTATTCCTGGTTGATTTCAGTTAAAGATGAAGTAGCCATCGAAAAAGAACCAAACATCTAGAATCGGTTATATATATATATATATATATATGTGTGTGTGTGTGTGTGTTGATTAAATTAATTTTTTGGGTTGTGTTCGTTTATTGTTTGTATATTATTATCAATTTTGTGTACTTTCTTCATAATGGATTAAATATTCCAATAAGATTCTCATCCGAAGATGACTATTTATGTTTTTCTTCATTTGTTTACGCACATTTTAAACTCCTAGACATTACAATTCTTTTCATTCTCATTTCATTTTACAATACCCAAACATTAAATTTGCATTTTAATCATTATTATGACTTATGCTACAAAAATATTTTCCATATTATCATGCCTTTTATTTTAGTTCAGCTTCATTATTACATTTATTTTCAATTTGTACTTTTCTAATTGATATATCATGGTTTTTACCGGTTTTATGCCATGATATAGTTGTGTTTTTAGTGTCTTTTGTGTTCTTTTAGAGTCTTTTACATGTATAATCAGGTTTGGAGCTGAATTGGAGATAATGGAGCATTTTGGAGATTTTTGGAGTGTTTGGCCGAGAGATAGAGTTCAATGTCCGAAACAGAGAAAGGTGTCGATCGTTGCACACCTGCAACGGTCGATGCACCAGCGAGATGGGCCAAAAACTCGGCGGTTTAGAAGAATCAAGATATTGCACTTTGATCCAGAAGTTCCTGATATTTACAAAGAAGCCCATGGCCGAGATTATACCTATATAATCAAGTTTTAGTTGTTTTTATTAGATACGCATTCATAATTAAGAGCAGAGGATTTTTAGAGCTTTTGGGGCTGATCTGAACCTGTTACATCATCTGTATTTGGAGAAGATTTCGAACCCCTTTTACTCTTATTCTTTTATGCAATTTATTCATCATATGATTATGTTTTCATTATCTATGTCTGAGTAGATTCCTTGTTAGGTTTAGGGTTTCTCACATAGGATTTCATGACTTGCTAGACTTGTTCAAATTCAGTTAAGGATTCATAACTATATATGTTCTTCAATTTAATTGTGCTTAAAGCTAGTTCTAACCTGATCAATTAGAATCTAGATCTTAGGTTGCTAAATACGTCACGGAAGTGGGGTTTAGGAATCTGAACTAATTAAATTGGGCAATTAAACTATTCGCAAACGGAAGTTTGGTTTAGGATAATTGTGAACATATCAAACTTGGGATTAATGCTAGTTTAATCTGTTAGTTCTCGCAAACGAAAGTTTGGTTTGCTGCACTTAGACTTAGAGAATTATCGCAAAGAAATTTGGTTAATTCTACATCTGTGTTTTGAGTTCTAGAACTGTGCTTAATTAGATCCTTGCTGAATGAACTGTCTGCTTGTCTGATTTCCTGAGAACGCCCTAGACTTAGCGCTTTTAATTACTTGCTTTCACAACCGTTAATCTCTGCTACTGATTTACTTTCTCGCACCACTTTTAATTCAATTACATTGCTTTCTTCCTAGTTAAATTCCTGTTCTTGAGCTATTGAATACCAGAGTCTCTGTGGATTTCGATACCCTATATACTACATTGATATTGTTGTGCACTTGCAGTTTAGTATAGGGATTAAAACTCTGAGCCTATCAAGTTTTTGGCGCCGTTGCCGGGGACTCTTTGAGTCTTCAATAGCTTCGAGCCTAGGGTTTTAGTAGGATTTTTCTTTTTGTTTTCGTTTTTGTTTTTTTTATTTTATTTAGTTACTGACTTTCTCGGTTTTTTCTCTCTGTCGCAGGTACCAATTTCGCACTCGTCGATCGTTGCACCCTTGCATCGTTCGACACTAGGCGATTTGAGATTGAACCGATCGTTGCACTGATAGCATCGATCGTTGCTGGACGATTACAGACAGTTTATGCCAACGCAGAAAACTAGAAGTAATCCGAACTCGAGCTTGGTTAATCTCGGACTAGAGGAACTTGGACGTCTAGAAAGGACTATCAGAAGAGAAAAGAGAGAGAGAATCGTACGAGAACGTCTGATCTTGATACGAGATGCTGAAGGTGTCCTGAGGGATCCGGAAAACAATCCTTACAATGCTGCTGGGCAGAGGATTGATGCTGATGGACGAGTGATCCCTGACCCTCCTGAGCAACAAGAGCAGAACCAAAACCAGGGTCAGGAACGGGCCCAAGGTAGAGAGATGGTGGTTCATGAGAGGACACTAGCTGATTACAACAGAACTGATGAGTTTCATGCAAACCGAGCAGCTCTAGTGCTTCCTGCTTTTGAGAGGAATGATTTTGAGGTAAAGACCATCTACTACCAGCTGATGAGGCAGATTGCTTTTCATGGTTTTCAAGCAGAGCAGCCTATGGATCACATTGACAAGTTTGAGGACATAGTCACTGGCATGAAGTATGAAGGAGTATGCCCGGACTATCTGTTCCTTAAGCTATTTCCGCACAGTCTTGCTGGAGACGCTAGTGCATGGCTGAGACAACTGGCACCTGGTCAATATACTACTTGGGCAGCCTTAAAGAGTGAGTTCCTGCGTCACTTTTATGATGATGCGCGCTCGGATCAGTCCAGACATGACATACTCACTTTTTCCCAAGGAGCTGTGGAGCCCTTGAAGACTGCCTGGATGAGATTTAAGCAGTATCAGCGTGACTGTCCACACCATGGATTCACAGAAGTACAGCTGATTGGTATCTTCTTCAGAGGCATAGATCTCCCTTATCAGACTGCGCTGGATAATTCCAGTAATGCTAATTTCAACACCAGGACTCCTATACAAGCTAAGCAGTTGATTGAGAACCTGATTGGCAGCAACAGTTGCAAGACAATGGATGAAAGGAGGAAGAAATCTGGTGGAACTGTAGAGAATTCTGATATAGCTAATATAAGATCCAGATTGGACACAGTTTACAATCTCCTGACAAGTAAGAAAGCTGTCCACTTTGCCCAAGATGTAGAGGTGATTCAGACTAAGGAGGACACTCAGGAAGAAGATGTGAATTTCATAGGAGGTTCTGGTTTCCAAGGTAATAGATTTAGTAATCAACAGGGGAACAGATTCTCTAATGGAGGACAGACTGGTGGTTTTCAGAAGACCTATGGACAAGGTACTCAGAGAACCTATGGATCTACATCCTATCAGACTCCTCCTGCACCTACAGCCCATGAGAGCAAAATGGAGGCTATGATGGAACAACTGATTGAGAGTCAGACCAAGATTTCTATGGACTGCAACAAGAAGTTGGACGCTGTCTATGAAGACCTCAATGGGAAGTTTGAGTCTCTGAGCACTCACATGAAGCAATTGGACACTCAGGTGAACCAGATGTCCAGCTCACTAAAGGGAAAAGGAGTGGCAGACACTCATGTTAAGGCCTGGTCTGTGTACATTAATGATGGATCTCACCTAGGTGAAAGATTTGAGCTAAGTACAGCTGAGTTGGTGACAGAACAAGAATTTTCGGATATTTGTGAAAAACTCTCGGGTGAAATCTGCTGCAGTGCGTCGATCGATGCAACATCTGAGACGATCGATGCACCCGTCGGGATGGCAACGATCGACACACCCTTAGTGTCGGTCGTTGCAGGGTGTGAACAGACAGATCTGTCGGATGATAATGGCATAGATGCTGACTTGGAGCTTGATCGCCTATTCAATGGAGCCTATGAGATTACTCAACAGGAGATCTACGAACAGATTTTTAGACAACACTCCTCTGTGTCTGAAGTGATTAGGCAAGAGATTGAAGAACTGAAGAAACTAGAGGAGATTGGTGAAGAATTGGAAGAAATTCCAACTTCTGATGATCCACCTTATCATCCATGTGTGCAGAGGTACTTAAACAAGATGTTGCCCCTGGATGATGATCTGAAAGACTGGGTGATAATAGTTCCTCAGCATATTAGTGATGTTCTGCTGACTAAGGTCCCGAAGAAGATGCCTGATCCTGGAGTCTTTGTGCTGGATTGTTCTATCTTTGAGGATAGCTTTAGGCGTTCTCTGTGTGATTTAGGAGCTGCTGGAAGTTTAATGCCATACTCTGTGGCAGAGAAGCTGGGGATGCTGGATTTTACTCCTACTAGGACTTCTCTTGTTCTAGCTGATCAGTCCATACGAGTTCCTGAAGGACTCCTTATGGACATTCCGGTGAGAGTTGGAAACTACTTAGTTCCAACAGACTTCCTTGTGCTGAGATATGACTGTGATCTGGATGAAGCATTATTGCTTGGGAGACCCTTTTTGGCTACAGCGGGAGCGTTGATTGATGTTAGGAACAGCGTGATAGACCTCCATCTGGGAGATGAACCACTGCACTATGAGATGGATAAGCTGCGAAAGCCGCTGATAGATGGGCAGACATTCACAATCATGGACGCAGATTTTGAGCAGCCGGATAATACTATGGTTATAGATCCTGGAGCACATTTCACTCCAATTTTTCTTGGACATGAGCATTCCGTAACAGCCTACTCACCACCTTGGATGAGGAGACTTGAACAGAGACAGAAAAAGTCTCTGTCAGGACCTCCTAGTACCTGAAATTTCCCATCCGTCCGGTCAAGCTATTGACCTTAAACAAGCGCTGGGTGGGAGGCAACCCACCATTAGGTACTGGTGTTTTTCTACTTAATTTTTGGTGTTTTTGTTAGGATTTTACGTTTGTTTTTGTTTCTGTTGCAGTTATGTTTGCAGGTCTCGGACAAAATCGCAGTGCAACAATCGACGCACTTATGTGTCGATCGTCACAACACGAAAGGAATCGCATTGCAGCGATCGTTGCGGTCCTGAGCAACGATCGACCATACACGAAAATCGCCAAATAACGGTCGATGCACTTAGTGCAACGGTCGATGCCTGAGCGACAGAGGTAACCCGACAGACATAACTTCATCTTTTCAATTTTTATTTTCTTTTTACCAATCCTTCGCTGGACACTACTGGGGACAGTGTGTCTTAAGTGTGGGGGAGGTGCTACTGACTTTTGTTTTCTGTTTTCTTAAGAGTCAGTCCGTTTTTCAAAAAAAATTTGTTTTATTGAGTCAAAATTGTTTAAGTAAGAAACTATGATTTTCTGAGAAGATTTACAAGACTTGCAGGAACTTAAGTAACCATTGGGATGAAGTTGCAGGATCTATCTCTGACTATTAGAAAACCCCATCACAGATCAACCTACTGGGAACACCCACATCACTTCAGGTATCAGAGGATCCCTTTACTGACTTCAATTTAATACTGACTTAGATTTCTCACCTAAGGGCTTGGTATACTTTGTGTCGGATTCCCTTGTTAGTTCTGACACAGCCTGTCAACCTATCCTATTTAGTTCCCTTCTCCCCTTCTATAAAGTAAAAAAAATAATAATAATAAACTGAGGATGAGTTAGTAACTCCGAAGTGGTCACAGGAGTGGTAGAGACCCCTATTATCTCCTGTGCAATCCATGGAATGTGTCCAAAGTACACCCCATAACGGGAAGAACACTGATAAAAAAAAAATAAAATGATACCCAGTGGGGAAAAATCAGTTGTTAAAGAAGGGAAAGAGAAGAAAGGGACTAGAGAAAGATAGTATGGTGGTCTAGAGCTGATAAGGTAAGAATCCATGTGCCCTTTGATCGATACTCCTTAGGTGAGACCGCACTTAAATACTTGCAGAAGTCAGTAAGGAGAATTTGAATGCTTGAATGTGATTGTGGAGTTTACCTAGGACAGTTGCTAAGTGTGGGGGAAGTACATGTTGGTCTTGATATTCTGTGATTGATTCTTGCAGTGGTTTACTAAGGGGAATCTGAGTATTGTAGCTTCTAGGATGAAATGAGTTTCTGAAAAGTTTTCAAACCTCTTCACCATGCTTTAGTTCTCTGTTTTGCTTGAGGGCAAGCAAAGGCTAAGTGTGGGGGAGGTTATATATCATGGTTTTTACCGGTTTTATGCCATGATATAGTTGTGTTTTTAGTGTCTTTTGTGTTCTTTTAGAGTCTTTTACAGGTATAATCAGGTTTGGAGCTGAATTGGAGATAATGGAGCATTTTGGAGATTTTTGGAGTGTTTGGCCGAGAGATAGAGTTCACTGTCCGAAACAGAGAAAGGTGTCGATCGTTGCACACCTGCAACGGTCGATGCACCACCGAGATGGGCCAAAAACTCGGCGGTTTAGAAGAATCAAGATATTGCACTTTGATCCAGAAGTTCCTGATATTTACAAAGAAGCCCATGGCCGAGATTATACCTATATAATCAAGTTTTAGTTGTTTTTATTAGATACGCATTCATAATTAAGAGCAGAGGATTTTTAGAGCTTTTGGGGCTGATCTGAACCTGTTACATCATCTGTATTTGGAGAAGATTTCGAACCCCTTTTACTCTTATTCTTTTATGCAATTTATTCATCATATGATTATGTTTTCATTATCTATGTCTGAGTAGATTCCTTGTTAGGTTTAGGGTTTCTCACATAGGATTTCATGACTTGCTAGACTTGTTCAAATTCAGTTAAGGATTCATAACTATATATGTTCTTCAATTTAATTGTGCTTAAAGCTAGTTCTAACCTGATCAATTAGAATCTAGATCTTAGGTTGCTAAATACGTCACGGAAGTGGGGTTTAGGAATCTGAACTAATTAAATTGGGCAATTAAACTATTCGCAAACGGAAGTTTGGTTTAGGATAATTGTGAACATATCAAACTTGGGATTAATGCTAGTTTAATCTGTTAGTTCTCGCAAACGAAAGTTTGGTTTGCTGCACTTAGACTTAGAGAATTATCGCAAAGGAATTTGGTTAATTCTACATCTGTGTTTTGAGTTCTAGAACTGTGCTTAATTAGATCCTTGCTGAATGAACTGTCTGCTTGTCTGATTTCCTGAGAACGCCCTAGACTTAGCGCTTTTAATTACTTGCTTTCACAACCGTTAATCTCTGCTACTGATTTACTTTCTCGCACCACTTTTAATTCAATTACATTGCTTTCTTCCTAGTTAAATTCCTTTTCTTGAGCTATTGAATACCAGAGTCTCTGTGGATTTCGATACCCTATATACTACATTGATATTGCTGTGCACTTGCAGTTTAGTATAGGGATTAAAACTCTGAGCCTATCACTAATCAGCTTTAACCTTTTTAAACAGGATTACACCCAAAAATAACAAAATCAACCAAACCTATTCGACTTAAACCAAATTACGCAAAATTACCCAACTCTAACCAAAAGACAACGAACTTTAGTTTAATTTACCAAGATGTTAGTTGTATTAGCACATGTTAATTGAATACCATTTACGGAAACTGTATTAGCACATGTTAATTGATTACCATTACTGAATATAAATCATATTGTAATGCAAAGAAAGAGGACAAAAAAAGTAATGCAAAGAAAGAGACAATTGTTGAATTTTACTTAAATGAATTTTTAATTTATTTAATATATTTTATAACATAATATATGCAAATATGGGTTTTAATTGTTGTCAAAATATTATTAGCATTAGTTAGAACTGAGAATTTGTTCAAAATTTACGTTCCTACCTCAATAGATTCACCACGAGAGAATTATCTATCAAATAATTAAATTAAAAATCATTAGATTAAGGGGTATGAGGATGTAGATTATGGATATGGCGGGTGAATTATCTTTTATTTTTGGTAAACAAGTTTCCAGAAACCGCAATTTATTATAAATAATTATAAATATTTAACTAATTTAGTATAAATATTATATAATGAAATATATTACTAAAAATTATTATTTTAAATATTTATTTAATTTATATAATATTTATTTTATATTATTGAAAAATCTAATAATAACATAGTGCATCTATACTAATAAAATAGAAGCACAAAATTAAATATACCATTAATTTTCTGGTTAATTCCAAGATATACAATTTAATTTATTAATTAATTTTAAAACTCACACTTAATCATAAATATTTTTCTATTTATTCTTAAAAAAATATTTACATTTATTCTAAAATACACATAGATAAATACTAAAACACTTATTTTCTTACTTTCCCAAATTTTTTACTATAAAGTATAAAACTAATAAAGATAAATTATTTTTTTTTTATAAAAAAATTGCAAGTCTAAAAAAAACATTCCAAACATAAAATAAAAACATACTTAACAAATTACTTATATTTGGATTAATAATATATATTCAACACCATATTACAAATACGCTTTATATATTATACTAATTACTGCATAAAGATAAAAAAAATACTCAAATCTTTAACAAATAACAATAGAATGTGGGTTTTAAAAATAAGATAGATTAATTTTACAAATATAAATCTACATGTTATAAAAAAAAACAATTGTCCGTCCTTAGCGTGGATCATTATGATTTACAAAAAAATAAAATAAAAAATAAACTATATAAAACATATATATATATATGTGTGTTCAATATATCTCAAACATCTAAATTTAATATTAATAATATGTTATAAAACATATTATCATTTACAAATATATTATTTATATAAAAAATAGTAATAAACATCAAAACAAAATTATATCCGCCGATCGGCGGGTCAAAATCTAGTCAATATTAGAACAAATCATATTTAAAACTTTGAAAAATTCTTGTTAATGCAACAAAACATCTAATTATGTGAGTTATACGTTATTGAGCATAACATTGTACACCAAAACGTGTCTATGATACTTTGTCCACAAATAAACGTTCATTTAAATGTATACACCGCGTATCTGTCCAATTTAAAATTGGTCATATAAATATGTCCACATATAGTGGAAACATAACATAGAAGTGTGGCAACATGCTATGACATACATATGTACACTATAATGAACAAACATAGAATAACATACATACATATTTTTCACAAAAATAGACAACACAAGATGTATATTGAATGTTGTCCATGAAACAAAATCAAGCACCGAAGGATGTCCATAAGGTGTAACTAAACATAGTCTTGTTCACCGAAGAGGATGTCCACCGAATGATGTCCATAAGCCAACACTTGCTCATAAGTAGGATCTGATGGACGAAAGTACTATGATTTTGCCTACGATATTTGCTTGTCCATAAAACCTTATTTTTATGGAATGAGCATTTACGGTACAATGGATTAATCTTATATATTCATGTGTTTAACTTAAACAATCAAAACTAACTAGACTCGATCAAAGAGACATATCACGTTCAAGTTCTAAACTATCCATATAAAGGGGTTATAGACTAGATACGAGAGATTTCAGAATATCCATCATCTTAGCCTAGATTTACGAAGAGCAACCAACTCTTTTAGGAAAGATCCACTGCTAGTGCTTTGACAACACGCTTCTTTATGCTCAAGAGAACCAAATCGGTTCTCCTTCAAACATGATTAGATTTATGAGTCCAAAGGGTCTCTCGGATCTGGAAAAACTTGAATTTGCTAGAAAGAGGGGACTCGAAACTTTTCAATGATATGTTATATGTTACTCATCCCTTGGATCCACACGATTCTCCATAAAATTTCTTCACAAGATTACATTAGATTGCATGATGGGTTCTCACAGGGCTTTGCCGGGAAGTTCTTTTCTTATGTCTCCAACTGATGATGTTGTTCCTATTTATAGAGAAAGGGTTCTTGGAACCCTAGGTATAACTCTAATGGGGTTTTAAGCAGTTGGGCTTATGTTCCTTTCTCTATTGGGCTTGAATTGGGCCACGAGAGGAAAAGAGAAATGATATGAGCCGCAACTGAGTTTTGGGACGTTCAATTCTCCACCACTTAATGGGACTTCGCTCCGAATTCCAATACAAAATATTTACAGAGTAAAACCCCAAAACCCAAATGAAGCATGAAATGAATTTAGAGAAGTCACAAAAAGCATTTAGAAAGGGTACAATAACTTTTACCGTTAAAATACCACTTGCGGAATCCAAAGAATGAATAGAATAAATAAATATGGCATATGACTACCATATCTTAAATAAGAAAGGCATGAAGAATGAAAGCTCGGATTGCAGAGTATGCAGAACAAAAAGAAAGAAAGCTTAGATAAGAAAGGAACACAATAAAGATAAGACTTAACTTGTCTTTAGAGATAAGACTCTCCCAACATGAATTGAACACATGATTTCTCGTATCCTTACATTTTTGGTAACAAGAAGCTTAACCACTAGACTAACTCATTGTTGATAATAAATATGTCAAAAATGCTTGTAGGAGAAAATATATCTGTGTTGAAAGTGATTAGTAACAATAAAAGTGAATTACCCACATAATATAAAGTGTACAACAAGATTTATTGTTGTCTTTAAAACCTATTAGATTATTGGGACTAATTGCACTGAGTGTATCTTATTTATAAAGTAATAGCAGAGTTGTATGTTTCAAAAAGTTTTTGCATTTTTATATCTTTTTGTCTTTTAGTGGTGGTTAAAGACTATATTGGCCTTGGTTTTTGTCTTTTAGTTATAGATAGTTAATTCAACAACCTATCCACAATGCCTTCTTCTATCCATCCGATTTTCTTATTTTTCTTGATTATTTTCTTTTTTCTTACACTCTCTTTCTTACTTTATGAGTTATTTTTTACCCCTCATTTTTTGACGGTGGATAGGATAGGGGAGGTGATGATTCTGACAATATAGATCGCCGGAATAGAGATAAAATACGCCGATGTACCGGAATTCAAAAAAAAAAATTCGGACATAATACAGAATTTACGAATGGATAGTTTAAAGTAGATGTCCACAACATCCATCCACGTGGATACTTATGATGGACAAGATGCTTAACAAGATGGTTTAACATATGATGTTGGACGATCATGTTGGGAATGTCCTGAAATCTATTGTACTTGCTCTAAGTGAAAGTCGTATAGTCGAGATAAGACAATCACATAACCCTGGGTAGTCATAACGCTTTTCTAGAAGCCACTTATGATCAATGAGTTGAGAACTCATTGCTAGTGTTATATGATCCTACAGGGTCACACACCTAAGCAAAATGGGCGTTAAAGACGAGGTTGATCATTAATGTAATGATCCAGTGAATGCATATTTGATATGCATTCGATATCAATATTCTGGGGCAGTGTCGATCGTTGCAGTAGTGCATCGATCGATGCAACTCGCGGATTAATCAGATTAATTCGGTTTAATCGTTGGTTAATTCCGTTACGGTTTAAGTCGACATATATAAGATATATGGTCGACCTAAACTGATTTCTAACCTAATTTACAGCCACCAGAACATAGAAAGAAACCTCTCTGGAGATTAGATCTCTGTAAGGCACTAGCATCCCTGCGGTCCAGTTTGTGTGCGTGTGGATACCAGTAGAGGCGCAGCATTTGAGGCGCTTTGTGATCTCGATTATTGCTAATACTTCCGCTGCAAATCAACAGGTAAATCTGAGATCCCATAGATTCAATTATATGAACCTTAGATCCTAGGCTCGGAATTCAGACTAGGGTTGCTAATCCTGATTAGAACTGCTAGAAATTCATTCAGTGGTATCAGAGCTTTAGGGTTCCATTGAATCTGTAGCATGTTGATTAGATTAGTTGAATCTGAATCTGTGTATGGTTGATACAAACTTGCTAAAATTCGTTTTCATGAAAACCTAGTTTAGGGTTCTGTTTGAAAACGATTTAGGGTCTTTTCGCATGGTGTCGATCGATCTTGATCGGTTATCGCGGATTGCTTTTGGTTATCCTGCATCGATCGACACTATAGTAGTGTCGGTCGACATCAGGTTTGATGATTGGGTTATTGAACCTGAAATCACAGAACCGAAGCAAGACAAATCAATTAATTATAAGAATTAAAACATAATAAAACTGAACGTTTTAAATGGTTCCGTTCCTCAACCAAATATCAAGTGATACTTGATGTCTTTCCAATCTTGTCAACTGTCAAGACTCATTTCATTGTACGATAGGCTTGCAGTGCAAGGTATCAACAATTACATGAGTAAGACAGGAAGTAATCGTGTTAATGGGCTTGCAGTGCAAGGCATCAACAATTACATGACTGAAGAGATTGGTTTGCTTGACTGGGCTATCAAAATCGTTTTGGGCCCAGAGACATCAGGTGGATTGGACATGAGATGTCGATCCACAACCAAGAGTTATATTGGATATAACTAGTAAAGTTGTTGCTTACCTAGATAGCTAAATTTGGATGATAGCCAGTGGCTCACTCAATATTTAGTGAAGTATGGGTCTTGGATCATTATATTCATCTGAGGAAACATTGTTTTGAATATAATGCAAGTTTTCTTAAAAGTTAAGATTTCTCATTTCTTGAACATCATAACTAAACCTTTTCATTTCTTTGTTCTCAGCTATGACTAACACTCATAATAACTCTTTCTCCCTGCGATCCGTCCTTGAGAATGACAAGTTAAATGGATCGAATTTTCTCGAATGGTATCGGAACTTGAGAATTGTTCTCAAGCAGGAGAAAAGGGACTATGTCCTGGAAACTGTTCTCCCTGAAAAACCGAGAGCCAATGCTGCACATGCAGAAAGGAGTGCTTGGGATAAGCATTCCAATGATGTGGTCGATGTGAATTGTCTCATGTTGGCTACCATGAACTCGGACTTGCAGAAGCAATACGAGAACGTGGAGTCGCCAGTGGAGATGATTACTAGCCTGAAAAGCATGTTTCAGGAGCAAGCACGAACTGAGAGATACCAGACGGTTAAATCTCTCATTGAATGCAAGCTACCAAAGGACAGTCCGGTCAGTCCTCATGTCATTAAGATGATGGGTTATATTGATAACCTGGGGGGACTGGATTGTCCCATTAGCCAAGAGTTGGCTACTGACATCATTCTGCAGTCACTGCCGTCAAGTTATGATCAGTTTGTTATGAACTATAACATGAACAACTTGACAAAGACGTTGACTGAACTGCATGGCATGCTCAAGACAGCTGAGCCTAATATCAAGAAGGGCACTCCTAATGTACTTATGGTACAAAGGGGTAAGAAGTTTAAGAAACTTGGCAAAGGCAAGGGAAAGGGCAAGGCAGTCCAGGTTGAGAACCAGGACACGCCTGCGCTAGCCCCGAAGCCCAAGCCAGGCCCATCTGAGACTGATAAGTGCCATTACTGTAAAGAGCCTGGGCATTGGAAGAGAAATTGCAACAAATTCTTGGAAGAGAAGAAGAAGAATAAGAAGACTTTCGAGACTTCATATTCAGGTATTTATGTTATAGAAGTAAATGTTACCACTTCTGGTTCTACTTCTTGGGTATTGGATACCGGCTGTGGTGCTCATATTTGTACAAATATGCAGGGCCTAAGCAACAGTAGGACGTTGGAAAAGGGACAAGTGGACCTGCGCATGGGAAATGGAGCAAGAGTTGCTGCATTAGCCGTAGGAACATATAACTTGTTCTTTTGATTACAATGATATATTTTATGGTAGCAGCCCATTAGAGAATGGGCTTTATGTTTTAAACCAAAGCACACCAATCTATAACATTAACACTAAGAGATTCAAATCAAATGACACGAATCAGACTTTTCTATGGCATTGTCGTTTGGGCCACATAAACGAGAAACGGATTCAAAAGCTCCATAGTGATGGGCTTTTGGGCTCATTTGATTATGAATCATGTGAGAAATGTGAATCTTGTTTACTGGGCAAAATGGCGAAGGCCCCTTTCAACAAACAAAATGAAAGGGCCAGTGACCTATTGGGCCTTATACATACAGATGTATGCGGCCCAATGAGCACAAGTGCCAGAGGAAATTTTCGATACTTCATTACCTTCACTGATGATTTCAGCAGGTATGGCTATGTCTATTTAATGAGACACAAGTCGGAATCCTTTGAAAAGTTCAAAGAGTTCCAAAATGAAGTACATAATCAACTTGGCAAAAGTATTAAGGCTCTTCGATCAGATCGTGGAGGAGAATACTTAAGCCAAGAATTCAGTGATCATTTGAGAGATTGTGGAATTGTTTCACAACTCACTCCTCCTGGAACACCACAATGGAATGGCGTGTCTGAGAGGAGGAATCGGACTTTATTAGATATGGTTCGATCAATGATGAGTCTCTCAACTCTTCCATTATCCTTTTGGGGATACGCTCTAGAAACGTCTGCGTTTACACTTAATAGGGTTCCGTCAAAATCAGTTGCAAAGACACCACATGAGATGTGGACTGGAAATGTTCCGAATGTGTCTTTCCTGAAGATTTGGGGTTGTGAAGCTTATGTTAAGAGATTAATTACAGATAAGCTCGAGCCCAAATCTGATAAATGCTACTTCATTGGTTATCCTAAGAAACCAAGGCATACTACTTTTACAACCAATCCGAGAACAAAGTGTTTGTTGCTCGGAACTGCGTCTTTCTTGAGAGAGAATTTCTTTCCAAGAAAAACAGTGGGAGTAAAGTACAACTCGAAGAAGTTCGAGAACCGCAGGAAAATGCTCAACCCATAGAGGAAGAGCAACAGTTGGATCTACAAAGAGTTGTAGAGACGGCGCCTGTGGAGCCTGAAATTCGCCGATCCGAAAGGATCCGTCACGAACCCGAGAGATATGGATTTCTCGTAACCAATTGTCATGATTTGTTGATCATTGACAGTGACGAGCCAGCGAATTTTGAAGAAGCGATGATGAGCCCTGACTCCGAAAAGTGGCTGAAAGCCGCTGAATCCGAAATGGGATCCATGTCACAGAACCAAGTATGGACTTTGGTTGATTTACCCGATGGTGCAAGACCCATTGAATGTAAATGGATTTTCAAGAAGAAAATTGATGTGGATGGAAATATTCAGATATATAAAGCAAGGCTAGTGGCAAAAGGTTTCAAACAAATTCATGGTATTGACTATGAAGAAACCTATTCACCTGTCGCCATGCTTAAATCCATTCGGATTCTCCTAGCAACAGCTGCTCATTATGATTATGAGATCTGGCAGATGGACGTGAAAACAGCTTTCCTTAATGGAATTCTGGAAGAGGATGTGTACATGACACAACCCGAAGGTTTCATCGATCCAAATGCAGCTAGGAAAGTATGCAAACTTCATCGATCCATTTATGGATTGAAGCAAGCATCTCGGAGTTGGAATCTTCGTTTTGATGAAGCAGTCAAAAAGTTTGATTTCATCAGAAGCGAAGAAGAACCATGTGTTTACAAGAAGACTAGTGGGAGCGCAGTTGCATTTCTCGTGTTGTATGTAGATGACATACTTCTTCTCGGAAATGACGTTCCGTTGTTACAGTCTGTTAAGACTTGGCTCGGAAGTTGTTTTTCAATGAAAGACATGGGAGAAACCGCGTATATTCTTGGAATAAGAATCTATAGAGATAGATTAAACAAGTTGATTGGACTGTGTCAAGACACTTATATCGATAAAGTCTTACACAGGTTCAGAATGCAAGATTCCAAGAAGGGCTTCATACCAATGTCTTATGGCATAAGTCTCAGCAAGAAGCAGTGTCCTGAGACACCTGCTGGGCGAGATCGCATGAGTCGGATTCCCTATGCCTCGGCGTTGGGATCCATCATGTATGCCATGCTCTGTACTCGTCCAGATGTTGCTTGTGCTTTAAGCATGACGAGTAGATACCAATCGGATCCAGGTGAAAGTCACTGGCAGCAGTCAAGAATATTCTGAAGTATTTGAGAAATACTAAGGATAAATTCTTGGTGTATGGAGGAAGTGATGAGCTGGTAGTAAGTGGTTACACAGACGCAAGTTTTCAGACAGACAAAGATGATTTCCGATCACAATCTGGTTACATCTTCTGCCTGAATGGCGGTGCAGTCAGCTGGAAGAGTTCCAAGCAGGACATTGTAGCAGATTCCACAACTGAAGCTGAGTACCTCGCTGCTTCTGAAGCGGCAAAGGAGGTTGTTTGGATCAAGAAGTTCATCACTGAACTTGGTGTGATTCCTAGCATTTCTGAGCCAGTGGCTTTGTATTGTGACAACAATGGAGCCATTGCGCAAGCAAAGGAACCTAGATCACACCATAAATCCAAACACATAGAAAGGCGATATCACCTTATCCGTGATATTGTGAATAGAGGAGATGTGAAGATCAGCAGAGTCCCGACTGATGAGAACGTAGCTGATCCGCTGACCAAGCCCCTCCCAAGGCCTAAGCATGAGTTTCACACTGCTGCTGTAGGCATTAGATTTCTTAAGATATGATCTTGGTTTCAGTGGGAGTTATATTTGGTTTTTAGTTATGACTTGATGTTCGAAAAAAAAACATAATTTAGTTATGTTATATTAATGAAATTGTTTCAGCATTATTTAATTGTGAATAATTAAATATATATTGTCCCAAAGTAATTTATGACATTTTATAGGTCATCAAGTATGTGACTTGATCATGAAACTCTATAAGCAATAAATGATATAAATTATAAATGGTCCCTGGTCGAGGTTGTTAAAATGGGATACTAACAACCACGTGAGACTAGCATGTGAGGTGACTGATGACTATGTTTCATGGAGTCATTTAATAAGTGTATTAAAGTCAATCACATAGATATGTGTTAGAGAACACATGATCGGACTTGACCCGTTAATGAGAACTCTACAAGATGTTATATGAGTGTCATAAGAGTTTCTCATTACGACTAAAGAGAGTAGTCCTTAGACCTGAGTTCATCATGTCCTCTCTTATATGGATTGGTTCGTCTTGACTTTGTCAAACGTCAGCCGTAACTGGTGATCATAAAGACACTGATTAGGCGTATCATGAAATATAAAAGAGACATGGATGGAACAAGATGGGATTTGTACCTCCTATATTACAGGAGTTAAATATCTCTGGGCCTATCGAAGATTTGATACTGGAAATGCGTGGCCGCGCTCAAACGAGGTGATTGTCAGTCGTTTGTTTTATCAGTACAAATCGGGATTCGATAAACGTGATCTGGCTTAATAAGGATGACACAATTCTTGCCTTATGCTAGATTGAGATATAGCTACAAAGGGATTAAAGGAATAGATGATTCCAGTACAAGTGGGAGATTGTTGGGAATGTCCTGAAATCTATTGTACTTGCTCTAAGTGAAAGTCGTATAGTCGAGATAAGACAATCACATAACACTGGGTAGTCATAACGCTTTGCTAGAAGCCACTTATGATCAATGAGTTGAGAACTCATTGCTAGTGTTATATCATCCTACAGGGTCACACACCTAAGCAAACTGGGCGTTAAAGACGAGGTTGATCATTAATGTAATGATCCAGTGAATGCATATTTGATATGCATTCAATATCAATATTCTGGGGCAGTGTCGATCGTTGCAGTAGTGCATCGATCGATGCAACTCGCGGATTAATCAGATTAATTCGGTTTAATCGTTGGTTAATTCCGTTACGGTTTAAGTCGACATATATAAGATATATGGTCGACCTAAACTGATTTCTAACCTAATTTACAGCCACCAGAACATAGAAAGAAACCTCTCTGGAGATTAGATCTCTGTAAGGCACTAGCATCCCTGCGGTCCAGTTTGTGTGCGTGTGGATACCAGTAGAGGCGCAGCATTTGAGGCGCTTCGTGATCTCGATTATCTGCTAATACTTCCGCTGCAAATCAACAGGTAAATCTGAGATCCCATAGATTCAATTATATGAACCTTAGATCCTAGGCTCGGAATTCAGACTAGGGTTGCTAATCCTGATTAGAACTGCTAGAAATTCCTTCAGATCACATGAATGATGAATCCAAAAGTATGTTTACCATGGGTAAACGTTTAACATATGATTATTCGTGGACAAGATGCTCAACAAGATGGTTTAACATGAATGATGATGGATAAGATGTTTAACAAGATGGTTTAACATATGATTATTCGTGGACACAAAAGTATGTTGGACGATCACATCTCATGCTTAACGAGATGGTTTAACATATGATGGACAAGATGCTTAACAAGATGCTTACCATGGGTAAACGCTTATGATCCGTGGACACAAAGTACATATCTAATGGACAAAAGTTGGTTAAGAGTTCACATGCTTGTGAATTTGTGGACATAGAGTAGGTGTAGACCACTATTCATTCAAAAACAACATTTTCATTGTCTACTTCCTACCCATGGTAAGCACCTTGCATGTGATATGATCATTGTAGTATCCACATGGATGGATATTCATTCGCAATTTTCGTAGTATCCACATGAATAGAGCCTCAACTATCCATTCGCAATTTCCGTATTAAGTCCATTTTTTTGAATTCCGGTAGATTGATCGGTTCTAACTTCATTCCGGCGATCTATATGACCGGAAACCTCACCCATTGCATGATATCCACCGTTCAAAAAATGTGGGGTGAAATAAATGTAAAAGTAAGAAAGAGAAGGAAAAGAAAAAAAAAGAAAAAAATAATTAAAAATGGATAGATTTTCGGTGGGTGAGAGGATTAAAAAAGAGTAAGAAAGAGAGTGTGAGGGATAAAATGGTCTTTTTGATGATGGACCCTACAAAAAGATACATTAATGCAAACTCTTTTGGAAAGATACCAAATTGCAATAAAAAGATATAAAAGATATAGTAGCTGCAATTCACCCTAGATTATTGATCGTGATCACGGTAATGCATGGGTTAAATAAATTAGCAATCTGTTGATTTTGGACAAACCAAAAAGCTATGAAAAAATCGTGAAGTTATTCATTTAAGTTGAATATTCTTCAGCTAAAACAAAAACTATGTGTTTTATTAAATTCTTTGTAAATCTATTGTAAACATCATCAATTTGAAAGATAAGTGTAAGTACAGAGTAAAAGGACAATAGTTCTCTAACCTCTCTATTCCTTTCTCTCTCTAGGTCTTCTTTCTTCAGTTTCTTCAATGTCTCTCCGGTGTTCGTTTTCGCGGGAGAGGGACCCCCTCAGTCTTTCGTTGTTTCTTGCCTCAGATAGGGCTCTAATCCGCAGTCTTTCCCTCCTTTTTGTCTGTTTTGGTGGTGTGGCTAGGTTTCTAGATCTAGCGGGGGTCGGAGGTGGAGTGTCTCCAGTGGCGGAACGTCAGCTTCTTTGATTTGTGGTGACCAGATCCGGGTGTTTGGCGTCTCCATGTTGATATCTCTGGTGGGTTTTCTCTTAAGCTCATTGGGCTGTTAGTGGTGGTCCGTTTCTCTCTGGGCTGTTAGTGGTGGTACGTTTCTCTCCGGTCTTGGTGTCTTGTGTGGTAGGTTTGGGTCTCTGGTCGGAGTTAGTTCGCGAGAGTAGTTGGATGTTTTTTTTGGGTTTATCGCTCTTCCTCTCTGCTTGCTAGATGCGGTGGCAGTGAGGTTGGGTGGTTTTTGCAGCAGTGGTGGTGGATCAACGATAGTTCAGGAATCTTTGCTTTCTCCTAGGCATCACGTCCGGTGGTGGCTCAACAATTGCGGCGGGAAGTAGGATCCTCTCCTCTCCTTTGCTTAGGAATCATTTCTTGTGCTCCGTTTCCCAACTTTCTTTTATGTTCTCTTTTTCCGGCTAATCTCGCTCTCGGCCTCTCGGGTGGTTGCGGTGTCTTCCCTCTTTTAGGAAGCAGTGTTTCCCAGAGGTCCAGTCTTCGGCTCTTCCATATGTATCCTCTCGGAGGCAGCAATCATACTCTCTCTCTAGCGGTGTTGGGCTTCTTTTGAGAAATTTAAGCTTTACGGTTGTGTAATTACCGAGCCCATTAAGGAATATTGGACATGAGTCTCTACCCTATTAACTGGATTGCGTATTGAAGAGGACGTGCTCGACATTGAAGTCAACCAAAAATCTCATCCAGCCAAACCGTTCATTTCGATATCAGCTCAACCGTCCGAATATCACAAAGTTTGTTCCAACATGCACACTACGAGATATGCGGGATGGAGAGCTCGACGAAAGGGCTATAAAAGAACTTGAATGACTTTAGAAAAAGGGACCTTCTCCTACACACATTTTTATACATAGATAGCTCCACGAGCTCACTGTAAACTCTCATTTGAGGTCCTTTTGCAATCTTCTTTCATTTAATACAAGATAATTACGAAATCAATATTCGTTTTAGATAGTTCTTTGAAGTATCATTTGATCTTTGAGGTGCTAGACCTTCAAAAATTTCCCCATTCAAAATCATAAATCTATAGTGTGAATTTCTGGATCTATATTTTGGCGTCGTATGTGGGAAAGATCATAGTATCATCTATAAAAAGGTCCGATCAAGATCTCAAAAAACGAAATGGTTACTGAACAAACAAAACTCGTGAGATCCTGCTCAAAATAGTTAGTCTCCACAGATTATGAGCAATTGACCCCATGGGTTGATACTCCAACGGAATCAGATTCAATAGGCTCTAGAAATGCAACCTAGCCCTCAAACGATGTTGCAGATCTTAGTTTACCCCGATATAATACTACGGCTGGAGAAAGTCTCCGTAATGGGAGCACCTCTGCCGAAGATCGAATAAACCCTCGGGTCTGGATAAGACCTGATGAAAACTCGACCGGTCAGGGACGAACCTTGACCCGAAAAGACCTCAGACTATCTCTCCACGAGTGACCGGGCCTACGAGGTCTAACCTTAACGATCTGGCTGAGATTCATAACATGCTCTCCATATTGGTTGACAAGGCGCGATGCCACAAATCGTCAACCTGAACTCTAACAGCTCGACTAGATCAATAAGAACGAGATCTCTCAAGAAGAATCGCTGAAATCATCCAATCGCATATCCCTAGTGAGACGAGGCTTCTTCCCAATGGAGGGAGTCCACCTCCGCAAACAGTTCTGAATTTATCTGAGGTTTACGCTAGCCCCTAGGCCTTGAGACAGTTCACTACCTCAGTACGAACTGGAGGGTAACTGCCGCTCCCTACTTTTGTGAGCTCGCCCTTGTAAATGCAAACCTAACGAGATCTAATATTACTGGAACGACGGATCATCCAGTCACACGTATGACTTCTCCACCTCTTTTGCTACCGGGATACGAACCATCCAGGTCTCGGTGGCCCATGGTGTGCAACATTGTTTCCACGTCGAGGCAACCTCGCGATCTCTCCTCCATGATCAGCTATGGAACCCCCATTCGACTTTAGACCTCCCCAGTTTGGAAAAGGTCAGAAAATGGGCAGACCTCCTACCCCATTGATCTACACGGTACGATTGACCGCAAATCTTTCTAAAGATACGTCGATCACACCAATGTTTAGCTCTAGAAGATGAACAATCAAGTTCATTCAGCTATAAGTTCAGCTCCGGATATTGATATGATAATCGAGGAAACTCTACGAACGCCCTTCATGGACAGAATTGCTAACGCCCTTCATAAGTTCTTCTCTTATACATGTTCCTAGGGTTTTAGAAGACTAATGGGCTTGGACTGGGTTTTTCTTCTTCTTTTCCATAATTTTTAAAAGGGCTGGGCCAGGGCCATTACAAATTCTCCCCCCCCCCTTGAAAAGAATTCGTCTCGAATTCTGTGGCGGAAGTTCTCCACTGCAACTCTTTACCAGCCACACTCCGCAAACTTCGTTGAACCAAAACTGACTTGATTGCTTGACCGCTTGAAAGGATCTTGTCTTTGAATCCTGAAGACTGCTTCTCCCCCCCCCCTTATTTCAAACCACGCTCTGGAGTGTCCTTCTCCTTGGTACCAATCCAATAGCATCTTCCAGAATGCAACACAAAACGCCACATGCTACCGCCCATGTCCATTTGGGTCGGTCTCCAACGTTTATAAACAAGGAGAAGGAGATGCTCCGCTTCCAAGCCGATTCTCCTCAACGGTTTCCATTACCGTGCCACAGTGCCTCATCCACTTCCCAATGGATTCTCTCCAACGATTTCCATTACCATGCAATATGGTGTTGACTGACGTCCAAAATGTTCCACTGGTTTTCTTGCTTATCCTTGGTGAACGATGCGGCTAACCATGTCCATTATGGCTACCTGAAATGTGGGGAACGACCCACTTAAGTCCTGATATGCTCCCATGCCACGCTTCCGCTTCGCACTCTGATCCCCCGTCCGATTTTCGATCAAGCTTCCAGGTCAAGGTCTCCTACCTTGTGATCCGGATGTGGTGGTTTCCAAACACCATCCTTTGAGTTTTCTTCCCCATTTACACTTGCCCTCCTTTTCTCATCCTTACAGCTTCTTGCCAATCCTTCATAGTGTTTTCCTAACACTCTTCCGTTGGATTTCCATTTCCAATATCCAGCTTTGTCCATTTGATCTTGCAATTACAAAAGTCCGGCTTGCCAAGAAATTCCAAATGCCACAACGCCACTTCCCAAAACGCTTCTGCGATCTTCTTTCCATCTTGAGGAACTCCATTAGCTACTCCAATAATCCACAAATAACTCCAAGGCAGACCGTTTCCTTTCCGGTCCCACCGTTGTACCTTTAGCCTGTCGTGCCATGAAGATCTTCTCCAGCTTCGAGATTGATCAATCTTCAACGAGCCGTCCATAACTCATCGAAGTTGATGTCACAAACCGATTCCAAGATTCCATACTTAGAATAGGTTTGGAGAGTCTCTTGCTGCTCCTTGTGATCCAAGCAACTCAAACATCTCTTGACGCTTAATCCAGTCGGAACACCGCCACTTCCAAATGGCCTCCTTGCAATCCGGTCTTTCCATCGACCTCTTGCAGCTCCTGTAACACTCCTTGCAACTTCCCAAACGCCTCTTGCAACTCTTCTAGCACTTCCTGTAACTCTTGCAACTCTCTGCTACACTCCCGATGTAGTCTCTCCGGTGAACGTCTCCACATCTTGATCGCCCTCACACGCTTGGTTGAACAATGCTCCGAACAGAGGATGACCCCCAATACACACCTCATTAGTATTGACTTCCCTATAGGCGCACACCCCAACATACACCTCAACAGCACACATTATGACATACATCTCGGCGCACATCTTAAGGGCAGTAGCACCACTAAGGTTTGAAGGCACTGACCCATCCTACAAGGAAACAAATTCTGTCTAGACTAGGACCGGCGTGGAGAACAATCTATGATATAGTTTGTGCTTGAAAAAGAGTTTCACAAAGTAACCATTTTATAAAATTTTCGCAAACACTTTTGAAAAAGATTTGAAAACACGGTTTTGGGAAAACAACGAAAGCTGATCTCCCAGGACGGGACTGGGAGATCTTAACCTAGGCTCTGATACCAAATTGTAATACCCGTCTCCCGGCGAACCGGAGACGCGGCATTATGGCGCCCGTTGAAACGGATTCGGTTCAACCGGGACGCCAACTCAACTTGTCCCAGGACCCGGCGCTTCTTTCGTATTCAAATCCACCAATGATATCACGTGATCGCTCAATCCCGCATCCATACCTGCAAGGAAAACGGGGAAAAGGAAAGGGAAAGAGGACTGAGTAATTGTTTCAAAACACAATTACCCAGCGAGGGCGGATTTAAGGAACCCGCGATCCCGGCATACGCCACACAACTACGAAACACAAGTTCTAAGCTAATATCACCTTATACGCAATGCCCGAAGGCACATTACAATCAACCTACGAATAACTACCTGTCTATGGTTGCAGACTAGGGCTGCCTTCCCCTAAATGCACCCACGGACCGGCCATTACGCCCTTTCCACAGCAAACAAACGGCTCGCGAATGATAACTAGGATTTTGTAATCCTTTGAGGTACCAATTCCTCAAGCTTATCGAAGTAGCTTTGAGGTATCGAACCTATTCTGGGACGGATAAAACCAATAAGTATACACTAAACCTCCAGAGTCAAATCTAACAATTTGGTTTTCAATTTCTAACGATCCTAACGAATGCAAATCAAATAGAAGTAAACAAAAGCAAATAAACAAACGATTCAATCAATAGAAAGAATAAGGCCCAAGGGTAAGGGTCAACGGATAGGTTACTCGGGATGATCAAGGAATCCTAATTCAAACTTTTAAAAGCTAATCTCCTAGCAAGGAACACACTATGTAAATCGGCTTAATCTATTAACACCAATTCTTCATTTAATCTTAACTCAAGAACAAATCATCATTTGTGAATCAAAATCAAACGAGCATTCAAACAGGTTCCAATTAGCAACCAATCACTCTAGACATACATTTTCATGTGCTAGAATATGAAAGTCCTAACAAAGCTAAATACAGGAATTTCATCGAACATGTTGTGAACAAGAAATTCTAAACATCCTAATCAATGTGATCAAGATTAACTAGGCATTAAGAGCACTTTGCTAGATGAGATTTTGACAATTAACTACTAGAATTCCATTGATCACCCCTAATCAACCTAATCCTACCCAACCCACAAGCCTATGGAAAACTACTCACAAATCATAACTAGATCAACAAAACTCATATAAATAGAGTTGATCATGGTAGATTAGTGAGAGATTGAAAGATTTGTTGATGGAATAGTAATAGAAATCTAGATTGATCAAAGGATTTTTATGTGTTCTTACAAAAGAGTTTAGAACATCAAAAACTGCATAAGAAACAAAATAAAATAGGTTTTTGGCTTAAATAGTCTAAAAGGTGCGAGCCGGGTCAACCCGGAACAAACCGGGTGTTGACCCGGATCCAAGTGCAAATCTGGGGTCGATATCGGTCAGGTGGACCGATATGCAGACCGATATCGACTCTCGGATTATTTCTGGGTTCGAGCGTATCGGTCCACCTGACCGATATGTGAACCGATATGAACCCTCGAAAATTAATCCGAGAGTCCATATCGGTCGGGTGGACCGATATGGTGGCCGATACTGAGCTCCAAAACTTTGACGAGGGGCTGTATCGGCCCGCCTGGCCGATACTCAGACCGATATGGTCCTTCTTTGGCTCTTCCTTGGTCTTCTGAGCTCAAGACTCCACTTCCAAGCTCACCAATGCTCCTAGATGCCTCCATTCACCTGCAAAACACAAGAAACACTCCAAATGCAAGCCTAGAATGCCTAATCCTTGTCCTAAACAACTCTAGACTCTAGATGTGACAATGACTCGGCAAAATGGTAAGAATGATGGAGAAAAGAAATCAAAACAAGAACTATATACAAGCCTAAATGCATGAAAATGTATGAATATCAATTCCCCCAAACTTGAATCTTGCTTGTCCACAAGCAAGCATAAGTCAATCAATCCATTTGGGAGAAAAGTTTGAAAGCGGGAGCTCATATCCAAAAGTTCAATCAAGATCAACAAGTTTCATTTAAAGCTCATGCAACTAAGATGTATCCAAGTCAAGCTTACTCCAAGGATTTAGCCATACTCATCAAGGCCAATTCTCCAACCCATTTCTCAACTTACACAAGAATTCATATCAACTAGCTCTTTGACATTGATTAAGCATTTCAAGTGGATCCTACTCACAACCAAGTGTTCAAACTCATTTGGCAAGGGTTAAGGTTTTGAGATAAAGATGATCTCAATCAAGAAAAAAGGGGTTTCTCCACATTCATTTAGGTTCTCTCATGAAGGAATGAATGAGCTTATAGTAAAAGGCTAAGAGTATAGAAGCAATTGGTGCGTACTAGCATCGATTTCCGTCTACCCATCGCCCCAATGACCTCCACTCTTACTCTAGCCCACCTAGTTTGAGTCTAACCTTTATCAAGGCTTTTCTTGCCTATCCATCTTTCTCAATCAAAACACTTCCCATGAAGCTTCCCAAGGATCATTTAAAACCTTTCAAAACAATGGCAATCCTTTTCTTTCAACTTAGCTCAAATCCTTCTTTCTTTAGTAATGACCTCTTTTTCATGAACCCTCTTTTTTTTTCTTTCTTTAAATTGAGCACTTTGGCTTCTTTTCTTTTCAAATCATGAGGTACTCTCTTTTTTTTTTCTTTGAAAACACATAAGAGCTCTTTCTTTTTAAACACTTTGCCATCAAATACAAGATCCCATTTAACCTCCCTTTTATTCTTTCCCTCTCAAAATCCCTTCCCCCAAACTTCAATCTTAGCCTAATACAAGCAAAAGGTGGCCAAGCTTGCATCTATACGGAAATTTTCAACTAGTCGCCTCAAACTCAACACCATTTACTTAGCTCATTCCAAGAGGCCTACCTCTCAACTAGAGTGTTTTTGGGTTTGAAGGAAAGGTGGTGAAGGGTGCGGAATCTATTCAAGCAAACAAGAGTGGTTAAAGGGAGAAGAATGCTTGAATATTTTGGGGTATCCATGAGTTTAAAAACACTAAGAAGGAGTAGGATAATTGCAAGTCAAGTTAAGGTTCACACTTTGAATAGAGCTAGCTTCAATTCACATTTTGCTTCAGTTTTAAAACAAGGCTAAATGTTAGCGTTCCAAGCAAGGTTCGTTCTAGCTTTCATGCTTAACTCGGGATACAATCCTAGTGCACTCAATTAGCTAAACAAGCTAGCATTCGAAACCATTTTCACCCAATTAAACTTTACAAGGAAATTCAATCATTGCTCCCAAATGCATGAATCCTACAACACTAGCTAGACTCGATCCTACATGCTTCTTTTTGTGAAATTTTTTTTTGAAATTTTTTTAAATTTTTTTGGTTTTTCTATGCCTTAGATGAATGCATGAGACTCAAGATTAGTAAGTGGTCTCTCCCCCAAACTTAAATCACACGGTCCCTTGTGTGATCTAGGCAAGGAGGATAAACCGAAAACACACAAACAAAAAGCAAACAAAGAAGAGAAGAAAAAATATGTACAATGGTGGAGTGTAACCTGGCTAGTAGTGGAGGAAAGGAGGTGATGAATCCCCCATGGAGTAGGTCGGGTTGGAGGAGGAGCAGGAAGGTGTCTTCATGGCTCTCCTCTTCTTCCTCCGGTCCTCGCGGGTAGAGTGGCGGTGAGGATCCTCATAATAGGAGTCATGGGCCATGCGTGCAGATCCTGATGTCTCGTGTCCAGCAACCGAGTATCTGCCCTGCTCCAATTCAGCCTGCTCAACCAGAACATCAGCCTCAGCTATCACCTCCTCGGTAGCTGCCTGAATCTCCTCATCTGCACCAGCCTGAGCCTCTCGGGATGTGGAAGCCTGTCCTGCAGCGCCACTCTTGTCCTTCTTTCCGACAATCATCTTAAGCACTTTGGTCACCTTCTTCAAACAGGAGGCCATCTTCTTAATGTTCCTACCGTGCCATTTGCTCTGCTTCTGGAGGCTCCGGTTCTGGTCCCTCAATGCCCTGATCGTCCTGTTCTCGATAGGATCATCTAGAGGCTCAATAATGTACCTGTGCAGCCCATACACCCCAGCAGGTGCGTCGGAAGTATCATGCTCTGCTGCAGCTGCTCTCTGTGACCCGTGAGGTCCAAACACATGCTCCACTCCCGGTAAGAATCTGATATTAGCTCTGTTGGCAAAGCTTGTAATGTCGGGGTTTGGGAGGAGGTACCCTTCTTCATGGGTAGTGCATGAGCACATCCGGTAGAGATGGCGCTCTGGAGGCGGCTTCGAGGCGAGGTAGTGAGTTCTGAGAAGCTGCTGTAAATCCAACCATGCTACTGGTGTAGGCTCCCCAAACGTCTTCTCATTCAGACTTCCTTCCAGCTTCACTTTCTTCTTCACGAGCAATGGTGTGATCAAACCACCCATACTGAATTTCGGAGCCGAGTCCCTGACTGACATTGCCCAATCCCGGTGGATAGCAAACTGTTCTACCAAGATGGTAGTGTAGCTCGGAAGGCGCTCAACTGGTGGTATGGGCCGACCGTTGGGATAAGTGAGCAGGAGTGGTTGCAGCCCAATGTACAACATCTTCATTTCCTGTTCGTGGACTTGGTTGGCCTCCTTCCTAGCAAAGAAAGTGTGTGCCAATGCCTTGTGCACATATCTAATAGCTGGATGTCTGATTCTTGCAGCCTTCATACCCCCTAGCTTAAATGGCCCATCGGCGATCATCTGCCACATTGCCTCGAGGTCATCCCTCTCAATGAGGATGTTGGAACCCAGCTGAGCACCATGCTCCTGAAAACCGTAGACTGAAGCTATGTCTTCAAACGTCATGCTGAGCTTCTTCCTACCCATCTGGAAATCAATCTTTCCTCTACTCACTTCTCCTCTCAAAGCTGCCTTTTTCATGTTGACTGACCCTTGCATAGATGAGAAAAATTGGCATGCTGAGCTCTGGTAGGAGTCACTGGCTAGGCTGAAAAACTCCTTGAGGCCCATGTTCTCTACAATCTCGTTGTAGTCATCCAGCAGCCCGAGCGCAGTGAGTGTCGGAGTGTGAGGATATCGGGTCGGCCAAAACTGTATCTCCTCCAACTTGTCATATATCTCAGAGGCAGAGTACTTATGTGGCCCCTGAGCCGTCTTTCTTGGTGCTTCCGGTACCTCTTCCTCAACTGCTACCTCTTTCCCTCTTGATGAAGTTCCCACATCTTCAACCGGCTTTTGTGCTTTTGGTTTTGGGTTGGCACGCTTTCTCGTCATTGTCCTACAAAAGACAACTCATAAAGTGAATCAGCACAGATCGCAATCCAACCACACAATGAATAATAGCTTGAGACATCCATGATCAACAATTGTGGGAGCTTAACAATTGCATACTTTTTCAGTTTCAATGGAGCAAGCAAGCATGAACACCTTAACCAAATTCAATTCTAGCTCAGCATAGGCACAATGTACAAGCAAATCAATCACTTTCTTGAGCAATTCACAATCTTGTCAAACTAAAGCTCTCAACATGCATTTTTGGAATTTTTGTGAAACCAAACTCATCCGAATCAAGTAGTATCACAAAGTTAAGCTTTTAACAGTCCAATGCATCATCACAAACCATCCAATTAGAAAACCCCCAATATTTCCGGAATTCAAAACTCTCAAGAACCCTGAACCACTAAAGATCGAATTCATTCATTCCTAGGGCGAAATTGGCTATGGGTATTCATTCAAACGCATATTGGGAAGGAATTCAAGCAGTATCAACCATCAACAACCAAACAAATTCAAGTTCAAAATTTCCGGGTTTTTCAATCCGAAAATTTTGAGGAAGTTAAGAGCTTTACCTTGGTTTGTAATGAAGGATGGTGATTGAGAGTGAATGCAAGTGATAGAGCTTTGAAAACCTTGAACTTAGCAATCGAAAACTCGAATTTTGGTTGAGATTTGAGAGAGAAAAGTGAGTTGGAAGAACTCTCAAAATCCTTGTTGAAATCGCAGAAGAGACAAAGAGAGAAGGAGAATCGCGTGTGAGGAGAAGAAAAGAGGGGAAAGAAAATCGATTTTGGGTTAAAATCCGGTCAGAACCGGTTTGAAATCGGTTTAGGGTCTGATTGGCTTACCTGGGCGAAGGGCGTATCGGTCTGGCCAACCGATACGCCGACCGATATCGAGTCTCGGATTTAATTCTTGCACCCCGTATCGGTCTGGCCAACCGATACGGTGACCGATATCGGTCTTTCTGGGAATTCCGTATCGGTCTAGCCAACCGATACGGAGACCGATATGGAGCCTCGGATTATTTTTACCAGAACCGTATCGGCCTGGCCAACCGATACGGAACCCGATATTGGCTCCTGCACCATTTTTCTTCATTTCCGCGGTCTTTTCTCAACTCCAACTGATCTACAACCTCGTCCTTAAGCCAAAACCTGACAAAACTCAAAGCAAAACATCAAAAATAACAAGCAAAAGACGTATGTACAAGGATAAACATGGGAATGTCTCCCAAGTGCGCTTTTATTTAAAGTCGTTAAGCTCGACTTTGCAAACCGTGATCTCAGGCTGAGGGAGGGCTAGAGAGTGGAATGGAAGTTCCCTCATCTATTACTTCTGAGACGGAGTAATGCTTGAGTCTTTGGCCATTGACCGTGAACTCTTCATCAGATTTTCCAAAAAGTACCACTGCTCCATATGGTCTCACCTCCTTCACTCTAAACGGTCCCGACCATCTAGACTTGAGCTTCCCGGGAAACAGCTTCAACCGGGAGTTAAAAAGCAACACAAGATCTCCTACTTTGAACTCCTTCTTCTGGATCAGCTTATCATGAAAAAGCTTGGTCCTCTCCTTATAGATCTTTGAGCTTTCAAAAGCCTCAAGCCGTATCTCGTCAAGTTCGTTCAGCTGAATCAATCTCCTCTCGGTCGCGGTCTTGATGTCAAAGTTCAGCAACTTGACAGCCCACATGGCCTTGTATTCCACCTCCACCGGTAAGTGACATGACTTACCATACAGCATGGTGAATGGTGTAGTGCCTAATGGAGTCTTGAAAGCAGTCCTATATGCCCACAGTGCGTCTTCAAGTCTCTTAGCCCAATCTTTCCTTGAAGCTCCAACAGTCTTCTCTAGGATAACCTTGATCTGCCTATTGGACACTTCAACTTGGCCACTTGTCTGAGGATGATATGGTGTTGCAACCTTATGCTTCACTCCATACTTCTTCAAAAGGCTCTCGAATAGCCTGTTGATGAAATGTGAGCCTCCATCACTGATCACAATCCTCGGGATTCCAAATCTTGGGAAGATGATGCTCTTGAACAGCTTTATCACAACCTTGGCGTCATTAGTTGGACTTGCCACTGCTTCTACCCACTTGGAAACATAATCCACAGCTACTAAGATGTAGCTATTCCCGTAAGAAGATGGAAAGGGTCCCATGAAATCAATGCCCCACACATCAAACACTTCAACTTCAAGGATGGGGTTTTGAGGCATCTCATTCCTTCTACTGATATTCCCCTTTCTCTGACAAGGATCACACTTAGTAATGAACTCTTGGGCATCCTTGAACATTGTAGGCCACCAAAACCCAGCTTGTAGAGCCTTCTGAACCGTTTTGAAAGTGGCAAAGTGACCACCATAATCTGACCCATGACAATGTAGTAGAATGCCTCCCACTTCTTCATCAGCTATGCACCTTCTATAGAGCTGATCCTTGCACAAAGTGTAGAGGTAAGGCTCATCCCAATAGTACCTGTTGACATCTCTAAAGAACTTCTTCCTTTGGTAGCTGTCGAGGCTCGGTGGTTCTTTCCCAACAGCTAGGAAATTGACTATATCAGCATACCACGGTTCCTTGTCTTCAATAGAGTTCACTTCCTCGATCTTCATTCTTGTATCATGAGCATCCTTAACAGCTTTGCAAGCCATTAGCTGCTCCTCAGGGAGAGAGTCGTCTAGAGGAACAGCATCCTCAATTCTCAGTCTTGACAAGTGATCTGCTACCCCATTCTCAATGCCCTTCTTGTCCTTGATTTCCAAATCAAACTCTTGTAGCAACAGTATCCACCTCAGTAGCCTTGGCTTGGCATCCTTCTTGGCAAGTAGATACCTCAACGCAGCATGATCCGTGTACACCACAACTTTAGATCCAACCAAGTACGACCTGAACTTCTCGAAGGCAAACACCACAGCAAGAAGCTCTTTCTCAGTTGTTGCATACCTCACTTGAGCATCGTCCAATGTCCTACTAGCATAGTATATGACATGAAGTTTCTTTTCTTTCCTCTGCCCAAGGACTGCTCCCACTGCGTAGTCGCTTGCATCACACATGATCTCAAAAGGCAACTCCTAGTCGGGAGCTTGGACTATCGGGGCGCTGATCAAGGCCTCTTTGATCATGTGGAACGCTGCCAAACACTCATCATCAAACACAAAATCTGTCTCCTTACACAGCAGACGTGTAAGTGGCCTAGCGATCTTTGAGAAGTCCTTAATAAACCGCCGGTAGAAACCTGCATGACCCAAAAAGCTCCGGATCCCCTTCACCGAGTTTGGTGGCTGAAGACTTGTCATCACCTCTATCTTAGCCTTATCCACTTCGATACCATTCTCTGAGATCTTGTGACCCAATACAATCCCTTCTGTCACCATGAAGTGGCACTTCTCCCAATTCAGCACGAGGTTCGTCTCTTCACATCTCCTTAAGACCCTGCACAAGTTCAGCAAACAGGAGGAGAAAGAAGAACCATACACAGAAAAATCATCCATGAAAACTTCCACAATATCCTCAATAAGATCTGAGAAAATAGACATCATGCACCGCTGAAAGGTAGCCGGTGCATTGCACAAGCCAAATGGCATCCTTCGATAGGCAAAGGTACCATAAGGACAAGTGAATGTCGTTTTCTCCTGATCATTAGGATGTATCGGAATCTGAAAGAACCCACTGTATCCATCAAGAAAACAATAGAAAGGATGATTAGCAAGGCGTTCTAGCATTTGATCAATGAACGGTAATGGAAAATGATCCTTCCTACACGCGGCATTTAGCTTTCTATAGTCAATACACATCCTATGCCCAGTGATAGTTCTAGTAGGAATCAATTCATTGCTGTTATTTTTAACCACAGTAATCCCCCCTTTCTTTGGAACACAATGCACGGGTGAAACCCAGGTGCTGTCCGAGATAGGGTAGATTATCCCTGCATCAAGCAACTTTAGAATCTCTTTCTTGACTACTTCTTTAAGGTTAGGATTCAATCTCCTTTGGTGCTCAATAGAAGACATGGATTCATTTTCAAGGTGGATCCTATGAGTACACAAGCTAGGCGACAATCCTTTTATGTCATCAAGTGAATATCCAATTGCCTTTCTAAACTTTTTCAATTCAGTGGTCAAAGCAATCAATTCATCATCATTCAGCAACTCATTCACAATGACAGGATAGGTAGAGTTGGGGCCAAGAAATGCATACCGAAGCCCCCGCGGAAGGGGCTTTAACTCAACCTTTGGCGCCTTAAGCTCGCTCCAATCGTCAGCTACAAGCTGCTCCTTGCGCAGCTCCACTCCTTTGGCGCCATCGGTACCCATGTCTACAGCAAACACCTCCAGCTCCTCACACACTGAATCTGATCCCAGCTCAATGAACTCAACCTCTTCTAACAAAGGCTTGTGTGAATCAAGCGCTCTCATGTAAGCCCAGCTCTCCTCTTGAAGATATCCATACTCCCCACATTCCTTGGTCAAGGTGACCTCTAGAGGATCCTCCATGTTCAACTCTTCAAGGAGTTCATCAGCTAGCTCATCCATAGTCTCAATGTAAAATATTTGACCTTGAATGGTTGGCTTCTTCATCACCTTGTTGATGTCAAATTTGAGCACTATGTCTTTCCCAAGGTTGAGGTCTATCTTCCCTTTCCTGACATCTATAATCGCACCAGCTGTGGCAAGGAAAGGTCTCCCAAGAATTAGAGGATCCTTTGGTTCTTCATCCATCTCCAGCACAATAAAATCTGTTGGCACTTCAAATCCTCCTACTTTCACCGGAAGATCTTCTAGGAGACCAATTGGGTATCTCACTGATCTATCTGCAAGAACCAAGGAGATCCTACATGCTTTGTAGGTAGAGAAACCCAGCCTCTTGGCCACTGAGAAGGGCATCAAACTTGCGCTCGCTCCAAGATCACACAAACAACCCTCAAACCGATATGGACCAATAGCACATGGAAGAGTAAAACTGCCTGGGTCTTCAAGTTTCTTTGGGACAATATCCCTTTGGATGATTGCACTACACTCATGAGACAACACAACCATCCCTTGCACTTCCTTGGTTCTTTCCTTGATTGCATCCTTGAGAAACTTGCTATACTGAGGAACTAGCAAGAAGGCATCAATCAAAGGCATGGTTAACTCAACATTCTTCATCTGTTTGTCAAAAAGAGCTTTTTACTTCTCTAGGAGCTGCTTCTTGAATCTGCCCGGAAAGGGTAGCTTGGGCTCATAGGGTGGTGGCACAAACACCACATCCTTCTTCTTGAGTATATCATTCACTACTTCTTCAGCTACAGCCTTTCCTTTCCTCTTAGCCATGTCACTATCACACTCTTTGTTTAGAGCAGAATTTTCAGAATTCTCCTCCCCTTCTTGAACTTCAATGTCCTCATTGAGTGAAGATGCCAGCTTAGGCTTGGGTACTTGACTTTGTTGCAACTCTTTACCACTTCTCAGGGTGATAGCGCTGATATACTCCTTTGGGTTTTGCTCAGATTTTCCGGGTAAAGTACCTTGAGTGCGGGACGTAGAGGCATTCTTGTTTTCCATGTTTGTGACTCTTGATGTCAAACTCTGTAGCTCATTCTTGAGGTCACGTACTTCCATAGCCCCTGAGGCTTGTCCTTGAAGGAGTTGCTGCATCATGCTTTTCAGCTCATTGTCAACTCCCGAGTTAGAAGAAGTTTGTTGTTGTTGACCAAAACCGGGTGGGTATTGTTGCTTTGGAGCATAGCCTTGTTGACCTTGAAACTGAGGCTTGTTTACAAAACCTTGTTGGTTGTTATAATTGACATATGGCTTTTGCTGTTGAGGTTGTTGAAAGCCTTGTTGACCTTGTGCCTGAGCTTGTCCTTGGGATGGAGCTTGAGGATAAACTTGGTCTTGAGGATTGGCTACATTGTTGCTGCGGTATGAGAAGTTTGGGTGGTTTCTATAGTTTTGGTTGAAGCCCTTGTTGAAACTACCTTGGCCAGCAATGAAGTTAATCTCCTCTTGAGTTAAATCCTCATCATCATCATAAAATTGAGGTTTAGAATCCTCCTGGTGTCCCACAAAGCTGATGTTCTTTTGGCCAATGGAGATCATCTTGTCCAACTTCTCATTCAAAGCCTTTATCTCTTTCTCATACTTCTCATCTGAAGTTGATGAACCTCTATTAGTCCTCTCATAATCCTCATTGTAGTTTCCATCACTTTGTGCGAGATTTTCGATCAGCTCCATAGCTGCATCTACTCCCTTGCCTAGGAAGTGTCCATTGCTGCATGAATCAAGCATTGCCCTCATTCTAGGAAGCACTCCGCGGTACAGGTTGCTGAGTAGTGTTTCCTTGGTGAAACCATGGTGTGGGCACTGAGTGGTGAGCTTATTGAACCTCTCCCAAGCTTCAGCGAAGCTCTCGTTGTTGCGCTGCACAAACCCGGATAGCTCACTGCGAAAACGGGCAGTCCTAGTAGGTGAGAAGAACTTCTTCAGGAAAGCTTTCTTCAGGTCTCCCCAAGTAGTGATGGATCCTGGAGGGATAGTGCTTTCCCAATCCTTGGCTCTGTCCGCCAAAGAGAAAACGAACAGGCGCATTTTTAACCCATCATCAGTCACACCATTCAACCTCGTAGTGGCACAAATCTTGTCAAAGGTGTCCAAGTGTTGTAGCGGGTCCTCAGATGCTAACCCATGGAACTGATTGTTCTGCACCATGTTCATCACCATAGCGCGGATCTCAAAATTATTATTGTTCACCGCTGGTGGAATGATTCCTCTCCGGTTAGCATTTGTGTCAGGTGTATCTCCATCACCAATAGCTCTAACCGGCTGTTGTTGCTGCTGTTGTTGCTGCTGTTGCTGCTGCTCATCCTCGTGGTTATCCATAACTGTTTGCTCAACACTTTCAACTGAAACATCTCGTTCCTGTGCTCGTCGTTCCCTTGCTAGTCTCCTCTCGTGTGCTTTGATGTCGTAAACTCTTGCAACTAAGTTTGTAGTCCCTTTGCTGCGCAATTTCATACACCTAGCATCAATAAGAAAGAAAGTAGCAAATTAGTAACAATAACTTGAACTAAAAAGGAATAGAAAACGAATTGATATATCCAGAATCCCAAAATGGCAACGGCGCCAAATTGATAACTAGGATTTTGTAATCCTTTGAGGTACCAATTCCTCAAGCTTATCGAAGTAGCTTTGAGGTATCGAACCTATTCTGGGACGGATAAAACCAATAAGTATACACTAAACCTCCAGAGTCAAATCTAACAATTTGGTTTTCAATTTCTAACGATCCTAACGAATGCAAATCAAATAGAAGTAAACAAAAGCAAATAAACAAACGATTCAATCAATAGGAAGAATAAGGCCCAAGGGTAAGGGTCAACGGATAGGTGACTCGGGATGATCAAGGAATCCTAATTCAAACTTTTAAAAGCTAATCTCCTAGCAAGGAACACACTATGTAAATCGGCTTAATCTCTTAACACCAATTCTTCATTTAATCTTAACTCAAGAACAAATCATCATTTGTGAATCAAAATCAAACGAGCATTCAAACAGGTTCCAATTAGCAACCAATCACTCTAGACATACATTTTCATGTGCTAGAATATGAAAGTCCTAACAAAGCTAAATACAGGAATTTCATTGAACATGTTGTGAACAAGAAATTCTAAACATCCTAATCAATGTGATCAAGATTAACTAGGCATTAAGAGCACTTTGCTAGATGAGATTTTGACAATTAACTACTAGAATTCCATTGATCACCCCTAATCAACCTAATCCTACCCAACCCACAAGCCTATGGAAAACTACTCACAAATCATAACTAGATCAACAAAACTCATAGAAATAGAGTTGATCATGGTAGATTAGTGAGAGATTGAAAGATTTGTTGATGGAATAGTAATAGAAATCTAGATTGATCAAAGGATTTTTATGTGTTCTTACAAAAGAGTTTAGAACATCAAAAACTGCATAAGAAACAAAATAAAATAGGTTTTTGGCTTAAATAGTCTAAAAGGTGCGAGCCGGGTCAACCCGGAACAAACCGGGTGTTGACCCGGATCCAAGTGCAAATCTGGGGTCGATATCGGTCAGGTGGACCGATATGCAGACCGATATCGACTCTCGGATTATTTCTGGGTTCGAGCGTATCGGTCCACCTGACCGATATGTGAACCGATATGAACCCTCGAAAATTAATCCGAGAGTCCATATCGGTCGGGTGGACCGATATGGTGGCCGATACTGAGCTCCAAAACTTTGACGAGGGGCTGTATCGGCCCGCCTGGCCGATACTCAGACCGATATGGTCCTTCTTTGGCTCTTCCTTGGTCTTCTGAGCTCAAGACTCCACTTCCAAGCTCACCAATGCTCCTAGATGCCTCCATTCACCTGCAAAACACAAGAAACACTCCAAATGCAAGCCTAGAATGCCTAATCCTTGTCCTAAACAACTCTAGACTCTAGATGTGACAATGACTCGGCAAAATGGTAAGAATGATGGAGAAAAGAAATCAAAACAAGAACTATATACAAGCCTAAATGCATGAAAATGTATGAATATCAGCGAACCTTCGAACCACATCACACCACCACGGGAGGGCTCGTCAGGACCCTCCTCCGACGATCAAGGACGCGTACAAAAACTCGTTATACGCGCCCTGCCACGCAAACCCTAAAGCAGTTCTACCACACATAGCCATCACACACAAGCAACGTTTTCGGTTTAAGTGATAACCTATCCATTCTACGTTCTTGCAATCAATCACCGGTATCTCTAGCCTAGACTACCTAGGAAAGACGGTATTAACAAAGGACTATCGTCCGAAATTGAAATAGAGCAAGGGAGATCACAACCAGTCCTCACCTTGGCCAAAGAAGGGCAAAACGGTAATTTAGGAACTTCATCAGCCCAAACGGACGTCAGATATGGAAAGAGGACGAAAAATCGAGTGAGATAGGCTTTTGATTCACTTAAATTGGGTTTAGGATGAGCTAGTTATGGTCAATTGAATATACCCAGCTCAAACCAGCTTAACCGATCGAATTGAACTAAACCGGAAATAGAATTGAAATCGAATTGAAATTGAAAACCGGATTAAACCGAAATAAAATTGATCTAAACAAGGAATTGGGATTGAACCGAACCTAACCGAAATTGGGAATCAAATCGGATTGAATTGGGAAGACCGAACCAAAATTGGATCGACCCGGGTTAACCGGACCAAATCGAATCGAACCGAGTTGACTCAGCAGGGTCCGGCGGCGGCTCTGGTGGTCGGGAGCGGTGGACGGCGGCGGCTCCCGGCGGGCGGCGGCGGGTGCTTGACTCCGGCGGCGGCGGCGCGTGAGAAGCCGGTGGTTCTTGCTCCGGCGATTGCGGGCGCTTCCGAGCAGCTATGGAGGTCCGGTTTGCGGTTACGGCTTCGTCTTGTCAAGAGGAACGCGATGGTGGTCTCGGATTTTCCAGATACATCACGGATAAAAATATACGGAGGTTTTAGTGCTCGTGTTGAAGAAAATCAGATCTAAAGAAGGGCTTACCGGACTCCTTTCGACACCAAACGACGGAGGATGAGTAGATCTATCTTCTGGGCATGATGACTGAGACAGAACGGAGGCAGAGCTTCGCCGGAAATCATTTCTTTGCTTTTCCCAAGGTGTGGAGGCTCTTTAAATAAGAAAAAGGAGGAAGGAACCCTAGGATTTTAGAAGACTAATGGTCTTGGGCTGGGCTTTTCTTCTTCTTTTCCAAAATTTTTAAAAGGGCTGGGCCAGGGCCATTACAATCAAGTTCCCTAGAAAATGTATACAGTAGATCATGCATCTCCACTCGAACATCCCTAGTATTAATCAGGCATTTCTTGGTTAGATCTTCTAATGCATCGGCATATGAAGCCAGTAGACTTTCAACATAATGCACATCCTGCGATCTGAAGCAGGCTACATCTAGAAATGCATATTTTTCTCTAGACTCAGTTCATCATAACTTAACTGGAGGAAGCTTCCAATATTAGGGTTTGGATTTTGTGCGAGTTCCTTCGGCTTTGATTTTCAATGATCTATATCTTTCTTATTAAGCTTTGTACCCAATAATCGGAGAGCTAGTGGATGGCCTCTGGCGTAATGTGAAAACTCTTCCGACAGCTTCATGAAATCTTCCTTACGAGGATTGGGTTGATCATCACCAAAGGCAAGATGGCGAAATAATTTTAAGCTGTGTTTATGGTCCAAATTTTGGACCACGTATGTATCGTCAACCAGACCATTTGTTAAGGATGTATCACTGGTTGCAATGACGATCCTGCTTCCTTCACTAATCCAATCACGTTTCCCCAGAAGAGCAACTATTTGTTCCTTTTTGCTAACACCATCCAGAATGACAAGAACTTTGCATCCGAGCAGTTGACCCTTGTACAGTTCGTACGGGTCCTCAACATTGTCTGTGGGAGGATCTTCCAACGCCAGTAAGTTCTCTAAAAGAAATGTGGGTAACTATCCAACCCGGATATTATCCACTAGCGCGTTCATATAAACTTATGCTCCCATTTCTTAAAGATCTCTTTCATGAGTGTGGTCTTACCAATTCCAGGCATCCCAACAACTCCAATGATACGAGTTCCTTTGTATTTAACACAATCCAACTTATCTTCCAATTCCTTTAGACGTTGTTTGACTCCAAAAGTCTTATGCTTCTCTCCTCTTGAGACTGTTCCAACTTATCTTCCAATTCCTTTGGATGTCCACAATAATCACTAAATATAGTTGAAGTGTTGTCGCAGAGCTCCCTCTTCATCTTTTATATATAGGATTCTCTCTCATCTGCTCTCTTTTATTCTTTATTTTTTTTTTAAAAAAAATTCTTATTTTGTTTCTCTTTCCTCTCTTCTTTCTCTCAATTTCAATATTTTTGTAAATATCAAATATATATTTTTGATACTATAACATATAAATTTTTTTATATATTTATAAAATCCATTTTGATATAATTTTACAATTTTTAGATTAAATCTTGTGGACATAAAATTATACCTAATATTTTTGTTCATGATACTTTGTCCATATCACATTCCATAAAAGCGATATGATTTTGTCCACGATATTTTCTTGTCCACAATACATTGTCATGAAACCTTATTTTTATGGAATGAGCATTTACGGTACAATGGACAAAATATAACAAACTGCTCAACACTTAGGCCAATAAATTACAATCTATACTATTAAAACAGAAGTACAAAATTGAAACTGCCCTGAATTTTTAACTTATTTACTAGCTATGCCATTGTTTTCCTTTTCTAAATATGTATCCATATAAAAATATTACTAAAATATCATTAATTTGAAATCAATTCCATTAACGAGATTATAGGAAGCCAAATCTTTTTTTATGACAATTTTTGTTTTCGGATTTAGGAAGTACATCCTTTTTTATTTATTTTCATAATTATTTTCTCTTGGTTGGTAAAAATGATTCCGAATTTGTACTTTTGTAAAACGTAATCCAATTTTCAATTTTCAATTACACCCTAATAATCTATCCCTATATAAGAAAGCTGTCACCGAGTATGCGTTCTCCATTCTCAAACTATATTGTTCATTCACCCAATATGTTTATTTGTTTGTATTTTTTTATAATAGATTTATGCCAACAATTTTGATTCTTATTTTCAGGTATGGCAAGGAATATCAAATTTGTCAATGAATTGAAGATGGAGGAAAATAGTTTCTATCTCAATGTTTCAAGGATTCATGTATAAATAATAAAACTTTGGAAGCTCAAAAAGACGAATCTTCCCATATGGTTATAATCAATTTGTAAGCTTCTTATATTTTTGTTAGTTCAATATTTTTCTGTGAATCTCTCCGAGAACCAATATTTTTACAATTTTCTTATTATTACAATATGATTAAAAACGACAAGAATGATTAATATTATAAAAAATGGGAAATCAAAAATATAAATTAATTGTGACCAAACACTTTTTTAAAGAAAAGATTATGATCAAGATGTAAGTCGTACATGAATTTAGTATTAAAAACATTTCAAATTTTGTTGATAAATATCGAATGTTTTCAATATATTTCAAACATTTTCTTATAATTCTTTGAGAATTTTCTTAAATAAAAGGATATTAATTCATAAATATTTAAAAAGAGATAAGGAATATAGAAAATTTCAGAGCAATCTAAACAAAATATATTTTTCTAGGTTGTCTAAATTGGAACATTTTTCCAATATATAAATCATATCGGGTTTTAAACAAATATTAAATTTTTAAGCTTATGTATAAATGTGTATTTTTTTTTTCATTCTAATTTTTTGTTTTGGTTTATACTTTATATGAAAATGTACTCTTCTTCGACAAATCGGACTGTTGACTTCTCTAGAAATCCTATGTATCTTTAATCTCTTTCTCAAGTTCCATGTACCGAATTAATGTTACTATTCCTGGTTGATTTCAGTTAAAGAAGAAGTAGCCATAGAAAAAGAACCAAACATCTAGAATCGGTTATAGAATATGTGTGTGTGTGTGTTGATTAAATTAATTTTTTGGGTTGTGTTCGTTTATTGTTTGTATATTATTATCAATTTTGTGTACTTTCTTCAAAATGGATTAAATATTCCAATAAGATTCTCATCCGAAGATGACTATTTATGTTTTTCTTCATTTGTTTATGCACATTTTAAACTCCTAGACATTACAATTCTTTTCATTCTCATTTCATTTTACAATACCCAAACATTAAATTTGCATTTTAATCATTATTATGACTTATGCTACAAAAATATTTTCCATATTATCCTGCCTTTTATTTTAGTTCAGCTTCATTATTACATTTATTTTCAATTTGTACTTTTCTAATCAACTTTAACCTTTTTAAACAGGATTACACCCAAAAAATAACAAAATCAACCAAACCTATTCGACTTAAACCAAATTACGCAAAATTACCCAACTCTAACCAAAAGACAACGAACTTTAGTTTAATTTACCAAGATGTTAGTTGTATTAGCACATGTTAATTGAATACCATTTACGGAAACTGTATTAACACATGTTAATTGATTACCATTACTGAATATAAATCATATTGTAATGCAAAGAAAGAGGACAAAAAAAAAAGTAATGCAAAGAAAGAGACAATTGTTGAATTTTACTTAAATCAATTTTTAATTTATTTAATATATTTTATAACATAATATATGCAAATATGGGATATATTTTATAACATAATATATGCAAATATGGGTTTTAATTGTTGTCAAAATATTATTAGCATTAGTTAGAACTGAGAATTTGTTCAAAATTTACGTTCCTACCTCAATAAATCCACCACGAGAGAATTATATATCAAATAATTAAATTAAAAATCATTAGATTAAGGGTTATGAGGATGTAGATTATGGATATGGCGGGTAGATTATCTTTTATTTTTGGTAAACAGGTTTCCAGAAACCGCAATTTATTATAAATAATTATAAATATTTAACTAATTTAGTATAAATATTATATAATGAAATATATTACTAAAAATTATTATTTTAAATATTTATTTAATTTATATAATATTTATTTTATATTATTGAAAAATCTAATAATAACATAATGCATCTATACTAATAAAATAGAAGCACAAAATTAAATATACCATTAGTTTTCTGGTTAATTCCAAGATATACAATTTAATTTATTAATTAATTTTAAAACTCACACTTAATCATAAATATTTTTCTATTTATTCTTACAAAAATATTTACATTTATTCTAAAATTGACGTAGATAAATACTAAAACACTTATTTTTTTACTTTCCCAAATTTTTTACTATAAAGTATAAAACTAATAAAGATAAATTATAATATTTTTTATAAAAAAAATTGTAAGTCTAAAAAAAACATTCCAAACATAAAATAAAAACATACTTAACAAATTACTTATATTTGGATTAATAATATATATTCAACACCATATTACAAATACCCTTTATATATTATATTAATTACTGCATAAAGATTAAAAAAAAAATACCCAAATCTTTAACAAATAACAATAGAATGTGGGTTTTAAAAACAAGATAGATTAATTTTACAAATATAAATCTACATGTTATAAAAAAAAATAATTGTCCGTCCTTAGCGTGGATCATTATGATTTACAAAAAAAAAAAAAATAAATAAACTATATAAAACACACATATATATATATGTTCAATATATCTCAAACATCTAAATTTAATATTAATAATATGTTATAAAACATATTATCATTTACAAATATATTATTTATATAAAAAATAGTAATAAACATCAAAACAAAATTATATCCGCCGATCGGCGGGTCAAAATCTAGTCAATATTAGAACAAATCATATTTAAAACTTTGAAAAAATCTTGTTAATGCAACAAAACATCTAATTATGTGAGTTATACGTTATTGAGCATAACATTGTACACCAAAACGTGTCTATGATACTTTGTCCACAAATAAACGTTCATTTAAATGTATACACCACGTATCTGTCCAATTTAAAATTGGCCATATAAATATGTCCACATATAGTGGAAACATAACATAGAAGTGTGGCAACATGCTATGACATACATATGTACACTATAATGAACAAACATAGAATAACATACATACATATTTTTCACAAAAATAGACAACACAAGATGTATATTGAATGTTGTCCATGGAACAAAATCAAGCACCGAAGGATGTCCATAAGGTGTAACTAAACATAGTCTTGTTCACCGAAGAGGATGTCCACCGAATGATGTCCATAAGCCAACACTTGCTCATAAGTAGGATTTGATGGACGAAAGTACTATGATTTTGCCTACGATATTTTCTTGTCCATAAAACCTTATTTTTATGGAATGAGCATTTACGGTACAATGGACAAAGTATAACAAACTTCCCAAAACTTAGGCTAATGAATTACAAATCAATATTAAAACAAAACATACTTTTAAAACTTAGAAAAAATCTTGTTAATGCAACAAAACAAAACATCCATTATGTGAGTTATACATTATTGAGCATAACATTGTACACCAAAACGTGTCTATGATACTTTGTCCACAAATAAACGTTCATTTAAATGTGTACACCACGTATCTGTCCAATTTAAAATTGGCCATATAAATATGTTCACATATATTGGAAACATAACATAGAAGTGTGGCAACATGCTATGACATACATATGTACATTAGAATGAACAAACATAGAATAACGTACACACATATTTTTCACAAAAATAGACAACACAAGATGTATATTGAATGTTGTCCATGGAACAAAATCAAGCACCGAAGGATGTCCATAAGGTGTAACTAAACATAGTCTTGTTCACCGAAGAGGATGTCCACCGAATGATGTACATAAGCCAACACTTGCTCATAAGTAGGATCTGATGGACGAAAGTACTATCTATCCTGCAAACATTACATCAATAAGGAAATTTATTACTACCAAATAAAATTTATACTAGTCTGCAAGTTTAATTTCCTTCACAAGTCTCCGATATACTCAATTCAGTGTAAGACTTCCATTTAAACCCTAATCACGACTAATTTTCCAGAATTCAGTGTAAGACTTCCACATTTGTGTATATTTGTATTTGTTCACCATATGTTATCCACAATTGTGTTTACGTGTATGTGTCCATATAAATGCTAACATGAAATGTGTCTACAAGAACATGTCCTATGAGAGTGAAGAATGAATATAAAGCAGATATATGGACACAAAAGTATATAAACACAGTCCACATATGATTGTCCATAGATCGATGTACAAGTATGCATGTCCATGAAAATTTAATGATTTTGGAAAATCAACTAGTGTCCACAAATCTATGTACAAGGAAATGTACATCATATACAAAATAAGCATAGATCTGTGTATACGAAATATGTCCATTACATAAATAACAAACACATATCTATTTACAAGCAAGACAGACTCGATCTAAGCAAGCACAACTGAGCCATGTGATTAACAGAAGTAGAAGTAGAGCTATAAAATGTGAACTAAGCAAATAGAATCAGTAGTAGAATAGAGTTAAATTAACCGAAAAGGAGAAATGTGAGTAACAAATCGAGTTGAATAAACAAAAAGTGCCATTTGACTCACCAGTTATGTTTAGAGCTTGGATCCACAGAGTTGAAGACATAATGAAGCTAATCAAAAATGTATGGGGCGTTAACAAAATGACAAACATCGAGTGTGAAAGGGCAAAAAATGCAGAGTAGCCATGGCAGATCGAAGAAAAATGTAGGAAGAAGAAGAAGAAGATGGCGAAGAGAGATGTGAGATTGTGGGGCTGTGACGAAGAGAGATGTTGGAAGAGAGAGAGAGGAAGATTATGCCTCTTTTAATGTGAGGTGAGAAGAGAGATAACAAATTTTTTAGGGAAAAATAAAAGATAAAAATATTAATGGAGAGATAAAAGATAAAAAAGTGAAACAAAAATAAAAAAGAAAGAAAGGTAAACGTAAGAAGAAGGATAGAAGGGAGAATTCACTTAGACAAAGTAGAGTTGATTACAATAAAGAGCACTTTCAAGAAACTAATAACACAAAAAGACACTTCACACTCTTTGGGTACTTTAAACACTATTCATTTTTTCTTAATCCCAATTTTAACCTTTTCTCTCTCTCACCTTGTCACGAGCCTTCTTCTCCATTTGTTTCTCTCTCACCTTCTCCTTCACAGATTCTTTTACAGACTCTTTCACCACTCTATCTTCCTTTACAGATTCTCTATTCTTGACATCCTTGTGTTTATACATTTTTTCGTTGTCACTCAGATATGATCTCAGATCTCTCTCCCTCGTCATATTATCTGATGCTCTTTGTATTTTTTTGGATGTCTTCCTCTGTCATAGATTGGAGTCGTCGAAGGCGAACGCTTCAGCCTGATCCACGCCGCTTCATACCGATGCCTTCTCCTGCAGCGATTGCATCTCTCTATAGCTGATGAAAAATGGTGAATGATATTTTTTAAAAAGAAGGGCCTTTTTCTGTTCTCTCATCTCTTTATCCCCTTTTGCTCTTCTTCCCAAAGATCTCTTTCTCCCTTTCATCATCTTCATCCTTCATTTTCACTTTTCAAGTTTTTAGTGGAATTTCATTTTATTTTATTTTTAGATCTTTGTCGATGAATTTTACAATGTAGAAAAAATCATTTTCTGGGTTAGGAATTGTGTCCGATCTTGTGGACAACGTGAAACTGGACATCAAACGGTGAATATTGGAAAAACTTTCTGGGTTAGGGATTGTGGACAACGTAAATGTGGACACCAAACAGTAAATAAAAGAACACTTTATGGGGTAGGGTTCTTGTGGACAACATAAACATATGCTATGTGGAAAAATATAAGTGGACATCATATCGTGGATAGTAATTTATATTATCATGAATTTGACGATGAAGAAGAAGAAGAAAATATGAAGTAATTGCTCTGGATTTACAATTTTATAGAAGTATCAAATGTGGACGAGGTTATGTGGACAAGTGAACATAGTTATCAACTCTTATTAAATATGTGTTCCTTGTCAAGGGATTCTTTCTTGATCAATATGTTTTTGTATGATATGTTTCACATCACAATGACATTTACATGATATTTCGATCAACATGTATTTAGAATATTGTCTTTACAAACTAATATTAGTTCTTTATATCCATTTTAATGTGTCCATAATACTAAATTCGTTTAGTAAGAATCAACATAACCATTGAAATCAATATAAATTTTGACATCCTCTTTGTGGATACATCAAGAAGTGTACACAACTACGCATCCACGAAGGTTCGTCCATCGAAATATATATCATATCAAACATGGATACATTTTATGGACCAAGTTTCCAGATCAATGTATAAGTATAATGGACAATGTAAAGTTACATATAGTTTAATCTTTTCCCCCCATTTTGATTATGTATGTGTATGGACACGTTTAAATGGACTAGTTAATCATGTGGTGTATGATGAAAGAGTGTACATAAATGTGGTGTACGATGAATGGAAACAAATGTTGTTTACATATTAGTGTGCGCAGAGCCATCTCCATAGGAAAGTGTACATAAACACAAAACATTGTATACAAAAACATGTCCGTCAATACATTAAAGCAACAATATCTATAATCTAGATATAGCGACAATTTATACGAAGAAAGCATGAACACTAAGAAATTCACATATATAGGTGTCCGCATTCAATGTACACGAAAATATGACATGGTGTTATGATGGCATCTTCTTATGAGTCTTTGCATCTTCTCCAATAAACTTTTTACATTATGGATTTGGAGGAACTGGACAAGAGCCTATCAGGTTGCCGAATATCTACAAAAACAAAGAGAAGTAATGTTATAGAAGATCGAACATATATAAAGTGAGGAACATAACAAAATATGTTGTACACAAAGAAAAGTCCACATAGTAGTGTACACAGAGACAAGTCCACATAGTAGTGTATGTATAGATATATGCATAGATAAGTGTATTGTATACTGTCTTCATGAGAGCACAAACCCATGAACTAGAAACAATTAAAAAACGTGTGCTACTTAGTATTTTAGAAAACTAACTACAAGTATTTTAGAACATTAACTACTAGTGTCCACTAACTACAAGTATTTAAGAACTTTAACCAAGCATAAATGGCGTACACAAATCAATGTCCACGAGAACATGTCAAATGAGAGTGATTAATGAGCATAAAACAAATCGATGGACAGTTTGATGTCCACCGATCATTATCCACAAATGGATGTACAATCGAGACAAAATCAGTGTCCACATATGCTTGTCCATAAATCAAACAACAAGCAAGACATCGATGAAATCAAATAATGTCCACATAAATATGTACACGGAAATGTACATTACAACAAGCAAAGATATGTACAATACATAACAAAGACATATCTATAACAAGGAAAAATCTATAACAAGGATAGAACAATGGACGAAATTTCTCCATTTTATAGATTCTATAAATAACAAGCAAAGATCTGTTTACAAGCTCGATAGACTCGATCTAACATAAGTAAATAGACTCGATTTAGCAAAAAACTGAGCCATGTGAGCCAAGCAAATATTAACATAAGCATAATAGAACAAAAAATGTGAGATAATAAAAAGCTTAGCTAAGAAATTAACAAATCGATTTGAATAAGAAAACCCCTATTTTTACTCACCAGCCATTGTTAGGAGCTTGGAACTAAAGAGGCAAAGACAAAATGAAGTTGGTCAGAGAGTTGAAGACATAATGAAGCTTGGATCCACAAAGTTTGAGACAGAATGAAGCTTGGGTCGTTTGAGAAACATCGACGGTGCTTGGCCATGACAGATCGATGTCGGAACAAGATAGAAAAGGGAATTAGGTTTTTGAAGAAGATGTTGGAGTGTAAAGACAAAGGGATTGGGTTTTTCTGTGAAGGAGAAAGGGAGCCGTCGACAAAGAAAAATGAAAGAGATAAGGGGATTAGGTTTTCTGTGAAAGAGAGAGAGAGATGTAAAGATAAGGGTAACATAGGAATTTTGGTGAGCCAAAGTACCCTAGTGTAAAGAAGTGCTTTATTTTGATATTGTTGAGTGTTAAAGTGACTTTGAGTGTAAAAAACTCAGCAAAGTACTCTTGAGTAAGTGCCTTAATTTGAAAATAAGCAAGAAGAAAGTGTCTTCCTTAGTAAATAACTCTGATATATAAGAAGTTTGTTAGCTCTGTTGGTTGGTGCCCCCTCTTAATTATTTTAGTGTCCCCATCAGCAACTTTCGATTCTTCCTCCACTCCATTTCAGTTTTTTTCCTTCTAAATATAATATAGCAAATTAAATTATTGATTCCATATTAAACATATTATAATTATTTATTTCTTTTATGTTTCCTTTCATATCTTCTTGTTTCATACTATATCTTTACAGTAATATCTCATATATTTTTCATATTTTCCTCTTAGCCTATATGTTTTTATTATAAATTTTTATATTATCTAATTAGTTTTCAAATTAGAGTTCATACATATATAAAAAAATATTGATGCTTATGCAAATCACTGTAAAAATCTTTTAAAATGTGTTTAATCATATAAATAATGTAAATATAATTTTATATAATAATCATTTAAATATTTTTTTTTAATTTTATTGTATATACATAAGTATATAGTTTATTTTAATATATACTTAATAGTAAGAAATTTTATTTTAACTTTAGTTATACATATATATACATAATTATATATATTTGCGAGATTTATATTTTATTTTAATATTAATACAATAATATTTATTTAAGCATTCAAAATTTCTTATAAATAAATAAAATAATAGTTTATCTAATATTAAAATATTAATATTTATTTTAGCAACCTAATTTGTTTTATAAATTAGTTTATGCCTCTGTTGTATCCGGCTTTGTATTATTTTGCGGTTTGTTTAATAAATAATTTATAAGTGAAAAATAATAATTTATACCCCGATAACATATGTTTCTGGATCCGCCACTGCGTCTAAATGGCTAAATCGTTTTTAGTCGTAAGCTTAAACCGATTTTTAATCTAAATCTCGAGAAACCGGTTTTGCTTTATTCTATGATTTCAAGTTGATGTGCTCTTGGCCAAAATATTCCCTAATTATTGTCCTTAATGTATCCGAAAATTAAATATGAATTAAAAAAATGAATTTTTGAGGCCTTGTGAATCAGTGGATCATAATCTACTATGGCCCTCGAGGCTTAAAAAAATTCTCAAAAAATCCTTTCATTTTTATTTATTTTTATAAACATAAAAAGGTGGTCAATTACGTTTGTATCCTTAAAATTCTTCATTATCTACAACCCAACCTAACTAAACCCACCCATATCCAAATCATTTGGATCCAACCCAAAAATTATCAAATCTCTAAATCTAAATCGTTATTCTCCCTTCCTTCTCTTCCTCATCCATTTTTCAATCGACCAATCCTAAATAAATTCCCCAACATCTCTTTTCATTTCTCAATGGCACCTTCGCCGGACAAAGATAAACAGGAGCTATATGTAATCTAATTTCTCTGTGTATGGAACATACTGTGCCACATGATTAAGTATTGGTTTCTAGAGGATGTGTATATGTCCTGATAAGTATTTTTTTTTATCTATGTTCTAGCTAATGGCAGGCCGGCGTTAAATCTTGAAAGGCGTCTTGATCATGATGGTCGTCCTCTTGCAATCACTAAAATTGATGATGTTGCAGCAAATGGCCAGAAAATTATTTTTGAACTTTATGTTCCAAGCATGGTGTAGTACATGTAAGAAGATGAAGACCAGGTTGTTCGTTGTCTTGATCGAGACATGCCTTTAGGGAACTTCCATGTCGTTGATGGTAAGTTTACAAAACTTTCTGCAAACTGTATATGTTGATTCGAAATACTGTTTCACTGAGTGCTGACTAGGTACTGTCACATGAGTGGAAGTAGAAGTAACAGCATGAGCCGTAGCCGTAGACGAGTCCCATTGCAGAGAGTAAGGCAAGATGCAGGTGGATGAGTATATGGGTTCTCCTCAAGTTCAATCAAGGTGTTATCAGTACAACCATGTTTAAGAGGTGAGTATATGGAGAGAGTATGACCTTTCTTATTTTATTTACTTAATTTCATTGAAGAGGTGAGTATATGGAGAGAGCATTTGCTGTGGCTTTGACATGGGTTGGTTCTTGTGAGTTCTTTCTTAATTGCTTTTGCATCTAATATATTGTCTCTCGATATGAATTCCATTTACAAGTAAATTCATTTGATCCTAGTCCATTTTTCGTGTATAAGATCTAAACAAACAATAAGCTTAAGCACCTATCATTCTTATAACATGTTTACAATTTGTGTTCATGCTTCTTAGATTTTTAGAATATTATCAATAAGCTCAAGTAATGTTAAACTTACGTTTTTGTATCATGTCTCAAAGGTGGGATCGTGAAGAAACGCTGGTGAAGAAAGCTTTTGATATGATTTTATTTGAAACTTATTTTGGTTTGGTTTGGCTCTTTCTTATAAGCCAGAGATAAGACACAATGACTTATGTATTTAGTTTGGTTCATATTTGTGTATTTGGTTTGGACTTTATGTATTTATCATGATTATCTTAGGTACAACTAGCAAAACTAGAACAACTGTTTGAAATTTTTTTAATATGAATACAACCGGTACAACTCTTTATCAAAAAATAATTTGGTACAACTAGCACAACTAGAACAACTCTTTGGCAAAAATAAACGTGTAAAACATGTAAAATGTGTGCGTCATAAGAGTTTTTTTTTATAAAGAGTTGTACCAGTTGTCCAGTTGTACCGAATTAATTTTTGTTAACAAAGAGTTGTACTTTTATAAATTTAATTTGTAATTAGTAATACCATGGTTTATATTAATTATTTTTAGTTGTACTTATTAAATTAAGTAAATAAACTAGATTTATAATACTCTCAAATCATAACATCTCGAAAACACTATGTAAATTATTTTTCATCTTAGTAATCTAAAGATTTCAATACTAACCTTAAAAGTATAAGGTATATTATTCACAAATGTGATGTTCATAACAAATAACAAAATTTGATATTTCTTAATTACTACAAATGTGTAAATATATTTACTAATGTTTTAGTGACGTTTTAAAACTAACATCGGCTCTGTATTTACTCATAAATATTTTTTATGTTTTGTTTTAATAAAGAATTGTACTAGTTGTACCAAACATATAAGATGTGCAAAATCATGTCAAACTACATACAACCATACAACGTCTTATACAAATGAAAAAGACTGAAGCTTTGTTGCAGCTCTATCTACCATAATTTTTATGTTTATTCTATCAACAAACCAAGAATAAGTGACATCTTCCAAAGTTCCTTTCATCACAAAACTTGAAATATGAAGGTCTTTCTAATTCCATTGCACTTCATCTTCCCCGTTTGAGTAGTATCTTCATAGTCAAAATGTATGTTTGTGCCACATATATTATCCATTGTCCTCTAAAAAACGAACAACATACAAAATTAGAACACATAGGTTATACCAGTCGTACTAATCATACCAATTGTACCAATCATACTAGTTATACTAGTTGCCAGTCATACTAGTTATACTAGTTGTCTTAGTTATACCAGTTTTACTAATCATACTAATTGTACCAGTTATACCTTTGATGGTGGGACCCAATAAAAGATGAAGTTCGATTGGTTAAATATTGCATTTATTTTTTATAAAAAATAAAATATTTTCATTAAGGTTATTATAGATATTTCACATATTAGAAAGCCACATTAGATTTTTGTGTGGCTATGAGAGCCAAATGAGACTAAGATCCTGAATCAGTGGTGTCGTTTTCTCTAGCGTTCTTAGCATTTTTATGCTCCGGCTGGTCAAAGTCGTCAACTTTTGGCTACAAGCCCATATTTTTCCGAACATAGTACCATTGATAAGTCGCTGTCTGTCTGTACTAAAGGTCCCGCAACGTTGTATTTTTTAAGTCGGCCGATGTCGGCTAGAAACACTTATGGCCAGATGGTGAGAATTATATGAATCGGCCCCACTTTCCGTCATGTTTTGGAACGTCAGGATTACGCACTGGAACTGTTTGATGAAATGCGTGAGCGAGTTGAGGTAATCTTTAAAACCCCGTTAAGTTCTTTTAGGATCTTAGCTTTGCAACTTGCACGTTCTTCTTGGAGATTTCAAAGGCTCCAAACTTGTTTGCTGTGTAGAAAGTTGACTTATGAGTATTAAACCATCACACGCTATTGTGATGTTCTTTGTGGACAGTAAGATGAGAGCAATTTTCAGCTTTGTATTTTTCTTTTTTTCTTTGACCCTTTTTTATTAGTTGAAATTTAATTTCTTTGACTACAGGTCAATACTATTTATTTTAGTGCTTATAATATTCCAAGCAACCAATAACATTCACATGAAAGTTTTGCTCATATAGAATATATCTTGTACAGAAATAGGAATAACACATGAGAAAGATGGGTAAGGTTTTATTTTCTTACTCTTTCTTACTAATCATCTTCCCAACTTGTGTTTATGCAGCTATAAACGCATCAAGCCCTTTGTCAGTAGGACAAACTCTGAATTCCCCTGGTGGATTTTTTGAGTTAGGCTTCTTCAGTCCTAATAATACCCGGAATGTGTATGTTGGGATCTGGTTCAAGGAAATCGTTCCTCGTGTAATTGTGTGGGTGGCTAACAGAGATAAACCAGTTACAAACTCTGCGGCAAATCTCACCATCAACGGCAATGGGAGTCTGATCTTGCTTGATGGAAAACAAGATGTTATTTGGTCAGCGGGAGAGGCTTTCACATCCAACAAGTGTCATGCTGAGCTTCTAGACACCGGAAATCTTGTTGTAGTTGATGATGTCTCAAGAAAAACGTTATGGCAAAGCTTTGAGAATCTTGGTGATACTATGATGCCTCAGTCATCGTTGATGTATGATCTTTCCAATGGCAAGAAGCGTGTATTGACTTCATGGAAAAGTAACAGCGATCCATCTCCTGGGGGCTACTCACTGGAGATTACACCACAAGTCCCCTTACAAGGCTTTATAATGAAAGGCTCACTGCCTCACTGGAGAACTGGTCCATGGGCAAAAACAAGATTCACAGGGTTTCCACAATTTGATGAATCATATGTAAGTCCATTCAGCGTTGTTCAAGATCTAGCAACCGGCACAGGAACTTTCTCTTATTCCACGTTGAGAAACTTTAATCTATCGTATATTACCCTAACATGGGAGGGGGAAATGAAGATTTACTGGGATCAAGGCAAAAGTTGGATGCATCACCTTACGGAGCCAGAACACTCATGTGATTTGTACGGTAAATGCGGTCTTTTTGGTTTGTGTGTGAGATCCATCACCCCGAAGTGCGTATGCTTGAAAGGGTTTGTACCAAAGTCAGCTGAGGAGTGGAGAAAAGGGAACTGGACAGGTGGGTGTGTGAGACGTAAACAATTATCTTGCCAAGGAAACACTACTCTGAAAACGCAAGGCAAAGATACAGACATCTTCTATCGTATGACCAACGTAAAGACTCCGGATCTGCACCAATTTGCAAGCTTTCTCGATGCAGATATGTGCTACCAAGGTTGTCTACGCAACTGTTCTTGCACAGCTTTTGCCTATATAAGTGGAATTGGATGCTTAGTGTGGAATGGAAAGCTAATAGACACCGTTCAATTTTTGTCTAATGGAGAAACTCTCTCCATCCGTCTTGCAAGTTCGGAACTGGGTAAGAATTTAATTGTTTTCTTATTACATTTGAAGTTTCAACTTTATTTATAGTGTTCTGTAGCAGCATGGTTTAGAGTTTTTTGTCTTGTGAATATCGCAGTTGGAAGCAATCGAGCCAAGATTATAGCAGCTACTACAGCCTGCCTTTCCATTTTTGCAATCTTGGTGATTGCAGCATTTATGATCAGGAGATACAGAGCGACACAAAATGGTGAGACACTGAAAAACTTAGCAGCTTTATCTCACACTCTCCTTCCTTGTTAAATCTTGATGTCCTCCTAAGCGCTAATCTGCTTTCTTCTAATAGAAGTTAAGCACTAATACATGCACATTTGTTTCTCGTAGAACCAACTCCTGTTGGCTTAGATACTTTACAAGATTCATGGACGAATGATTTCGAACCACAAGATATCTCAGGCGTAAAATTCTTTCAGATGCATACCATACGAACTGCCACCGATAACTTCAGTTCCTCAAATAAACTTGGTCAAGGTGGATTTGGTCCAGTTTACAAGGTATGTGACATTCTATTGCTTCTTTTTTGCTCTGCCGTATATTTCTTGTTCTCGATATCTATCTGAAACTATTCTTACAGGGAAACCTGCTAGATGGGAAGGAAATAGCCGTTAAACGCCTTTCAAGTAGCTCTGATCAGGGTACAGGGGAGTTCATGAATGAAATAACACTAATCTCAAAACTACAACATAGAAACTTGGTCCGGCTTTTGGGGTACTGCATCGAAGGGGAAGAGAAGCTATTGATTTATGAGTTTATGGTGAACAAAAGCCTTGATATATTTCTCTTTGGTATGCCCTTTATTCCATTTACTTCTCTTTTTTTGTTCCTTCCATCATATGCTAATTAGCTTGTGCGTTGCTGTCTCTAATCTATTTTATATTGTTGGCTAGATTCAATTCTAAAGCTGGAGATTAATTGGCCAAAGAGATTTGATATCATTCAAGGTATTGCACGTGGACTTCTTTATCTCCACCGTGACTCGCGTCTTAGGGTCATTCACCGAGATCTAAAGGTTAGCAATATTCTTCTGGATGAGAAGATGAACCCAAAAATATCGGATTTTGGATTGGCTCGGATGTTTCAAGGAACTCAATATCAGGACAACACTCGAAGGGTTGTAGGAACTCTGTAAGAACCTCTCTTCGATAACATGCTTAATAAGGATTCATAATCATAATCATGTACTAAATATATTATTTGGTATTGCACAGAGGATATATGTCTCCTGAGTATGCATGGGCAGGGTTGTTCTCTGAGAAGTCCGACATCTATAGCCTCGGAGTTCTGATGTTAGAAATCATCAGCGGCAAGAAGATTTCAAGGTTTAGCTTTGGCGATGGGAGCAAAGGCCTTCTTGCATATGTAAGTGACATATTTACTGTGAACGAGTTAATTCTCATCAAGTGTAGACATTTCTCGTTGCCATTTCAAAACATTTATTATATTCAGGCCTGGGAGTCTTGGTGCAAGACCGGTGGGTCGGATCTTCTGGATAGAGATCTTACTGATTCATGCAACGCATTTGAAGTTGCTAGATGTGTTCAGATTGGTCTCCTCTGTGTTCAGCATGAAGCCTCGGACAGACCAAACACTCTTCAAGTACTGTCCATGATTACTTCAACAACAGATCTTCCAATACCAAAGCAGCCAATATTTGCGGCGCAAACTCTAAACGATGTGTATATGTCAGAGTCTAAGTCTAAAGATTTTTTCTCTGTCAATGAGTTAACCGAATCTGTGATCCAAGGACGATAAACTCTTAATATATATTTGTAATTCAGTATGTATATTCATGAAACCAAGATTTTGGATCTTTCAAAGTGAACAAAACTGATTATTGCAGAACTTTAAACTATTGTCAGTCCTGAGATATTTTATTATCTTCCCTGTTTGATTCTCAATACTGACCTCTCCACTTATGTAATCTCTTTTCTTTCACATTGCTTAGACTCAGTGCCGGCTCATTAAGAAAATGGACCCAGAGCCATTGAAAAAAGCCCCTTAATACACTAGTTTTTTTTTACAAAATGCAAAAAAAAAAACAAAATTTAGACTGCAGAATTTTACCGGATTATTGTCTCCAGAGACCCTCCGTACACGAAACAAATCCCGTATACCCCTCTATTTATTAGACTTTTTATTAACATTTTCTTTTAATTGAAAACTTGTGAAGTTACCAAAAAACCTTATGATTTTCGTTGAATTACATGGCAAACCAGCCGGTTTTCTCGACCAAACCGCAATCCAATTTTGAACCGTAAATAAACCAAAGAAATCAAAAATCGGTGGTTCACCCGATTTACCCGGGTCGGGTAACCCACAAATCGGATAATCCGCCCAACTCAAAGATATTTGAAATTACGATTTTAACCTTACTGAACACAAAGAGGGAAAAATGTGACACCGATCGGATTCGAACTCGGGTGGCTAAACTGATAAAAACAGACCAGAGCCACTGAACTATCGTGTTATATTGTTAATTTACTCAAGCTATATTACTTATAAAGTGATTTGGGGAGAAGTGATCAATTCAAAACAAAAGGGTATCCCAAAATTAAATCTATTTTTTGTATAAATAAACCAAAAACAATATTTTATTATGTTTTTAAACTGTTCCGTTTTTATTTAAAATTTTAAAAATAACGCGGATATAGGATATATTAATAGGGTATGTTAAACTCGTAAAACTATGAAAACTGGTAAAACTATGAAAAACGGGTAAAACTAAGTAAAACTATTGTCGTAAAACCGGTAAAACTGAGTACAACTGTTTTCAGTATAGTCAGTTTTACTGGAACTTTAAATTTGATTTTACAGTTGTACAGCTGGTTATACTCAATTAATCTATGAAACTAATACTTCAGTATATTAATATGAACAATTTTGGATTTTTACTTGGAAAATGATGGAGACATAGCCGAGAAATTTAAAACAAAAAAAAGAGTACTAAATAGGGATCCTACTACATAACCGAGAAATTAAAAACAAAAAAACCAGAGTACGAGAAAAAAATTAATTGAGATAAGGAACAAATTGATTCATGAAGAATAACTTCATGCACCGTTTGTACATGAAGCATTCCGGACAATTGATTTCCATATCCAGAAGATGGCAAGATGAATGGGGCTTTCGGTTCCGCAATGTTTCACTATAAACCGGTATCTTATTTATAGTGATTCCATGAAGTATCCTCCTCAAGTTCTTCCAAACGCTGGCCACCAAATCCTCCTCATCTTCCCGCCAGTCACGGAAAGCAACATTATCATATGGACCTAGAGGATCGTCATGGAGGAAGCGCAGAACACCCCAGAGGTAAGCAGCTTCCAGAATCTCTTCCTTCCCCTCTCCCATGGCGGAATTGTGTATATGTAACAATCCGAATTCCACATCACCCTGATGGAAGTATGTGAGGATACCTGATGTAAAACCGGCTGAACTTAGTAAAATTATTTACGTAAAACTAAATAAAACTGAGTAAAACTATCGATGTACCTTTCACGAAGTTTGCCGTGCAGTTGGAATGAACTACGCATTCGTCCAGAAAATCCATGTTTTCATACGCACTGAGGGGATTCTTCACCATGGTTGATAGAGAGAGATAACGGAGGACTCCTTCACTCTTGCCTGTTTCGTTCATAATTTTGCATGTTTTTCGCAGGTTGAAGTAATCGACCGGCGAATTTTTCTCGGCTTTCAGTAAGACATTGGTGAGGATCGAGATCGGAAACTGTTGAAATCGGATCACCCTCCTGTTGGCCATGGTGAGTCTCTGTTTTTTCTCTAACTTCTCTCTGTTTGTTTTGTGTGGAAAACGGTTATGAGAGAGACGAAGAAGTTCTCTCTATTTATAGACCCATATGTGACGGGTTGCGTCCATAAGACGCAGACAGATATGTGACGGTTCGCAAGCTTGTAATAATGAGCATCTTTCTTGGGTTTGTCAAGCGACGGGTTGTCATCCGTGTAATAATGCTCCGTTTAATAATGCTCCGTTTAATGCAGGGGAACGCGATGTGACGGTTCGCCGGCTTGTAATAATGCTCCGTTTAATGCAGGGGACAAAAAAGCAAGAAAGATGCTCATCATTACAACGCTCTTCGAAAAACAGAGAATCACACAGTTTTACACAAGTTTTTCTCGGTTATACTAGTATACGAAACAATAGAATTTTGGCGCCAAAAACATATCGAGAAGTGTTTCGAGAAGTGTAAACGTCATATCGATTTATTAATACATGAATTAGGTCATTAAAGGCATAAATGGGTAAACGTCCATGTCATATCGATTTATTAATACAGAGAAAACAGATGTAAGAGAGTGTTAAATTTTGGCGCCAAAACTTAAGACATAGTTTTACAGGAGTTGTTAGTTGTACAAATTTTCTTAATAGTTGTACTTTGGCTGTTTTCAATATAATCAGTTTTACTGGAACTTAAAATTCGATTTTATAGTTTTACAGTTGATTTTACTCAATTAATCTATGAATATAATGCTTTTGCATATTATTATGTAACAACTTTCGATTATTGTAAATTTATACTCGTATTATTAAAATGATCTTGAAAGTGTATGAACATTGTTGGTGGAATTGGTGTATAAACATTGTTGGTGGAATTACTTAGTCGATCGAATTTTCCCAATCTTATTTGATGTAATGTCACCCATTGGCCATAGTTATGATTAGAGTGATTTTACAAGTTCAAATTTCATAAGGTTATATGTTAAATATTTTTTATCCAATGATATTAATTATGAGGAAAAATGGGGGAAAATGTTATTTAAACCATCAACCATCAACTTTCGGGCCTCACGGATACATGACCCGGATCCACACGGATTCTTTCAATTAAAAAATCCCAAATCAACCCTAGATATTGAGATTGAGAAAGCCAAATCCGAGATTGGTTTCGAAATTGAAGCCTTAAAGTGTAGGATCCATGACTTGGAGGAAGACGCATTAGTGACAAAAAGAGACCTTAACAAGGGGAGAGTGATGATCAAATGTTGTTGTGTTGGGTTCATCTGTGTTACTATCATTGTCATTGTGATGAGAACAATGGTTGTTAAGGCAAATAAGCATATAATTGAGTTTGGTCGTTCTATGTAGTTCGTGGCTGTATTGTTGATTATTGTTGTCGTCTTTGTATGTTTTCGTTGGCTTTGTGTGGGAGTGTAACTTATGTTTAAAACGTGAAACATATGTTTAGTGATCACTTAGTTTTACACAGTTTTACACGGTTTTACACAGTGAAGAGAAATTAAAAATGATATAGACATAACATTCCAAAAAGAGTAGTACATAGCCAATAAATTTAAAACCAAATACAGAGTACGAGAAAGTAAATTAATACATATAAGGAACAAAATAAGTCATGTAGGACAACTTCATGCCCCGTTTGTACATGAAGCACTTAGAACAGTCGATTTCCATATCGTAAAGATGGCAACATCTAGTGGGCCTTTCGTTCCGCATCGTTTACGTAAAAACCTTCTTCTTATCGACAGGGATTCCATGCAGCATCTTCCTCAGGTTCTTCCAAACTCGGTTTACCAAAACCTCCTCATCTTCCCGCCAGTACATGAAGGGCATTTTGTCATAAGGAGATGTCAGAGGATCGCCGTGGAGGTAGCGCAGAACACCATACATATAACAAGCTTCGAGAATCTCATCGTCACCCTCCCCAAGCGCTGCAATGCGTAAATACGCAAATCCGTCTGCTACCTTGTTTTCTACAAAGTAAGTGAGAATACCTTCAATGAAGAATGCAGCGGTGTTCTTCCAATATAAGCATTTACGGAGAATCCGGTCGTGCAGCATCGCACGGATAGGCTTATTCACCAGCGGAGAGAGACAGATAGATTGCAAGACTTCAGGTTTCTCTGAGGCTCGTCGCATAATTTTGCAGGTTGCTCTGAGATTGCAGTAATCGGCGGAGGAAGCTTTGCCGGTGATTTGAACAATCTTGGTGAGGATCGAAATCGGAAATTGTTGAAGAGAGACAATCGATTTCCTGTTCGCCATGGTGAGTCTCTGTTTTTTCTCAAACTTCTCTCTGTTTTTTATAACTTCTCACTGTTTTAACGAATTACTCTTGTGAGAGAGAGAAGCATAACTCTGTATTTATAGAGTGGAATCTCGTTTGATGGGTAGCATTCATAAAGGATTTGTAATGATAAGACGTGACTGTTCACCGGCTTTGAAGAGACTCGAGGTGCGTAAACGTCATATCGATTTGTCCCCTGCATGCGCATGCATCAAATGCGCATGCATCAAATAGGGCATTAAACAGATCCTCCATTAACTTGATTTGATAAAATTTAGAGAAGCGTAAACGTCATATCGATTTATGACTAGTTTTCTTTTACGGATTTGTTGTGCCAAATATACCAGTTTTACAGCGTTTTACAGGTTGTACCAGTTACACACAATGATTCTTAGTTTTACCAGTTATACTAGTTTTACCGGTTATACCAGTTTTACAGGTTGTACCAGTTATACTAGTTGCACTGGTTGTCAGTTCACCTTCAACACAAATTCCAATTTGATTCGATTTCCGCGGCCATCCGCCAATATTGCCTCTGATTCTACTCAATTGGTAGTCCCAATGGTGACGAGAAACGACGGACCCGGCAAATGGTGGTCGGAGACGCGAGGCGACGGCGTCGACGAGCAAAACCCGGTTGAGGCGAGACGAGGATGCAAGGCTCGGAGGCGAGGCGAGGTTCGGAGGCGAGGCTCGGAATTTTTTTTTTTTTCATAAACCAAATCAATACAATTAAATGGATTTAAATCCCAACCAACTAAATCCATTCAAGACCCAATTCAATTAAACCAGAATCCGTAAACCAAGGGTAAAAGGGTCAAACAACATTTCATTAAACAAGGAAGGGTATGGGAGATTAATTGGGGATAGTCTAGATTTTTTTCAGAGCCATAAGGCTATAAGAGAAGTTGTCCCGAATTTTACCCGAAGCAAAGCAACTCATAATCTCTCCGTCAAAAATCCTCTTCTGCGTTCTGTTCTTCTGCGTTTTGTTCTTCTTTGAAACCTTCTGTAGTAGCCACGTGAATGGGTTTTGTTCCGGACTCTAAAACATGAATTTATGTTCTCGCTGGTGAGACACCGATTAAAGTCGTCGACTTTGACTTGATATAGTTAAACCCAGATGGTGGGAGTTGAATTAGTCGGCCACACGTTTGCGTGCACTAAAGGTTTCGATCAAGATTATAGGTCCAGCCACATTAGCAAGGCTTTGAATTGTATGTCTTCGGACGTCTGGATTACGCACTGTAACTGTTCGGTGAAATGCCTGAACGAGATGTTATGTTTCAGGTTAGATTCTTCTAGGTTTTTGTATCTTCATTTTGCATTTTGCACTTTGTTTATCATTATGCAGCTTAAAGCTATAACGTTTGAAAGCAATTTGTATAAATGCACTGTCTTTTGGATAGCAAAAGCTGCAAAGTTATTGGCTATGTCAGTTGACTTATGAGAAAGACCAAATGAATGAAAATATAGAGAGTCAATTACTAGATTCAAGTAGCATGGCATTTCTTGGTCAATGCTGTGGATATGGTTTATTTTAATGCGTATGCTTAGATTATTATTATAACTATTGTCTTAGACAAGAAAAATATAATCTTATATTGTCAATGCTTAGTATAGTAATAGAGGGCTAGACGAAAGTCTTTATTCTTTAGGTCTAAATAATCTCTGTTCAAGTTCCCAGATGAGATCTTGAAGAGAAATAGGAATACAAATGAGAAGAATGAGTATGATTTTATTTGTTTGCTTGCTCTTACTAATCATATTCCCAACTTGTGGCTATGCAGCTATAAACACTTCAAGTCCTTTGTCAATAGGACAAACTCTGAGTTCCCCTGCTGGATTTTTTGAGTTAGGCTTCTTCAGTCCTAATGATACCCGGAATCAGTATGTTGGAATCTGGTTCAAGAATATTGTTCCTCGTGTAGTTGTGTGGGTGGCCAACAGAGATAGTCCACTTACAAACGATGCAGCAAATCTCACTATCAGCGTCAACGGGAGCCTGGTCTTACTTGATGACAAACAAGATGTTATTTGGTCAACAGGAGAGACTTTTACATCCAACAAGTCTCATGCCGAGATTTTAGACACCGGAAACCTTGTTGTTATTGATGATGTTTCAGGAAGTTTTTTATGGCAAAGCTTCGATGTTTCAGGGAACCCAATTTTAGACACCGAAAATATCGGATTTTGGACTGGCTCGGATGTTTCAGGGAACCCAATTTCAGGACAACACTCGAAGGGTTGCAGGAACTTTGTAAGAACGTGTCTTCAACGACATTCTTAACAAGGGTTCATTCTTTATCATCCTATATTAACAATTTGGTGAAACTTTTTGATATTACGACAGAGGATATATGTCTCCTGAGTATGCATGGGCTGGGTTGTTCTCTGAAAAGTCCGACATTTATAGCTTCGGAGTTCTGATGTTGGAAATCATCAGCGGAGAGAAGATTTCAAGGTTCACCTTTGGTGACGAGAGCAAAGGCCTTCTTGCATATGTAAGTGAATGATTTTATTCTCTTCAGGTGTAGACATTCTAGTCACCATTACAAATTCTTATTCTTATGTTCAGGCTTGGGAATCTTGGTGCGAGGGATTTAATCTTCTGGATAGAGATCTAAATTATTCATGCAACACATTTGAAGTTGCGTGACGTGTTCAGATTGGTCTTCTCTGTGTTCAACATGAAGCTGCAGACAGACCAAACACTCTTCAAGTACTGTCTATGATTACTTCAACAACAGATCTTGTTAAAGAAATAACGTCAGTCACAAGTAAAACCCAAAAGGAATCGATGTTCGAGATAAACACAGATCCTGACCTCACTCGTAAAGAATCCGAAGTAAGAATAGACTCTTAAACGATTATGAGCAACTGAAATTCAGAGTTTGATAGATGAAAGAAGAAAACACCAAAAGTCTTAATATGATCGACTCATGAGATAGAAGCCGATACTTAAACACCAAACAAACGATATGCAAATCGTAATCTCTAACAATAAGATATTCAACAACTAAAGATATTGTGATATCATTTATTCAAACCAAAGCCACGTCACTCTAGCTCTCCCGCCAACTTCCTGTAACAAATCTCCCCTCTTTCGAAAACCTTGACCTCAAGGTTTAAATGATGGAAACCTCCTCTGTAAATCAAATAAGAACTCCCATGTCGCTTCATCCTCCGGTTCGTTAGTCCACTTGATCAGAACCTTGGTTACTGCTTGACCTTGCCGTTGTACCATTTTGCGCTCCAAAATCCGTTTCGGCAGCTTACTCAAGACGTCTCCCACAACCGTTGGCAGCTCATGAGATGTCACTGCATTCCCGACCATCAACTTTAGCTGCGAAATGTGGAATACAGGGTGAATGGATGAGGACGCAGGCAATTCCAGTTTGTAGGCGACTTTGCCGCATCTATCCACTATCTTGTATGGACCGTAAAACTTCGGTGCTAATTTCTGGTTACTTCTCACGACCACTGATCTCTGCCTATAAGGCTGTAACTTCACGAACACCCAGTCTCCAATTTCCAACTCACGGTCCGTGCGGTGCTGGTCTGTAAAATGGCGCATCCTGTGCTGAGCTCTTAAGAGATGAAACTTCAGTAACATCAACATATTCTCTCTGTCTTGGAGACACCGAGACACTACAGCAACTTTGGATTCTCCGGGTAAGTATGGAAGGTGTTGCGGAGGTAGCTGACCGTAAACAGCTTCGTACGGTGTCATCTGAATGGCGGAATGGAAGCTGGTATTATACCAGTACTCAGCTAGAGGTAGCCATTTGCTCCACAGGTAAGGCCTATCGCTGCACATACACCGTAAATAAGTCTCAAGGCACCTGTTTACCACCTCCGTCTGTCCATCGCTTTGTGGATGATACGCACTGGACATATTGAGAGATACTCCCTGCAATGTAAATAACTCTTGCCAAAAGTCACTCAAGAAGACACTGTCCCGATCACTTACTATGGACTGTGGAAATCCATGAAGCTTAAACACATTGTCAAGGAATACTTGTGCGACAGAAGCGGCAGTGTACGGGTGAGTTAACGCCATGAAGTGAGCCGCTTTGCTCAATCTATCCACGACAACCAAGATGACTGACTTCCCAAAGGATAATGGTAACCCATCAATGAAATCCATAGAGATGTTAGTCCATATCGAATCTGGGATCGGAAGGGGCTGGAGTAGTCCCGGATACGCAGCCGTGTCGTACTTGCATTGTTGACACACACTGCAAGCTCTAATGAATGCTTGAATATCCTTTGACATTCCCTTCCAGTAAAATAGCCCTTTCACCCGTTGGTGTGTTGCGTCGCGACCCGAATGTCCACCCAAGCCGGAACAGTGAAGCCACTCTAAGATCGTCTTCCTTATAGATGCGACCATGGGAACTACAATTTTTCCTTTACGGCGAAGGATATTCTGGTCCCATGAGAAGTGTTTCTTAGCTGTCTTATCACGCTTCAGCTCCTCGATCACTGTTTTAATGGCTTCATCTTCTTCATAGCTCGCTTGGATCTGTTGCAATAGATCGCACTCAAGTACGGTCATTGCCATGTGCAACACTTCTGAACCATCGACTCGCGACAATGCATCTGCCACGACGTTATCCTTACCCTGCCTGTACTGAATCTCATAGTCAAACTCCAACAATTTTGGCAACCATTGTTGCTGAATTGGCGTGTTTAACCTCTGCTCCAGTAGGTACTTTAGGCTTCGCTGGTCAGTTTTGATCACAAAGTGCCCAGTGAGTAAGTAATGTCGCCATTTCTGGACAGCAAAGACCAATGCGAGTAGCTCTTTCTCATAGATCGATAAATGCAGCTGCTTCCCCTTAAGTTGGCGACTGATATAGGCCAACGGGTGTCCCTCCTGCATCAGTACCGCCCCTATACCCTGCCCACATGCATCGGTTTCAACCACGAACTGCTTGTCGAACAGCGGTAATGCCAATACTGGCGCTGAACACAACGCACGCTTCAGCTCTTCAAACGCACTTTGTGCTTCTCCAGACCAAACAAAAGCATCCTTCTTGGTCAGAGCTGTAAGCGGACCAGCAATCACCCCAAAACTCCTCACAAATCTCCGATAATACCCTGCTAACCCCAAGAACCCACGCAATTGTTTTAAATTCATTGGTATAGGCCAGTCAGCCACGGCCTTGATCTTGGTAGGATCTGTGGACACGCCTTCTCCTTCGATGTAGTGTCCTAAATATTCCACCTTCGCTACTGCAAAAGAACACTTACTCTTCTTCGCAAATAAACGGTTACTCCTCATTAAACCGAAAACACACCTCAGCTGCTCAACATGTTCTGTCATCGAGGAACTATATATCAGAATATCGTCAAAGAAAATGAGAACACACCTTCGAAGCAAGGGACGAAAGACTGAGTTCATCAACCCTTGAAAGGTAGCTGGAGCGTTGGTAAGACCAAACGGCATGACCAAGTACTCGTAATGACCGCTATGTGTCTTAAAAGCTGTCTTATGAACATCTGCCGGATTCATCCGCACTTGATGATAACCTGCCCTGAGATCGATCTTTGAGTAAATAGAAGAACCTCCCAATTCATCCATCAAATCTTCGATCAACGGAATTGGGAACCTGTCCTTTACTGTCATAGCATTCAAACTCCTATAGTCCACACATAAGCGCCATGTTCCGTCTTTCTTCTTGACCAAAACTACAGGGGATGCGTAAGAACTTGAACTCGACTGCACAGTGCCGGCACTCAACAACTCCTGAACCAACTTGTCAATCTCGTTCTTCTGTTGCACGGAGTACCGGTATGGCCTTTGATTAACCGGATTTGAACCCTCCAACAGAGGAATTTTGTGGTTATGATCGGGTCGAAATGGTGGTAAAGCGTTTGGTTCAGCGAAGATGTCTTCAAACTCTCCTATCAAAGCTGATAAACCGGGGGGTAATGACTGCTCAACTCCTTGCACAGCGTCGACCGAACATAGCACTGCCTGGTCCAACTCGTTGCTATCCTGTACGCAGAGCATAGCCAACTGCGCTTGACTCCCTTGTTTCTTGTTAAACCGGCTTGCTTTCAGCTCACGAACCGATCCTGACTTGATTCCATGGAGATGAATTCTCCTCTGTCCCCATTTGAATAACATCTCAAGCTTATGGAAATCCCAAGTGATAGGACCCAACTGAGATAGCCATTGGACACCCAAGACCATATCACATCCACCCAATGGAATTACCAACAGATCAGATTCAAATTCAACCCCCTGGAACTCCCATTTGAACTTTTCCACCTTGGCATCCACTGCTAACACGTTACCATCTGCGACCTTCACCTTCCGCATATCAGTGCTTGTTAACCTACATCCCAACTTCACTGCAATCTGTTTATCTACGAAGTTGTGAGTAGAGCCTGAGTCTATCAGGATAAATAAGACTCGTTTCCCATGAATTCCCCTGACCCTCATTGTGCGATAGTTTTCCGATATACCCGCCACTGCATTCACTGAAATCTGGGCCAGGTCACCTTCTTCTAACGTAACATCATCCTCTTCGCAATGTTCTTCCTCTTCATCCTCCTCTGTTTCTAACACAAACAGCTGCGATTTCTTATGCTTAAGATAGTGATCAGGAGTATACTTCTCGTCGCAGAAGTAACAAAGCCCCTGCGCTCGGCGCCTACTCATCTCTTCTTTTGACAAAAATGGGACTGGTTGTTTCGGAGCTGGTTTGTTTTTGTCTACTGCCCCTGTCTCATAGACTCGTGCTCCAAAATCCTTCTTATAAGGCAAGATGCCTTTACTGGCCGTTAACTGCGACTTCACAGCTGAGCCGTTAACTCCCTGCGGCTTGGAAGGATGGGCCTTCTCATAAAGCCGACCAAGTATCAGACACTGCCGGACTGTTCTTGGCTGGAACATTCTAACGTGCATCTGCGTATCGACCCTTAGACCAGCTAGATACGCACTAACCAAGTACTCTTCCGAGAGGGTGACTCTTGTCCTAATCAACTCAAATCTGTTGTGATACTCTGTGATTCCATCAGTCTCTCGAATCTCTTTCAACTCCGCAATGGGATCATCTAGCACCTCATCAAACCTCTCCAGCAGTAACGTTTGATATGTGCTCCAATCCTCCACGACATGAACCCCCACGTCAGACTGCATTATTGAACGATGCCAAGTTGATGCGATGTCCTCAAAATGGATTGATGCTAACCTCACTTTCGTTTCCTCAGGTGTGCGATCAATCGCAAAGAACTGCTCTACCTTAAAGAGCCAATCTTTCACCTTATCACCATTGAACCTAGGAAAGTCCAATTTTGCAAGGCGAGTTACCCCAGAGTAGGATGAACCCTGATTCAGCCGACTCTTACTACCATCCTGCCTTGTCCTGCCATCACTGTTGGTCTCACCCGACCCAGACTCCCGAGTCATCTCTTTCATCGCTTCAAACATATCCGATAAGCCTTTCCCCAGCTTCTCTGATATGCTTTTCTCCAATTTATCATTCTGTTCTGCGAGTTGTACCACCATAGTCGCCTTTACACGTGAACCCACCGTCTCCTCCAATTCACGCATCATGGCCTCCTTCTCCTTAATCGCCAACTGTGAGCGTGTCTCAGCCATCGAATTTCCAAGGAAAGTATTGGCTCTGATACCTTTGTTAAAGAAATAACGTCAGTCACAAGTAAAACCCAAAAGGAATCGATGTTCGAGATAAACACAGATCCTGACCTCACTCGTAAAGAATCCGAAGTAAGAATAGACTCTTAAACGATTATGAGCAACTGAAATTCAGAATTTGATAGATGAAAGAAGAAAACACCAAAAGTCTTAATATGATCGACTCATGAGATAGAAGCCGATACTTAAACACCAAACAAACGATATGCAAATCGTAATCTCTAACAATAAGATATTCAACAACTAAAGATATTGTGATATCATTTATTCAAACCAAAGCCACGTCACTCTTGCTCTCCCGCCAACTTCCTGTAACAGATCTTCCCATTCCAAAGCAGCCAATCTTTGTTGTGCAAACTCTAATTGTGGAAACTTTTAACGATTTCAAAATGTCTGAAGATCTTTTCTCTGTCAATGACTTAACACAATCTGTGATCCAAGGACGATAAGCTCTATAGATCCTTAGATTCTGAGATATCACTTTTTGTTATTGTTAAACACAATGTTTCGTTGACTTGGTCAAATACTCAAAACAGGTGTCAGGTGTGCATCACAAACAGATCTCATTTTTACATTTTTGATGTCATCTTCTCTTGCGTTCTGGCAGTGAAAGTCTGCGACTTTGGTTGCAATAGTTAATGCCCAGATGCTCGGAGTTAGATTGATCCGCCATGCTTTTCTGGGTAGGAGCTGTCGTCTCTTTCTGTAAATGTCTTGGACTTCGCCTTTGCGTTCAACATTACTTTTGGGTCATGCACTGAATGTGTTCGGTGAAATGCGTAAATGAGATGTCAAGTTTCAAAGTCCAGCAGTAGGGACCAATAGTTGAAGCCGCCCTTCAAAGTCATACCTCCACTATCAGCGATCAGGTACGGTTTTCTGGTTTTTTTATCTTCCAAATTGCATTGTTTATGATTTCAGAGTTGTTAATTCACTTGAAAAGTATTGGTTTATGTATCAGAGCTGATGAATCTACAAATATATACTTGTATCCTTGTATCCTAGAATATTGCAAGTAGGATGTTGCATTAATGTGAATGCTTTCCTTGTGATGTGATTGGTTAGATGGAACGTTGTTGACTTCTTTTTATGGTTTTAAGGGGCCAGAGATGGGAATACTCAAAGTTATCCGCCTAAGCAACATGGAATATAAAATACGGAAAATATAAATATTTTTTGTTTTATTTGGTGTGAATGGAGAGATTGTGATTCTAGGGGTCAATGTGGTCTACGATTTGTCTTTTTTGTGTTGCGGTCTGGATGGCTTATTATAATAATTAAAATATATAAATAAGGTGTCTCCATTGGTTACATCCAGATGCTTCGTATCATAAGATGTGCACGAAAGAAGTTGGTTATGTTATTACATTGACTTTATACAGAAAACTTTTTCATATGGGAAAGATTAATATTGTTTTCTTTGCTTTTCTCCTCTTCTTGCTGGTTAGATTCCCAAGTTATGGCTATGCAGCTATAACCAAAGCAAGTCCTTTGTCGGTAGGACAAACTCTAAGCTCTCCCGGCGGATCTTATGAGTTAGGATTCTTCAGTCCTAACAATTCTCAGAGTCGGTATGTTGGGATCTGGTTCAAGAACATCACTCCTCGGGTCGTTGTTTGGGTGGCTAACAGAGACAAACCAGTCACGAAAACAAACGCGAGTCTCATTATCAGCAGCAATGGGAGCCTTATCTTGCTTGAGGGAGAACAAGATCTTGTTTGGTCAATAGAAGAAACTTTGTCATCTAACGATTTTCGTGGTGAGCTTTTAGACAACGGAAATTTTGTCCTCACTGATGAAGTATCCGGAAGACATTTATGGGAAAGTTTTGAGCATCTTGGTGATACTATGCTACCTCAATCATCTGTGATGTATGATGTTCCAGCTGGCAAGAAACGTGTCTTATCTTCCTGGAAAAGTCCCACAGATCCTTCAGCTGGAGAATTTGTAGCTGAGCTTACGACACAGTTGCCTCCGCAAGGATTTATTATGAGAGGATCCAGGCCTCACTGGAGAGGTGGTCCATGGGCACGGGAAAGGTTCACTGGCACACCAGAGATGGATGAATCACATGTAAGCCAATTCAGCATTACCCAAGATGCAGCAGCCGGCACAGGATTTTTGACTTATTCGTTACAGAGTAACTCTAACCTGTCGTACACTACGCTAACATCAGAGGGATCGTTGAAGATTATCTGGCATGATGGCTCTGGTTGGGTTACTGACTTTGAGGCCCCAGTAAGCTTATGTGATGTTTATAATGCATGTGGACCTTATGGGCTGTGTGTGAGATCTAATCCTCCAAAGTGTGAATGCTTGGAAGGCTTTATACCAAAATCAGATGAGGAATGGAATAGAAGGAATTGGACTGGTGGTTGTGTGAGAAGAACAGACTTATCATGTCGTGCGAACTCTTCTGTAACAACACAAGACAATGATGCAGATGTCTTCGACACTGTTGCAAATGTAAAGCCTCCAAATTTTTATGAATATCTAAGCTTGATCAATGCTGAGGAGTGCCATCAGCGTTGTCTTGGAAACTGTTCTTGCACAGCATTTTCCTATATTGAACAAATCGGTTGCTTGGTGTGGTATCGAGAGCTTGTAGATGTAATGCAGTTTTCTTCTGGAGGAGAAGTTCTTTCCATCCGCCTAGCACGTTCTGAGTTGGGTAGGAAATGAAACAGAGCATAAGTATTGTTCTTCATGATGTTCTTGTTTGCTGCAGCCTGGTTAACAGTTTACTTTTCTGGTGTATCTCTCAGGTGGAAGCAATCGAACCAAGATTATCGTAGCTAGCACTGTCAGCATTTTCGTTTTCATGATCTTAGTTCTTGCCTCTTATTGGTTCTGGCGGAGATTCAAAGCGAAACAAAATGGTGAGTCACTGAAATGCTTCGTTTGCCTCTTTCTATGTTTTTTTTCCAGGTCATCTGTATCATTAGCCTTTGAATGCTAAATTTCTAGAAATTTAGTACTGACACTTGGATGTTTACAATTCATAGATTCAACTCCTACATCCATGGAGACTCCACAGGATGCATGGAAGAAAGAACTGAAACCACAAGATGTATATTTCTTTGAGATTCAAACCATATTATCTATCACGGATAACTTCAGCATTGAAAATAAGCTTGGTCAAGGTGGATTCGGTCCAGTTTATAAGGTAGAATTAATGTGCTTTATCTCCTCTCTTCCTTCACCATGCTCATTCTTCTTGTTCACCAGACGATTATCTCCGACTTTGCTTCCAGGGAAGGCTGCAAGATGGGAAGGAAATAGCTATAAAACGTCTTTCGAGCAGCTCTGGACAGGGTCTAGAGGAGTTCATGAATGAAATAATACTCATCTCTAAACTCCAACACAGAAACTTGGTTCGTCTTATGGGATGCTGCATTGAAGGAGAAGAAAAGCTATTGATTTATGAGTTTATGGTGAACAAAAGCCTCAACACCTTTATATTTGGTATGCCCCTTAGTGCGCCAGTTCTTTTATTCTTGTTTATGTGTTTTGCTCACTCACATTTTTATTAATTTGGCTTAGATTCGACGAAAAAGCTTGAGCTTGATTGGCCCAAGCGGTTCGACATCATTCAAGGTATTGCGTGTGGACTTCTCTATCTTCACCGTGACTCATGTCTCAGGGTTGTGCATCGAGATTTGAAGGTCAGCAACATCCTTTTAGATGAGGACATGAACCCAAAAATATCAGATTTTGGATTGGCTCGGATGTTTCAAGGAACACAACATCAAGCCAACACTCGCAGAGTTGTTGGAACTCTGTATGTAATCTATCTTCCTCCTTCATGTATACGGTTAACAAGCTCAGTCAAAGTCATTACTTGCTTATATCATCAACCTGATGAAATTGTTTGGTAAAATGAACAGAGGATACATGTCTCCCGAGTATGCATGGACTGGAATGTTCTCTGAGAAATCTGACATCTATGCATTTGGAGTTTTACTATTGGAAATCATAACTGGCAAGAGGATTTCAAGCTTCACCATTGGAGAAGAAGGCAAAAGTCTTCTTGAATATGTAAGCCAAAGTTACCTTCTCTATCCCTTCTTGAATCTTTGATTTATGGATCAAATGTTTCTCATACGCTTGTGTTCATCAAATTTCAAGACATGGGAATGTTGGTGCGAAAGTGGTGGAGGGGATCTATTGGATCAAGATATATCTAGCTCAGGTTCTGATATGGAAGTGGTGAGATGTGTTCAGATTGGTTTGCTCTGTATCCAACAACAAGCTCTTGATAGACCCAACATTGCACAAGTCATGTCAATGCTTACTACCACAATGGATCTTCCAAAACCAAAACAACCCGTTTTCGCATTGCAGATCCAAGAGAGTGATTCAGAGTCTAGGAGTACGTATTCTGTGAATGATATAACACAGACTGCTATATTTGGTCGATAATAGAACATTGCTTTTGCAAATGTCAAATGATAAACCATGTTTACAAATTGAAACGATTGTAAAAATATTTGATGTTAATATAACGCTGAGGACGTGTTGAATCACTTCTAAAATGCTAATTTTTGATGTTTGTTGCCACTCTCGATTGTTTAACATAAATTAAAACAAAAAATATTCAAATTTGTGAAATAAAAAATAGAAACTACCTTAAATAACGTTGGAAAATATGCTTATTATTACAATAATTTAGGTAAGGTTGAATTTTGGTTGACTTCACAAAAAAAAACTCCACTGTTCAAACTCACATTCAATCTTCCCAGACTTTCGAGTTCTTTACAAAACCCCTCAATGTTAGCAACTCATCACAAAATTTCCTATACACTTTTAATTCTTTCGTAAAGGAGTTTTACATTCACTAAACTACTTCATAAGGTCATTACGAACTCTCTTAATAAGTCTTTATTATGTTTACGAGTTTTAAAATTATTTTCTAATCAATTTAAGATTTAAAAAAAAATTAATCATACTACTCAATTACATGAATTTTATTAAATTTGTGGTATTAATTAGAAATTCAAAAGTATAGATGGTTTTGTGATGAGTTGGTTAACATTAGAAGGTTTGTAAAAAGCTCGAAAGTGTACGGGATTGAGTGTGAGTTTCAATAGTTTGGGGGGTTTTGCGAAGTCAACCCTTGATTTTTTGGAAAATTGACCAAAAGACATGTAAAAAACTCTTTAAAATTTTATTTATAGAAATGCCATTGAAAAAAAAAATTAATAATAAAAAATTACTTTTAAATAAATAAAATAAAATTAAAATCTCAAAAATATAATTAAAAATTTTGTTTTTTCGACGAAGGAAGATGAAGGCGATTCTGACGACGATGAAGTGGCGATTACGGGGACGAAGTGGCGATTACGGGGACGAAGTGGTGATTCTGACAATGAAGTAATTTTTCGGCAGCGCAAGGACGATTCTGGCCGACGACAAAGTGGTAGATTTGTTTTTATTTAATGGTAAATTTGTTTTGCTTTACGATTATGTTATTTTTATGTTATATTTAAACGTAGACTTTTGAGGTTCTATATCGTAGACTTTTTTTGATTAGGTTATTGTTTTATTGTAGACTTAGGTGTTGAATGGTATGTCAGCTGAATTGCTGAATAGCTGAATGGCTGAATCATAAAATAGAGGAATCATAGGAATATAAAACTAGTTCATTTCATTAGCAAAATAGAATTCTGAAGTAGTGGAATGGTATTTTTTTGGATGAATAGCTGAATGATGAATATAACTAAACTAATGACTTGCAGAATACTAACGACCATTACATAAATATATAAAAACTAACAACCTGCAATTTCAAAAGAACAGAACTAAGAACAAAATTATCCAATAGAGAACAAAAGCAATTTAATTATAAAAGAACAATCACAGAGAAACCATTACCCTTGCATTTGCCATAAGTGAGATGCAATCTCACGCCGAACCGTCTCCATACTCACATCCTCCTCTTCTTCTTGGACAATGTTATCATCTCTTCGCACATTTTCTTCACCATTGATATCAAATTCATCTGCATGATCAAAATCTTCGTCGGGAATTTGAGACCGTCGAATGAAGTTATGCAAACCCATTGTAGCTGCAACAATTTTTTTTTGAATGGCTTTGTTATACCTTGGGAAATCTGTCAATATTCTCCATTTGCTTTTCCAAACACCAAAGGTGCATTCAATGACACAACGGAGAGACGAATGCCATCGATTAAACATTTCCTTGTCATTTCGTGGAGGTCCACCTTCTTGAAACTCTTGAAGATGATATCTCGTAACACGCCCTCGAAACGGAGCAAGAAATCCAGGTTTATTTGCATATCCAGAATCTACTAGATAGTACTTACCAACAGGTGGGGTTGGAAAGCAGGGATCGTTATCTATGGCAAGCTGCAAAACATTAGCATCATGAGATGATCCTGGAACTCCAATGTACGCATACGTAAACAGCATGTCAAGATCACAAATCGCCAAGACATTAAGACTAGTGTATTCATGTCGACACCAGAAATTCAATTTTTCAGTAGCAGGCACTCTAACCGGTACATGTGTACCATCCATCGCACCAATGAAATCCCGAAAATATGGCCAATACCTATGATCTTCTCGTAGTCCACGTGGTACAACACTAAGTTCTTGAGGACTTCTTTCACTTAATAAATCACCAGCAAGCTGCTCACATGCATCAAGAACTTCATGAAACTTACGAGTGATTGTTTCCTGTGAATGACCAAATACTTCTGCAATAACTCGTTGCTTCTCATTGTGTGCACATATATATAAGAAAATTGCAACACTCTCTTGTACCTTCATGTTCTTCGTACTTTGTAGGCTATATTTTTCCACCAAAGTCTTGCAAAGCTCCTTAAATGTTTGAGGATGCATCCGAAGCAGAGTGTGACAAGTTCTTGCATTATTCATTATTCTGTCTTTCAAATACATCCATCCAACTCCCCATTCAGTTCCCATTGGTCTTCTTCTGTAATATTGTTTGTAGTACTGGAGCAATGGATGTAGGATCAAATCAACAAGTATTTGGTTCTCTATTGCAAACAACTCTTCAATTTCATTATCAGACAACGCATCTAATCCTCGTGCCCACAGCTCACTTCTTCGTTGCTCCTGCAAAATAAAGTGAGTTAGAGATCTTGGTATGGCAGAATCATAAACCAACAGTGGAATGAAAAATGCAGAGTTCAGTTAACAACATCGAAACTAAACTAAGGGAGATAAAGCTAAGTTTACTAATGGAAATTCAGCACGCTTGTTTCTGATGTTTTTTGGACCAGATATCCACACTACTGATAATCAAAAAACTAAACAGATGCAGAAAGAGTTCTTGATTTAGCTGGCGTATTGATAATCAAAGATCCACACTAATGATAATCAAGAAACTAAACACATCAAGAGTTCCTGATAATCAGTTGGCGTATTGATAATCAAAGATCCACACTAATGATAATCAAGAAACTATGAGTAAATCTGGTGTATTGATAATCAAAGGTCCATACTCATGATAATCAAGAAACTAAAAAGATGCAGAGGAGGCATTGAAATCACATGTGTGTCTAACCGTGTACACTACTACTACAAATCCATGAACTCAGAAATATCACAACGAAACCAAGAGGCCATGGGTAAAAGAACTTATCAAAAAAACAAGAATAATAATGATATTAATGCAAAGAACTTATCAAAAAAAATAAAATAAATGAAAACCACATAAACGAACTCACGCTAAAGCTTTCTAGTTTTTCATGCTAATAATCTAAAGAACTATTGCCAACTCCATGGTTTAGCAGGCTTGTAAATCCTCCTAACATTGGTAAAGTAGTTTCTGGTCTATTTCCTTCATTTGTACCAGCTCTTTGTTCAAGCTGCGAGTTCACTCCAAAATTCCTCCCACGAGAATTTATTGTCTCATTTGGATCTCCATTGTAAGGATCTCCACCAATGATTTTTCCTTGAAGTCCAATCCATTGTCCTTCACGACTGTATCCAGTCATACTGATATACCATGGATTTTAGGGATTTTAACCATGGTATATGTGTTATTTATCGAGTCTTTTACTATGTTTAGAGTCTTTTCAGGTGTTTATTAGGTACAAGCACATTTGGAGCATATTTGGTGATTTAGGCACTTTCTGGAGCTAATTGGAGTATTTGGCCGAGAGATAAAGTTCACTGTTGATATTTCCGAGATGCAACGATCGTCACACTTATGGCGTCGATCGATGCACCAGCGAGATGGGCCAAACGACGGTTTGATGAAGAATGATAACATTTCAATTCTGCCCAGAAGTTCCTGATATTTACAAAGAAGCCCCAAAACGTGTTTTAGATTATAAATAGAGTTTTTGAGCCATTGTTTAGGCTACACTTTTCTTACGCTTTATTTTATTCAGAGAGAGTTTTAGGGGCTGATCCTGTTCTCGAAAGAGAAAGGATTTTGAACCCCAGATCTTTACTTTGTTTTATATTTGGTTTTCTACTTATGATGTTTTCTGTTTCGATGAACATGTCTGAGTAGTTTACCTGTTAGGTTGAAGGATTCTCATTAGGGATTTCATAGAATTATAGTTTAATAAATCTGTAGAGATTTATATCTGCTAGTTCTTTATCTAAGTTGTTCTTAATGCTTGATCTGAAGTAGCTAATCAGAGTTATGATGTTAGGTTGATTAATGCAGCGGAAGTTGGTTAATTTAACTAGAAAGAACTTAGATAAGCAATTAAACTGTTCGCAAACGGAAGTTTGGTTCAGGTTAATTGTGAACATATCAAACTTGGAATTAATGCTAGTTTAATCTGTTAGTTCTCGCAAACGAAAGTTTGGTTTGCTGCACTTAGACTTAGAGGATTATCGCAAAGGAATTTGGTTAATTCTATATCTGTGTTTTGAGTTCTAGAATAGTTATTGATTAGATCTAGATAGATTGATTGCTTGCGTTCCTGATTTCCTGAGAACTCCTGAAACCTAACGCTTTGCCTTCTTGCTCACAAACTCACTTGATTTACTTTGCTATTTCGTTTACTGTTTTCACATCTGCTTCGCTTAATTAAATCTGAACTGCTATACATCTATTGTGTGACTGAGAGTCCTCGTGGGATTCGATACCTTATATACTACGATTGCATTAACTGTGCACTTGCAGTAGAATAGGGAAAACTATACACCTATCAAGTTTTTTTTTGGTGGTCGAAATTGTGGAGATTATTTTTCTCATCCAATTTCGACCACAAAAAAAACATTATGGAGACTAGACAACACACGATTTCTGAGCTCAACAAACAAATTGAGGAGCTACGAGCTATACAAGGTGATCAGTCGCAGCGCACTAACGCTCTCATTAACGATATGCGTTCTGAACTGGATGGCAAATTACAAGGAATTGAAACAAGCATCAATGTTAAGTTCAAAGACTTCAATGTTAAATTCAAAAGCCTTGAAGCATCTATTCTAAAATAGTTTTCCCATGAGTCATCCGTACCTTAATCGTCGGAACCGACATCTTCTCACTTAGATGGAATAATATCATCTATGGCGATATTACCCACTCCGAAGAATATTGCGGTATCTACATGAATCTTACCAACACCAGGAGCATCACGACAACAAGAACCACCGAACCAAGCCAAATTAGAGCTTACACCAAACGAGAAAGACTCGCCGGAGATCAACAAATCACCATTTCTACCTAATGGACTGACGACAAGATTAACGAAGCTCGCATTCCCTTCGTTTGATGCTACGATGATACATGATTGGATTTGTATTTGTGAGAAATTCTTTATGCTGGATAATACCCCGCCGGAGCTTAAAGTTCGACTAGATTCAATGCATATGACGGGAAAGGCATTGCAGTGGCACCATAATTTCATCAAGGATCGGTATGATGTATATCCTTTTTGGCCGGAGTATGTTGGCGCTGTGTCGGCTAGATTTAATGCGCTGTTTGATGACCCAATATCGGAGTTGGTTAGTTTGACACAAGGGAACGAGTCGCTTGAAGTTTATCTGGATAAGTTTGAAAGTGCTTTGTCCAGTCTGTCCCTCACAATATCACATGCACTGAGCATATTCTTGGCTTATATGAACCAACATTTGGCTTGCACGCTAGGCAATTTAATGTCAAAACGGTGACAGAAGCAGCCGTATAGCTAAACTACATGAATCAACATTCTTATGTGTTCATGTGAAGAAATCTCAAGCATCATTCAACCCTTACCAGAATAGCAAGACACAGTCATATTACATGTCTGTGAATCCCTTCCCTAATTCTTCAGCACTGAAGCCGATGGACACACAAAAATCTATACCGTTCAAGTCGGGTTTCACTTCCAAAGGTACATCTGACAAAACTCCGAAGAGATACACTTATGAAGATATACATAATCGTAGAAATAAAGGCTTATGTATGTTTTGTGATGAGGTCTACACTCTAGGACACAATCTCAAACATAAGAAAGGACATGTTTTCTTGCTAGATGGTGATGGAGATTACTCTGAAGATGATAAATACCATGAATCTCCTGAAAAATCTATATGAGAGTTTTATCAAGATTTCACCAGTAAGTTTCCAAATTTTAATCTTTGAGGACAAGGATTTTCTCAACAGGACAGTATTGTGACAAGACGTCTGTAACACCTCCGACGCGGACTACAAACAATATCCGGCCGGAGATGTCACAAGTGTTGGATACCACGAACGGTCCAGCCGTTCCCGAGGCCAGGACGGCCTATCCTCGGTAGCCAACCCTCTCGACTAAGGCCTAAGGCTTGCCAACCCGTACCAAATCCGAGAGTTGTGTTAGTTCGGACTAAACTCTAATCATTGGAACTGTGGAGTTTAAGAAAACACATTTTATTAATACTATGTAGGTTCTAGTACAAAATGTTCCCAAAAACAATACCGTTTATTGTGCACAATTAGAATAATCCTACATAGTACAAACTCCACGATCTTCACACTCACAACGCGAAACTACACTAGCGTCCTAACGTCCGAACTTTCCCTCCAGCCCGTCTATGGCTTCCTGCGAGACAAAAGTAGTATAATGAGCAACCCAGAGTTGCCCAGTGATTCCAGGACCCTCTAATATGCATTAGTGCCTAATCCCATCCCATAGCCAAAGCACAATGCATCAATCACCTCGCAGGCATCAACACGCAACAACAATATCAAAGCTATGCACAACGCGGAAGTATATAAACAACAATGCATAACATGACTCCTATCATGAATTCATAATATGTCTAGACTTTTTAGACTTCTCAATCTCCAAAACTTGCGAAGGCCTCCTAGTGCACCAGATACTCCCTCCTACACACATGACTACTCGCGATCAATTACCACAAAGGATCAAGGTCCGAGCAACAGACCCGATTACGGGGATCTCTATCCCTCGGGTTCCCGATTATGGAGATCTCTATCTCTCGGGATCGTGTCGTTACACGATACTCGGCCAAGGGAGCGACTCCAGTAACCCTCCGAGCCTTCTTCGAGTCCACGGAGGCACACAACGAGAGCACCGAATATACTAACTCTAGAACACTCACACAAGTTCTAGAATGCATCATCTAGGACTCACACACGTCATAGACCAACTAGAGAAATACAACATATGCTCTAGCACAACCACATTCAACTGGTCCGCGTTATCCCTTGTTACCACCCACGTCCACATGCATTTCACAAGATGTGTCTCACACACGTTACAGTGTAGGGTCATGAAAAGGATCCAAAGATCACTGCAGCTATTACAACCATCTCAACAACGGAAGGGAGACTTACGTGGAGCCGAGATCTCACGAAGCTACCACATTCTCACCCATACAGGAAAACATCTCGTCGCTTTCCAACATGCATGCAATCTCTATCTCGAGGAATCTAACACATATTCAACGAGAAACATGCATATATCAAATCAATGGAAAGATTGTGCATGCAACCATACCAACGATTAAAGCGTTCCATAATACCACAAAGAAACTAATCCACAGAATCAAAGGGTAAACAACTCAACACATCCATGCTTTAACCGAAACATCTCAATCAAACATGCATCAACCAACCAAATCAAAACATACATAACCTCAACCATTATGCAGGTAAATCACACAAACACACTTAAGGATAAATACTCCGAGTATTTAATCCTTAGGGCGTAACCTGCACAAAGTCTGTTAGTCTAACTACCGGGAGTCACCCCTTTCCGCCGTATGTTCCTTACTCCGAGATTCCTCTTGGATCTAGACACAAAGATCCTAAGTAAGAAACTGATTAAGGTAAGGTTCAGACACTAAAGCTTCTCAGATCTAAAGCTTACCGACCACCGTTCAAAGATCCGCATCCGACTGCCCATCGGATCCGCTAACCGAACACCGAAACACCCTCGGAATCACTCACGCCCGTTCCACCTTTCTCCCGCAATTTTCTCACCTTTCTCTCTCTAAACCCTGACATTCTCTCTCTCTCTTGAAGTGGGTTTTGGATCAGAAAAAGGGAGAAAATTGTTAATGGGAGTTTCTTATTTATACTTGGGCTGAAATGGGTTAACGGCGACAAATGGCGATCATGCGGCCGATGGTGCATGCGTCGCGAAAAGTGCTGGTCTGGTGGCTGAGCAGACATGCACAGTGACACTTTACAATCCCTGGTCGTGACACTCTACCCTTCCATGCATCCCAACATTTAACCACCCTTCAATAATATTGTCGTGTGTAATGCTCTATATAACAAGAGCTTGGGTTTGGTTTGTAAGAAAACAAAAAATGAAATAATATTCCTTCTTACTTCTTTCTTTTCTCTCTCAATCTCATTCTCTCTCCTCTAAACTTCTTCCTCTATCTCTCTCTCGATCTCTATATTCTACTTATATCCTCTTCTTCTTAATCTATTCTCTTCCTCACTCTTCTTATGTTATCTCTCCCGATCATCTTTTGATCATTCTATCACTCGCCCCACATATCCCGTTATATGTTATAACAAACATTTATCTTACTCTCTCTCTCTCTCTGCTTATTGTCTCGATCTTCCTCTATCTTCTTTTTCTTCTCCTCGTCTTCATCTTATGGTGCAAAATTCTCCGAAATCAATAACACAAATTGTAACAGGACGTCATGGATGACGTTTGAAGCCAATAGTAGAGCAAGCACTTGTTTCTTCTTTTAATTATTATGTTGTGTGATTATTATGCTTTTGATTTAAATAACTTATCTTTTGTATTGAGTGTAAGTGTGAGAGAGTGTTTGTATGATTATAAATAAATGTACGTGAGTGTAAAGAAGCCATCAATCAACAAACAATTCTCTCTCTCTCTCTCTCTCTCTCTCTCTCTCTCTCTCTCTCTCTCTCTCTCTCTCTCTCTCTCTCTCTCTCTCTCTCTCTCTCTCTCTCTCTCTCTCTCTCTCTCTCTCTCTCTCTCTCTCTCTCTCTCTCTCTCTCTCTCTCTCTCTCTTTGCTTATTCTCTAGATCTTCCTCTATCTTCATCTTCTTATTCTATATTCTGCTTCTTCCTCTATTATCTTTCATTTCTGATCATTCTCCCACTCTTCCCAAATATCTCGTTACATTGGTATCAGAGCCGTTATGGTTCTTACGACACCTTTTTCTATCATACTATTTCAACCCCCCCCCCCCCCCCCAAAAAAAATTTATGGAGACCAGACAACACACTATTTCCGAGCTAAGCAAACAAATTGAAGAGCTACGAGCTATACAAGATGACCAGTTGCAACGCAACGACGTACTCATTAACGATCAGCGTTCTGAACTAGATGGCAAAATCAAAGGAATTGAAGCAAGCCTCAAAGATCTTGAGGCGACTATTCTGAAATACTTTTCTCAAGGTCCATCTCTGCCTCACTCATCGGAACCGACATTTTTTATCGAGATCACATCATCTACGACAATCTTACCCACTCCAGAGAAGATTGCGGTATCTACAGGGATCTTACCAACAACATGAGCATCACGACCTCAAGAACCACCGAACCAAGCCATATCAGAGCTCACACCAAACGAGAAAGACTCATCGGAGATCAACAAATCACCATTGCTACCTAATGGACTGACGACAAGATTAACAAAGATCGCATTCCCTTCGTTTGATGGTACGATGATAAGTGATTGGATTTTTCTTTGTGAGCAATTCTTTATGTTGGATAATACCTCGCCGGAGCTTAAAGTTCTACTATCTTCAATACATATGACGGAAAAGGCATTACAATGGCACCATAATTTCATCAAGGATCTGTATGATATATACCCTTTTTGGCAAGAGTATGTTGGCGCTGTGTCGGATAGATTTAATGCGCTTTTTGATTATCCACTGTCGAGGTTGGTTTGTGTAACACAAGGGAATGAGTCGGTTAAGGTTTATCTGGATAATTTTGAGTGCGCTTTGTCGAGATTATCACTTACAACATCACACGCACTTAGCATCTTCTTGGCTAATATGAACCAACATCTGGCCTTGCACACTAGGCAGTTTAATGTCAAAACAGCGACAAAAGCAGCTCGTGTAGCTAAACTGCACGAATCAGCACTCTTATGTGCTCTCGTGATGCAATCTCGAGCATCATTCAATTCTTACCAGAACAGCAACACACAGTCGTACTACATGTCTGAAAATTCGCCTAACTCTTCAGCACCAAAGCCGCCAGATACAAGAAAGTCTATACCTTTCAAGATGGGCTTCAGTTCTAAAGGACACAATCTCAAACATAAGAAATGACATGTTTTCTTGCTAGACGGTGATGGAGATTACTCTGAAGATGATAAATACCATGAATCTCCTAAAAAAAGCTATATGGGACTTTATCAAGACTTCAACAGCAAGTTTCCAAATTTTAATCCTTGGGGACAAGGATTGTCTCAGCAGGGGAGTATTGTAACAGGACGTCATGGATGATGTTTGAAGCCAGCACTATGGAGCAAGCACTTGTTTCTTCTTTTAATTACTATGTTGTGTGATTATTATGCTTTTGATTTAAATAATTTATCTTTTGTATTGAGTGTAAGTGTGAGTGAGTGTTGGTTTGATTATAAATATATGTACGTGAGTGTGAAGAAGCCATCAATCAACAAACAATTATCTTACTCTCTCTCTCTCTCTCTCTCTCTCTCTGCTTATTCTCTCGATCTTCCTCTATCTTCTTCTTCTTCTCCCCGTCTTCATATTTTTCTTCTATATCCTGCTTCTTCCTCTATTATCTTTCATTTCTGATCATTTTCTCACTCTTCCCAAATATCCCGTTACATTTTACGTGAGTGTGAAGAATATTGTGATACCTGCATCTCTTCATTTGTGTGTAATGACACCTCGGAGGAGACTGATAGATCATCTTGTATAAATTGGTGTGGTATTCTTTAACAATATCCTGAGTTTACAGGACTCAGCATCTTCTTGGCTAATATGATCAGAAATTTGGCTTACAAACGGTAACAGAATATCAAGGCAGTTTAATGGCAACAGTATAAATCATACTGATCCTTGATGAAATTATGGTGCCACTGCAATGCCTTTCTCGTCATATGCATTGAAGCTAGTCGAACTTTAAGCTCTGGCGGGGTATTATCCAGCATAAAGAACTTCTCACAAAGAAAAATCCAATCATATACCATCGTACCATCAAACAAAGGGAATGCGATCTTTGTTAATCTTGTCGTCAGTCCATGAGGTAGCAATGGTGATTTTCCACAACAAAATGATCAGACACATCTGATAAGAAATTCTCACGCTTACACTCAATATATATTACAATACTTCTATCCTCCTATTGCACACACTGTCACTCACACATTATATGTCATTAACAGACAGCAGAGGGATTCTATTTCATATGAGATAAATTTGGTGTGGTATAAAGGCAGTTTAATGTAAAAACGGTGACAGAATATTGTGACAGGACGTCACTGCTGACGTACAAAGCAACAAGTGAAGTTATAGTTGAAGTGGAGAACATAATGAATGTGTGTAATAATGATTTCTCTTTATATTATAATAACATATCTATGGTGTGGAATCATGATTGATTTATGTGTGTGTGTGTGTTATTGATTGTACTATATAACTATGCTTGTACGAAAACCCATCAATAAACAAACAATTATCTTTCTTCTCTCTTTCTACTTCTCTCGATCTTCATCTTCTTCTTCTACTATATTCTTCCTCTTCCACTATCTCTCACTCTTGATCATCCTTGATCATTCTTTCACTCTTCCTGAATATCCCGTTACATTGGCATCAGAGCCGTAACGGTTCTTACAACCCTTTTTCTCATCCAATTTCGACCACCAAAAAAAACATTATGGAGACTAGACAACACTCTCTTTCCGAGCTTAACACACAAATTGAAGAGCTGCGAGCTATACAAGATGATCAGTCGCAGCGCACTAACGCTCTCATTAACGATCTGCGTTCTGAACTGGATGGCATAATCAAAGGAATTGAAGCAAGCATCGATGTTAAGTTTAAAGACTTCGATGTTAAATTCAAAAGCCTTGAAGCAATTATTCTAAAATATTTTTCCCACGAGTCATCCATACCTCAATCGTCGGAACAGACATCTTCTCACTCAGCCGTAATCACATCATCTATGGCAATCTTACCCGCTCCGGAATATTTGCGGTATCTACAGGAATCTTACCAACACCAGGAGCATCACGACCCCCAAGAACCATCGACCCAAGCCAAATTAGAGCTCACGCCAAATGAGAAAGACTCGTCGGAGATCAACAAATCACCACTGCTACCTAATGGACTGACGAAAAGATTAACGAAGATCGCATTCCCTCCGTTTGATGGTACGATGATACGTGATTGGATTTTTCTTTGTGAGAAATTCTTTATGCTAGATAATACCCCGCCGGAGCTTAAAGTTTGACTAGCTTCAATGCATATAACGGGAAAGGCATTGCAGTGGCACCATAATTTCATCAAGGATCGGTATGATGTATATCCTTTTTGGCCGGAGAATGTTGGCGCTGTGTCGGCTAGATTTAATGCGCTGTTTGATGACCCACTATCGGAGTTGGTTAGTTTGATACAAGGGAGCGAGTCGCTTGAAGTTTATCTGGATAAGTTTGAATGTGCTTTGTCCAGACTGTCGCTCACTACATCACATACACTCAGCATCTTCTTGGCTAATATGAACCAACATTTGGCTTTGCACGCTAGGCAGTTTAATGTCATAACGGTGACAGAAGCAGCTCATATAGCTAAACTACATGAATCAGGACTATTATGTGCTCCTGTGAAGCAATCTCGAGCATCATTCAACCCTTACCAGAATAGCAACATACAATCATACTACATGTCTGTGAATCCCTCCCCTAATTCTTCAGCACCGAAGGCGCCGGACACACCAAAATCTACACCGTTGAAGTCGGGTTTCACTTCCAAAGGTACATGTGACAAAACTACGAAGAGATACACTTATGAAGAGATGCAGAATCGTAGAAATAAAGGTTTATGTATGTTTTGTGATGAGGTCTACACTCCAGGACACAATCTCAAACATAAGAAAGGACATGTTTTCTTGCTAGATGGTGATGGAGATTACTCTGAAGATGATAAATACCATGAATCTCCTGAAAATCTATATGACAGTTTTATCAAGATTTCACCAGTAAGTTTCCAAATTTCAATCCTTGAAGACAAGGATTTTCTCAGCAGAGGAGTAGATGTTCAGTTTCTTAGCTCTGAATAAGAGAGTTTGCTTATGAGTTATGGTTATGCTTCCTCTTGAACAAAAAAAGTTCAAGTCTTTGGTTGAATTTATTGAGAGAATTTGATGTTTTCTTTGTTAGTTCTTCGTTTATGGCTTTAGTATCAGTTTGCTTGATGACGAATAAGGAGTTTAATTCTTGTCTCTTATCACTGAGAGAGTTTCTTTTCTCTGCAGGCTATATTGCTAAAGCGTCCTCGTGTTGTGTCAGAGCAAGTAGGCCATGCTTGGGATCTACCAGACAACACATTGGGAGCTGCATATGGAAAGTTCATGGGATCTATAAACTTCTCTCCTGATGATCGTCCGTCTGTAAGATTCATGGATACAGATGAATTGGATTATGTAGCAACAAAGGGTAAATGCTGGGACTTAATGGTAACAATGACGGATAAAGTTTATTATAATATGTTTGTATAGAAGTGTAATGAAATAATAATAGCACAGTTGTTACATGTCTCTTACGCTTGCTTACGAGTCCACGGTTCGAATCCAGCTGAATACTGGGTTTTATTTTATTTTTAAACAAAACGACGTCGTTTTGGTTCGATTCCATTAAACCAAAATTAATTCAAAACGACGTCGTATCGGTTTAACGGACCAACAAACGGATGGATTAACGACATCAATCTTTCTGTTAATTTATTTAACGGTGCTTGAAATTGGCAAGGTCAACGTAAGTTCATGTATTTTTAGAAAGTCAACTTTTAGTTTGGGTTTGTTTTGGCAAGCTTCTTAGTTGAGATATTTTTTGGCCAAATCTGAATAGTTCAGGATTTGTTTGGCATTTATCCCGTTTTCTAAACTAGACGCTAAATTGAAGTCAATTTTAAAACTGGATCAGCTCTTCCCAAACTTTGAAAATGACTTAGACTGCCCTTTCCAAGCATGTTTAGTCACGAAACGATATGAGGGATACTTAACGAGTTTCAAAGAAAATAAACAAAAAAATATCACTTAATCACGAAAATGCTATCATCTTCATTATTCCTCAACTACCATTACCAACCAAAATCGAGCTCTAAATGCTTCAAATAACCAAATTAGGAGATGTTAATGCTACATATTTGAGCTAAAGTTTCATTTTCTTCGACCTCCACTCCAATTTCATCTCTTAAACTCTAAAAATCTCGTTTTCAAAATTAACGTTTCTTAGATCTTGTGATTTACCAAGATTCGTGAAAAATAACGACTGGTTTTCTTGGGTATTGGTGGGTTAAACAGTTTTTAGCCATTGACAAAGTTAAAAATGAGCTCAAACCAGAAGTAGGTAATTTCTACTTGCTTTTTTGCCAATTTTCGCCGATTTTCCCGAAGCGAGACTTCATTAGGTCTAGTTTTACAATTGATTTTTTTTTCTTTCTAATGAGACTTTACAATGAAATCTCAAACTCTCTTCTGAAAACAAAAAAACAAAAAAATAAAGTTTGGGTAAAAGGGTCTTGTTTTGCAATTTACCATAAGTAAAGACTTTTGTCTCCGAAAAGGAGGGGGTTTAATTTTGCATTGACCGGAACGCGGACTTTTTATGAGATTTCAATATGAAGTCTTTGCGGAAAAAGTATACTTTTGCATTTGACCAAAATTTTTTAAAATTGACTATTGACGAGACTTCACAGAGAAGTCTAAAACCGTCGGAAACTTAGGAGATTTTAAAATGAAGTCTGTAAATTTTAAAGAAACCATTTTGGTCAAATTCAAAATTAGATCTCTTTGGTCGGAGACTTTCCAATGAAGTCTCAATTAAAAAGTCAAAGATTTTGTCAATTGTAAAACTAGACCCTACTTTTTGGAGAGACTTCCTTTTAAAGTTTCAAACTCTCGTAGACTTTTTTTGATGTCTCAAACTCTCGTAAACTTCACGATGAAGTATTATAAGTAATGAGACTTCATCGTGAAGTCTCGAACGTAATGAAACTTCATCGTAAAGTCTCAACCATAAGATTAATAGATTTTTAACTAGTTCAGTTCATATTAAATGATGTTAAATTAAATAATTTATTGTTAATATATTACTTTTAAGTTAAATGATGATATAGAAGAAAATAGTAAAGCATACCACTAGAAAGAGGTTGTTGTGAGAGGCATCTTCCATCTTTTATATTATAGATTAAATAAATATTACAAAATTTCAAGAATAAATTTGACACAAATAAATATCTTAAGAAAATTTAAAAATTTAAAAATTTAAATCCAATTAAAAACAAATTATATGAACATATAGGCGGGCATTGATTGATCATATAGACGAGTATTACTGAAATAATTTAATATAATTAAAAAAATTGATATGCAGCTTTATAATTTTAGTCTATGTGTATTTTATTAATACTTATGTAACTTATATTATCATGTTACTTTTCGTTGGCAAGTTGTTGAATATTTTAAAGTGTGTTTCATATTTATTTATGAATTTTTTATTATTATTATTATTATTATTATTACTATTATTATTATTAAGGTTGATGATCATTATGAAAATTATTAATATTTTTAAAGATGGATTTTAGGTTTTATTGTTGGAGCAATCAATTTTTAATTAAATTTTTATTTTGAGGTTTGACTTTTATTAAAATAAAATTTATTATTAGAAATGTTCTAAATATGAAGAAGAACCAAATAGTTCAAAATAGATCTTATTTTAGGTATAGAAATAGGATTACATACATATGAGAGCAAACACACACAAAAAAAAACATATGAGAACAATACAATTATACTAAGTGGGGTATATTGGACTATGGATTTTAAGAGATTTGAAGGTTTTTTAAAATCCACTGTTATTCATTACAAATTTTAAAATGCCTTCACAAATTATATCAAATCCACTATTATTGTTATTGAACATATTTTAAGTGTTGGAATTTTAATGACTGTGATAGAGCAAATTTTAATTCCTATTTTAACTGTAAGTGCACAGATATGCAATCGTAGTATAAAGGGTATCGATTCCATAGAGACTCAAGTTTCACGCGATAGATTGTATGCAATCAAATTAAGCTAAGCGAAACAGGTGAAAGCAGTAAACAAGCAAGTAAGCAAACGGTGTGTGAACAATAAACGAAGGCGCTAGACTTAGGGAAGTTCACAGGAAATCAGGAATATAGATCAACCAATCAACATGATTCAGATATCGGTGTTCTAGAACTATAATCACAATTATATAACATAACAACTCTCGCTTCGAATGCTAACTATGTCTAACAACCTAGAAGACCAAATCTCTTTGCGAATTCTAGAGTTCTAAACATGCATTTAATTCAGGTTCGTTTGTTCCCAATTTCCTAGACCAAATCTCTTTGCGTATAGACAAATTGGTCACTAGGATCTTTTCTAGTTCATTAACCAACTCTCGCTGCGCTGAAGACAATAATCTAAGTAGCTAATTCAGATTAGGCATTAAGAACAACCTAGATGAAGAACTAGATGTTTTGAATCCCAAATAATCAATCAATCTATAATTCCATGAAATCCCTAATGAGAATCCCTAAATCTAACAAGAAAACTACTTAGACATGGCAATCATAACAATAAACATAATCAACGTAGAAATCATATAAATCAAAAGAATAAGAACATGAGTTTGAAATCTCTTCTCTCTCGAGTACAAGACCATCCCCAAAATCCCTAGACTCTGATAGAATAAAGCGTAGAATCAAACATAGCCTCCAAAGTGGCTGTAAAACCTAATTAATAGTCTAAACATGTTTTGGGATCAAATTAGAAATAATAAAAACTTCTGGGCTTCTGTGCAAATATTCAAGACTTGTCTGAAACGCTGTGCATAACTTGCCATCGAACTCGGTGTCGACCGAAACCAGTTCAATGTCGATCGACACTAACACCAAACATCGGCTCCAAAAGTCTTCTTCACGTACATGCGATCTAAGAACCTCCCAGAATGCTCCAAAACCTCCAATTAACTCCAAACGTATAGAAACCTGTAAAAAACTCAATAGAATCTAGAATACGAGGTTAAGACTCAATATATACACTTATATTATGGTTGAATACCTGTAAAAACCATGATATATCAACTCCCCCACAATTAGCCCTTGCTTGCCCTCAAGCAAATAAAGAACGAAAGTATGAGAAAGAGGTTTGAAAACTCAGAAACTCATTTCGTCTTAGGAACATCGCATTCACATTGACTTAGTAACACACATGAAAACATCCTTGCAGAGATCAAGACCACAATGTACTTCCCCCACACTTAGCAGTTGTCCCAAGTAAACTCCACAATCAAGACAGGATATCCAAATTCACCACACTAACCTCTGTATATAATTAAGTGCGGTCTCACAGAGGGAGTTTCGATCAGAGGACACATGGACTCAACCCAACCAGTACATAACCACCAAACTATTGGTCTCTGGTTCCTTTCTTTTCCCTTTCTCCCTTAGCAACTGATTTTTCCCCACTGGGTATCATTTTTTTCTATCAGTGCTCTTCCCTTTTTATTCGGGGTGTTACTTTGGACATGTTTCCATGGATGCCCATGAGGTAATAGGGGTCTCTACCACTCCCGTGACCACTTCGAAGCTACTAGATTATCCGCAGTTTATCTCTTTTTTACTTTCAAAGGAGGGGAAAAGGGAACCATACTCATACAGGTTTACAAGTTGTGTCAGGCACGTCAGAGGAATCCGATCCAGAGATACCAAGCCCCTAGGTGAGAAAATTAAGTCAAGATTAGAGGTGAAGTTAGTAATGGATCCTCTGAATACCTTGGAAGAGATGGGTGTCCTTGGTTGGTTGATCCGTGTGTGGTTTTCTAATAGTCATAGAGCTATTGCAGGTCTGTCCAATGGTCACTTAGTTCTGTTCCAACGAAAATTTCCTCGAAAAATCACAGTTTCATACTGGTTTTGATTCAATAAAACAAATTTGAAAACAGAGGACTGACACTAATAAAAGAAAACAAACGGTGGTCAGTAAACTACCTCCCCCACACTTAAACAACACTGTCCGCAGTGTTATCGAAGCTTGGGCTCGGGAGAACAAGGTATAACCAGCGAAAACTCGGAAAATCATAAACCTTACCAGCTAGTGTGGTCGGTGTCGACCGACACACAGCCGGTGTCGAACGACACAAGGCTTTGGTCGACACAATTCTGATCCAAATCGAGCGTCCTCGATTACGGTCCGTGTTTTCGATTTTGGTATCGACCGACACTTAAGGGTATTGTCCGACACTGCTGTCTGCACCTTGTTTGTCACGTTCTGGAACACCAAAGACACAAAAATTAGAGAAACAAAACCAAAAACCAAAAAGAAAAGAAAAACTGACCCAACAGTGGGTTGCCTCCCACTCAACGCTTGTTTTTAGTCATTAACTTGACTGTGGTTAGGAGATCAGGCTTTTGGGGGTTCCGACAGAGGCTGTGAGTGCATGTGTGAAAGTCTCCTCATCCATGGAGGTGTGTAAGCAGTATCAACGAGAGAGCAGTTGCGTAAGCAGGATCCGATGTTTGGAGCTTTCTGCTTATGAGCAGTTGCCGACTCTGAAATATGTTAGAGTAGATTCCTTAGGAATCACCATCTTCTTTTTTCCAATATCAGGCACTGTAGATTCAGCAATCTGAACTTCTTCCTCTACCTCAACACTAAAATCTTGACCATCAATAGTGGACTTTCGCAGCTTATCCCTCTTGAAGTGCAGAGGCTTATCTCCCAGGTGGAGATCAATCATACTAGTCCAGCTGTAGCTAAGAAGGATCTGCCAAGTAGCAGAGGATCATCCGGTTCCATATCATATTTCAGCACCACGAAGTCTGTTGGAATCAAGTAGTTTCCGACTCTTTGATAGGGATGTCCTCAAGAACTCCTTTTGGAATCCTCTTCGATCGATCAACTAGGATTAGAGAGATCCTAGTCTCCTAGAAGTCTGTCAATCCCAATCTCTCAGCCACATAGTATGGCATGAGATTCACGCTAGCTCCTAAGTCACATAAGGAGTGCTTGAAGTTATCCTTGAAGATAGAGCAATCTAGCACAAAGGCACCATGATCCGGTAGCTTCTCTGGAATCTGATTAAGCAGCACAAAACTGACATGTTTAGAGACCACCACCACCCCTTCTTCTAAATCTCCATCTATCGAGATCATCTTCTCCACATATCTCTGCAAACAAGGCTGAATTTGCAAAACATCAGCTGGTGGAATCTCATTCAGCTTATTATCCATCACTTCCATGCATTTGGCTTCATCAAGCTCTTGTTTAAACTTCATAGCTACCCTGGGGAATGGTATAGGAGGTTTATAAACCTTCTCTTCAGCAACAACACAAAGTTTGAATGAAACTGGTTCTGCCCGACCGTAGTGTCGATCGACGCTGAAGTGGTTTCTATCGACACTCGTAGTATATCCTGAATCGTTCGCGGATTTTTCTGCAGTGTCGACCATGGAATCGAGCTTGGTCGATTTACGTTCGTCATGAAAACTTGAAACCACTGTTGAAACTGGGTGTCGACCGACACTAGGTGGATGTCGATCGATTCCGAGGGCTATATCAAGTAGATCAATGTTGATCTCGGTCGATTTCGGTTCGTCAAAACTCTCAAACTCGGGTTTTCAGTGGGTGTCGACCGACACTGAGAAGTTGTGACGATCGATTTTCAACTGTTATCCACGATTTTCACAGTCTTAACCTCAAATCCTTGTTCTTGAACCAACCCATCTTCAATTTAAACCGAGATAGCATTGATATGGGCATTCTGAGCATTCTTCCCCTTGATTGAACCAGAAATCTGAGCCACTTGTGTATCGAGCTGCTTCACATGAGTGTTCAAAGACTCAAATTTCCCATTCAAATCAGTGTACATGGCATCAAACTTCGAGTTAAAGCTCAATGTGGTCTGCTGCTGTCCCTCAAGAAGTTGCTCCATCATGGCTTCCAATCTGCTCTCTTGTGTAGGTGCAGGAGATGTTTGGTAAGAGGAAGCTCCATAGTTCCTTGTGAAGGAATTGTTCTGCTGCAGGAAAGGCTTCTTGAACGCAGATTTCTGAATAAAAGTAGCAGGATTTTGAGCACTATACTTCTGAAATTCAGTTCCTCCAATGTAATTGACAGCTTCTTGTGCACACTCTTCAGTTTCGGATGCTTCATGGGGCTGCTTCTTCCCAAGCAGAATGATATGGACAATGTCCAACTTGTTTTTCAACTCAGCTATTTGTGAGTTATCAGCTTTTCCACCAGATTTCTGCCTCTCCAGATCATCATTCTTAGTGCTACTGCTCCTTACCAAGTTTTCAATCAACGCTTTAGCTTGCTCGGGAGATTTGGTATTGAAGTTGCCATTGCTAGCAGCATCCAACGCCATTTGGTACCATAGATCAACACCTCTGAAGAAAATTCCCAGCAGCTGAACTTCAGAGAATCCGTGATGAGGACAGTCTCTTTGGTACATCTTAAATCTCACCCAAACAGTCTTAAGAGGCTCTGTAGGTCCTTACTTGAAGGTTAAAAGATCCTGTCTAAGCTGATCACACCTAGCATCATCATAAAAGTGTCGCAGAAACTTCTTCTTCACTGCATCCCAAGTAGTCAGAGTCCATGTGGAATCTGCTTCACCAATTAGCAGCTTCTCCTCCAAGAGAGTGAGGAAAAAGCTTGCGGTGTAAGTAGTCATAGCTCAATCCATTATGCTTCATCCTAGTGACTAAGGACTCAAAGTCCTCTATGTGATCCATATGATGCTCATGTGGGAGTCCATGGAAGAGGTGCTGTCCCACAAGCGTGTAGTAGGAAGTCTTCAGCTCAAACTCATTCCGCAAGAAAGGAGGAGGTACAATCGCAGACCTGTTAGCATAGAATTCGCCAGGTCTGTTGTAGTCAGCAAGAGTCCTCCCAACTGAAGGATTATGTGGCGGATTTTGCTGCTGATTGGGCTGTCCATTAGCTCCAGGATTAACAATCTGTCTCTCATCTTGAGGCTGTTCAATTACATTCCCATCAGCATAATCCTATGCCCCTGATCATTATAGAGATGGTTTTGCATATCTCTCAGAGCACTTTCGGCATCCCGAGTCAAGACAACAACATTCAGATTCTTCATCTTTACAGATTTCTTAGCCTTCCTGTTTGTTCTCTCAAGCCTAGCAAGCTCCTCAAGTCCGAGGTTCAAAAGCTCTTCGTCTGGGTTGCTTAGGGTGTGACGATTGGGCATCCACTGAAATCAGACTGATTCCGCGAGGAGTGTCGATCGACGATGTCTGATGTCGATCGACGATGTCTGATGTCGATCGACACTAAGTGCTCTTGCTCGTTTTTTCCTACAGAAACAAGAAAAACGAGAAAAAGAGATAAGTAACAAAGAAAAGAAAACACTTAGTCTAAAGTCTAGTACAAAATCTATCGGCGAACTCAAAGAGTCCCCGGCAACGGCGCCAAAAACTTGACAGAGCAAATTTTAATCCCTATTCTAACAGCAAGTGCACATATATACAATCGTAGTATAAAGGGTATTGAATCCACATAGACTCAAGTTTCACGCGATAGATTGTATGCAGTCGAATTAAGCTAAGCGAAACAGGTGAAACCAGTAAACAAGCAAGTAAGCAAACAGTGTGTGAGCAATAAACAAAGGCGCTAGACTTAGGGAAGTTCTCAAGAAATCAGGAATATAGATACCCCAATCAACATGATTCAGATATCGGTGTTCTAGAACTAGAATCACAATTATATAACAAACCAACTCTCGCTGCGAATGCTATCTATGTCTAACAACCTAGAAGACCAAATCTCTTTGCAAATTCTAGAGTTCTAAACATGCATTTAATTCAGGTTCGTTTGTTCACAATTTTCCTAGACCAAATCTCTTTGCGAATAGACAAATTGCTCACTAGACTCTTTTCTAGTTCATTAACCAACTCTCGCTGCGCCAATCAACCTGACAATAATCTAAGTTGCTAATTCAGATTAGGCATTAAGAACAACCTAGATGAAGAACTAGATGTTTTTAATTCTAATTAATCAATCAATCTATAATTCCATGAAATCCCTAATGAGAATCTCTAAATCTAAGAAGAAAACTACCCAGACATGGCAATCATAACAATAGACATAATCAAAGTAGAAATCATATAAATCAAAAGAATAAGAACAGGGGTTCAAAATCTCTTCTCTCTCGAGTACAAGACCAACCCCAAAATCCCTAAACTCTGATAGAATAAAGCGTAGAATCCAACTTAGCCTCCAAAGTGGCTGTAAAGCCTAATTAATAGTCTAAACACGTTTTGGGGTCAAATTAGAAATAATTGAAACTTTTGGGCTTCTATGCAAATCTTCAAGACTTGACTGAAACGCTGTGCATAACTTGCCATCTAACTCGGTGTCGACCGACACCAGTTCAGTTTCGATCGACCCTAACACCAAACATCGGCTCCAAATGTCTTCTTCACGTACATGCGATCTAAGAACCTCCCAGAATGCTCCAAAACCTCCAATTAATTCCAAACGTATGGAAACCTGTAAAAGACTCAATAGACTCCAGAATACGAGGTTAAAGACTCAATATATACACTTATATCATGGTTGAAAACCTGTAAAAACCATGATATATCAGACTACAGGAGATTTTAGGAAAAAAAATTAGTTAAAAATACAAAGATCCAAATCTCATGGTTTTATGTGGTATTGTAATAGATTTTAATATAAAATGACAACAACTTTAAATCATCCAAAACCATCAAAATCATCTAAAATATTAAGTAAACTCAAATCACTCTGGGGGGGGGGGGGGGTGGGGTATTGAATTATGGATTTTAAGAGACTTAGAGTGATTTGAGTTGCATCCACTATTATCACTTTCTTCATGCATGCAAACCCTTCAATGCTAGCTCCCAAAGCTATGCCTAGATACTTGAATTTTTTTTCCACATCCAGTTTCACACTAGTTATCGTTCCAGGATTGACCTCTTTTAATACGTACAGATAACGATACACCATCTTGTAGCTATCTTCCGGACTACCATGAAAATCACAAACTGCTTGATTTTTCCCTCTTAACATCGTCGAGTATGATATTTCTAAACCATATTTTCGCTTAACCAGATCCATGATGATTTTAGGCTATGGAGTTTCGAGTTTCCCGTGATATTCCTCATTTAAAAACGATGCAACTAGCTGTGATGAGCCTCTCATAATATCAGCGCTTGCACTCTGATCGGCACGGTTGCATGTGTGTATCTTCGTGTATGTTCTAATCCAGAAAATATCAGTGTTATCAATCCTTGCTGCCGTAGACCCCAATTACATCTCTGTATAAAACATTTAACCACCCAGCGCGTTCTATCTGAATGTTTTATAACATAATCAAAAGAGTTTCTGAATGCCAATCTCGACCAAATCTATAACCGCATTCTTATCTCGGAATTCTTGATGCACACTCACACCAAAACCGTCTTCCCATGGCGCTACAACTGACTAGCTTCAACAACGGGTGGTACCTCACGATATTCATCACGCATACCCGATATATCCATACCGTTATCCTCCAATTTATCATCATCATCCCCTCTCACCTGCTCTTCTTGACTTGCTTGTCCATTTTCAACAAAAAAACGTCACAGCATTAGGTCATATTTCTCTGATTTCATTATGCCCATAGTTCATACCAGAAGAGCTTTTTCACGCTCTAGACTGTTTCGAGGGAAGCTCCGGTCTAGCCACGACTTCCACACACAAAAGACTTCTGCGGTTCTCTTTATCAACAGTTATTAGATAACCACAAAGATATTCATCATCAGAAATACACAAATGTTTTTCACATCCAACCACCATAGGAATGTAACTCAATTCCAATCTAACCTTACTTTCATCTAATGCATGCTTCTTGTATAGCCTAGCTTCTACCATCTCCAAAGTTATCTCCTCTTTCAACACTAGGATATACATGCGCCCCTGACATTTATAATGGATGCAGACTTTGTTGCTCATTCTATCCTGCCAATACAATAGCAAAAACCTCAATATATACTTATAGTTGTACACATTTTATTCTCAGGTATACTTTAGATGTTCTCAGTTATACACAAGTTGTTCTCAGTTATACTAATTACACCAGTTATACTAGTTGTACATAACAATGATCAGAAATACCATTTTTACTTGTTATACTAGTTGCACCAATTATACTAGTTATACATAACGATTCTCAGTAATACCAGTTTTACTAGTTATACCACATTCATCAGTTACACTAGTTGTCCCTAGTTCTCCAACAACAGGAACACAAATCTGAATCGATTTCGGGTTCCAATATACTTACAATATATAGCGATTCTACCTCTCAAATGCATTTCTACTCAATTGGTAGTCCCAGTCGACCAAGAATCAATGGCTAAACAACAATGTTCCAACTCATTAATTGAATCTACAAAAACCCAATCCCAATCCCAATCCGATTCAAATAGAGCTGAATGCAGATCAAGGGAGAAGCACAAACCTCAATGGGTTGACAAAGTCACAATGAAGGCAACGAATGGTGTCTTGAGACGCAACGGCGCCGACGATTGAGCAAAAGAAAATCCGGAATCCCAATTTCGTTTTCGTCCCCGACAGCACCGGATTTCGTTTTCGCCCCCTACTTTTTAAAAAAAAAATTCCTAAACCAATGAAATTTATTGAACCAATTTTTTAATTAAACCAAATTAGGAAGGAAAAAATCGGGGACAAAATCGTCTATGCATATTTCATTAAAGGAGAGAGGGGTATGAAGATTACTATGGGGTAGGCAGGATTTTCTTCTAGCAATAAGGCTATATGAAGTGAATCCCTTATCTCCAGGCGGTGGTGACACAATTATTCTCTCTCCTAAACCGCTTGCTACTTTGGTAAAGAAGTAGATAAAGAAAATCCCAATGATTAAGCGCTTGGCCTCAAAGAATAAAAATTTGGTGGTGGGTCGGGCCTCTCCCTCCCCATTTAAAAATTAAAAATTGTTGGACCCAAGGAAAACCACTCTCTCTCGTGAGGAAAACAAGCTCGTAAAAAGGATGGATCAAGTGCTCAGTTGAAGCCCAAAGAAAAACCCAATAAGGTGGAATCGTCAAAGCCACCAAAAGCACCAAAATGAATATTGTTGCGTGGAATTGTCAAAGGGCGAGAGCCGACTTGACGAAGGAACACCTAGAAGACTCTTTAAATATTTTTTACCTAAGTTTTTATTTCTTTCGTGGACTAAAAACAATCGAATATTTTTGCAAGATGCACAAGTTTCTCTTGTCTATGACCATTTTTGTACCTTCAAACCAAGGGGTCGAGGAGGGGGTCTATATATTTTTTATATAGAGGAACCTTCGGTTTCTATTTTGAATGCGGATGATCATATTATTGATATTGAGACCTCTTTAGAAGGCCATAATATTTTTATGAAATTTGTATACGGAAACCCTACGGTCAAACATTGAGAACAAGTTTGGGAACGCCTCACTTGAACAAGTTTAAAACGGGAAAAGGCTTGTTTATGATAAGGGATTTCAACGAGATTACATGTCACCATGAGAAATGTGGGGGGGGGGGAGGGACGGAGAAGAGTCGAATGCTCAATTATCCCATTCCGGACCATGTTAGATAATTGTGGTATGCTTGCACTCCTGTTTAACGGAAATTTCTTCTCGTGGGTGGGAAAAAAGACGTTCAGGGAAAGTAAAATATAGACTTGATAGAGCAGTAGAAAACGAAGATTGGTTATCGCTTTTCCCCATACTTCAGCATAATATCTAAAACTTTGGGGATCATATCACCGATCAGTCCTAGCCCGAACCCATATAACCAAAAAAAATATCAAATAATAATTTTAGATTCAATAAAAGATGGATAGGGAAACCGGGATTCAAAGAGGCAGTGTCAACGGGATGGAGCTCTTTTGATGGGATCCCCTTAGGGATTTTCATCAAAAGCTATCCTCATGCCGTAGTGAGATAGCGAGTTGGAAAAACGTAATCACACAAACATATCCAAGCTTATTGAACAATTAAAATACAAGATAGACATCGCCTAAGAAGAGATCAAAAAACTAAGGAGACAATTGATTGCGGCTTTCCGGGAATAAGATCTTTTATGGCAACAAAAGAGCAGGAACCAAAAGCACAAAGAAGGTGACATGAACACAAAATATCATCACACGCTCACAAAACAACTTCAAGCCCGAAAACGTATCATTACTTTAAAGGATGAAGATGGGTGTCTAGTGGAAATTTATTTTGGAATACAACGATTGGCTACTCATTATTTCCAAGATCTTTTTCTGCTACCCCCACCGGACTTATAAGATTCTCTCCGTTTAATTTCCGCAAAAATTACAAACTATGGAAACCGTCTTCTTATCATGGCTCCAACAGAGGCAAAGATTAAGAAAGCTTTGTTTGCTATTAATCCAGATAAGGCCTCGGACCAGATAACATGGCAAATATATTTTACCAAAAGTTTTGGCATCTACTCCATAATGATACAATTAAACAAGTAGATTTTACCAAAAGTTCTTACCCAAGATTGAACCAACTAACATTTGTCTAATCCCAAAAATAGATAGATCGAGATAAATGAAAGATTTCAGGCCTATTAGTCTCTACAATGTTAGCTGTAATATCATCTCAAAGTTTTTGTGTAAGCGATTAAAAATATCCCTTCCTATTCTCATCTTAGAGACTCAATCTTCTTAATTTGAAAAGAGACTTATCACATATAATATCCTTCTTGCGCAAGAGAATTTCCATGTCCTACGAAAAAATCGATAATGTAGGAAGTAGTTTATGGCGATTAAAACCGACATGAATAAAGGTTATGACATGGTTGAGTGAAATTTTCCCGAAGCTCTCCTTCTCAAGATGGGTTTTAACGATCGTTGAGTCACACTTCTTATGGCATGTATAACTTCAGTTACATACCAAGTAATTATAATTGGTGAACACAAAGGCAAAACTACTCCTGCGAGAGGAATTTTTCAAGGAGATCCACTCCCACTCTTCCTTTTTACCATTTGCACGAAGACTTTGATTCCCTTGATTAACCGAGTCAAAGAAGAAAAATGTATTATGGGACTCCATGTTGCGATAGCGAGCCCTTGGATTTATAACCTACTTTTTGCAGATGACAAACTCTTTTTCTGCAGAGCAGAAGCAACACAATGTACATAGATCATAAAGATCTTGGATGTTACGAAAAAAGCATCATGGAAGCTACTAAACCCCAAAAATCATCATTTATGTTCGATAACAATATTGATCAAGAGAAGAAAACAGATATCAAAGCCGTCTTGGGGATACCTACAAATGGGGGCATCGGGATGTACCTTGGCCTCTTGGAAGAAAATTTTGGCTCTAAAACAATTATTTTCCTTTGTACAAGATCAGTTTAATAATCGAGCAACCACTTTGTCCCCGTCTTTGTTATCAATGGGACGGAAAGAAGTACAAATTAAATCGGTGGCATAAGCAGTCCCGACATATAATATATCAAGCTTCTTGCTATCTCAAAGGAATATAAACAACCCAAAAGCGCTATTTCGAGATACTGGTGGAGCACCAAACAAAATAGTGGAGGAATACACTGAATTGCATGGGATAAAATTTCTACACCACAAGATTTAGGCGGACCGGATTTCCTTGATCAGCATATCCTCAACATCGCATTGCTTGCAAAACAACTATGACAACTAATCCAATTTCCCTCTTCACGTTTAGCTCGGGTTCTCTAGGGACGTTACTATAATCGCTCTTATTCACTAAAGAGCGGGAACTCTACTCATCTTTTTACGAATTGTGGAGCATCCTTGCAGCTAAACCTTATCTCAAAAAGGGTTTACGAAAGAAAATTGGGTCAGGCTTAAATACCAATTTTTGGAGCAAACCTTGGATCCCGATAGTGCCAGCCAGACCCCTACGATCCTCAGATCGAGTGACGGAAATACATCCCATACTGATGGTCCATTCTTTCATTATCATAGAAATCAAGGAATGGAATATAACCCTACTGAAGGATTATTTCCATCCGGATGACATACCTTTTTTTAGGTCTAAAACCTAGCCGTAACTTCCTACATGATAAATATACTTGAAACCATACAAAAACCAGAGTTTACACGGTCAATTCAAGATATGATATATTCCCAAAACATAACATTGACCAAGATGCAAAGGAGGTGGAAGAACCAAGCATAACATGTTTGAAAAACATGTGTGGAAAATCCGAACAGCTCCAAAACTTAAAAATTTCATGTGGCAAGCTCTAGCGGGATGCGTCACAACCTACGAAAACTAACATATAGACATATGAACACCGACATGAGTGCCTACGGTGCAGTAATCCTAAAAAATAGATAAACAATGTTCTCTTTGGATGTCCTCTGCTTTACAAGTATGGACTCTTTCGGATTAATTCCCGTCTAGTCTGGATTCATTTCCGTCTTCGTCCATTTATCGAAATATGGACCATCTATTTTGGATGACAATATAAATGGGTCTTGAAGATCTACAAAGTGTCACCTTCCCATGTATACTTTAGTTTATTTGAAAAGACGGAAATGACAAATTTTTTAAGGGAAAAGATATCTCCCTAGTAACCACCCTTTAATTAGCGTCCCTCGAGGCAGATAGATGGTTGGTGGCTAATTGCAAGGATGAGGAAGAAGATATAGAGAATTCACAGGTTCACGAAGGCCTCACGATCTCCACCTTGGACATTCGGATCCCGACATTCTAAATCGATGCCTCGTGGTTCGACATGGAGTTTTCAGTAGATTAGGGTGGTACTATAAGGAAAATATGAGAAAGGAGGCTATGAGCTTGCAAGGATGCAGACAAAGCCTCTCAGTGCTTCATGTCGAGATGGATGAGCTAATTTGGGCTACCTCATGTCTTCATGATAGTCAAATAAAGCATGTCCAAGTGGAAAAAAATTACTCATATCTAGTAGATATGCTAGAAGATCCCTGAGAACAGCTAGCCTTCGTGGTGGAATTGGAGATCTTTTAACTACTTAGAAGAGATTTTGAAGTTTTCAGTTTAAAACATATCCTGCGGAGTGCGAATTTTTGAATAGAATCTCTTATAAAAAGCTTGTGGCAGGGGATTACTCTTTGTTAGGATATTGAGTATTGATATATCATGGTTTTTACTAGTTTTAGACCATGATATAAGTGTGTTTTAGTGTCTTTTTGTGTTCTTTTAGAGTCTTTTACAGGTATAATCAGGTTTGGAGCATACTTAGTGATTATGACACTTTTTAGAGATTTTTGGAGTGTTTGGCCGAGAGATAGAGTTCACTGTCCGAAACAGAGGAATGCGTCGATCGTTGCACTCTAGCATCGATCGTTGCACCAGCGAGATGGGCCAAAACTCGGCGGTTTATGAAGAGTCAAGATATTGCACTCTGATCCAGAAGTTCCTGATATTTACAAAGAAGCCCCTGGCCGAGATTAGACCTATATAATTAAGTTTTTGGTGTTTTATTTACTTACGATTTCATAATTAAGAGCAGATGATTTTTAGAGCTTTTGGGGCTGATCTGAACCTTTACTTCATCTGTATTTGGAGAAGATTTCGAACCCCTTTTATTCTTTATCTTCTATGCAATTTATTCATCACATGATTATGTTTTCATTATCTATGTCTGAGTAGATTCCTTGTTAGGTTTAGGGTTTCTCACATAGGATTTCATGACTTGCTAGACTTGTTTAATTCAGTTAAGGATTCATAACTATATCTGTTCTTCAATCTAATTGTGCTTAAAGCTAGTTCTAACCTGATCAATTAGAATCTAGATCTTAGGTTGCTAAATACGTCACGGAAGTGGGGTTTAGGAATCTGAACTAATTAGGTTGAGCAATTAAACTTCTCGCAAACGAAAGTTTGGTTTAGGATAATTGTGAACATATCAAACTTGGAATTAATGCTAGTTTAATCTGTTAGTTCTCGCAAACGAAAGTTTGGTTTGCTGCACTTAGACTTAGAGAATTATCGCAAAGGAATTTGGTTAATTCTATATCTGTGTTTTGAGTTCTAGAACTGTGCTTAATTAGATCCTTACTGAATGAACTGCCTGCTTGTCTGATTTCCTGAGAACGCCCTAGACTTAGCGCTTTTAATAACTTGCTTTCACAACCAACAATCTCTGCTTTCTGTTTACTTTCTTGCATTGCTTTTAATTCAATCACATTGCTTCCTTCCTAGTTTAATTTCCTGTTCTTGAGTTATTGAATACCGGAGTCCCTGTGGATTCGATACCTATATACTACGACTACTGAACTGTGCACTTGCAGTTAGATATAGGATAAAACCTGACACCTATCAAGTATCCAAAAACATAGTATGAAAATCTAAAAATAAAAACCGAACTTTATTGATTTCAAAATTTGTGTTACACACACTTACTTCTTTAAGGACTAGATTCGATCTATACTTATACAAGAAGAAATGTTGTGTTAAACATACATGACTGTGTAAATGAAACAACACACCTAAACAAATACAATTCATGAATCTTAGATAATAACTAACTTATACAAATGTATAACTTTATCTTATATGAGATATGATTATATTTCAACACTCCTCCATAATTATATCTCGGCTTCACTCCAAGCTTCCTTCTAAGATCTTCAAACCTTAAAACACTTAATGCTTTTATGAGGATAATTGAGAGTTGATCTTCGCCCTTGCAATAGTTGAGTTGAATGAACCCTTTGTGTTCGGCTTCACGTACAAAATGCTACTTGATATCTATGTGTTTTTTCCTTCTATAATGCATTGGATTCTTCCAATGGCTATCGCCAATTTGTTGTCACAGTATATATTTACTCCTTCTTTAGTTGTGAACCTGATTTCCTTCACCAATATTTGTATCCAAATGGCATGGTTTGCTGTAGAATTTAATGCAATGTACTCTGCTTCAGATGTGGATTGTGCAACATTTTGATGTTTGCTAGATTGCCAATAAAACATTGCTGATCCTAGTGTGAATACATATCCTGATGTACTCTTCTTATCTTCAACCGATCCACCCCAATCACTATCCGAGTATCTGTGAAGCTCCAATTCTTCTATACTTTTAAATTAAATTCCAAACTTGGTTGTTCCTTTGATGTATCTTAGAACACGCTTTGCTTCTTGATAATGTTTATCAAGTGGCGATGTCATTTACCTTGATAAATATGAACTAGCATACAAACGATATGATCTTGAAGTAAACAAGTATTGAAGTCCTACGACTATGCTTCTGTACTTAATTTCATTTTCAAACTTACCTTCTCCTTCTTCACTTTTTCCATGAGGTAAAAAAGGTGTCCTAATGCTTTTGCATTCCTTCATGCTGAGCTTCTCCAGAATTTTGTTTGCCTATTTCTCTTGAGGTAAAAATACTCCATCTTTATCTTGGACAAGTTCCATTCCAATAAAATAGTTTAGTTCTCCTAGATCCGTCATTTTGAACTCTTATTTCATATCATCCTTGAACTTGTTTATAATCTTCAAGTTGTTTCCGGTGATGATTATATCATCTACAGATAGACTAATCACCAACACATCTTCTTTCATCTTCATCACGTATAATGCTGCATTGTTGACACTTCTTTTAAAACCATTCTTTAAGAAGTAAGTGTCGATTTTCCCACACCATGCGCTCTGCTTGTTTTAAACCATAGAGTGCCTTGTGTAGCTTTGGAACATTTCCTTCTTCTCCTTCTTATATGAAGCCTGGTGGTTGTTCAACATAAATCTCTTCTTGAAACTCTTCATTTATAAATGATGACTTAACATCCATTTGGAAGAGTTTCCATTTCGTTTGAGCAACAACCACCAATATAGTTCGAATGGTGTCATGCCTTGAAACGGGAGAAAATGTTTCGAGATAATCAACTCCATATTCTTGAGTGAATCCTCTGGCTACTAGTCTTGTTTTATGCTTCAAAGAATCTCCACTAGCTTTTGTGTTTAAGCGATAGATCCATTTAACACATTACATTCTTGTCTTTCGGTTTCTTGATAATTTGTCATACGATTCTTCTCAATCATTTGGATCTCTTCTTTCATGGCTCCTATCCATTTCTTTTTCATTACAACTTCATTAAACTTTTGAGGTTATTCATTCATCATTAGATATGCTTCATGTGTTGAGCGAAATTTGATCGGTTTGTTGCATTATCTCATTGATAAGCCGAAATTTGATTTGTCTGATTGGAGAATCTTATTCTATTTCATATTCAATTTGAGTGTCTACGAACACACTTGATCCTTGATTTGTTGATCCTCTTCGGTATGATATTCTTTATTTCTTTTTTCTCCCAATACCATCTCTTTTCTTCATCAAATATCATTTTCTACTTTCTCCTCGTCTAACAAGAGCGCTCTATACCATTTAGACTAGTTGGTATAGCCTATAAACACACCATGTTTGGACTTGACATCAAACTTATTCCTTTTTCTTCTGTTATATGCACATAGCAAAAACTCCCGAACACTTTCAAATGTTTCACACTTGGTTTGCCTCCACTCTACTTCTCCATTGGAGTTGTGTATTCTTCAAGAGACTTGATAGGTAATAGATTTTGAATGTAGTTTTATGTAGCCACCACCTCTGCCGATAACTTGTGTGGGAGAACTCGATCCGCAACCATTGATCGGGCCATCTCTACTGGTGTTTTATTCTTCCTTCGAAGACACCATTATGTTGTGGTGAGTATGCGGTTGTAATTTTCCTTTGAATTCCAACCTCTTGACAAAACTTGTTGAACTCCTTGGATAAGAATTCACCCCACCATCCTTTCTAAGTTGCTTGTTCCTTTTTCTGATTGATTTTCGACCAACGACTTGAACGTTTTAAACTTTAAGAGGACTTCACTTTTGTTTTTGATGAAATACACCCAACTCATCTGTGTATAATCATCAATAAACAATAAGCAATACTTGCTGCCACCCATTGATTCGTTTTCTACATGACCAAAAACATCTGAATATATCAACTCCAATATTTCACTTGTCTTTGTTTGAGACTTCTTAGGAAAACGTTTCCTTCCTTGATTTCCCATTGCACATGAGTCACATATTTATATTGTGACTTCAAACTTAGGAAGATTATCTACAATCTACATAGTTTGCATCTCCTACAATTTATCAACACCAGCATGCCCGCCCCAGTCTGCTATGTCATAACTTGACTTTGTTGACTTTTGCTTCACTCGAAAGTAAGGCACTTGCGTCTGATTTACTCCATCTAAATGGAAAATTCTTATGCTTTATCTTAATGTTCAGTATCCTTCTCCCTTGAGGATCGTTGATGAGGCATCTATTGTCTTCAAATAACACTCCATATACATTTGATATCATTTGAGAAACACTCAATAGATATTTTGCTAAACCTTGCACTAGAAATATCTCTTTGATGATCTTATCTCCTTAGCTTGTCATCACTTGGATGTTTCCTTTTCTTGCCTTCATTACATGCTGAAAAAATCCCACTTTGATCAGAATATTTATACTCTGATCAAGAGTGATGAAGTAATTTACTTCCTTGGTGATATGGTTAAAGCATCCGCTGTCAACTAACCATGTTTCATCATTTACTTTTGATAATAATTCTTCTTTAACCGCACTAAACAGTATGTTACCCTCATCATATGTTTCTTCTAAACTTAGATCCGCTCCTCAGTTTTTCTAAATTTGCAGTTTCTTGCTAAATGTCCCGGTTTGTTACACACGAAAATTTTTCTCTCATTGTTCGCCACTTTTTGCGAAAGAACACCTTTGTTCTTTATCTTCCAAAAATTTCTATCATTGTGATTGTTGTGCTTGAAAATACCGCACTATTTCTCAGCCTTCTTTTAATGCTTGTCTTCACGTTTGTTTTGTCCATTTAAAGCAAACTTTTTTCCATAAAACGCTCTTTTCGTTGATTGTTCCTCTCGAAGTGATACACGTTTCTTGTGTGCTTTCAACGTGCCTATCAATTCTGTAACTAGTAGCACTGTTAAAATTTAAGTTAGTTCCAACACTGCTATAATGCTATCAAACCTTTCGGAAAGTGAAATCAGAATCTTTTAGACTATTTGATTGTCTCATTTCTCTTCTCCATCAACTCTAAGTTGATTTCCCATCTCAATCAGCTTTGTTGTAAAAGTGTGGACATTGTCACTTTCATTCATCTTCAAATTTTCATACTCCCTTCAAAAATATTGAAGTTTTATCATCCTCACTTGTGTTGATCCTTAGAATTCCAATTCCAAAGCGTTCAAGGCTTCTTTTGCGGTTGATGCATGGGCGACTCTCGAAAATATTGAATCTGTGATTGTAGTTTGAAGAATTTGCAGTGTCGTTAAATCCTTTAAAGATGTTTCATCACACCGTGTCTTCCGTTGCACGGCCTCGGGGCTATGATCTCCTTGTGCAGTGGACTTGGAACTCCCTCTTCAACAATTTTCCATGGTTTCTTTGTCTGAAAAATTGTTTTCATTTTGATGCGCCAAAACCCATAATTCTCACTATTGAAGATCAGAGTCACAATATGTGATATCGTCTCCATAACTCTCTGTTTTTTTTTTGGCTGAAATTTGTATTTGAATTGGCCCTTGAATCAGTAGGGTCCTGATACCATGTTAGGATATTGAGTATCCAAAAATAGAGTATAAAAATATAAGAAGAAAAACATAACTTTATTGATTTCAAAATATTGTGTTACACACAATAACTTCTTTAAAAACTAGATTTAATCTATACATATACAAGACGAAAGGTTGTGTTGAATATACATGACTATGTAATGAAACAACACACTTATACGAATACAATTCGTGACTCTTAGACCATCTCCAATGTATTCCTCTATTTCTACCTCTAAAATAGAGGAACTCTATAATAGAGGTGAGTTGTGGTCCAATGTATTCCTCTATATTTTCCTCTAAAAATGAATATTCTCTCTAATATTCTTTTTTATTTTACTAATTATACCTTTTATTTATAAAAGTTACAATTTAACCCATTTATTTTATTTTTATAAAATAATAATATTATTTGAATTAAATATGTACTGCATAAAAAATTATATTACGTCTTATAATATTACATATTATATTTCAAATAGGATTCAGATTGGTACCAAATCGGATCCGGTGCGGATTCTATAATTTTATCTAAAAGTAATCACATAAGATATATTCGGATACACGTCGGATCTCAGTACTATCTGATCCGGTATCAAAATAAAAGTTTTTCGGATCGTTACCGATTCAGATCTGATCCGAATAAAATGTCTAGCTTTGATTTTTTCACAAATAACTAAAAGATGTTTTCCTCAAAAAATTATATTTTTATTTTCAATATTTATTTTAAATATGTAATAGTATTATTTATAATTGATTAATTATTATATTATTAGTTACTAGAAATATTAATATTTGTTTATTTTAGTCATAAACAAAAGTATTCAAAAGTTAAAGGACTAATTTATAAATTAAAAAGTTCACCTCTATTATAGAGGAAAAATAGAGTTTCTCTATATGTAGAGGAAAAAATAGAGATCTCTATTTTAGAGGAAGAAATAGAGGTGGGTTGGAGTGAATTTGCCTCTAAAATAGCATTTAGAGTCAAATATAGAGGTGGGTTGGAGATGCCTTTAGACAATAACTATCATATACAAATGTAACTTTATCTTATACTAGATGACTCGCCCGCACCTTGTGCGGATTAATTTGTTTGGTCGACGATTGTTTGTTTTTTTTGATTAAGAGAAAAGTTTCATTTGAATATATAAATGTTTAGGTATATAGATTAGAAGATGTGAATTAGCGGATAGAATATATAATAATTTGCGGAATGAATTAAGTTATGAAGAATTTTTAGCTTAATTTAATAAATAGGCTCACGTGTAGTCGAGTATTTGAAACTATAGTAATTGTAGATGAAGCATGAATTTATAGAAAGAGAAAATTATAATAAAAATGAAAATCATGAACGCTGAATTATTTATTATTTAAAAGAAACACAACCATTATTTGAATAGATAATTAAATAGATGATTAAAATAATCGAACATAAATTAGGCACCTTCAATATTTTGAAGGGCAAACCATGCATCTCGGAATGTGTTATAAACAACATTGCCAATCGTACTTAGATCCATATAGTCACATGGCCCCCTTATTACATCCAATAGACGGCGTAAATAATATAGTTCTCCAATTTCTTCTGGATATACCGGTAAACGACATAATCGCGGTTTACCTTGTATGCGGGGTTTCCATTGAAGGTTATTTTCATCCCAAACAAATTTTGTTGTTATTTGTGAGTATAAAAGACTTCTTGCTTGAAGATGAACTTGATTGCATTTCATCCATGCCCGAAATTTATCTTCTTTTTCTTGAGAAGCAAAACTGACATCTTCGTGGAAAACAATTTCTGGAGAAGGAAGAACAATAGGTAAAATTTCCATAGAATCAGTAGAACGTCGGGAATAATCTGTAAGAAATTTAGAATTGTTAATAAAAATAGTAAAACTTGTTCAACAGAAACCAAAAAATTATGGAATATGAAGAGTTCTCAAATGTACCTATAGCTTCCATTAGAAATCCGGGTAAGAAACTGATAGTAATGAGAAGAGGATATCAAATATATAGTAGATGATATTAGGTTTTTTTAGTGATAATTTTTTTTTGAATATTTAGTTTAATAATATCGGCCACATAAATTATACACAAACTAAAACAGTTTAGATATGAGGCACGGATATAGTATCTTCCATTTATTGGCAAGAATATCTCATTTTCTTATTAGGTAATATTTTATAATTTCTTAACTTATTTTTACATTCGGAAGTAATTCCAAATTTGAAATCTAAGAAATTTTCATATTTTCCTTAGTGAATAAATTATCTTCTTAAACAAAAATATTTTTTAAAAATCGAATAAATTCTATAAAAGGAAATAGTAGAATGGGAGTAGTTACAATTTTAAGTTAAAATATTTAGAGTAATTGGCTTAATTCTTCTAACTCGTTTGATAACACAAACCTGGATATAATTATAATTAAACAAACTTTAAAAACCATAAAATATCCACTAAACATAAGTTTTGTCAAACAGCAAAATTAATTACAACATATGATAGATCGTGAATTATACAAATTCAATCATTTTTAGGGAAGAGTTTGAAAACAGGATAAATTGAACTTTCCCAGAAAAGTTAGAGCACGATTGTTTGGTTGGTCTTGACATTGTTTGCCAACAAAAATTATTTTAAGCAGAAGCTCAAAAGTATATGTCGACTGTCGCTATATGAATGGAATGCAAGCTCAACATACCATTTCTCTCCTGCATCATTGACCATCACTATCGTGCTCCCTGCAATGCCATTTAAATTGTTTGCATCCACAAAGGACTTTGGAAGATACTGCCAAATAAAGAAAAAAAATGGATCATGTAACAATATTTAAAAACAAAAGACAAAAGGTATAACTTACGATTCTGCTTCGTTTGAGGCCATCACTGGTGACCTTTAAGGTAACAAACTTCTCCTCATTTCCTTCAAATATAATTTCTTTATTAGTTAAAATATTAGAAAGAGTGAAGAACATGTTTCCAAAATAAGTGAGAAACACTTACTCGAGCTAGATTCTCCAGTCTCCATTTGAGGTGCTGTATTTTCATATGTGATTTCACAACAGTTTGGTCCAAACTGGTGTATCATATGGAAATCAGCACCTCCATGATACACAAAAATCAGAAGATCTTAAGCATCTAATGCATGAGTCTTGAAGAACCGTCTCCAACCTTCCGTAAGCCTATCACCAACACGTTTGATTGGAAAATCTTCTCGTCTTAAATCAGATGTCAGTACACCGATTGTAACATTGGTTACTCCAAGTATATGCCTCTTATAGAAATCGTCCGGGATAGTTTGCAGCACAAAGTTTATACAATGATTTGGAAAAATAAAATCTTTATAAAAAATAAACGTTTATGAGATAAAGATTCAGTATATACATACCATACTCTTTCTGCAGTTGCCTGGAACCATATACACACAAAAGATTGGGTTTTTCATCTTCCGATCTGGTTTGAACAAAATATAGGAAATCATATAAATCAGTAATCCTTACATGCATTGAACAAAAATAATATCAAAACATTCATCGGGAAGAAGATGTTTAAAAAATCAAAGATTTGCGATGAAATAATTTAATACGCATAGACAATATATATTCAGATAAAACACAGATCATAACATGCATAAACCCAGAAAATCGAAAATCTACTATTTCAATAGACAGCAGCTAAAAATAGGGAACATAGAAATAGTAGACTAATGCTCAAAGTATAGATACAATATGAAAGTTAGAAATTTTTACAAAAATCTATTAGTAAAAAATAGAAATTTTCATGATTAAGATATAGTAAACCCCTTTTTGGTCATCCACAGTTTTTTTCTGTCTCAAAAATACGATTTCTAACCCTAGGTATATGAGAAATCTTGAAGAAATAATCGATTACCTTGTTCATGGGTTGTCGAATGAAATCGATTTTCTCCTAAAACAATCTTGTGTTGGTTTATCTTCTTCTTCGATTTTTTTGCTTTGAATTTTTGTTCTGATTTTAGTGAATGGCGATTTTGGGATGGAGTAGATGTAGAAGTATGTATGTTTCAGTGGGCCTAAGTAATTTGGGCTTAATCCTAATCTCCTAATGGATTTGTGATTATTAACTATGACATTTAAAAAAAAATTAGATGAGAATATCGGGACTAATAAAGTTAGTCCTTTGACCAATTTATTAACTGCATATTATACTTCCACGAATTTTTGTTTGTTATCAAGAAGATGTCTCTATTTTAGATGGCGAGATCTACATAGAGCTATTCATTTGTCATGTTGTTGTTTTAGCAATGTTAACGTAATATGTATAATAATATATTAGATGAGGTTCTATATGTAATTTTGATAAAGTACTTTAAATAATTGATTCTAAAGGACATTACTGTTGTAAAACACAATGTTGTATATGTTTTTAACAGAAACAAACATATGATCAGAAGATCATTTTACAACAACAAAATATAGTTAAGTAGAGTTTTTTGTCAACAGGGACAAAATTTACCACAGTTTTAATCAAGAAGGAATGTTATCTTCAGGATATTGATGAGGTACAGGATTTGGATAACTACAAAATAGAAAAACATGTAAGTCACCAAGCTTGATATAAAACATTTTACATAATGAAATGCATTAGTGGTATAAAGAAAACCTGAGGCAAAATTCATTATAATTAGAATTCTTTGTTTGATCGTACATAATCGTCGAAATACCTTCTTGTGCTTTCAGCCAAGTTATACCGAAATCTAAATGTTATACACAAATAATAATTACATTGTCAAGAATAGAGAAATCAAAAGTGTCATCAATGAAAAACACAAACATGTAATATAGACAATGAAGTGATTATAAAAACACAAATTTAAATTAAAAGCATACCCTCTAATGACTTTATGAAGAAGCAACGGAGAATAACAAATATATGACTATCATACTCCTTCCAAAACCTTGTTCTTAGTTCTTTAGCATCTTCCCCATATATTAAGCACTCCACACTACGGAGGCTATAAAAATTGATGAATTCCAAAAAATGTAAGACACACAAAACTTGATATATGTGAAGAAAACTATAGTCGTATCTTTAACTAACCTTAGGTCACGAATTGTAAACTGCAGCTTTTGTTTTCCATTATCAGGTTCAAGGTTTCTGTAACACCCTGTCCGCCCCTACCGCTGAGTCACCCATCCCTCTCCCGGGCTCGTGGGCCCCACCCTTGTCCGACGGTTGGTGCGTTATTTTTGGTAGGCCCGACCGAGTAATTTACTGACCCTACAATCACCCCATGACCTTTTCCCATGTGTTTTGTCCTCACACACATGCTACCACGAGTCACTTCCCGGAAGGTCACCCATCATGGGACTACTCCAGCCCAAGTACGCTTAACTCTGGAGTTCTTTCAGGCAAGTGACCGGAAAAGGTAAGTGCACTTGGTGATATAGGTAGCCAAATTAATTCATTTAAAGCCTTTTCTCAAATAGGCTGGGCCCAGTATGTTACAATTCTCCCCCACTTAATGGGAATTCGTCCCCGAATTCCACATCTCATAACCGGAGCAACCATAACCCTCAAAACCCAGGATTGTCTCCCGAGACATAATCGGTTTTGACTTCCCTGAGCTCTGATACCACTTGTAACGCCCCGTCCGCCCCTACCGGTGAGTCACCCATCCCTCTCCAGGGCACGTGGGCCCCACCCCTGTCCGACGGTCGGTGCGTTATTTTTGGTAGGCCCGACCGTGTAATTTAGTGACCCTACAATCATCCCATGACCTTTTCCCATGTGTTTTGTCCTCACACACATGCTAACACGAATCACTTCCCGGAAGGTCACCCATCCTGGGACTACTCCAGCCCAAGCACGCTTAACTCTGAAGTTCTTTCAGGCAAGTGACCGGAAAAGGTAAGTGCACTTGGTGATATAGGTAGCCAAATTAATTCATTTAAAGCCTTTTCTCAAATGGGCTGGGCCCAGTATGTTACAGTTTTCAACACGCGTAATTACACCAAGGACATCTATAATGAAGTAAATTTGATCAGTAAGAGATACATACATATATTGTCTATTTAGTTTAAAATATAATGATAACCACATATTCGATTAACCACATTAATATAATCAGATAAAGGAAGATTATGTATTAATTAAAACATACCTAGAGGATATTCATCATAGACTCTCCCTTCTAATATATCCGGAATTGATATAAATTGCATAAAATGACCTTCGGGAATATTATCATAAGTAAGGCAGAATGTTGTGTTTAACCAGAAAAAGAGCTGAAAATCGTGAGGGGTCAACGATCCATATTTCGGTGCTTGAATAACTCGAGCATCGGCAAGTTTAAACCAACGACCCTCGCACCATGTTGTGTAACAGAATTTCTCAATAAGAGGCTCAAGAACAGTAGCCTCTATTTGGGTACCCTAAATCAATAAAAGAAATAATTAACTGAACATGCAATAGCCCAAAAAATCAAATCATAGTGTTATTGAAAATAGAGATAACATCTTCATCAACCAAAAGCATTCTGATTGTTGGATGAACAGACATAACAGACATCCAAACACGAAGAACAAACACTTTTAGGTCCCAAAAGCAAGGAATAAAGTTATTGATGCGAGAAATTTGTCTGAAAGTCTGAGGAGCCATTGTTTTGATTCTGAGAAAAGCCTGCAGAATAAAGGATTTTCGAATTTTTTTATTTTTCTCAGTAAATGGTAAGAATACGAAGGGTCTAGGATTTCTGAGGAAATAGTTTCCAAATTTTGAGTAAAAGGTGTTTAGTCTTAAAAGATGTAATAAATATAAGTCACAACGATTACTTTAAAAAAGAAGAAGTATTTGGGCCGTAACTGCTTAAAAAAATAAGTTTGCATTAGCCCACGTAAATTATCCATTTTTGATCTTGAATTAAATAGATTTGTTTATTAGCTTATATAATCTTTAGCATAATGTGAAGACCTTTTCATATTAAGTCTTTTGTATTGGAATAATCAGAAGCTAATTTGAAGCCTATTTTTTAGCATAATTTAGACAGCTTTTCATAATGAGGTTAAATATCATAGATTTGTTATAATGATAATGTGGTAACAAAACTAACCGAAAAAGGATAATTCATTAAAAAAACCACAACTGTTTTGATAATTCAACCAAAAAAAAAATGAAATGCAACACAAAAGAAGAGACGCAACAAAAAGTCTATAATATCCTTTTTGTCACCGTTTCTTTGACTTCCTGCTTAATCTTTTTGTAACTGATGAATTTTCACCCACACTGCTTAAAGAGATGCAATCTTCTGATCTTTTTGTTGTTGATGGTGTAAGTGGTAGAGCCATTGACGCATCAGAATCAGTCTCCATACCCGAGGTAAGCATAAGAGGTCCCTAATCAAATTTAAATATTAGCAAAGTTTTATACAGCTTTGAACAAAAAGTTTAACATGCACTTTTTCAATGAGGCGACCCTATAACGTACCTGAGTCGAGTTAGTTAAACTTTCAAATTCATCAATTGCAGACTCATCATCCCAAAATAAGTCCACAACATATGGACTCTTTGACACCTTTTGAACATTATCCGTAGGAATGGTAACTTTGAATAGACACTTGCGGCCAATCAAATCGAATAATTCAGCAGAGAGATAATATGGATCGTCCTATGTAAAAAAGTAGAAAAATAATGAATTCTGATTACATTATATTTAATAGTTTCAAAAAAAAATTCATAATGCAAATACCTCAATTTTCTTTTGATTTTCTTTGTAGATATTGTCTGCAGATCTCTTCACAAGCTTATCTCCAATTTCATCAAATGTGAGAAATTTTGCTTCACCCTCCGAATGATCAGACACACGTAAGATCAAATAATATCTAGAACATGAATAAAAATATATAAACCAAGTTAGTTGAGATATAAAAATTAAACAACACATCAGACTAACAAAGAATTTACCCTGCAATAATACTTATAAACAAATTACCTTGCAAAGACATTTTTGACATCGCCACATGTTTTACAATTATATAAGGGTTGAGAATCTTCTTCATCATCAGAATCTGATACATACTAAAGAACTTTCAATTTGCAAACTTTGCAAGCTTGGAAAAACCATTTTTTTAAGAGTCAATTGAGGCAATTGAGGCACACGTAACCACCTTACCATGCTAAACAACAACAAAATCAAAGAAATATTAAAATGATTCTAATAAATACAAATATATTAATAATACATTTAAATACAGAAGTCTAACCCTTTCCGATTGCAGAATAACAAGCAAAGTAATTCTATTATTCTTGAGAAAAAACTCAGTACGCAAATCCAAAAATGGACCCGATCCAAAAGAAACCATGCTTTTCTCGGACTTGATAATTAGAGCTTGAGATTCTTTTGGTATAATGTAAAATAGATTTTGAATAAATAGATGTACTCTCGAATTTAAAACTGGAAAACAGTTCTATTAAACATAATGTATTACATTACCCATCCAACCACTTTGAAATCTCAGGGTTATTTTCATCTCCGAATGAGAGTTGGGTTGAGTTGTAAGCATTCGAGATGTAGAGCTTCTCTATATTAATGTTAATTCAAATGAAACAATTAATGTTACAAAAAACAGATTATGCATTACAATTAACAGAGTAGTTACCTCTATATTCTTTGATCCATGCAAACCAGATAATAACCACGACAGGAGCATCACTATTGGTGGAAGTATAGTCAATAACTTGTTTGGCATAATTTCCCCACAATGTGCAAGGCAATGCTTCATCTCTGTATTCAAATTGATGATTAAAAATCATATAAATATTTTTATTTATTTAGGAAAAAGCACGATTATTATTCTTACCCATTATCTTTCAAGTATAATTCAAGCTTGGTGTTGTTCCCAGACTTGCTCTTGGTCTTGACATCTTCAATACCACCCATGTGGACAATGATTCCCATAACATCTTATATCGGTGAAACAATAATTAAAAAATAATTTATAGAAAATTATAATATAAGAACCCGTATGTATATTATAAATAACAACATACCAATCAAAACTCTTTTGTCAAGAGATCCCTCGAGAATTTTAGAAATAGTATAACAATACTTATCGGGATTCTCAATCTCAAAATCTTCCAAAGGTTTTGTTCTTGTAGTACGGGTGATTGCTAACTTGCAAGTAAGATCACTTGGTCGAAAGTCGCCAACATACTCCTTGCAAGAAAATGAGTTAACCATAACGTGTTTACCTATCTGAAGCCATGCTTTATGTTTGCTGAATAAGGCCTCCTCACATGATGCTTGAACTCTTGTTCCCTAAAGAAAGTGTGAACGAAAGCTATAAGTATACAAATATAACAACTTTAAACCGAAGCCAAACAAAAACAAATGTGTTTCTCGTACCTTTACGTCTGACCAAATCATTTCTATGATGTTTCCATACTTAGAGTTAAACAAAGTCCAGTGTGCTAATACACGAACCTGGACCTTCTCGGTTTCAAGGCTAGAGTCTATGTTTTCCAGCAAAACATAGGTCGAACGCCGTCTGCGTTGTAGGTTCTTACTGGTGTCAACTAATTCTGCCATTTCTTTAGATCTCGATAAATGTTTAAAGTGAATGATAAATAAGCTTATCTCCGATGAATATATATAGTAGTTCGAAGATCTAATGGATTAGCGCACACTATGCTATAATGAATATTTTGTTACAACTAATTTGGAGATTTAAAGATTTGCAGTTACACATTTAAAGATATTTTCCGTATCCATTTTTTAGGTATTGGTTGAAATGAAAATCAGTGAATTAAAACCATGTAAATTAGTTTCCTAATTGTCGATATAGTGTTATTTCGAATTTAAAATTAAGAGAAATCTTTGAGGAAGCAAAATATTTGAAAAATCTATAAAAATCTATAATTTAAGGAAGAAGTTAAGATTACAAATCAGAATTTCCGTAAATTTTATTATTATTCACGTATGCTTTAGGTATTGGTTAAAATGAAAATCAGTGAATTAAAACCATGTAAATTAGTTTTCTAATTGTCGAGATAGTGTTATTTCAAATTTAAAGTTTACGGAAATCACTGAGGAAGCAAAATATTTTTAAAAATCTATAATTTAGGGAAGAAATTAAGATTACAAATCAGAATTTTAGGAAAGAATGTTCGTTAGATTCTATAGGAAATATCATTTGATTGATCGCGACGTATTAATGTATTTTGTTTCCTTATACATAATCTACCTAATATTAATAGTAACCAAAAGATATTGCGTGTTGAGTAAATTGGAACATTAACAATAACTTAGATTTTTGATTATAGTATAGAAAGTTGCATGTGATTGAATCGTAAGTGCGTGAAGTAAATTTTATGTATTAGTCTAGATTCTTAATATTTAAGATATTATGGTTCTACAAAATATCTTGAATACCAAAAATGAAAATATACAAATGTGAACTTTAAAGAAAATGCAACACAATCTACTACATGTGAAAAAACATCTTGAATACCAAGAATGAAAATATACAAATGTGAACTCAAAAGAACATACGAAACATTAACAATTATAAAGGAAAAATCACAAAACTTGAATTTTCCATGTCAAGTGTAACAATCACCGTAACATACAAAACTTGAATTTTGTTGTAGTAAGAAGAAATTAGAGAACAAATATAAAGGATTAAATGGACATATAAATAAGAAAATAATAATTTTATTATTCATGTATGCTTTAGTAATGAAACAATAAAAATATACAAATGTGTACTCAAAAGAACATACAAAACAATACCTACTATAAAGGAAAAATCGCTTGAATACTTCATTGACTTCGTGCTTAATCTTCTTTTTGAAATGTAACAAACATCGATTGATGAGTAGTTTTCTAGCAAATAAAGATTACTAACAGAAAAATATTAGCCGATAGATTTTTTTATCATTTGGCTTCATATGAATCCAACCTGCAAATTAATAAATACAAAATATTGACTAAAATATAAATACAAATAAAATAGTTACCTAACATTTGGCTTGCTATGTTACATACCTGCAAATGAATAAAAACCTCAAAACAAAATAATAAGCATGATAATGTGCAATGATATAGTTACATATCGTTTGGCTTGGTATGTTATATACCTACAATACGATCAAAACCATATAATAAAATTAAGCACCATGTTAATAGCAAGTGAGAAAGATACCTTATTGTTTGGCATTGTAGGTTTCATACCTACAAAATCAACAAAACAACAGAAACAAAATTAGAACAATAGAGATAATAAAACGAAAGAATGGTTCGACGTGTGGGTGATATGAGTCTGGTAAAAGTTGTATTTATAGGATCATCATATTTAGAGTTGCAAAAGAATTCAAAAGCTTCTCCCAGAAGATTAATATATTATTTGGGATATTTTTTCTTCAAATTTGACAATTAATGTAGACAATTATTAGTTGCTACATTTTAGTGTCGAATTTAGTTTGAATTTGAAAAGAAAGGAAATAACTTATGGAAAAAATATAAACTGTAATTTAAAATTATGGGAAGAAGTTAAGTTTACATTTCGTAACTTTAGGAAATGACATTTAATTTTCAAAATTTGATTAATTCTTGATTTTTGGTTTTTTTATCCAAAAATTTCCTAAACGAATTTTGATTTATTTTTAATGTCAAAAAGGCTCTCGACCAATCAAAACCTTCCAGTTAAGTTAGGTCATCAATGATGTCATAATTTTTATTGGTTGAGATTCATCCATGTCATCAATGACTCATCATTTTCTCCCATCGCACTTCGCAAATAATATATAGTAGATAAGATATGATTATATTTCAACATTCTTTTACTGGCGGAGCCACATGATCAAATTCTCTAGGGCTCTTTGACTCAAAGTCAAAGTCCCATATACTCCTCTCCCATAAATTCATTTTCTTTTCTTTTTTTTTAATTCGAGAGAAGGGGTAAAAGACAACAAAACCTGGGTTTTGTAACTTATTTACAACCCAACCTGGATTGACCCAAAGAGTTTGGTCCATCCATTTGAGTCGGGTCGGATCTACTCTTTAAATCCTAAAAATGTCTTAAGGTAAAAATCAAAAAACCTTTTTTCTCTTCAGTATATCCGTTCGTCTTCCCTTCTTCTTACAGTTTTCCCCAGTTTTCCGACTTCATCCGACAAAAGAAGAATTTCAATCTCCATTTGTAGAAGGAAACATGCGGAGTTATGGGAGAAAGAGATTACGAAAGTCGAAGAGAGTAGAGGAGAAATCGATTCCTCCAAACGAATCCCCAACCGAGAGAGACCCGAGAGAAGAGGCGAATCTACAAGCCGATGTTGTGTGGAAACAAATTGATGAAGAAGAAAAAACAACAGACTTGGAAAAAGAATCTGAGAATGCGGAAGAAGAGGAAGACGACGAAGAGAATGAGAACGAGGAAGAGAAGGACGATGAAACAGAAGACGATGAGGAGGAGGAAGCTGGAGGGATAAACGAGGGGGAGAAAGCCGTAGACGATGAAGAGAAAGCCGTAGTCGAGGAGGATGAAGTTGAAGATTCCCGCGTTCTGGGACTAGGGTTTCACGAAGAAGAAGAAGAAGAAGAAGTTGTTGGAACCAGTGAAATCCGCTATTTAACCCAACACAGTGAACAACTCGAGGAAGGAACGGTACGTATTTCCATTTATGGGGCCTTGCATGTATAATTTTTGTCGATTTCGGATATGTAAAACTTAGTAGGAATTAGTGAAACTTTGATTTGGAAAAGACAGAAAACTTGGTATAACTTGGTGTCAAACTTGGTGACAAACTTGGTAAAACGTAGTAAAACTTGGTAAAACTTAGTATAGTTAGAGTAAAACTTGGTAAAACTTAGTATAACTTTCGTGTAAAACTTTGTAAAACCTGGAAAAACTCAGTATAACTGGGTAATACTTGGTCTAACTTTTTGTGTGCGCAGAATTCAGAGGACGAAACCGAACCAATGCAGCCCCTCAGGATGTGTTTCCCTCCCACAGAGTATGTGAAGACGATAAAGCTCTCTTCTAAGTGCTACATCGCCAAAGCTGTGAAGACTGTAGACGACATTCTCGAGGATGATGAGCTTGATTGGTTCCATGAGCATCCACAATTCAAGCACTTCTTCCACATGGGTCAGAAGACAAGCTCAAAATGGATGGGACTGTGGATGATTCTTGTAAGGGTCACGACTGTGGATAAGAAGATGGAGCTATGGTTTATTGTCAACGGCGTTCCAATCCGCTATTCCGTTAGGGAGCATGCACTCGTTTCGGGGTTGTTCTGTCACTCCTATCCAAACCACTACGAATCCCTTGGTGGTGGCTCAGGTTTTATTGCTAAGTACTTTGGTGAAGAGAAGGTTACACATGAAGAAGTTGAGAAGCAGTTCCTAGCTATGAAAACCAAAAAAAATATTGGCAAGAGAAAGTATGGCAATGATCGTTTGAAGATGGCTGTCATGTACTTCTTGTCATCCGTGATCATTGGGAAGAAGAGGACAGGCAAAGGAGCTACTTCCGTTGAGAGTTTCTTCCTCAGAGCCATTGATGATCTTGAGATGTGCAAGACTTTTCCGTGGGGGCGTTTGTCATTCGAGGAGAACGTCAAAGACATATTGCACTTCATTGACCATACCGGAGGAGTGGCACCCACTTCATGGGTATTTCCTGGATGCATTGTTCCTCTGGAGGTCCTTGCTTTTGAGGCCATCCCAGTTCTGAAGAACCATTTCCGACAAAGGGTTCAGGGTGCGTGCGAGGATTGCCCGCGAATGTGCAAGATGAGGTATAAAACCATGGGGTCAAGGTTTTTCCGTATCTCAGAGATAAATAAGAAGCTTGGAACTACCAAGGTTAGTATCTCATATCATACTACTAATCCTAGTATCTCATATCATACTTTGAGGTTGATATTAAATTGTTTCTTCTTATATTTCCAGGATATTCAAAGCATCTTGGAGCCAACTCCCATGGAAATGACGCTTCTAGAGAATACCATGGACGCTGATTCTGGCTGGAATGATGTGGATGACCCAATAGTCGATGGTTGGAACAGGCTGCTCAAGAAGAAGAAGATAATCTGGTTTGAAGAACTTTTCAACCAAGATGTGTCTGGTCGTGCGTCTCAGGCTCAAGAGCAACCTCGTGCGATTCATGAGGCGTCTGAGAGTGATGCTGGGAATGAGGCTGCGAAGGATCCGGAAGGGGCTCCTACTCCTACTGTTTTAAGTCTTGCGGATGTGGAGGAATTAATCAAGAAGAGAATTGAGGAAACATAGTCTCGAATGAAGATGTATTACGACGCTCAGTTAAACGAGTTGACTGAGACGTATAACGGTAGATTAACCGATATGGAATCGGTTGTGAATGCACTCAGAGCGGGTGTTAAGGAGACATTACCAACAGAGCCTGAGGCTACTGCCGATGATGGTGTTTTTGAAGGGGTTGAGTTTCTTGGTACGAAAGTTTGTGAGCCTAGTGTTGTTAAAGTGCAAGAGGAAAGAAAGGGAAGAAAGGGAAGAAAGAAGAATGCGAAGAAAAGCAGTAAGAAGGGAGAAAAAGAGCGAGAGAAGGAAGAAGAGAAGAGAGAAAAAGAAAAAGAGAAGGAAGAAACCGTGGAAGACAAGGGGGAAACAGAGCAAGCAAAGGAAGTAACAGAGGCTGAGAAGGTAGTACCTGAGGCCGAGAAGGACGAGGACAGAAAAGGTAAGAAGAGAGCTATTGAATCCGTTGAGAACCTTCCACCAAAAAAGATAAAGATTAGGAGTCCCGTGATGACTAGGGGGAAGACCCAAGTTGCTGAGGGAACCACCAAACCGTGATCTTCTCTGTTTTTAGTACATTTGGTTTTAAATTATCTATGGTTTAGTACTTTGGGTATTTTGGTTTGAATTATCTATGGTTTAGTACTTTGAGTACATTGACAAAGTAGTTTTACCAAGTTATGCCTAGTTTTACCAAGTTTGACACCAAATTTTCCAAAGTAGTTTTACCTAGTTATGCCAAGTTATCCCGAAAACATTCATTCAAACTTAAACACCAGCAATAAGAATTCAACTCAACATAGAAAATTCCATAGAAACAAACACAGAATTCAAACATAGATATCCAGACATAGTAGATCTTAAACCACATCAGCTTTGCATCCCTTCGATTGTCTCCTTTAACTTGGCAATTTCTCTTCGGTTGTGGAAAATCTCCACATTCATGCCTGCGATTTTGTCGTCTTGCTGTTGAATCCTGTACAGCAACTTCTCAAACTCTTGTTCGACACCACGCAACCATGGTTGACGAATATGGAGTCCATCGGCCTACAAAAAAATCAAAAAATTCTAGCTTGTCTTTCACATTTGTCTAAGTGGCACAATAAGATTATTAAGTGATAATAGAAAAAGTCCATTTACCCTCCATTTTTCACAAGTAAAGAAGGTACGGCCCGGTGTAGTATCCACAGGCGTAACCTTATCGACCTCGCGCACGATATCGCCACCACATGGACATTCCTTTGGGATGCTGTATTCCAAGTAGGTCACTGCGTCAAGCCGATCGGAGTATTCCTTGTTCCTCCTTTCCTCTTCATAGGGATGGAGCATGAAATTCTCTGAACTCATTTGAGAGAGAGAAGAGAGAAGAGAGATGGAGATTCGGGTTAGAGAGAGAGGGAGAAGAACGAAAAATGAGAGAAAAATAGAAAATTAGATAGATAAGGATTTTCCCAAAAAGGGGGAGAAATTTTAATTTTGGAATTTGGGGGCGGGAGTTTCAAATTTTTTAGGCGGGAATCAAAGTTTTACCAAGTTTGAAGTTTTACCAAAAACTGTCAAGTTTTACTTCTGCCAAAATTCAGTTTTAATGGTTATACTCTATCTTTAATAATAAAAAATTGGTTATACTCAAGATCTATGGATAATTATATGCATTACAAATTAATTCATTCAATTATATTTGAAAATACATATATTATCTGACCTTTTGAAGATTAAGATGATTCACATAGATAAACAACTCATAAATGTACATGATATTTGCTTGCTACCCTAACAAGTCTGCAATATTTACCTTAAATTCTAAAAGCGTTTATTTTGTTTTAGCAAGAGATATGCTATATAAATTGATTGTTATATTTAACATTATTATAAAAACTAAATTTCACAAACAATTATAGTTCTACAAATCTTGGTTTTACCAAGTTTTCCAAAGTTACACAACAAATGATAACATATGTAAATTGAAGAAATAAAAATACAATTAAATTCCTTCTTGGCTCACATCAGCATGGCTCTCATTACTGCAATTAAACCAGCTCTCTAAATTCTTTCTTGCCTTTCTCTTGCTCCTTCTCCGTCCGTGCTCCCCAACTGACGGATATCTTGTTTCTTGCACTCTTCCCTTTCTTTTCACATAGTTTGGAGGAAAAGCGTACAACTGTTCTATCTCTTCCGGAATAATCCACTCAGACATATGCGGAACTGGAAAAATTTTCCTCGTATAAGCCAATGCCCATAATTATATCATGTAGTAACGCGAGCACAGACCATACAAATCCTTCAATTCCGTTGGCCTAATGTCTTGCTTCAAGAATTTAGTGGTAGCAGATATTGCGTGTACACATGGGTACCTGTCAATATCAAAGTATCTGCAGCTGCATTTGTTATGTCTCAAATCCACCACATAAGTAATGCCGTCATCTCCAACAACACCGTATTGAAGCTCGAATGCATTAAGCTCAAATGTCGTAAGTTTGGCTGCTTTCACAATTCTAGCGTGCAACACAAGTTCCACTTCCGGCACCAATTTTCGCGCGCTCGATCCAGAAACGGAATCTTTCCTATGACTGTTAAACCACTCTGCAAATTTTCCAATAAGAGCATCGATCATAGGCAGTAGATGATACCTTCTGGCCTTCTTAAAAACTGCATTCATAGACTCCACACAATTAGATGTGTCTATGTTGTACCTTGCACCGGGAGAATAACACCTTGCCCATTTCTTCTCTTCTACGCTTTTGTCAAGATATTGAGCTGCTTGAGGATATCTGTTCCTAAAATCGCCATATTGTCTTAGGAAATCAGGCTCGGAGTATATCCGAGCAATTTCCCTAAATTTTTTTCCAACTTCTTCTTTGTTCTCGTAGGAAACTGCTCCTCTCACATTCTGGGACAGGTGGTAGATACAATAACCATGATCCGAGAGAGGGTACACTAGACCTATTGCCTTGATGAGACTTGCATTTCTGTCGCTAATAAAAACTAACTCACGACTATCCGGTATTACGGTTTTCAGCGTATTGAAGAACCACATCCAACTTTCTTCCTTTTCACCATCAACTAGAGCAAAAGCAATGGGATAGTGGTGATGATTCGGATCCTGCGCTGTGGCGAATATTAAACAACCTCCATATACATTCTTAATGAAAGTTGCGTCAACGATGAGCACTTTCCTCATGGCTACAAACCCTTCGATGGAAGCTCCCAAAGCCACAAATAGATACCTGAACCTTCTTTGTTCATCCAACACCAAATCGGTTTTTGTTCCAGGATTCACCTTCTCCAACATATGCAAATAAGAAGGCAACATCTTGAAACCATCAACTGGACTACCACGAATATCAGAAACAGCAAGGTTTTTCCCTCTAAAAGCCGTAGAATACGACACTTCCACACCGGCTCTTCTTTGGACAAGCTGCACAATAGTTTTAGGACATGGTGTATCGAAGTTACCGGGATAGTCTTCGTTTAGGACGCTTGCAACTAACTGTGGTGTACCTTTTCTCTTGTTGCTTATACCACTAGTACTTGTCCGAGAGCATGAATGCATATTCGTGTATGTTCTAACTGAGAACATGGTTGAATTCTTAATCTTTACAGCTCTCAACTGCCATTTACAACCTTGCTTCGCTTCACGGCATTTCACCACGTATCGACTCTTATCTGAATTGCCTATTAAGATCCCATAACAGTTCAGATTTGCGGCTTTATCAACCAAATACTGCACATCTTCTTTACATTTAAATTCTTGACCTATTTCGAAACCCAAGCCATCTTCCCATTCATCTAAACGCCTTGTATCTTCCACAACCAATGGAAGCTCAACTGATTCAACCATATCCAAATCATGCATATTATCATGTTGTACAATATCACCATCGCCAATAGCAACATTCTCCAATGGCTCAATCGGCTCAGTTGGTTCAATAGGCTCAATAGGCTCAATAGGTTGTTCTGTTGATTCCTCGCCAGTAACATGAGTAGCATCACCAGCATTGATTACCCCAATATTATCCCGGGCACTAGAAATAAGCTCACCATAACTCCCACCATCTCGTTTCCTCCTCTCTACTCTTGAAAGTTGCTCGGTAATCGGAAATATTTCCAAATCTCTGACAACCTCTACATGCAAAACACTTCTTCGTTGCTCTTTATCCAAAGAGGTTAGATACACGTAAACATCCTCGTCATCAAAAATATACGACTGCCTTTGAGGTTTCACTACCAATGGAATATAACTCAAATTCAGCCTCTTTGTAGAATCATCTATTGAAATCTTTCTGCGTAGCCTATCCACTAGCAACGAATACGTTATCTCCTCCATAGATGATGTCTTAAACGATATACCATACAACCGAGCTTCTCTAGGAATCCATTCATAGTCATCTCCGATCTTTGAATAATGTCCTTCATAATCAAAATGTATGTTTATGAAAGGAGAACCCATCCTCTTCTGAAAATGACATAAAAATATGCATTACCACTCAAATTTCAATAGTAATACCACAGTAGTTTTACCAAGTTCTACCAGTTCTGCCAGAGTAGTTTTACCAAGTTTTACCAAGTTTTACTAAGATGTACAAAGTTTTACCAGTTCAACCACAATAGTTTTACAAAGTTGTACCGATTTTTACTAATCTATTATTACCAAGTTTTACTAAGTTGAGCAACTTTATCAGACCCAAAATATCTCCAAATTGCCAATACAACAATAGGATGCAGTACGATTAAAGCACAAATTTCGATTAATTATCGATTAAGTTGTCTAATTCACCAAAAAAACACGGCTACAAACACAATGTTCTTAATCCAGAAATTAAAATCGACCTTCAATCGAGCTCAAGCAAAAAAGAGAAAAAATAGAGAAACAAACGACAAGAAAAAGGGAGAGACTTACCTGGGATGATCAGAATCCCGAATAGAAGTTGTTGGGATGGTAGAATTGGGATAGATTTGAGGAAATCAAATTCAAAATAGCTGTAAAATTCGACCAAATCGAACAGGAGAGAGAGAGCGTGACCGAGCGTGGTGGGAGCGTGGTCGAGATGGAAGAGGAGAGAGAAGCTCTCCTCTGATTGGTTGATTATTTGGTTTATTTTAGATTTTTTTAATTGATTCATTAAGGGTAGAATGGGGATAACATTAAAAGAGAGGAGTAGGGGAGTATGGTAGATTAGGCAAGAGTATCTGGGAAATTGACTTTGAGTCAAGGAGCTTTTGAAAATTTGACCCGGAGCCACATGCATTAGAATGGGGCATATGCCCCCAATACTTTTTAAAATTTGCATATAATTTTCATACAAAATTTATAATATCCATTATTTTAAAATTTTTTATGTTTAGTTCTTTACAAAAATTCAAATATGCCCCCCATAAAAATATGTTCTCCCTCCGCTACACATATAAGCCAGACCAGTGTGATTGAAAAAGCATCGCGGGACTCACTCAACCGGGCAAAACATGGCTTTAGATTAAATGGGCAGACGACAAAAAAAAGAAGGGAGAAAACTATATATGGACAAATCCTTGGAAGAAAAGGGTAGTTATAGAATACAGAGAAATAATCAAGGGCAAATCGGTCAACACGAGAATTATATATAACTAACCGTAGCAATTAACTGAAAAAAATAACTATAGAAAGATCAGTCCTCCGCTTCATCTCCGAGAAACAACTACTTCTTCTTTTAACTTCTGATTTGCTTGATTCATGCGTTTCTTTTTCTCCATTGCTTTTATTGATCGACTGAGTTTCACTATGGAGGAGGAGGTACGGGCTGTCGATTATGTATCTATCAAAGATGATCTGATCAAAGCAAATGACGAGAGAATAATCTCATATTATCTGAAGAACATGATCAAGAAGGGAGCTTCCTGGCCTCGATACTTGGTGGAAGACGCAGACGTCTTCAACAAGAATCCAAGTGAGGTATTCAGTTCTGTGAACCCTATCTTCGTGATCGTTAAACCTCGAACAGAGGCTTGTGGTAAAACCGATGGATGTGACTCTGGTTGCTGGAGGATAATGGGTCGCGATAAACTGATAAAGTACGAGGATACTGGGAAGATTCTAGGGTTCAAGAAGATTCTAAAGTTCTGCGGAAAGACGAAACCCAGGGAATACAAGAGAACTTGGGTGATGGAGGAGTATAGGCTTCCAAAGCAAGATCACGTGATTTGCAAGATCCAGCTTTTGTTCCAAACCGAAATTAGTTTCTTGCTGTCCAAGCATTTCTCGTATTCATCAGATACGCTTCCTCCAACTCAATTGTTACCATCATATGGAATCCGTTTAACCACTCAAGAAGTGGAGGATGCATATTATCTGCATAAGATAATCCGTTCTGGTGGAAATGAATGGCCTAGCTACGTCACCAACAACGTGTACTGCGTGCATCCATCCACGCTTGCGGATCTTGATGATCGAAAGTTTCTGAAATGCGGACTCTGCATCTTCGCTAATTAGACAGTGGTTTCTGTTTCTGATATAAAGGCTGGATGCTGGAGAATCATGGAGCGTGATAAGCTGATCAAGTGGAGGACTAAGACGATTGGCATAAAGACGGTTTATAAGTTTTGTGAGAAGGAGGAACGAAGATATTTTTGTAGTGGAGAAGATGTGAAGGCAACTTGGATTATGGATGAGTATAGGCTTGTGGAAAAGAAGAAGCAGTATAAAGTGATTTGCGTTATCAAGGTTAAGTCAACAACGATGCTAATGTCAGAGACAAATTAAGATAGGTTCCTTGGCTTGACAAGAATCATAGCACATTCTTTTAATTTGGTTTTATATTGGATCCATCAGTAGTCTCGTTCCACAATTTTCTTCCATTCAAGGCCAGAAGATTTTGTCTTCTAAGTTTTGTTATCTGGCAACAAAAGTTTAAGAATTAAGACACACCAGTGTGCAGGCCACTCACTCAAAGAAATATAGATCTCAATGTGCATAGCCTTAGTCCATGAAGCTGATCATTACCCTTTCTCTCTACCCCATTTCCAATAGTTTAATACCGATCGGATCAACCCAGCCCCAATATCTTCTTTAGGTTTCTTGTTGAAGGAACAATATTAAAGTTTTGGTTGACTACAATATCGTAATATCTGGCGACTGGCAGTCAGTAAAGCTACAGTTTATCCTTTTGACATTGTGCTATCTTAACAGACTTTTTGCCGGTCCTTGTACACTCTTGATCATATCTTTCATGAATATCACAGACGATTACCACAAGACGGGAGAACATAAATCAAGCGTTTCTCTGTTCTCTGCACATCATCATCAGTTCCACTTTCTGCAAAACAAATGAGATATGGCTTCATGACTGATCTTATTGGATCGTGTCTTTTTTTTTTGTTCTGTCTTGGATTTGATATTATGTTGCATTGACTTGTTACCGACGAAAAGTATGAGAAAAATCTAAAAGTAATTAATGAGCATGTAAAATTTGTTCGGGTATACTCAGTCTGTTTAAACTTTGTATGAGAGGCTTAGAGCAAGAACAATGGTGTTATCATAGTTGGGTTTCTTAGGAATTTTTTATTAATTTTTTGGTTAGTTAAGAATAGTTAAGAAACTTTGCCACTTTAACACCTCCATTGGTGTTACCCAAATTGGGGTTTTAAAAATAAACAAGTTCCATACCATTTTGAGGGACTCGATTAACTCTCTCGCAACCCTTCACTTGTGTATAAATCTATGTTCCCAAACGGATAATGTAAGAATCTTTTAATTAAAATGAAAAACATAACTATTGCAGCTAGAGTAAAAAAAAATAAAAAATCCATAAAACATACTTAATAAGCAATCTCTTTGAGATGGATTGTATAGTGGTTCCTTCAAGGATTTTAATTCCAATGCCCTTAATACCACTATTTCCATCGGCATTGTCATCATCTTGTTCTGGCTCATCAAAGTACATACCACCTTCCTCAACTACTTGAATTGCGGCAGCAACATCTCTCATCTTAGCATTTCCAGGCAATGATGACTTAAAAGGTGTCTTTTCTAATGTGTCACAGTTAGAAGTGACAATATCCATTATGGCAGCCACAAGCATGCTCCTACCTTTCAAAGAATCAGAAATATCGAATGAACTACGTCTTGAATGCTGCTCCCAAAGAAAAGCTATATATCAATGGCAAAACACAACCCGAAGCATCACATAATCACGACTCATACATTTCAAAAAGTAGCTCATACGCTAAAGAGAATGACAAATCTCCCAGCTTGACAGTTGATAAACAATCCTATAGATACACAAAACAAATTGTTCTTGCTATCACTGAAATTCGCTTGGATTCTTCTAAATCCTAAAATGCAATCTAGATTCATATAAGCTGGCTCGTTACAGTATCCACCATTACATCTACCCTGAACAATCCTTCTATCATCTCCTAGACAATTAATAGGCTATAGCATCTACTGAGGAAATGATTCACTCAAAAACAACTATTGGAAGATTTGGTTGGCAAAGTACTATCGGATTTAGTTGGTATATTGTTCTTTATACAACTTATAATTAAACCAATGTGTTCACATTTCAACACATGAGTGATCAAATATGCTAACCACATTCTAAAAATGAAATATCATTCTATGTATATATGTAGCCGAGGGCTTAGGGATTAAAGGTCTTTTACCTGCATTCCGTAGCTCATTCCTTAAAAACAGTGAGCTCTCTACCGGAGTTTGTTTTGCGTCTGGTGGTTCAGGATTAGACAGGTTCACTGCATCTATACAGGTATATAACCTCATGTGTAGCTTCTTCCTCTTCTCACTCTGCCATGGAAGCTCCTCTCTTTCTTCTTACCCTTTTCCTCATCCCTCTTCTAAACCCAATCTCAGCCGTCGATTTCGTCTTCAACCGCTTCGATGACTCTCCCTCCTCCTCTCGTCTCTCTCTCCTCGGAAACGCAACAATCGAATCCCAGGTCCTTACCTTGACCAACCAAACATCGTATTCAACTGGTCGAGCTTTGTACAGCAAAATCATCCCTACGAAACCCTAACCTAACCCGCAAACGATTCCTAAATCGATGAAAAACACGAAATAGAAACCCCTAATGGCTAATACTCCAATGAAAACATAAAACGAGACCTGATTTGCGAAGAACCAAGTGATCTAGCCTGAATAGCCTCTAAAATCGCCTAAGCCAACTTCCTCTCTTTCTGTGGAACGCAAAAAAGGATAAGTGAAATTGACCCCATCAGAAGCTTCTGTCCGGAAAAAAAAATAAAAAAAAATCCGCCCACTCATAAGACGCCACGTGGTTAAGACACGGGCTCTTAAAATTCTTCCCTAAGGATTGGTTCTAACGAAAATTGGGCTTATTCATTTATTTTTTATAATTCGGGCCTAAGAAACTGAGCCAAGATACCCTTTAAAACTCCATTGGACCTGGTCTTAGAGCATATACATTGGTGTTACCCATCATGGGGTTTTTAAAATAAATTTATTAATTTTTTTTTTTGTACAGATGAAAAAAAAGGACCAATCCCGGCTCGCCACGTCACGTGAACAGTGAAGAGCCGAGTTCTTAAAGTCTCTTAGCTAAAGAACTTTGGGGGGGAGGGTTTCTTAAATTTACCTAGAAAACCACGCTAAGAAACCCTTAAGAAACCCCGCTGGACGTGGTCTTAGCAAGCGACACATGAGCTTTGCCTAAAACGAGCGGAAGTTTCTCGTGAATCGCAATTACGGCAGATAAGATTCTGATTTGACAAGAAACACTTTTTTGAATTTACCTTTTTTCCTCTGCTAAATGATCGTAGAAAGTTACATAGCGGTTAAAATCGAGTTTTCTCTCGAAATATTGTGCAAAAGTTTCGGATTTATTGATGATATTGTTAGTTTTAAGAAAAATTTAAGTTTGAAGATTCAGAAATGAAAAAATGGTTTGCTCAAGAGAAGAAGAGAGAATAGTCACAAAAATGACTTAGTTTTTGATATTAGGCGGCCACACATGTTATATAGGATGGGTAAATAAGAATAACCTTAACCTAATTAGCTAGAGGACAAATTAGACAGCCTATTATTGTGGTCCGAACTCTAGATTTCACTTTTGTACTCCATACTTCACTTTTGTAGTTCAGACTTCACTATCTGTTTCTCTCTTCTGTTTGGCCATGACATCGACGCTGACATCGTCGATGTTATATGTCCAGTCGTTGATGTTATATGTCAAGACTTCACTCCAGACTTCAGACTGTTTCACCAGACTTCAGACTGTTTCAGCAGACTTCACTTTATTGAAACATACATGATCAATACTCCCCCTCAAGTTCAGACTTTGGAATCACCCTAAAGGCTGAACTTGGAATGATCATGTCAATACCTCATTAAAAACCTTGATGTGGAAAACCACTTAGGACGAAACCACATCAAGGGAAAAAGAGTATGCTGCACATGATCAGGGAAGTTCTAATCATGGGTAGGGAGGTCTACAAGTTCTATTTTGCTGAAGATAAGATCACAAACCTTGAGACTTGCAGCCTTGGTGAAGATGTCTGGTAGCTGGTCTTTACTCTTTGCGTAGCAAGGTAGAACCATCCCATCTTAAATCTTCTCCCTTACCTTGTGACAATCTATCTCAATGTGTTTAGTCCTTTCATGAAACACAGAGTTGGTAACAATGTGTATTGCAGTCTGATTGTCACAATGAAAGGTTGGACTTGATTGCTCAATGCCAAAGTCCTTGAGTAGAGCCTTCAACCAAGTTAACTTTGTTGTAAGCTTCCTCATAACCCTATACTCAGCTTCACAACTTGAACATGAGACCACTTTCTGTTTCTTTTTCTTTCAAGTCACTAAGTTACCCCCAATGAAGGTCCAATAACCGGTTGTGGATCTCATGTCACTCTTATCACCAGCCAATCTGCATCACAGTAGCCAACAATCTCAGTGCTATAATTCTTACCCATCCAAATTCCTTGTCTTGTTGAGCCTTTGAGATATCTAAGGATCCTCTCAATCAAAGTCCAATGATAAACCGTGGGTGATTGCATATGTTGGCTGACTTGATTCACAGCAAAACATAGGTATGGTCTAGTGAGAGTTAAATAGATAATATTCCCAACCAGTCTTCTATACAAGGAGACATCCTTGAACTTCTCCTCATCTGATTTCTCCCCCTTTCTATTGACTTGGTAGCCATCTTCAAGAGGAGTCTTTGCTATCTTGCAATCATGCATTCTTGTTTCTGTCAGCAAGTCTTGAACATACTTCCTTTGGGATAGAAACAACCCATCATTGAATCTGCTGAAGGATTATAGTGTTTGTTCAAGGTTTAATTCCCATATTACAACCTAACACATAATCTTAACAGATCTAGATTCTTGCAAAACGAATCATAAAACCAACCAAACCTGGATCATTACCTTTCAGATTGCAGCGGATAATTGATGGTAATGATGAGATCAGTTAGAACAGATGAACAACTTGCTCCTCCTTTGGTATCCACACTCTTACAAGCTGGGATGGCTGCTAGACCAAAGAGATGGATCAGATCAGAAAGAGAGAGTTAGAGAGAGAGATGAAAACTCGCGGCTACACCAAAAGAAATCGCAAGCCCTGGACTTATCCTTAGGGTTTCGATTTCTTCCTCTCTCATTAATGGGCCCAAGTCATTTGACTAATGGTTTATTAATCATTTGGGCCCAAGACACAAATCAGACAAAAGCATGCATTTTGTCTGGCCCAATTCTCTGATCCAATACAGTAAATGCCACTGCATCTTACCGTATTTATTCCATTTAACTTTCCCGTTAGCTATGGGGTGTGACCCTTCGGGATCATACAATACTGGTAATAAGTCCTAAACTTATAGATCATGAGCGGGCTCTAGCAAGTCATCATGATCACCCAGTATTTATGACTTATGTCTGATCTCGACATTTATCATACTTTCTAGAGATAGTACAGTAGATTTCAGGACATTCCCAACAATCTCCCACTTGTACTGGAATCCTACATTCCCTAGTCCTTTTGTCTCAATATCTCGATCTGGCATAAGGCAAGATGCGTGTCATCCTTATATAGCCAGACCATGTTCATCGGACCAGATTTGATACTGACAATGCAAACGACTTGGGCAAGTCCGTTTGGGAATGGCCATTCTCTTACCAGCTATCAAGTCTCCGATTGGCCTAGAGATATTACCTCCGTTAAACGGCAGGGACAAATCCCATCTTGTTCCATCACTATGAACTACACAATTCATAATACACCCAACCAAGGTCCGTATGGCTCCCAGTTACGAAACAGCGTTAGACAATGATCAAAGCGTATCACTCCATGTGCAGCCACATGCATGCGAACTCAGGTCTAAGGACTATACTCTATAGTCGTATATGAGAACCTCTTATGACACAGATATTAATATCTTGTAGAGTTCTCATCAGCGGGCCATGTCCGGTCATATGTTCCCCTACATATACCTATGTGTCGACTTTGATGCCGCGCATCTATGACCCCTCGAAACTTGGTCATAAGTCTCAACACAATCTAGTCTCAAGTGGTTGTTGGTGTTCCAATTCAACAACCTTCGACTATGGACACTATGATTTATGTCACTTCGTTAAATATGGGGTTTCAGGATCAAGTCAACTTATGTACTTCGATGACCCATATATAATGACATGAATCATTTTGGAACGATTATTTTATATCACAGTTAAAAATAATCCAGAAATAAAATTTCATTAACATTTAAAATGTTTACATGAACCAATCAAAATAACTAAAACAAAAGCCCTCACAACTCCCACTCAAAAAGAGATTACATTTGAATATCTCTAATTCCTACAGCAGCAGTATGCAACTCGTGCTTAGGTCTCGGGAGTGGCTTTGTCAACGGGTCAGCCACGTTCTCATCAGTGGGAACTCTGCTGACCATCACTTCACCTCTATTTACTATATCACGAATCAGGTGATACCTTCTCATAATGTGTTTGGATTTCTGATGATGTCTCGGTTCCTTGGCTTGAGCAATTGCACCATTGTTGTCACAATACAGTGCTAGAGGCTCAGTGGCATTTGGGAATACACCGAGTTCAATCAAGAAGTTCCTTATCCAAACTCCTTCCTTCGCAGCTTCCGAAGCAGCGATGTATTCAGCTTCAGTTGTGGAATCTGCCACGGTGCTCTGCTTGGAACTCTTCCAACTTACTGCACCGCCATTCAGACAGAAGATGTAGCCAGACTGTGACCGGAAATCATCCTTATCTGTCTGAAAACTTGCATCCGTGAATCCACTGATTTCAAGCACTTCACTTCCTCCGTAAACCAAGAACTTATCCTTAGTATTCCTCAAATACTTCAGGATATTCTTTACGGCAATCCAGTGACTCTCACCTGGACTAGACTGGTACCTACTCGTCATGCTTAGTGCATAAGCAACATCAGGACGAGTACAGATCATGGCATACATGATAGTTCCTATAGCCGAAGCATAAGGAATCCTACTCATGCGCTTAAGCTCATCAGGTGTTTTAGGACACTGATCCTTGCTTAGTGTAGCACCATGTATCATTGGCGTGAACCCCTTCTTGGATTTATCCATTCCGAATCGATGCAGGACTTTATCTATATAAGCATCTTGACAAAGTCCAATCAGCTTTTTAGATCTGTCTCTAAAGATTCGGATTCCAAGAACATACGCGGCTTCACCCATGTCCTTCATGGAAAAACAACTTCCCAGCCAGTCTTTAACAGACTTCAGCATTGGAATATCATTTCCAAGAAGCAATATGTCATCGACATATAGGATAAGAAACGCCACTTTGCTCCCACTAGTTTTCTTATACACACATTGTTCCTCTTGGTTTCTGATGAAGTCAAAGTTCTTTATTGCTTCATCAAAACGAAGATTCCAACTCCTCGATGCTTGCTTCAATCCATAAATGGATTTGTGAAGCTTGCATACTTTCCCAGCATTCTTTGGATCAATGTAACCGTCAGGTTGTGTCATATACACATCCTCCTCCAAGATTCCATTCAGGAAGGCGGTTGTCACATCCATCTGCCAAATCTCATAATCATAATAAGCGGCAGTTGCTAGGAGAATCCGAATTGATTTCATCATGGCCACTGGTGAATAGGTTTCATCATAGTCTATACCATGAATTTGCTTGAAACCTTTTGCCACCAACTTGGCCTTGTAAATCTGGACATTTCCATCCATGTCTATCTTCTTCTTGAAGATCCATTTACACTCGATGGCTTTTGCACCAGCAGGTAAATCAACCAGTGAAAACACTCGGTTAGCAGACATGGAGTCCATCTCGGATTCTGTGGCTTCACGCCACTTTAAGGAGTCAGGGCCCATCATGGCTTCTGCAAAGTTCGAGGGTTCATCACCGTCAATGATCAAAAGATCATGGCAATTAGTCACGAGGAATCCCTGATATCTATCAGGTTCGTGACGGATCCTTCCGGATCTTCGAACTTCAGGTACTGCAGGTTCAGGTTCTATTACAACTTCATGTAATTCATCCTGCTGTTCTTCCTCATTAGGTTGAACAGGTTCCTGTCCTTCTTGAATTTCATCAAGTTGTACCTTACTCCCACTATCTTTTCTAGAGAGAAACTCCCTTTCAAGAAAAGTACAATCCCGAGCAACAAAGATTTTGTTCTCGGATCGCAGATAGAAGTAATAAGCCTTGGTATCCCTAGGATAACCAATGAAGTAGCATTTATCAGATTTTGGTGTCAGCTTGTCTGAGATTAATATTTTGACATAGGCTTCACAACCCCAAATTCTGAGAAAAGACATTGCTGGAGCTTTTCCAGTCCATATCTCATATGGTGTCTTTGCTACTGCCTTTGATGGCACTCTGTTCAGTGTGAACGTTGCGGTGAGCAAAGCATATCCCCAAAGGGATATAGGAAGGTCTGTGTGACTCATCATGGATCGGACCATATCTAACAATGTCTGATTCCTTCTCTCAGAAACACCATTCCACTGAGGTGTTCCAGGAGGTGTGAGTTGGGAGATGATCCCACACTCACTCAGATGATCACGAAATTCCTGGCTCAAGTATTCTCCTCCTCGGTCCGACCGAAGAGCCTTAATACTTTTACCAAGCTGGTTCTGTACTTCATTCTGGAATTCTTTGAACTTTTCAAAGGTATCCGACTTATGTTTCATCAAGTAGACATATCCATATCTACTGAAATCATCAGTGAATGTAATGAAGTACTGAAAGTTTCCTCTAGCACTTGTGGACATTGGGCCACACACGTCAGTATGTATCAGGCCCAATAGTTCACTGGCCCTTTCTGTGGGTTTATTGAAAGGGGCCCGTGTCATTTTGCCCATTAGGCAAGATTCGCATTGCTCACAAGACTCAAAGTCAAATGAGCCCAAGAGTCCATTTGAATGGAGCCTCTTGACGCGTTTCTCACTAATGTGCCCCAATCGACAATGCCAGAGAAACGTTTCATTTTCTTCGTTAGATTTGAACCGTTTTGTATTTATGTTATATACTGGAGCAGATTGATCCAGCATGTACAGCCCATTTATAAGAGGGGCACAGCCATAGAACATATCATTGAGATTAAAGGAACACAATTTATTCTTAATAGAAAAATCAAATCCTTGCAAATCCAACAATGAAACTGAAATGATATTTCTGCTTATAGCAGGTACAAAATAGCAATTCTCAAGTTCTAAAATCAATCCAGAAGGTAAAGACAACAAGTAAGTGCCAACGGCCAGTGCTGGAACCTTCGCTCCATTGCCAACCCGCAACTCTACTTGCCCTTGCTTCAACCTTCTACTGTTGCTGAGCGCCTGCATATTAGTACAAATATGAGCCCCACATCCAGTATCTAATACCCAAGTGGTATTATCAGAAGTAGTAGTATTTACTTCAATAACAAAAATACCTGAAGATTTAGTCTCCAAGGACTTCTTCTTCTTCAGACTTTCCTGGTATTTCTTACAGTCCCTGCGGTAATGCCCTGCCTCTTTGCAAAAGTGGCAGATATCAGAAGGCCCAGCTTTAGACACGGGCTTGGGCTTGGCCTTTTCATTGCTGACTACCTTGCCCTTTCCCTTGTCTGCAGCGGATTTCTTAAAACCCTTGCCCTTCTGCACCATGAGTACAGACGACTCCTTGGCTTTCTTCAGATTAGGTTCTGCAGTCTTGAGCATACCATGTAGCTCAGGCAAAGTCTTTATCAACCCATGCATATTATAGTTCAAGATGAACTGGTCATATGCAGGAGTAAGAGACTGCATAACGATATCACAAGCAAGCTCTTGGCTTATAGGACAGTCGAGCCTAGTCAAATGATCGAGATAACCCATCATTTTAAGAACATGTGGACTCACTGCTGCATCCTTAGCCATTTTACAGTCCAAGAGATTGTTAACAGTTTGGAATCTCTCTGTACGAGCCTGCTCCTGAAACAACGCTTTCAGATTTGCCATCAGCTCCATGGGACAAGTCAGGCCTTCCCACTGCATCTGCAGTTCGGGAGCCATTGTCGCCAACATCAGGCAAATCACGTCATTAGCATCTGAAGAATGCGTATCCCAAGCATTCTTCACAGCTTGTGCGGCATTATTCGCAGGTCTAGGAGAGAGAGATCTTTCAAGGACATAAGCCTTCTTCTCCTGCCTGAGCACAAGTCTCAGGTTCCTGGACCAGTTCAGGAAGTTTGATCCGTTCAGTTTGTCCTTCTCAAGGGCAGACCTGATCGAGAAAGTGTTTTGAGTTGTTGTGCTTGACATAGCTGAAAATATGAGACAATAGAGATTTAGTTATTAAGTTCATAAAAGAGCAATCTTAACAACTTATAAGAAAACTCGCATTGCATTCAAAATTTCTTTGTTTAACCTCATAAGAATGCAATGATTCCGAGACCCATGTTCAGCTAAATCCAAAGTGGGCCACTGGCCGTCACCCGGAATTAGCTTTACTTGGTAAGCATACACACAGCTAGTTATATCTCATATAACTCTCGGTTGTGAATTGGACCCGAGGCCCAAATTCACCAGATGTCTCAAGGCCCGGGACTCCCGATAGCCCAGTCAAGGAAACCAATCTCTTACAGTCAAATAATCACTAAAGTCTGGGACTCCCAATGAAATTAGTGACTATATACTACTTTACTTATGCGAAAACAGACACCTCACACTGTAAGCCATATCTGTAATCGAATAAGCGTTAAGTAGCTGACAAGATTGGAAAGACAACCAAGCTTGATATTGTTTTTGAGGATTTTAAGTTTTATTTCCAAAAATAGAAGATTACTATTTTGGGAAACTTTCTTATTTTAGAAACTTTCTAAAATTAGTAACATACTAAAATTAGAAATTTCTAATTTAATATTTTATAAATATTTTGGGATGGGTCACAAATTATAGGCCCAATTCTTGGCCCAAGACCATAGAATTCCAGTTGGCCCAATAATTTGACATAACCGATTCGGTTTATTAATTCTGGTCCAAGACCAAATTAACTATCAAAACCATCGGTTATTTACTAAACCAGACCAGCTCTAAATTATTTGGTCCAACCAAATCAAACTTAGACCAGCCTTCGGTTTAGGTTAAAATTCAATTTTTTGAATTTCAATCCGGTTTAACCAGAAATTAAATAATACCATGTATTAAATAATTTTTAGCAAACCGCGATTCGGGTTAACCGCTTGAACCACCAATTAAATTGGATCGGTTCAGTTAAATCCAAAACCGGGAAGAAACACCTAGTGTTTTAGCCAATTTGATTTAACTTGCGGTTTAAGGCTTTAAACACACAATTAACCGCCAATTAAATGGACCGGTTAAACGGTGTGGTTTTGGGCAACGAACCGCGAAGCTCGGTTTAACCGATTGACTATTCGCGGGACGTAAAATTTTAACGGGCCAAACGATCGGATCCAAGATCCAACTCGGCCCAACACGCATGATCCGTCCACGGCCTCACGATCGATTGATCGATCTCGGCCATTCACGATCACGCGAGTCTCGGCCGATCCATCCTTCCATCACGATCGATCATCGATCAATCCATGATCTCAGGATCGTGACGATGATCGTCCATAGCTCTCGGCATCACACGGCACACGCACACACGATCCAAGCCAGCCTCACGATCGAATGATCGATCTCGGCCAACTCCTCCACGCGGCCCATGCTTTGCATGATCGATCACGCCGGCTCCATCAAACAACATGATCGATACACTCACTCAAAGCGATCGCATCATGTGTTAATATCGGCCAATACATATGATCATAACAAGATCATTATGCGATTAGGGCATAATGATCACAAGCCCAATAATAATACCACGGTCGATCACATGATCCAAGCCGTGATCATTATCATATGGTGATTAGGGTTTAGATAGCTTTAATCAATTTTACATCATTAAATCGATTCAAAAACTATTAAACAACCTATGATCCAATTTTACAAGAAACCTAAAACCTAGGCTCTGATACCACTGAAGGATTATAGTGTTTGTTCAAGGTTTAATTCCCATATTACAACCTAACACATAATCTTAACAGATCTAGGTTCTTGCAAAACGAATCATAAAACCAACCAAACCTGGATCATTACCTTTCAGATTGCAGCGGATAATTGATGGTAATGATGAGATCAGTTAGAACAGATGAACAACCTGCTCCTCCTTTGGTATCCACACTCTTACAAGCTGGGATGGCTGCTAGACCAAAAGATGGATCAGATCAGAAAGAGAGAGTTAGAGAGAGAGATGAAAACTCGCGGCTACACCAAAAGAAATCGCAAGCCCTGGACTTATCCTTAGGGTTTCGATTTCTTCCTCTCTCATTAATGGGCCCAAGTCATTTGACTAATGGTTCATTAATCATTTGGGCCCAAGACACAAATCAGACAAAAGCCTGCATTTTGTCTGGCCCAATTCTCTGATCCAATACAGTAAATGCCACTGCATCTTACCGTATTTATTCCATTTAACTTTCCCGTTAGCTATGGTGTGTGACCCTTCGGGATCATACAATACTGGTAATAAGTCCTAAACTTATAGATCATGAGCGGGCTCTAGCAAGTCATCATGATCACCCAGTATTTATGACTTATGTCTGATCTCGACATTTATCATACTTTCTAGAGATAGTACAGTAGATTTCAGGACATTCCCAACATCTGCACACTTCAATACCCAAGAAATACTTCAACTCTCCAAGGTCTTTGATGTCAAATGAACTTTTGAGAAAAGCCTTTGTGGACTGAATTCCCTCATTATCACTTCCAGTAATGATTATATCATCCACATAGATCAGAACCACAGCCACTCCTAAAGGACTTTGAAGAGTAAACAATGTGTGATCAGAATGAGACTTCTTGAATCCATGGTCCATGAGTGTATGGCTTAGCTTATGGTACCATGCCCTTGGTGATTTCCTTAAACCATAGATAGCTCTCCTTAGTCTCAATGCTTCACCAGATTTACACAAATGCTCTAGTCCCGGTGATGGAGTCATGTACACTTCCTCTTCATGCTCTCCTTGTAGGAAGGCATTCTTAACATCCATTTGCCATAGGTTCCATGAAAGGTATGTGGCCAAGGATAGTGTGACTCTTACTGTATGGAGTTTAGCTACTGGTGCAAAGGTATTAGTGTAGTCTTCTTCATAAGTTTGCGTGAACCCTCTTGCAACCAACCTTACCTTGTACCTCTCAATGTCTCCATTGCTCTTATACTTGATTGTGAAGACCCATTTTGAGCTGACAGTCTTCTTTCCCTTTGGCAGCCTCTCCACATTCCAAGTGTGATTCTTTTCCATAGCTCCCTTCTCATCAATCACATCATCCATCCACTCCTTGGTGTCTTTAGCCTCTTCATAAGTTTTAGGAACATGATTCGTTTCTATCTTCCCAAGAAAAGCGCAATGACTTGATGGCAACAAGTCAATAGAACACACAAACTGGTTGGGATGAGCAACAACATGATTGTTGAAGTATAATCTTTTATTGATCCAGATTGATGGATATTTCTTTTCTCTAGTGCTTCTTCTGAGTTGTTGGACCGGTTGAGAAGCTTCCTCTACACCCATCTCTTCTTCTTCATGATGAATAGTCTCCTCATCATTCATATTCAAGTTGTCTTGATCTTGATTCTGAGGTAGAACTTCCTCTTGAGTTTGAGTGGGTTCTTGATTAGTTGTTTGTTCTTTCTCTCAGCCACTCCATTTTGTTGAGGTGTATGTGGACAGCTTGTTTGATGTAGGATTCCATATTTGTTCAGATTAGCCTTGAATCTTTGACTTGTATACTCTCCCCCATTGTATGATCAAAACACTTTGATATTTTCATTAAACTGATTAATAATGTAGTTTTGAAAGTGAATGAAAGCTTCATAAACTCTGTCTTTCGATGGGAGCAAGGTGACCCAAGTATATTTTGATTTTTCATCTATAAATGTCACAAAATACTTGTTCCCATCTCTAGACTGGCAAGGTGAAGTCCAAACATCAGAATGCACTAGATCAAAGTAGTTTTCATAGATAGTGGTAGATTTAGGGAAGACTGTTCTGCAGTGTTTGCCAAGAATACAAGCTTCACAAAACGAATGATCAAAATTAGTGTTAGTCAACATCAAGTTCAGATCTCTAGCATGAGGATGTCCGAGTCTAGCATGCCACAAAATGTTTTGATTAACCGAAAAACAGGAATTGAAAGCTAAGGAATCCGAATTGCTTGGAGTGGTGTTTTCAAGGAGATAAAACTCATCTTCTGTTCCACCTCTGCCAAGTACCCTTCCATTCTTAAATCCTGAAAGCACACCTCATTAGGTCCAGAGATAACATTGCAGTCCAACTCTTTAATAATCCTTTTAACTGATAGCATATTGAATTTAAACTTAGGCATAAAGAGGGCATCACTATCCTTGTTATACAGTCTTAACTTTCCTGTTCCTTCAATGGGAATACCTTGACCATCAGCAATAGTTACTCTTCCTAGGGCAGGTTTGATGTCTTTTAACAACTTAGCATTACTAATCATGTGGTGAGATGCTCCTGAATCTACTACCAAGTTCTGATCACTGTCTGTTTCTCTCTTCTGTTTAGCCATGACATCGACGCTGACATTGTCGATGTTATATGTCCAAACTTCACTTCAGACTTCAGACTGTTTCTCCAGACTTCAGACTGTTTCACCAGACTTCAATTTATTAAAACATACATGATCAATAGATATCTATGAACTACATGATTTTTTTTTTCTCTGTTTAGTATTTCTTCCATAGAAATCTTCAACAGTAAGTCTAATACCAAAACGAAATGATTTCATCAAAAAGCCCTCGAGAACAAAAGCAATCAAACAACATCATAAAAAGTTCCCATAGGTTTCGAAAACAAATATAAAATAACCTCAAATCATTTTACGGATTTGAGGAGAGGGAAAAAGCAATGAGTTCACACTTCTCTGTGCACACATCCAGCTCCTTAAGAAACAAAACATTGCCTATCTCATTCAACTCTTTGACCTTGTCATCTCCAATAAGCTTGGATCTTTCAAAACACCTCTCTGAGTTTCAGCAAAAATACCAGATGAATTCACACTTCTCTAGATTTATTACTTTTTTGTTTTGGCGACCCTTCTTCGCGTCGTCTATCTTCCCTTTTGTTGCGTTGACGCCCTTCATCGTTATCGCCATGGGTGCCATATCTTATTTGGTCAGTGGTAGTCCAACATTTTCCTTTCTTGAACTGCCTGAAAAGGGCATCTTTTAGATGTTGACATGATTTTGTGTCATGGATAGTTATCTTGTGGTAGTCACAGTATCAATGCGAGCTTCCACCATTTGGTTCTGGTGGAGGTGGAGGTTTTTCCTTAGTATCGCGAGTCCATTTGTTCCTTATTTTTGATGAGGGTCGCTGACTTTGATGTCTTCAACGAAAATTTTGGTCAGCTTCTCATGACGATCACTTTTCTCATAATATTGATGCGGTTCACGATAGTCATCATGTTTGTTTGTAGACTTGTAAGATGAATATTTATTGGCCGTTGCTTCTTTTTGTTCTTCAAGTTCTATGAATTTTTTTGTCCGGTGAAAGGCGTCATAGAGCGTTTGAGAGTTGTTAAGATGAATGACTTGATGAAAGGAAAATTCGAACCAGACAACGTTTTGAAGTGAATTGATGGCTAGTTAGTCAATAGTTGAGACGCGTGAGATGAGTTTTTGAACTTTTCCATGAATGCTTGTAGAGATTCTTCCGGGGTCTGGGCTAATGAGAGAAGTGAGGGAAACATACATTTGTAGGTACATGGAGTAGTGTTTGAGGAAGGTTGTTGAGAGTTGGTGGAAATTGTTGATGGAGTCTGCTGGTAGTCTCGAGAACCAACTAAGGGCGGCACTGCCTAAGCTTTCAACGAATAGTTTATAGTAGTCGGCGTCTTTTTCTTTTGGTGTGGATCAGCTTTGGTCCATTGCTATTTTGAAAGAGGTCATATGATTACTCGGATCAGAACTGCCGTTGAAGGTGGGTAGTTTGATTTTTTCGGGATGACGGACATGTGTGTCGCTCCTGCTAAAAATGGGTTTGTTTCCAAGCGATTTCCATTCAGAGAAGTCAAAGAAAGGTATGCTCTGGTTAAGGATAGAGGAATCCTAGCTGAACAAATTGTGAACTTTGATGAAGTAGATAAGTGGAGTTATCTTGGACTGATCAATATAGGGATGTTAAGGAGTACTGTCATTGGGTTGGTCGGTTACATTCCTTAGATTGTAAAGGAATTCTACACCAATCTTCCTGATACTCGTCCTTCTCATCCAGTCAAGGGAGTAAGAATTTTTCAGCGCAAAACAATGTGTGATCTTTCTCCTGAACAGAACTGATCAACTCATGTCTGGACCTGATTCCTATGAATAAGACCGAAGTCAAGGCTGAAACAAGCATCGATGCAGCCTCTTCTGATACTCTCGCCAATTAATTAACCGAAGTACAAAAAAAGACATGGGCAGGACTGACCACTGTGGGTCTCCCACCAAAGTTTTCTGTATTGACTGTCTTAGCAGCATTTAACCGGTATCCTTCTACCCACAAGAATCATATCTCCACTGACAGAGCAAGGCTGATCTACAAATTGGCTTGGGATCCAAATTGATTTTGGAAAGCTGGTGTATCGGAAAGTAATGAGTCTGACAACCGTTCCGAAAAATGACAGTCATTGGCTGATATTTCCTCGGGTTATCTCAGCAGTTCTGGAAATTCAGCATCCACCTCGCACTTTTGATGGTGAAGAACTGATTGGCCTGGTTCTGTGCAAAAAGGATCTACGAAGTGGTGAGGCCTTTCTCTATAAGGAAGCTGAAAGAAAGAAGAATGAGATTGCCTCAGGGAAACACAATGTCTCCTCAGCCACTGCATCAGCTGCTCGTTCTGTGTTTGATGGCTCCACTGCTGCTACGGTGGAAGTGATGCAGCTTGGTACAGTCCGTGTGCTAATTCGCTATGGTGTAACACAATTGTCAACTCAAAATGCGCTTCAAGACATTGTTGAAAGTCTTCATAATATGACTGGCATGATATTCCATCTCCGCGACATGACCCAAGGTAAGTTCTCTAATCATTTTCCTGATTCTTATATTGATGTTGAATGTTTTTAATTGTGTGCTCTCAAGCAGGGGGAGAAAAGGGTAAGTTAGGAAAGTTGTAAACGACATATGAAGTATAAATAGGTCATCTAGGGCATCATTGTGGGGTGCGCCGTCTAGTGAGAGATATTGCTACTAGCAAGGGTTTGAGAATTCGTGTAATATAATCAAACTTGGGTGCTAAGGGTGAATCTGAGTGGCTTTGAAATCAAGTGTAAATCGAAAAATCAAGATAGAGACGAGGTTGATAGGTGAAACTGTAAGTTTTCTTTGCAATAAAAGTCTTAGAAAAGAATATCATGTGTTACATCTTGTATCAAGTAGATCTCGCTTTTTCACCTTCTTAGACCGCGTAAATGTCCGTGTAAATGGTTTTAAACGTTTGCATCTTATAAACCGCCTTATAATATTAAAACAAGACACATAATCACTGTCTAACAGAAAAGCACTGTCTTTTTTCTTTCAAGTTTTAATATATTAAACAAAGATCGAAACCAAATTTTACAATATTGTCGGATTTACCGAAAACTAAAGCCCGAGACGAGTGCAGAAGAAATTAAGCCCAAACGAAATATGTGAGACCAATTTCCTAATGTTTTGAGGGAAGGTGAGGCCGGCATGACTAAGTCCTCTAGAGACAAGTCCCTTTAAAACGAGAACACCGACATAAACTTTATGGATAGCGGGTGAGTAGAACAGATAGCATACACATGACCACTAACAATCTTAGACAAAGCAAAGGAAACCACCGCAAACAGAAGGAACCCAAGGACAAAGGCAAACCGCTAAATTAAACCCAAATATAATGACTAAAAGACATTAAAACACATAACGCGAATCTGACTCCTTCCACCTAATCTTAATCCTAACAAGTCTATACCAAGATCTAAGCATCCCCACAAAGAGAAAGCCTTACTAGAACTGATAAACAAAACAATTAAAGGAAAAGACTAATTTTTCGAGAAATCTAAGGACGACAAAAGAGGCATAAGGAACAAGACTCGACGAAACATGAGATAACACTAATCGAAGAAAAACCAAGCCAAAATCTATGACGAAGACTACAAATCCGCATCCAAGAGAGATAAACCGATGGGATAGAACAAAGGGAGTAAGATAGTCACAAACAAGCTCATAACCACCAGATTATATAAAGCGGAAAGGCAAAAGAAGACCAGAAGACGACCCCATCAGAGCACCGAGATACCAATAACGCGGCCAAAACAATGAGATGGAGATCAAACAATCAGACCATCACCGGACAAACACTTTGGGTAGAACAAGCCACACCTCCGAGAATCAAGGAAAACACAGAGCTATCGAGACACTGCACATCATCACAAACCAAACAAACTCCGGATCTCAAAAGACTAAAACCTAAACTGCATTTATACTGTTGTGAAGAGAGACAAACATAAACAAGGACTTAAGACAAAGCCCGATGCCGCCGGAAGCACGAAATCCATTGCCGGAGACCTCATGCTGGAGTAAGAAAACACTGAATCAAAACCAGAGCCGCCAGAACTCCACCGCCAAAGCTAGAGGAAGCGGACAAAACATTGAGACGAAGCGATCCACCACCACACAACCTTACGAGGACAAAAGTGGCGAACAAGAACACCGGAAAGGTGACAGAACGTCACTGCTGACGTACAAAGCAACAAGTGGAGTTACAGGTGAAGTGGAGAACATAATGAACCAATGATCAGAAATAATATCAATTTTTACGTCTTCATCTTATGATCACAAAATTCTTCGAAGACTTTATTCTTCTTCTTTCTCTATCTCTCACTTATTGTGACAGGACGTCACTACTGACGTACACAACAAGAAGTGGAGTTACAGGTAAAGTGGAGATATAATAATGTGTGCAATAATGATTTCTATTTATATTATAATAACATATTTATGGTGTGGAATCATGATTGATTTATGTGTGTGTTATTGATTGTACTATACAAAAATGCTTGTACGAGTGATGAAACCAATCAATCAAATAATAAACCAATTTCCTCTCTACTATTTATATCCTCTCCTATCTCTCTCTCTCTCTCTCTCTCTCTCTCTCTCTCTCTCTCTCTCTCTCTCTCTCTCTCTCTCTCTCTCTCTCTCTCTCTCTCTCTCTCTCTCTCTCTCTCTCTCTCTCTCTCTCTCTCTCTCTCTCTCTCTCTCTCTCTCTCTCTCTCTCTCTCTCTCTCTCTCTCTATCTCTCTCTCTCTCTCTCTCCCTCTCTTCTAACCTTTTGTCTCTCACGATCTCCCTTCTACTTATATCCTCCTCTTTTTAATATACCCTCTCCCTTATTATTCTGCTTCTGTAACTATGATCATGTTCCGATCATAATCTATCTCATCACTATCATCCCGTTACATTGGTATCAGAGCTGTTATGGTTCTTATCACACCCGCTTAACTTTTTTCCCTTCCATAATCCAATTTCCCACACAAAAAATTATGGAGACCAAACAACAGACGATTTCCGAGCTAAGCAAACAAATCGAAGAGCTACGATCTATACAAGATGATCAGTCAAAGCACACCAACATTCTCATTCGCGATCTACGTTCTCACATGGATGAAAGACTCGAGCATTTTAACGCAAGGGTCAACAGTCTGATTGACAGTCTCGAAGCGATGATTTTGAAGCATTTCTCATACAAATATATCTTCTTTAAATCGCTCTAGTGAGTCAGAGTCTTTGGCGATTTCTACACCACCAGTTTCGTCAAACCCGTTAGAAATGATTCATGTGGTTAATGATGTGTCTATGAAGGCTTCTTCCATTCATGAAATGGAATTGAATGGTGCAAAAGATATAAAATCTATTGGCATAACTCAAGATGAAGAATCAAGCCTAGAACAGTGTCAACGCCAGATCACGTGTTACAAGAGACCAAAGTGGTTTCATATCTCCATGTACTGATTTACGAGCCAAAAGAATTATAAACTAATGGATTGAAATCACATATTGACATGCAATTATGTGACTTTCAAATTAATCATGAGGTTGATATATTACTTGCTCATAAAGTGGATCATATCAAAAGGTTGGATGTATCTCATGAGAAAAAGACATGTGCAAATGACAAAAACACTGCACACCAACTAATTGATACAAGGCGTCAAAGACTAATAACTATGTTTCGTAAGTCCTTGCGATTCAAGTTCAAAACAAATTTATGGAAGAGAAAATCAATGACCTACAAGTCTTCGAAGATTCATTGTTAAAGAATTAATCCTTGAGGACAAAGATTTTCTTAAAAGGGGAGTATTGTGACAGGACATCACTACTGGCGTACACAACAAGAAGTGGAGTTACAGGTGAAGTGGAGACATAATAATGTGTGCAATAATTATTTCTCTTTATGTTATAATAACATATCTATGATGTGGAATCATGATTGATTTATGTGTGAGTGTGTTATTGATTGTACTATATAAACATGCATGTACGAGTGATGAAATCAATCAATCAAATAATAAACCAATTTCCTCTCTACTATTTCTATCCACTGCACCTGTAACTCCACTTCTTACTTCTTTCAGTGATGTACAATCAAGTGACGTCCTCTTATAGTACATGTCTGTAAATGTAACGGGATATGTGGGGCGAGTGATAGAATGATCAAAAGATGATTGGGAGAGATAACAAAAGAAGAGTGAGGAAGAGAATAGATTAAGAAAAAAGAGGATAGAAGTAGAAGATAGAGATCGAGAGAGAGATAGAGGAATAAGTTTAGAGGAGAGAGAATGATATTGAGAGAGAGAAAAGAAAGAAGTAAGAAGGAATATTATTTCATTTTTGTTTCCTTACAAACCAAACACAAGCTCTCGTTATATAGAGCATTACACATGACAATATTATTGAAATAAACATAATCATGAAATCACTTTAATCATGATATTAAAGCACATATTAAAATAAACACACATTATTATGTTCTCCACCACTTCTTGCTTTAATCGTCACCAGTGACGTACTGTCACAATACTCCCCTGTTGAAAAATTTCTTGTCCTCAAGGATTAATTCTTTAACACTCTCCATTTGAAGCTTCCATAAAAGAGGATTTCCATGAACAAGTTTTAAACTTGAATCGCCAAGACTTAGGAAGCATAGTTATCACCCACATATTATGTAATCTCAGACATCTTGTATCAAACAGTTGGTGTGCAAGGTTTTTGTCATTAACACATGTTATTTTCTCACTCAAGGCACTCTCCTTTTTTATATGATTCACTTTATGAGCAAGCATATCCATTCCATGATCAATTTGAAAATCACATAATTTCATGTCAATATGTGATTTCAATCCATTAGTTTGTAATTCTTTTGGCTCGTAAATGAGTACCTGGAGATATGAAACCGCTTTGGTCTCTTGTAACACATGATCTGGCGTTGACACTTTCTCTAGGCTTGATTCTTCATCTTGAGCTATGCCAATAGATTTTATATCTTTTGCACCATTCGATTTCATCTCATGAATGGAAGAATCTGTTATCAGCGCATCCTTAATCGCATGAATCCAGTTTGATGGTTCTTGGGGTCGTGACGCGCTCGGGGTTGGTAAGATCCCCGTAGATACCGCAATATTCTCCGGAGTGGGTAAGATCGCCATAGATGAGGTGATTCCGGCCGAGTGAGAAGATGTTGGTCACGACGAGTGAGGTATGGATGACTCCTGGGAAAAGTATTTCAGAATAATTGCTTCAAGGCTTTTGAATTTAACATCGAAGTTTTTGAACTTAACATCGAAGTCTTTGAACTTAACATCGATGCTTGTTTCAATTCCTTTGATTTTTTCATCCAGTTCAGAACGTAGATCGTTAATGAGAACGTCAGTGCGCTGCGACTGGTCATCTTGTCTAGCTCGTAGTTCTTCAATTTGGTTGTTGAGCTCGGAAATCATGTGTTGTCTATTCTCCTTAATTTTTTTTTGTGGTCGAAATTGGATGATAGAAAGAAAAAAAAGTGTCGTAAGAACCGTAACGGCTCTGATACCAATGTAACGGGATATGTGGGGCGAGTGATAGAATGATCAAAAGATGGTCGGGAGAGATAACAGAAGAAGAGTGAGGAAGAGAATATATTAAGAAGAAGAGGATAGAAGTAGAAGATAGAGATCAAGAGAGAGAGATAGAGGAAGAAGTTAAGAGGAGAGAGAAAAGAAAGAAGTAAAAAGGAATATTATTTCATTTTTTGTTGTATTACAATCCAAACCCAAGCTCTAGTTACATAGAGCATTACACACGACAATATTATTGAAATCATCAGGTGTGAGTGATGTGTCTATTATCTGAAGATGATAAGTTTGAATGTGCTTTGTCCAGACTGTCGCTCACAACATCACATGATCTTCTTGGCTAATATGAACCAACATTTTGCTTTGCACGCTAGGCAATTTGTACAATATGATGTGGAATCATGATTGATTTATGGAATCACTCGCACTTGTTGCTTTGTACGTCAGCAGTGACGTCTTGTCACAATATTCTGTCACCGTTTTGACAATATTCTGTCATCTCTTCATGGCTTCTTCACACTCACGTGCATATATTCTTCATCCCATTACATTTTCTCATATGTCATTCTATGTTCACTTCAAGATAATAAAAACTCACATATTATTATCTTTCTTCTGTTAAAATATATACCTTTCAAGATATGTATAGCAGGACGTCAATAGTAGAAAAATGTCACATGATTTCCTCTCTGATACCATTGATAAGACTCAAGGTTGAGTTTATCGGTTTTGTGACAGAAAGGGGAACGAAACAGAAGAAAGGGGAGGATTGGAGGCTAGTGACCTCAAAAGATCAGATTCGAGGGTGAAGAAGAAGAAAGGAGAAGAATGAAGAAGAAGAAGAAGAACTTAGAAAGATATTTTGATTAATAATATTTTGATAACGTTTACAAAAGACGAGAACGCAAATTAGATACTAATGGGCTTGACTACTATCTTAATGAGAATATCAATCGTGAGCCAATAACCATAATATGAGTCTTATAAATACTCCCCCCATAAAATAACCTTGTCCTCAAGGTTGAAGTAGAAACAGAACGGCGAATTTCATATTAGTACCCATCATGTCCTTCTCATATCTTGAAATGTCTCTGATTATGACTCTGGTGGCCTAGGTGAATGAAACCTCTCCAAACATATGTGACCATGTCGTGAGCCCTGTTGTGTAACAACTGAACATTCCACACTAAGGCCTTTCCGTCGTGTTCCTACACCTCGTTGAACCACCTGATTTATCAAACCACTGACCAACATTTATTGGTTCCTTAAGGTTTTGTGAGATTAATCTCCTAATTTTTCAACCTGTCGTCAATGTTCTGTCTTGAATAGGTAAGCAGATTACTAGGCTCATCCCATTTTGTGTATTGGAAACAATCCAAGCGATAAGCCACTCTTCAGTATTTTTCTGTGCCTTGAGATTATTCAGTACCGTGGCTAGAAAGTTTTGAGGTCCAATGGTTGTAGTGATGTACCCAGCAGTGTTGATAGTACCAACGTGAACACCTTTCTTATAAGCCTTTCGCCTTGCAAGAAGCTCAAAACAGACTTTCACCCATTGTCTAGATGTAGTAAACTCCGCAACACCACCAACACTCCTATAAATCTCTTTGATGTACGCTTTGTAACATATTTTTAAGCTCGAACTTCCAATTAGAGATTCTCGATCGATTAGCTAACTAGCTTGCAGTCTCAACACACAACTGCAAATAAGGATAAACATTAGCTCTTATATGTCCTGTATAAGAATCCTTTGCCTTGCAAACTGCTTTGGTCACAGTTTTGGAAAACATTTCAGCCCAAGTTCCTAGAGCTTTAGACTCTAAGGACACAAGGAAATTATTACCACTGAACTCAACAGTGATGAAATTATGTCTGTCGTCCCCGTAAAATTCGAGAAGTTGTTGTAGTAGACAACTAGAAACAGACTTCACCTTCTCATTTTGTGACTGAGCTTCATTTTCACCTTTAGCAACACATAGACCAACCTTCGGAATCCAAAACCCATCAACTTGATGATTCTTGTCATTCGCAGAGAATATCATAAGCCTTTTTACGGTCTCAACAACCTGCTGGATCACAGAAATGAAACCACCTGGTTCCCATACACGGTCAGCACTCAATAGACTATCTGAGTGTTCCTCTTCCTTCCCATATATACTAGAAATAGGTAAAGCCACTTTTTGGAAGGATAACATGTCTGTATTTGATGATTTGGTCATCATTGATGCTGCTATCTCCCCAATCATCTGCGATTTTACATGTATCTCAGCTGGCTGCTTTTGCATCACCATTGATTTTAAATCTACTCCCAACAAAATTTCTTGCACCCAGCCTGCTTTAGTCACCATTTCACCAGTGTAGCCTTTAGGATTAACTACCAGATGTGTTGTGACGTCAACAACATCAGTATACAAAGCCTCATGTTCCAAAATTCTCGTACGTTGGAGCTTCAACCCTTGACCATTAAGCCGCATCACCATTATTAGTGACGTCTTTGATACCAATTGTGACAGGACGTCACTACTGACGTACACAACAAGAAGTGGAGTTACATGTGAAGTGGAGACATAATAATGTGTGCAATAATGATTTCTCTTTATATTATAATAACATATCTATGGTGTGGAATCATGATTGATTTATGTGTATGTTATTGATTGTACTATATAAACATGTTTGTACGAAAGATGAAACCAATCAATCAAATAATAAACCAATTTCCTCTCTACTATTTATATCCTCTCCTACTCTCTCTCTCTTCTAATCTTCTGTCTCTCACGATCTCCCTTCTACTTATATCCTCCTATTCTTAATCTATCCTCTCCCTTATTCTTCTTCTTCTTCTGTAACTCTATGATCATGTTCCGATCATAATCTATCTCATCACTATCACCCCTTATATTGGTATCAGGGCCGTTACGGTTCTTATCACACCCGCTTAACTTTTTTCCCTTCCATAATCCAATTTCCCACACAAAAAAAAAATTATGGAGACCAAACAACAGACGATTTCCGAGCTAAGCAAACAAATTGAAGAGCTACGAGCTATACAAGATGATCGGTCACAGCGCACTGACATTCTCATTCGCGATCTACGTTCTCACATGGATGAAATACTCGAGCATTTTAACGCAAGGGGTCAACGGTCTGATTGACAGTCTCGAAGGGATGATTTTGAAGCATTTCTCATACAAATCTTCTTTAAATCGCTCTAGTGATTCAAAGTCTTCGGCGATTTCTACACCACCAGTTTCGTCAAACCCGTTAGAAATGATTCATGTGGTTAATGATGTGTCTATGAAAGATTCTTCCATTCATGAGATGGAATCGAATGGTGCAAAAGATATATAATCTATTGGCATAACTCAAGATGAAGAATCAAGCCTAGAACAGTGTCAACGTCAGATCACGTGTTACAAGAGATCAAAGTGGTTTCATATCTCCAAGTACTGATTTACGAGCCAAAGAATTACAAACTAATGGATTGAAATCACATATTAACATGGAATTGTGTGACTTTCAAATTAATCATGGGGTTGATATCTTACTTGCTCATAAAGTGGATCATATCAAAAGGTTGGATCTATCTCATGAGAAAAAGACATGTGCTAATGACAAAAACATTGCACACCAACTAATTGATATAAGGCGTCAAAGACTAATAACTATGTTTCGTAAGTCCTGGTGATTCAAGTTCAAAACAAATTCATGGAAGAGAAAATCAATGACCTACAAGTCTTCGAAGATTCAGTGTTAAAGAATTAATCCTTGAGGACAAAGATTTTTTCAACAGGGGAGTATTGTGACAGGACGTCACTACTGGCGTACACAACAAGAAGTGGAGTTACAGGTGAAGTGGAGACATAATAATGTATGCAATAATTATTTCTCTTTATATTATATAACATATATATGGTGTGGAATCATGATTGATTTATTTATGTGTATTATTGATTGTACTATATAAACATGCTTGTACGAGTGAAGAAACCAATCAATCAAATAATAAACCAATTTCGACCACTCTTATGTGCTCCTGTGAAGCAATCTCGAGCATCATTCAACCCTTACCAGAATAGCAACACACAGTCATACTACATGTATGTGAATCCCTCCCCTAATTCTTCAGCACCAAAGACGCAGGACACACCATTATTATGACGTATTATGTCTCTCGTTATATAGAGCATTACACACGGCAGATAATTCTTATCACACATTGTTGTCGGTTCCGACGATAGTAGACTTGGAAAGTGGGAAGTGAATATAATTACTCTGAAGATGATAAATACCATGAATTTCATATGGCTTTGAGTGTGCTTTTTCTGATCAGAAGTGCCTTGATACCACACCAAAAAGGAACCGATCCTTGATAAAATTATGGTGCCACTGTAATGCATTTCCCGTCATATGCAATGATGCTAGTAAAACTTTAAACTCCGGCAGGGTATTATTCAGCATAAAGAATTTCTCACAAAAAAAAATCCAATCACGTATCATTGTACCATCAAACGAAGGGAATGCGATCTTTGTTAATCTTGTCGTCGGTCCATTAGGTAGCAATGGTGATTTGTTGATCTCCGACGAGTCTTTCTCGTTTGGTGTGAGCTCTGACATGGCTTGGTTCGGTGGTTCTTGAGGTCGGGATGCTCCCAGTGTTGGTAAGATCCATGTAGATACCGTAATCTTCTTTGGAGTGGGTAAGATTGTCGTAGATGATGTGATCTCGATAGAAGATGTCGGTTCCGATGAGTGAGGCAGAGATGGCCCTTGAGAAAAGAATTTCAGAATAGTCGCCTCCAAACCTTTGAGGCTTGTTTCAATTCCTTTGATTTTGCCATCTAGTTCAGAACGCAGACACCGTTTTGAAATCATTTGGCTTTGCACACCATGATCAGACACCATAGCTCGTAGAGGTGTCTTATCAGAAGTGTGAGAATAAGTTTGTTAAATCAATCAATATTATGACATTATCGCCTATTGTGATTAAACTGCAGTAAGGGAGCGACAGTCTGGATAAGTCAGAATCTTCACACTATACGAGCTGCTTCTGTCACCGTTTTGACATTAAACTGCCTAGCGTGCAAAGCCAAATGTTGGTTCATATTAGCCAAGAAGATTCTGAGTGCATGTGTTGTTGTGAGCGACAGTCTGGACAAAGCACATTCAAACTTATCCAGATAAACCTCAAGCGACTCGATCCTTTCTGTCAAACTAACCAACTCTGATAGTGGGTCATCAAACAGCACAGTAAATCTAGCTGACACAGCGCCAACATACTCCGGCCAAAAAGGATATACATCATACCGATCCTTGATGAAATTATGGTGCCATTGCAATGCCTTTCCCGTCATATGCGTTGAAGCTAGTCGAACTTTAAGCTTTGGCGGGTATTATCCAGCATAAGGAATTTCTCACAAAGAAAAATCCAATCACGTATCATCATACCATCAAACGAAGAGAATACGCTCTTCGTTAATCTTGTACTCGTCAGTCCATTAGGTAGCAATGGTGATTTGTTGATCTCCGGCGAGTCTTTCTCGTTTGGTGTGAGCACTAATTTGGCTTGGTTCGGTGGTTCTTGGGGTCGTGATGCTCCTGGTGTTGGTAAGATTCCTGTAGATATCGCAATATTCCGGAGTTGGTAAGATCGTCATAGATGATGTGATTCCGACTGAGTGAGAAGATGTCAGTTCCGACGATTGAGGTATGGATGACTCATGTGAAAAGTATTTTAGAATAATTGCTTCAAGGCTTTTGAATTTAACATCGAAGTCTTTGAACTTAACATCGATGCTTGTTTCAATTCCTTTGATTTTGCCATCCAGTTCAGAACGCAGATCGTTAATGAGAGCGTTAGTGCGCTGCGAGACTCATCATCTTGTATAACTCGCAGCTCTTCAATTTGTTTGTTGAGCTCGGAAATCGAGTGTTGTCTAGTCTCCATAATGTTTTTTTTTTGGTGGTCGAAATTGGATGAGAAAAAAAGGGTTGTAAGAACCATAACGGCTCTGATACCAATGTAACGGGATATTCAGGAATAGTGAAAGAATGATCAAGGATGATCAAAAGTGAGAGATAGAGAAAGAAGAAGAATATAGTAGAAGAAGAAGATGAAGATCGAGAGAAGTAGAAAGAGAGAAGAAAGATAATTGTTTATTTATTGATAGGTTTTATCACTCGTACAAACATAATTATGTAGTACAATCACTAACACACACATAAATTAATCATGATTCCATATATTATAATATAAAGAGAAATCATTATTACACACATTTATTATGTTCTCCACCTAGCCTGTGGAGTTATACATCAAGTGACGTACTGTCACATGCTTACGGCTCAAATATTCAAAGACACGAGACAAATCGAGAGTGTCGTTCACGGCCTAAGGTATTTTTTTTTCCTTGCATCATCATAAATTGTGTGTTGTTGAAGTAGTTTCTCAGGTAAAGTCGCCGACTTTGGATTGAAGCGCTGATGCCCAGATGATCTCAGCGTGATAACTTACAATTACTTCAACGAAAACAATTTTGACTCTTTATTCTTCAGCTATAGTGATGGGTAAGAAGGTTTGACCGCTTCTTCAATAAGGGACGCACTGGTCATGTTCGACGAAATGACTGACCCACAGTGATTTGACTTTGTGACAATAGGTGCTTTAGATTTCTCTTAATTGGGTTCTTACAAGAAAACTTAAATCTTGTTCAATCCGCTTAAAAAGTTCTGTACTTGTGTTATTCAAGCTGATTAATGCGTAAATGTCATTGCAGTTCTACTTTGTTTGTGAAAATGATATTTTGAAGGAGATGTTTCACAAATGCAAAGGCTCTGTAGCATCCAGGTAACTTCTGCATATGGGACCCTGTTTTTGCGTCAATCTCTATCGTGGAAAGTGACAAGCGTGAAATCTGAAAAGTATTTTTCAATGGTTGGAGAGAAATAGACTCAACACAATTGGATTGTTTCAACGTTTTATTGTTTGTTCTGTTTAGTTATAGAAAATAGAAAGCAACCTAAAGAATAGATTATTGATAGTGATGCATTAATGCACCGGAGAGAGGGAGAAAAGGGACTTTGAAAAGTCAAGTATTGCGATCTAAAATCTGGTCAACTTTAGGTGTCTTAAGTGGCAGAAGACTCATGAGTTTCTATGTTTATAGGAGGATTGTTCTCTCAATTCTTTACATTCACCAAAATAACTTTTTTGTTCATTCATATATTGAAATCTCAAGATGGGTGTCCTTGTATGCTTGCTCTTGATAACAACCTTGTTCTTACACTCTGGCTATGCAGCTATAACCACATCAAGTCCTTTATCAGTAGGGCAAACTCTGAGCTCTCCTGATGGATCTTTTGAGCTAGGCTTCTTCAAAACCAACAATTCTGACAATCAGTATGTTGGAATCTGGTTCCAGAAAGTCACTCCTCGGGTTATTGTTTGGGTGGCTAACCGGGAAAAGCCAGTCTCAACCCCCACAGGGAGTCTCACAATCAGCAGCAATGGAAGTCTTGTCTTGCTTGATGGCAAGCAAGATCCTGTGTGGTCATCTGAAGGAGATCTCACGTCTAACAAGTGTCGTGCTGAGCTTTTAGACACCGGAAATCTTGTCCTTGTAGATAATGTTACTGGAAAGTATTTATGGCAGAGTTTTGAGCATCTTGGTGATACTATGCTACCTCTTACATCTCTGATGTATGATACTCCTAACAACAAGAAACGTGTGTTGACTTCCTGGAGAAGTGAGACTGATCCATCACCTGGGGATTTTGTAGCTGAGATTACACCGCAAGTGCCCTCGCAAGGACTTATATGGAAAGGCTCGTCCCCCTATTGGAGAAGCGGACCATGGGCAGGAACAAGGTTCACTGGGATACCAGAAATGGATGAATCGTATGTAAATCCATTGGGAATGGTTCAAGATGTAGTCAACGGCACAGGAGTTTTCGCGTTTTGTGTACTGAGAAATTTCAATTTTTCATCCATCAAGCTAACGTCAGAGGGATCATTGAGGATTCAACGGTATGAGGGAAGCAAATGGATTAAGCACTTTGAGGGTCCGGGAAGCTCATGTGATCTATATGGTAGATGTGGACCTTTTGGTTTATGTGTGCGGTCCGAGACTCCAACGTGCCAATGCTTGAAAGGGTTCGAACCAAAGTCAGATGAAGAGTGGAGAACTGGGAATTGGAGTCGTGGGTGTGTGAGACGCACAGACTTATCTTGTCAAGAAAACTCTTCTGCAGAAACGCAAGGGAAAGATAGAGACGTCTTCTATCATGTTTCCAACATAAAGCCTCCAGATTCTTATGAATTAGCAAGCTTTAGCAGTGAAGAACAGTGCCACCAAGGCTGTCTCAGGAACTGTTCTTGCACAGCCTTTTCCTTTATCAAAGGAATAGGATGTTTGATGTGGAACCGGGAGCTTTTAGACACCGTGAAATTTACTGCTGGAGGAGAGACTCTTTCCCTTCGTCTTGCACATTCTGAATTGAGTAAGCCATCATAAAGATCTTTTCTTATAGTCACATCATGTAATCTCTAAACTATCTTGACAATGTTCTTTTTGGGTAGCAGTGTGGTTTACCGTTTAGTTTTCGTGTGACCCTTTCAGGTGGAAGCAAACGAATCAAGGTTATCACTATAGGCACTCTCAGCCTCTCTATTTGCTTGATCTTGGTGCTTGCTGCATATGGGTGTTGGAGATACAGAATGAAACAAAATGGTGAGAGTTCAAGTAACTTATCTTGTCTCCAATTGGGTTTCGTTTCTTTATGTTTTAGCTTTCAGACGTCTATCTTTATCATGCTAACACATTGATACTTATGATTCGTAGATCCAAGTCTTGTTTCCAAGGAAAATGTAGAAGGCGCTTGGAAGAGTGATTTGCAATCACAAGATGTCTCAGGTTTAAATTTCTTTGAGATTCATACCTTACAAACCGCCACAAACAATTTCAGCATGTCAAATAAACTCGGTCAGGGTGGGTTTGGTACAGTTTACAAGGTAAGAGATATGGTTCATTCTATTCGCTCTTCTCAGTTCTGATGTTTCTTGTTCCTTATATGACTGTCTGCAACTATGATGCCTTCAGGGAATGCTTCACGACGGAAAGGAAATAGCTGTGAAGCGTCTTTCTAGCAGCTCTGTACAGGGTAAAGAGGAGTTCATGAATGAGATAAAACTCATCTCGAAACTACAACATAGAAACTTAGTTAGGCTTTTGGGATGCTGCATCGATGGAGAAGAGAAGCTATTGGTCTATGAATATATGCTGAACAAAAGCCTTGATACTTTTCTCTTTGGTAAGCCTCTTCTTGCTTTTCTCCTCCCATGATGACATTAGAAATTCTATACGCCGCAGTTGTTGGTATAATGTGTGGTACTTTTGGCCAACAGATTTGAAGAAAAAGCTTGAGATTGATTGGCCTAAGAGATTCAATATCATTCAAGGAATTGCTCGTGGACTTCTCTATCTCCACCGCGACTCATTACTCAGAGTTGTACACCGCGATCTGAAGGTCAGCAATATTCTCTTGGATGAGAAAATGAACCCTAAGATATCAGATTTTGGATTGGCTCGAATGTTTCATGGAAAGCAACTTCAAGACAGCACTGGCAGTGTCGTAGGAACGCTGTAAGAAATCAGTCTCATTCTTACGACAATGCTCAATAAAAACTCTTTCATGTTTATATTCAACTTGGCTAACTATCATATCAATTTGAACAGAGGATACATGTCTCCTGAGTATGCTTGGACAGGGACGTTTTCTGAGAAATCCGACATATACAGCTTCGGAGTTCTAATGCTCGAAATAATCACCGGCAGGGAGATTTCAAGCTTCAGCTATGGCAAAGATGGCAAAAACCTTCTCTCATATGTAAGAAACAATCTTAAACACTCTCAGGGTCTAGATTTGATTCTTAATTCTTACATGTTTTTGATTTGTTGTAACAGGCATGGGAATCTTGGAGCGAAACTGGGGGAGTAAATCTACTGGATCAAGATCTTGCTGATTCTGATGATCCAGTCAATACACTTGAAGCGGGGAGATGTGTTCATATTGGTTTGCTCTGTGTTCAACATCAAGCTGCTGATAGACCTAACATCAAACAAGTTGTGTCAATGCTGACTTCAACAACAGATCTTCCTAAGCCAACACAACCAATGTTTGTATTGGACACAAGCGATGAGGATTCTTCTCTGTCGCAACACTCCACTGATCTCTTCTCTGTTAATGAAAACAAACCTTCTAAGGAGCTAAATGCTTCCTGATTGAGTTTTGTTGACCAGTCTGATTCTTCTACGTGGGACTGACTATGTGTTTAAAACTCTGAAATAAATCAAGGATGTAATTTGGCTCTATAATCAAGCAGGCGTTGTGAATTTTACATTCTACCATTCTCGTATATTTAGGCAATCTTTTCCATATTTACTTGGATTTGTTTATAAAGTTTTAGAGACTCCAAAGGAAAGAGAAGGTTTTAACCGAAACACACAAAGAAGAAACTGTTGAATGGATTTGTCTACTCTTTAAAATTTGACGTCAGCCGATGGCAGAGGATAAGCTATCAATTTCGTTGGCTGCACAAAAGCAGAAGAAAGCTTTGTCAAATTCGCAAATTTATTGCACTAGGTGTATCTTTTTTATAAAATAGTTACAATTTTATATCTTTTTAAAAGTTAACGTAATTATATATGTTTTTTTGTCTTTTAGCAAGATAAAAATACCTTAATACTTCTATCTCTCAAATCATTTAGTTTGTAATAGTTTATTTGGTTTAGTTTCTTTTTTCTCTAGTTGGTGTAACTAGTTATACTAACTTTTGGGTCTTTAGTTTCTTACTAACTATTTTTATTTAATTAGTTTCAATAACTTCATATATTTGTACAGAAATATCGCTATATCCAAGTCCCCTAAAGCTTTTTTCTCTTTCCTTCCTTCTCTCCCTTCTTTCTCTTCTCTCTAGCGGCGGCGCCGATCTTCATCCCGTTTTCGGCCATCGGTGGCGGCGAATCGCCAAGCCGATGGTCGGGTTACTTTTATAATCTTTTGTTTCTTTAGTTTCTCCGATACTCTCTCCGTTTTTCTTTGTCTATAGAGAGAGATCTGGTCGGGTTACTTCTGTGAGATCCTTATCCTTTCTTCTCCGTTACCAATCGTTTCCTGACGTTGGTTCTAGTTCCCGCACGAGTTGTCCGGGCCCGTCATGTTCTTATTCTTGCTGGTGATTTCTTCATCCCGGATGTCTTTCTAGAAGCGTAGATCTACCGGTGTCTTGAAGAAGGGATATAAGTTCCGGGTTTCATACTCGGTGGATGCGATGGCTTTGTGGAGTTAATCGGCAGGCGCAGCCGGTGCAGCGGTGAACCTTTGAACGGCGACCGGAAACCTGCGATGGCTTCGTCCATGCTTTAACCTATGGTTTCCACCTGTTTTTTCGGTTGTCTGTATTTCGCCAAATGGCCTTTTTCTGTATTTGCTTTGCCGTTTACTATCTACGAGCTATGCAACACAACTATCAGATGTACACTATTTTTTTTTTGCTAATGTATCCTCCTAGAGTCAATTCGATTTTTGTTAAAGTTGTGTACGATGGATACGGTCTGTCCACCCATCGGAGTAGTCGTTATATGGCCTAACATTTGCTCGTAATTTACGCAAATATGACTATCAGCTGTACACGATTTCCTGCTGTTTCTAATTTTTTCGGGTGCTCATGTATCCTCATGAAGTCAATTCGGTTTTTATGAAAATTGTTTACGATAGATATGCACTTTCCACCCATTCGGCTACTCGTTACATGCCCTTATATTTGCTCATATCTTACGCAAATACGACTATCAACTGTACACGATTTCCTGTTGTTCCCGATTTTTATTTTGCTCATGTATCCTCATAGAGTCGATTCGGTTTTTGTGAAAGTTGTTTACGATGGATACGGTCTGTCCACCCATCGGAGTAGTCGTTATTTGGCCTTACATTTGCTCGTATCTTCTATCCATATGCCGTATCTTTTTTTTGATCGTTATTGTTATATATTGACCATGTTGTTAGTTACAGCTACCATATGACCAACCGTTCCCCAAATACATTGTTCATTAAAATGAGTTTATCGTCTACTTCAACTGTTCCCTTCCCTTGTAGCTCGTTCGGACTAGCAGCGCTTACAATGTGTTGGTGTGGGGAACGCATTATAGTAGGATATGGTACACCTCGTTCTAACCTTCATCGGAGGTGGTTCAAATGTCCGCTAGCTAATCGGGTTAGATAAAGACACCCTTATTCAGTTTTTCTTGTCCCTTCTACTCTTTCTTAGCTGCTATTTATTTTAGTTTACTCTGTCATTTATACGCCCAGTACCCAAGGGAAGGTCATTTATGCGAGTGGGTGGACGACGCGATTATGAAAGAGATAGATGTGTTTCTCAAGTTATCAAGATATGCAAGAAGGCGTTAGAGCTCTGGAGAAGTGGTCAAACTCTATTAAAGAGGATTTACATATTAAGATGGCAAGGAAAATATCGTTGGAACTCGCCAAGAACAAAAATGCTTGTTGTAATGAAAAGCATGTGCTGGAGAAGTACAACACGATGCAGCTTGTTTGGATTGTGGCTGTTTCTTCCTTTGTAGCGGCTTGGACGTTTGGACAGTTAAAGGCAATCATTTATGTTTGAATAACCTAGCTGAATATATCATGCTTTTGTTCGTTTGCTGGTTCTATTATTAGCTTTCTCCGTTCGACCACTCGACTCTAACTTTGCTATTGCTTTAATCCCCCACACAAATTTCGTTCAGTTTAGCTGCGGAAAGGTCGAGAAAACTATGCTTTTTGTGCTCATTATTCCATGGATACATATCCACTTTGTCATCTATATCTCAAGGTAGACAGAGTTTATAGCTAATCAACTACAACTGCATTATGGATGCTCCAGAATTATAGTTCTTTTATTTCCACCGATTAGTCTTTCTTTGTGTCATGGATGGTAGTCTTTCCTTTTCCCCAATACCTCTGAAGGGATCTATAAATGCTATAGGTCGACGGTAACCCTTTGTCCACACATACTAGTCGCCTGACAAATGAGTTCTGTATATTCCAACCCCGTTCTTCTTGAATGTCTCAATCTTCTCGACTTGCCGGCTGCACTAAGGAGACTAATTCTGGCCAAAAATGCAAGAGAAAACATTTTAGAGCACTTCAAAATCAGAGCTGTATGCAAGACTCTTCGTGATGATGCTGATCACATGGATACGTTATTCCGGGTTGACCTTATAAAGACCCACCACGATTATCAAGGGATAATCCAGCTACAACGTTCCTATCTAGATGCACAAAATCCAACATCAGTATTCTTGAAAGCAGTTTCGGATTACTTGTACACAGACGAAAGAGTTGACGCCTTTGCCCGTCTCAAACATTGCGCCCTTGCTGGGATCAAGCCCGCCGTGTATTGCTACGAAGTCATTCGCCGTTCCATTTCTCCTAACCTGGATTCTGCTTCAACCCTTCCCATTCTCTCTCGTTTCGCTATCCGTTCGCTTAGACGCCATGTCAGATAATTTCAACGAACCACTTAGCCCATGAATATCTCGCCCGGTCTCACGGCCATATCCGAATATGTCAACCCCGGAAGACTTGCATTCTGCCCTTGCACAGTTCATCGTTATTAGCTTTACTTACTCCACGAAAGCGTTAAAGGTTACGGTATGTGTGATTTGTGTTTCTGGGCAATCGAAACTTCAGTGTTTTTCCGTGTAATCCCAGGAACTTTCTTCAAATGGATCGACCTCGATAGCTGCGATGATCATGTTGGACACAATGTTGCGTGGTCAGGTTTTGTAGACGCTAATGTCCTGCATGCCGATGGTTGGGCCGTAGCTCATCTTCCCATCGCTGATAATGGTGCCGGTTTTAATTAACAAGGCGCCACCGTGTTGGTCGTTGGTCATGCGCTAAACATCATTAATGCATCTTGGGGCGTTTAAAGATTTACTATTTACAATAATAATTATGCTATTAAAATGACAATTAAGCTGGATACAAATTTTGTCTTCTTGCTTTTCCCCCCATCTCATCTATTTCCTGTTTTCCAAATGCTGTATTTGCCAACTTTAACAAACAAATCCTTGCTAACCAACCACGTATCCATTGGCAATGCAGGAACCTCTCCACTATCCGCCCCACAACTTCTGCCCAATCTCCTCCCTCTCATTAATTACAATGTTAATATCCACACATTCAACCGTTTCCATTTGTTATGTTTCTCCTTTTCGAACCACACCCCCTCTCCCCACCTCACCCATCCATAAATTCCTTCTACAAATTTGCCAACTTTTTTCCCCAATTCAGTTATTTTAAATATTTATATCTAGTGTGTCAGTCAAGACGACTTGTCTTTTCAGCCATTTCATCATTTCAATCACGTCGTAATTATTAAATGGAATTTCCCTACATCCGACCCATATATTTTATGATTTAATTATTTCCAGAATTCACCCAGCCTTCCATAAACATATCTCAATTATCTATTAACAGACTGTTTCTACAATGTAACCTTATTTCTTTCATCAACTATCCAGTTGGATGGCCAACTCCGCAATGTATTGGAATTGTTTCCTGGAAACATGTCAGATTACAACATCACATGGATACACATAGCTACTTCTCAGAAAAGACATTGATATACATTGTTACCCCATGGATACCTATGATATTTTCCTTATTTTAATAGATAAGAAATAGAAAGGATGTCAAAAAAAAAAAGATAAGAAATAGAAATAACAGTCCTCGCACCTCTCTCCACTGTCCTCCCCCAAGATAGTGTTAACCCACCAACAGTCATCCAAATCGCTGCAACTCCAAGAATCACGCCAGCTGTCCCTCATTCTTGGTCTAACCGCACTCACATGGTATGCTAGCATTTCCCCGATAGCCATTGCCTCATCATACTATCTCTTTGATCTGAAATCCTTGTACTCGGCGCTACATTCTCTCCCTGCACACCAAATAAGAATTATATACATGAGCTCAGCATGCGGATACACATCTTTCACTCCATGTAATATAGCGATGGCGGCTTCAAGATCACCCATATTGAACGCAATGCGAAGGCTTTCGGTGTACATCGCATATGGGTTTTTGTGCTCTAAGCACTTTTTGTTGAAATTGTACTACCAGGAATATTCTTCGTCCGAGAACCAAGTAAAGTCATGGCGCCTTTCTAGTCGTACTCTTGAATACACTTCATGTGAACAAACCGCAGTGACACCCTCAGGACTTGCCTTAATAAAACTCGCACACGCATCCATGCCATCTTCCGCCACCCGAGCGGCGATTTCGGCAAGCAGCGGACTAGGTAACCACATTAGTTCAACCTGTTGTTTCTCTTAATTTTCGATACAGGCATGGATAGTTGTTTTTGTACTTATTATACAGCCCTGGATAGTTGTTTTTGTACTTATTTCCCTCCCCCCAATAGACAAACCGCAAACGAACCCATACTCGTCCTATTTTTATTTGTATTAGCAACGTGGCACTCCAACTTGAATTCAAAAAAAAAAATTCTCTGACTTTCTTTTTCTCACACCGGTCCCTCACGATTTGACTAATGCTTTTAAAGACTTTTAAACACCTTTTTCCCTATTACCTATATCCTATCACCATCACCTTAGGCTTCCTTCAAGACATATTGCATTACAACTACATTTTAACATATTTGATACGATTCTTTTAAACTATTTAAATAAGATCCTTTCTTAGTCATGCGGGTATTCCCAGACAAGCCCAACATTTTTTCCTTCGCTATCCATACGTAGAGTAATATTTCCTTCTGCAACCTTTTCTTTTTATACGTTTGATTGCCGAATGAACCAAAATAAAAAAATTCTTCCCAACTCTTAAACCCCCCAGGGGAATTAATCCCAAACAACATGAGTGAATCATCTGTTACATTGGCCTACAAATGGGGACCCCCTGTCTCTGGTTTAAGACAAGTTCTGCAAACTACTCGGGAATTAGGCATTCAAAATGCCTGTCATTGCGGATCCTCGATGTTCATAATATCATCTAACTCAGCTGATAGCAAAGGAAGGCGCTTCTATACATTCCCCTAAGACGTTTATGATGTTAACTTCTTTAATCAATTCATCTATTTGTAGTACATACTTTTCCTACCCTATTCTATGCTATGTCATATTCCGAGGTAATTCTTCCTTTTGTTAGGGACCAAACCATGGATGCGGTTTTAAGCAGTGGTGGGACGAAGCAATCATGGAAGAAATTGGAAAGCTGCATCGTCAGGTTTCTCAAAATGAAGACACAAACAAGTCCCAAATTGCAGGGTTGATGACTATGGTCGACACACTGCTTTCGAAGATTGGAGACCTCGAAACCAAATTGGCACATATGCACCATCTTTTGTATTAAGTTCTAAAACCTATCGGAGAACTGTCCATGCTAATATCTACCCGTATGGACGGATATCCTTCCATATATGTTTTGTTGCTTGCTTACTATCCATTAATGTTTACTCTGCATTATCCATGCAGTCTTTTGTTTATTCTGCATTATCCATGCAGTCTTTTGTTATCCGCATTTTTGTTAACCACGTTGGTGTATAAGACTCACATTTAACGATCTTAAATGTTCCAAAATAACTACACATCATTCAGTGTATCAACAACTTTTAAGATTTACTGTTTGCCAAACAACTATCCATATACAGTTTATTATCAATGGACTATCCACATATAATCAATCTGTAACAATTAAACCGCTGCAAATTATACTCAATATAATTGATGTTTACTTCTACTTTTCCCACCTTTAAATGGATACTTAGTTATTAGACCAATTATGTAATTACTAACATCGATACATGCTTGATTTGGGAATTTCATTCCGGTTCAGTATATTATGAACGTCTATTGTTTGTTCATTAACACAATCACTAAATTCATTGCGTCATATTACTCTCATGGATTCATTTTTGTTTTGCAGAATAATTATACTAGTATTATCCATATATTTATATTTCACATACTCCAAAGAACTCTATTATCCGCCTTCAGTTCAACACGGCTGTGTATATGACCCTTATTGTTCGATCTTAAACGTTCCAACTTAACTATCCATCGGCGGTGTGTTCCATTCTTATGTATATTATTGTTGGTACTGGATTTTCCTCTAGGAAATCCGGCCCATTAACAAACAAGACAAAGGCCCATATCTATGAGCCCGTTCCAGGATCAAAGATGAAGAGACGAGCCGATTCGATTGTTGGGCCCAAACGGATGACACTTTAACGAGGCCCAAGCGATGCCGAAGTAAGAGGCGATCGAGCTCGAGCTCGGCAGGAGACGACGTGGAGGTAGAGCGACTCGGTATTTTCCAGTTCAACTGATCCGCGAGAATCACGGGGATCGTTACGAAGGAGAGGCTGAAATATCAGAACAGAGAGGTCAGAGTCGAGACTATTTAAAAGAAGAAGTGGCGACTCATTCAAGATATTCTGACCCTAACTTAGAACACTTCGACTAGATAGCTCGAACATCATACTTTGTACTCTCTTTTCGATTGTGTTTGTTTTATCTCGACGATCAATCTCAATAAAGTCTTTGATTCATAGGAAACTATACCATTTCTATATCCAAAAGTCCAAATCCACGAATACAAATTCTTAGTGTGAATCCCGGATCTCACATTTGGCGCCGACTGTGGGGACTATCTACAGTTTTTCCTATCTTAAGAATCAGATCTTAGATCCGATAGATCGAGATGAATCCCGACCAATCTGGCTCTCCCAGCGCCACACCACCGGTTGACCACCCTCAAACGGTCGACAACGTTCCTCAGAACACCACCGGGGTAAGAATCATGGGTCAGACCGATGGCGTGTTGACGAGCTCTGCTTCAGTCTCCGCGACCTCGGCACCGGCCGGCTCAGTCGCCCAAATAATCGCGACGAGTCAGACTCCGACAAATGTTTTGTTAGGAACTAACGATCCGAGCAGAAACTGGGTGTGGATCGATTCCCACCCCAGGAGGCGGATCTGGAACAACCAGACCCAATTCGCCACTGCCTTCTGCTCCACAGAGACAAGGGCCAAACGATCTTGCTGAAATCCGTTCGATGTTAAGCCTATTGGTAGATCGAACGAGAAATAATGAGGCAAGCGCAAGGGCCCAGGAGATCGCAAACCGTTCTCTGGCTGCGCAGCTCGATGAACAGGAAAGGTGTATTAATGCCCGTCTTGAAGAGCTCGCTAGCCAAAACCAGGGGGGTAGATCAACACACGATCCACGAACCCCTATAAGTCCCCCACCGTGTACACGCTTGGACTTCTCCCAGGTGGTAACTCCACCGGGAACGTCGGGGAATTTCCACAGTACGTCGAATAGTGGCTTTCGCCCTATAATCACGCCCATCGCGACTCTAACCCCATTCGGTTCAAATTCAACGATCACAGATCCAACCGGATCGGGTAGTCGACCATTACCCGGGCCACCACCTTTCCCGAATAGTTTGAATATCCGGCCGAGGCAACTAGGAGGCTCTGCCTTCGCCTCGAGCTCAGAACCCGTTAACGGGTCAAATACGGTACAGTTTTGAACGCCGCAGGTCGGCCAGACGGGATCGTTCCCAGTAATCGATCTCCTCGACCCCGCTTTCCCCGGACTTGAGTCCAATCAGGCACGAGCCCAGTTCGCGCCTACGACGGGCGACGACCACGACATGCTTAGACAGTATATTGAACAAGCCAAGGCTCAGTTCGTCAGTCTGAGCTCCAAAGTTCACATGGCGACAAGCGCGGCGCCCGACATCGATCGAGTGATCAAAGAAACGCGACAAACGCCGTTCACAGACCGGATCGCTTTCGCAAGAATCCGAGAAATCAAGAAACTAAATTTCCTGAATTCTCTGGGAAGTCGGACCCCAAAGCCCATATCAGGGCATTCCGACTAGCGATGGCAAGGGTATACCTTACCGACGAGGAGAGAGAGCCGGCTTTCTGCAGGCTCTTCGCCGAAAACCTATCGGGCTCCGCCCTAGAATGGTTTGCCGGACTGGAAGAAAGGTCCATCGACAATTTCACCCAGTTCATGACGGCTTTCCTCAAACAATACTCCGTCTTTATCGAGGAAAAGACTACCGAGGCAGCTCTGTTTGGCGTCTCCCAAAAACCCGACGAATCGCTTCGCTCGTACATCGACCGATTTAAGGAAATAAAATCCAAAATCGCAAACCCACGAGACGAAGTAGCTATAGAAGCACTGCGACGTGGACTATGGTATTCAACCAGGTTCCGCGAGGAAATAACAGTCCGCGAACCTCAAACACTCGATGACGCCCTTCATCGCGCATCGGCCTTCGCTCGCCTCGAGGACGAAACCACGACCCTCAGAGAAAAGCACCGAAAAAAAAGAACCTTTCGAGCTCGCAGAACTCGAACTTGAAAAAAGATTCCCGCAAATCAGGGAACGTCAATGCGGTCGAGAGCCCGAAGAGCTCGAAGAAATTCGAGTTCGACAAGGAAAAATTATATGAATCTCACAACAATAGGACACTCGACCGAAGACTACTATACTCGAGCTAAAGTCGAGGCTTAAAAGCGAGAGTCCGAAAGCAAAAGAGACTCAGGAGTCGAGGAGGAAACTCCATCCGACGAAAAAGAAAGAAAACATACCAAAGAGTCGAACACCAAGAGGCCTTCTCAAAATAAACGAGAACGGACAAAGGAGCCGGAATCTCCCGAAACACTTCCTCAAGGGTCGCGGAAGCGAGTTGAGTTTATTCTCGGCGAGCTCAGCCTAAGCGGCACCCCGAAAGGTTCGGCGTTATCCCCACCTCCGGCTCCCTTTAAGAGTTTACGCACACGAATCAATCTCCCTCGTCTCTGCGGGGGGGGGGGGGTGTACGGGCTGTACCCCCTAAACGAATCGACTTCATCTTCGGTGGCTCCAAGCTTTGCCGAGACTCGGTCAATTCAATCAAAGCCCTTCAAAGAAGAGTCGAAACTGACAAAGGGGGGGGGAGAATCCCAATGATAGGTCCAGACCACGAGATCACTTTCCACGAGAGCGAGACAAGCAATCTCGACAAACCACACGACGACGCTCTCCTCGTTTGTCTAGTAGTGGGAGATGTCGAACTCTCAAGGATAATGATCGACACAGTAAGTTCGGTAGATGTCCTCTTTTACGATGCGTTCAAAAAGATGGACTTCAACGACTCCGAGATCGTGGAAGAAAAGACACCACTAGTAGGGTTCGCTGGCGAAACAACATACTCGATGGGCTCTGTCTTCGCACCGGTGATAGCTGGAGGAGTCCGAAGAATGACAGAATTCGTCATAGTGGATCGGCCAGCTCCCTATAACGCTATTTTAGGTCGACCATGGTGATAGGTCAAGAATTAATCCCTATACTAAACTGCAAGTGAACAGCAATGTCAAAGTAGTATATAGGGTTATCGAATCCACAGGGACACTTGGTCTCAAGAGAATCAAACCGTAGGGAATGAATACTAGAAATAAGCAATGTGATTGTATTGAAAACAGTGCAAGAAAGTAAATCAGTAGCAGAGATTATTGGTTGTGAAAGCAAGTAATTAAAAGCGTCAAACCTAGGGTATTCTCAGGAAATCAGACTAGCAGACAGTTCATTCAGCAAGGATCTAATGAAGCACAGTTCTAGAACTCAAAACACAGATATAGAATTAACCAAATTCCTTTGCGATAATTCTCTAAGTCTAAGTGCAGCAAACCAAACTTCCGTTTGCGAGAACTAACAGATTAAACTAGCAATAAGTCCAAGTTTGATATGTTCACAATTATCCTAAACCAAACTTCCGTTTGCGCAAAGTTTAATTGCCCAATTTAATTAATTCTGGTTCCTAAACCCCACTTCCGTGACGTATTTAGCAACCTAAGATCTAGATTCTAATTGATCAGGTTAGAACTAGCTTTAAGCACAATTAAATTGAAGAACAGATATAGTTTGAATCCTTAACTGAAATTGAACAAGTCTAGCAAGTCATGAAATCCTATGTGAGAAACCCTAAGCCTAACTAGGAATCTACTCAGACATAGATAATGAAAACATGATCATATGATAAGTAAATTGCATAAAAGAATAAGAGTAAAAGGGGTTCGAAATCTTCTCCAAATACAGATGATGAATCAGGTTCAGATCAGCCCCAAAAGCTCTAAAAATCCTCTGCTCTTAATTATTAAAGCCAACTATAAAGCGTATGTCCAAACTTATAATAAAAACTCTAAAAACTCTATTATATAGGCATAATCTCGGATGGGGCTTCTGTGTAAATACTGGAACTATCTTGGGCTTCTTTGTAAATCTTCAATACTTGTCAAACCGACGTGTACGGCCCATCTCGCGACTGCATCGATCGATGCTTTGAGTGCAACGATCGACGCATGATCAATTATACGAACAGTGAGTTAAGCTCTCGGCCAAAACGTCCCAAAAGTCCCAAAATGCTCCAAATATCTCCAATTAGCTCCAATCCTGATTTAACCTGTAAAAGACTCTAAACAAAGACAAAAGACACTAAAACACATCTATATCATGGTCTAAAATGGGTAAAAACCATGATATATCAACTCCCCCACACTTAGCCTTTGCTTGCCCTCAAGCAAAACATAGAACTAAAACATGGTGAAGAGGTTTGAAAACTCTTCAGAAACTCATTTCATCTTAGAAGCTACAATACTCAGATTCCCCTTAGTAAACCACTGAAAGAATCAATCACAGGATATCAAGACCAACATGTACTTCCCCCACACTTAGCAACTGTCCTAGGTAAACTCCACAATCACATCCAAGCATTCAAATTCACCCTACTGACTTCTGCAAGTATTTAAGTGCGGTCTCACCTAAGGAGTATCGATCTAAAGGCACATGGATTCTTACCTAATCAGCTCTAGACCACCATACTATCTTTCTCTAGTCCCTTTCTTCTCTTTCCCTTCTTTAACAACTGATTTTTCCCCACTGGGTATCATTTTATTTTTTTTATCAGTGTTCTTCCCGTTATGGGGTGTACTTTGGACACATTCCATGGATCACATGAGAGAAAATAGTGTTTGCTACCATTCTCATGACCACTTCGGAGTTACTAACTCATCCTCAGTTTATTATTTTTTTTTTTTACTTTACAGAAGGGGAGAAGGGGACCAAATAGGACAGGTTTACAGGCTGTGTCAGAACTAACAGGGAATCCGACATAAAGTATACCAAGCCCTTAGGTGAGAAATCTAAGTCAGTATTAGGGGTGAAGTCAGTAAAGGATCCTCTGGTACCTGAAGTGATATGGGTGTTCCCAGTAGGTTGATCTGTGATGGGGTTTTCTAATAGTCAGAGATAGATCCTGCAACTTTATCCCAATGGTTACTTAAGTTCCTGCAAGTTTTGTAAATCTCCTCAGAAAATCATAGTTTCTTACTTAAACAATTTTTTGACTCAATAAAACAAAAAATTTTTGAAAAACGGACTGACTCTTAAGAAAACAGAAAGATAAACGTCAGTAGCACCTCCCCCACACTTAAGACACACTGTCCCCAGTAGTGTCCAGCGAAGGATCGGTAAAAAGAAAATAAAAAAAAAAATTGAAAAGGTGAGTTTATGTCTGTCGGGTTACCTCTGTCGCACAGCATCGATCGGTGCATTAGATGCATCGACCGTTACTTGGCGACTTTCGTGTATGGTCGATCGTTGCTCAGGGCCGCAACGATCGCTGCAATGCGATTCCTTTCGTGTTGTGACGATCGATGCAGAAATGCATCGATCGCTGCACTGCGATTTAATCCGAGACCTGCAAACATGACTGCACCAGAAACAAAAACAAACGTAAAATCCTAACAAAAACACCAAAAATTAAAAAGAAAAACACTAGTACCTATCGGTGGGTTGCCTCCCACCCAGCGCTTGTTTAAGGTCAATAGCTTGACCGGACGCGCAAGATCTTTTAGGCTCCGGAAGATCCTGACAGAGACTTTTTCTGTCTCTGTTCAAGTCTCCTCATCCATGGCGGAGAATAGGCTGTTGCAGAATGCTTCAGTCCAAGAAAAGATGGAGTAAAATGCGCTCCAGGATCTATTATCACAGTCTCATTCAGCTGCTCATCATCTGCTTCCAAGATCTTGAAAGTCTGTCCATCTATCAGTGGCTTCCGCAGCTTCTCCATCTCATATCGCAGTGTCTCATCTCCCAGGTGGAGGTCTATTAGACTCTGTCTAACATCAATCACAGCTCCTGCTGTAGCCAAGAATGGTCTCCCAAGCAGTAAAGCTTCATCCGGATCGCAGGCATATTTCAGCACAAGGAAGTCCGTTGGAACTAAGTAGTTTCCAACTCTTACCGGAATATCAATAAGGAGCCCTTCAGGAACTCGCATGGACTGATCAGCTAGGATAAGACGTGTCCTAGTAGGAGCAAAATCCAACATACCCAGCTTCTCTGCCACAGAGTAAGGCATTATGCTCCCAGCAGCTCCTAAATCACACAGAGAACGCCTAAAACTATCTTCAAAGATAGAACAATCAAGTACAAAGACTCCAGGATCAGGCAGTTTCTTTGGGACCTTAGTTAACAGAACATCACTAATATGCTGAGGAACTACTATCACCCATTCTCTCAGCGCTTCATCTAATGGCAACATCTTGTTCAGATATTTCTGAACACATGGATGATAAGGTGGATCATCAGATGATGGAATTTCTTCCAAGTCTTCACCACTCTTTTCTAGCCTTTTCAGCTCTTCAATCTCTTGTTTAATCACTTCAGACACCTTGGGACAGTGCCAAATAGCTCGTGCATAAACATCCTCTGGAGTGATTTCAGATGTATCAGGGAATAGGCGAGCTAGTTCTGCATCAATCTCATTTTCATCCCACGGATTCTCTGCTTGTTCACGACCTGCATCGATCGATGCCAGATGTGTATCGATCGTTGCATCGCGATCATCACAACTTCAACCCGAGAGTTTTTCACAGAAATCCGAAAATTCTTCCTCAGTCACCAACTCAGCTGTACTTAGCTCAAATTTCTCCCCTAGATAAGATCCATCATTAATCAGTACAGAACAGGCCTTAATATGAGTGTCTGCAACTCCTTTTCCTTTCAGTGAGCTGGACATCTGATTCACCTGAGTGTCCAACTGCTTCATGTGAGTGCTCAATGTCTCAAACTTCCCATTGAGGTCCTGATAGACAGCGTCCAGCTTCTTGTTGTTGTCTACAGAAAGCTTGGTTTGACTTTCCATCATTTGCTCCATCATAGCCTCCATTTTGCTCTCATGGGCTGTAGGTGCAGGAGGAGTCTGATAGGATGTAGATCCATAGGTTCTCTCAGTACCTTGTCCATAGGTCTTCTGAAAACCACCATTCTGTCCTCCATTTGAGAATTTGTTCCCCTGTTGATTGTTAAATCTATTACCTTGGAAACCGGAACCTCCTATGAAATTCACATCTTCTTCCTGAGTGTCCTCCTCAGTCTGAATCACCTCTACATCTTGGGCAAAGTGGACAGCTTTTTTACTTGTCAGAAGATTGTAAACTGTGTCCAATCTGGATCTTATGTTAGCTATGTCAGAATTCTCTACGGTTCCACCAGATTTCTTCCTCCTTTCATCCATCGTCTTGCAACTGTTGCTGCCAATCAGATTCTCTATCAACTGTTTAGCTTGTGAAGGAGTTCTGGTGCTGAAATTGGCATCACTGGAATTATCCAGAGCAGTCTGATAAGGAAGATCTATTCCTCTGAAGAAAATACCAATCAGCTGTACTTCTGTGAATCCATGGTGTGGACAATCACGCTGATATTGCTTAAATCTCATCCAGGCGGTTGTCAAAGGCTCCACAGCTCCTTGGGAAAAAGTGAGTATGTCCTGTCTGGACTGATCTGAGCGCGCAGCATCGTAGAAGTGGCGCAGGAACTCACTCTTTAAGGCTGCCCAAGTAGTATACTGACCAGGTGCCAGTTGTCTCAGCCATGCACTAGCGTCTCCAGCAAGACTGTGCGGAAATAGCTTAAGGAACAGATAATCCGGGCATACTCCTTCATACTTCATGCCAGTGACTATGTCCTCAAACTTGTCAATGTGATCCATAGGCTGCTCTGATTGAAGACCATGAAAAGCAATCTGCCTCATCAGTTGGTAGTAGATGGTCTTTACCTCAAAATCATTCCTCTCGAAGGCAGGAAGCACTAAAGCTGCTCGGTTTGCATGAAACTCATCGGGTCTATTGTAATCAGCTAGTGTCCTCTCATGAACTACCATCTCTCTACCTTGAGCTTGCCCTGGCGGTCGTAGCTCAGGTTCAGGGGGATCAGGGATGACATTCCCTTCAGCATCAACCCGATGCCCAGCAGCATTGTACGGGTTGTTATCTTGGTCCCTCAGGGTACCTTCAGCATCTGGTATCAAGATCAAACGTTCTCGAACCATTCTCTCTCTCTTTTCTCTTCTGATGGTCCTCTCTAGACGTCCAAGTTCCTCTAGGTTGAGATTAACTAAGCTCGAGTTCGGATTACTTCGAGTGTTCTGCGTTGGCATAAACTGTCTGTAATCGTCCAGCAACGATCGATGCTATCAGTGCAACGATCGATTCAATCTCAAATCGCTCAGCAACGATCGATGCAAGGGTGCAACGATCGACGCAAGGCGAAATTCGTACCTGCGACAGAGAGAAACAGAGAAAAAGTTAGCAAAATAATAATAAAAACGAAAAACAAAAACGAAAATCGAAAAATTTCTAGTAAAACCCTAAGTTCGGTCCTATCGAAAACTCAAAGAGTCCCCGGCAACGGCGCCAAAAACTTGATAGGTCAAGAATTAATCCCTATACTAAACTGCAAGTGAACAGCAATGTCAAAGTAGTATATAGGGTTATCGAATCCACAGGGACACTTGGTCTCAAGAGAATCAAACCGTAGGGAATGAATACTATAAATAAGCAATGTGATTGTATTGAAAACAGTGCAAGAAAGTAAATCAGTAGCAGAGATTATTGGTTGTGAAAGCAAGTAATTAAAAGCGTCAAACCTAGGGTATTCTCAGGAAATCAGACTAGCAGACAGTTCATTCAGCAAGGATCTAATGAAGCACAGTTCTAGAACTCAAAACACAGATATAGAATTAACCAAATTCCTTTGCGATAATTCTCTAAGTCTAAGTGCAGCAAACCAAACTTCCGTTTGCGAGAACTAACAGATTAAACTAGCAATAAGTCCAAGTTTGATATGTTCACAATTATCCTAAACCAAACTTCCGTTTGCGCAAAGTTTAATTGCCCAATTTAATTAATTCTGGTTCCTAAACCCCACTTCCGTGACGTATTTAGCAACCTAAGATCTAGATTCTAATTGATCAGGTTAGAACTAGCTTTAAGCACAATTAAATTGAAGAACAGATATAGTTTGAATCCTTAACTGAAATTGAACAAGTCTAGCAAGTCATGAAATCCTATGTGAGAAACCCTAAGCCTAACTAGGAATCTACTCAGACATAGATAATGAAAACATGATCATATGATAAGTAAATTGCATAAAAGAATAAGAGTAAAAGGGGTTCGAAATCTTCTCCAAATACAGATGATGAATCAGGTTCAGATCAGCCCCAAAAGCTCTAAAAATCCTCTGCTCTTAATTATTAAAGCCAACTATAAAGCGTATGTCCAAACTTATAATAAAAACTCTAAAAACTCTATTATATAGGCATAATCTCGGATGGGGCTTCTGTGTAAATACTGGAACTATCTTGGGCTTCTTTGTAAATCTTCAATACTTGTCAAACCGACGTGTACGGCCCATCTCGCGACTGCATCGATCGATGCTTTGAGTGCAACGATCGACGCATGATCAATTATACGAACAGTGAGTTAAGCTCTCGGCCAAAACGTCCCAAAAGTCCCAAAATGCTCCAAATATCTCCAATTAGCTCCAATCCTGATTTAACCTGTAAAAGACTCTAAACAAAGACAAAAGACACTAAAACACATCTATATCATGGTCTAAAATGGGTAAAAACCATGATATATCACATGGATATACGACATGAAAGCGGTACCGTCGACCTACCATCAATGCGTAAAATTCCCAACTCCTAAAGGGGTAAAAACCGTGTACGGAAGTCAAAAACTTTCCCGCCATTGCTACATGAGTGGATACAAACAGATTGAAAAATCCCCTGCGTAGCAATTACAGAAAGAGGACGAGCTCGCCACCATGCAGACCAAAAGGTCGAACGACCCGAGTCAAATAGGACCTCCAAAGGACCTCACGACCCAAGTTTGCATAGACGATGCTCATCCCGAAAGACTCGTTGGCATTGGAATCGACCTATCAGAGCCAGTCAAAAACGAACTGGTCTCTTTCCTCAAACAAAACGTCGACTCCTTTGCATGGTCCTCAGCAGACATGAGAGGGATCAACATCGACGTTACCAGCCACGAGCTGAATGTTGACCTAACCTACAAACCGGTAAGACAGAAACGTCGAAAACTAGGTCCGGAACGAGCTCAAGCCGTCAATGATGAGGTCGACCGATTATTAAAAATCGGATCGATCAGAGAGTTCAAATACCCCGACTGGCTTGCGAACCCTGTAGTGGTTAAGAAAAAGAACGGGAAGTGGAGAGTCTGTGTAGATTTCACGGATCTCAACAAAGCATGTCCGAAGGACAGCTTCCCACTCCCACACATCGACCGGCTAGTCGAAGTCACCGCCGGACACCAGCTGCTATCCTTCATGGACGCTTTCTCGGGGTACAATAAAATATTAATGAACCCCGAGGACCAAGAAAAGACTTCGTTCATAACTGATCGAGGCACATACTGCTACAAAGTCATGCCCTTCGGACTAAAAAACGCAGGAGCGACTTACCAACGTCTCGTCAACAAGATGTTTTTAGGAATCCTAGGCAAAACTATGGAAGTCTACATCGACGATATGCTGGTCAAATCTTCCTGGTACGAGGATCACATCCCACAACTAAAAGAATGCTTTGTCATTCTCAATAAATACGGGATGAAACTCAACCCAGCAAAGTGTACCTTCGGGGTCCCCTCAGGAAAATTCCTAGGTTACCTAGTAACCGAAAGAGGGATCGAAGCAAACCCCAAACAGATCGCAACATTCATAGAGATAAAATATCCCAAAACAACGCGAGAAGTCCAGCGCCTGACTGGCAAAATAGCTGCTCTGAACCGTCATCTCGAGGTCGACTTATAAATGTCTGCCCTTCTATCACTTGCTCAAAGCGAACAAAAAGTTCCTCTGGGACGAAAAGTGCGAAGAAGCGTTCACTCAGCTCAAAGCTTACCAAAGTGAGCCACCCATACTGGCAAAACCAGTAGAAGGGGAACCCCTCTACCACTACCTAGCTGACTCGATGACAGCGGTAAGTGGAGTCCTGGTTCGTGAAGAACAGAACGAACAATGGCCGGTGTATTACATCAGTAAGACCTTAATCAACGCTGAAACCAGATACCCCGCCATGGAAAAACTCGCCCTAGCGCTAGTGACATCGGCTCGAAAACTCCGACCATACTTTCAATCGCACTCGATTATAGTAACGACCTATCAGCCACTGAGAACCATCCTTCACAGTCCGAGCCAGTCCGGTCGACTGGTCAAATGGGCTATCGAACTTAGCGAGTATGACATAGAATATAAAGCTCGGACGTGCCTAAAAGCGCAAGTACTTGCAGATTTTATAATCGAGCTACCACCAACCGTCGAACTTGACCCGACCTCCACCAAAAAATGGAAACTCTACGTTGACGGAGCTTCCTCAAGGCAAGGATCTGGAGTCGGAGTAAAACTGGTCTCCCCCACCGGAGAAGTATTGGAACAATCTTTCAGACTGGGCTTCGCCGCATCAAATAATGAAGCAGAATATGAAGCGTTAATAGCCGGGCTCAGACTAGCAATAGCAATAGGAGCCCGAGAAGTAGACGCGTTCAGCGACTCCCAACTGGTCACGAGCCAATATCACGGCGACTACGAGGCCAAGGACGAGCGCATGGAAGCATACCTACAGGTAGTCCATACGCTCACCGAACAGATCAAATTCTTTGATCTAACACGGATCCCGCGGGGGAAAACATCGCAGCCGGTGCCCTAGCCGCACTAGCATCGACATCAGATCCTACCCTTAAAAGGATCATACCGGTCGAGGGGATCGAAAAACCAAGCATCGACGTAGCCCTAAAGGCCCTGTCCTTGAGAGAGGACGAGCCTGCCATAAAGGACGATGTCGAGCACAAAAAATGTCTCGGCAACACCAGTCGCGACATCATCGAAATTGATGATGATCCTCACCCGAGGAATGTCATGTACGTCGCAAACGTCCCCGACGGACCAATCCAAGCCGCATCCACCAGTCAAGGACCCGAGCACGACAATGACGAAGATTGGAGAACTCCGATCATTCGATACATTACAAATGGCGAAGTTCCGGACGACAAATGGGAGGCATGGAAACTCAAAGTACAAAGTGCAAGGTACTGCGTCACACAAGGAGAGTTCTTTAAAAGGAGTCTCTCCGGACCTTACCTCAAATGCCTCAACAAAAGGCAAGCCCTAGCCGTGATCACGCAGGCCCACGACGGATCCTGCGGAAGCCATTCCGGAGGACGAGCCCTGGCCGTACGAATCAAAAGGCAAGGCTATTTCTGGCCAACAATGGCTACAGAATGCGAATCCTTCTCCAACAAATGCGACAAGTGCCAAAAGCAAGCCCCGATTATCCACCAAGCATCGGAGAAACTGTAACATCCCCAAACCGGGATACAAACCCCACCCTAATCGTTTGGGCTGTTATGGAACCATAAGACCGAACACGTGATCAAAGAAGATTAATGAAATGTTCCATGACCTAAAAAGAGCTAAGTTCAGTGGGAGATGAGCTTAGCCGAGCTGAACCAAGAGTGTTCAGCTGAAACGAGCTGAACGGTCCAGCTGGTCAGCTAGGCCAGCTGGCAGCCAGCTCAACCCAGCTAGCTTGAGTGTTCAAGTGTTGGGTCAGCTGGCGGTTACCAGCGAATGGTCACCAATAGGAGTTGTGACTTTTCGGCCAACAACTCATGACCATTCGCTTGGGGGGAAGTTGGCGCCAAGGAAGCCTATAAATAGGCCATTCCTTGGCCAATTTGCGCACGCCGAAAAGGAGGGAAAATCCCAGAAATCTTTCTAAGGCATTTGGCCATAAATCGGAAAGGATAGAGAGAGGGAGATTGCCGGGTTCTGAAGAGGAAGGCCGGTGGTATGGATAGCGTTTGGTGGGTGGCACAAGAGAAGCGGGATGGCCGGTAAGGCATCCGCAACTCAAGGCAAGACACAACCACATCAAAGGTGCGTGATCGGCCTTAAGGAGCAACCGCGACCGCGGTGAACCGCTTGTTCGACGGTTGGATCACACGGGCTGATGCGAGCGCTATTCTCTTCATCTCTTTTCCGGGATTAGACTGGGTGTTAGGCCGTAGGTTGGCTTAAGATTTGGCGAGTTTTCCCCAAAGGCCACGATCGGCCACGGGCCATGATCGTGGTCAAGCGCGGTCGGACGTACAAGACGCGCGCATCGACTGCCGGCCAAGCGTGATAGGCCGATGGATCAGACGCTACCACACGGTTGTCCGGATGGACATAAAACCGAAGGAGGCTGATCGCATACGGCAGACTTGGCGGATGGACGCAGTCTCGGTCGATGGCGCCTTGACGTAAGATTGGCGATCGGGGACATGTACGCGGTACACGGTCGGACGGTACGATCGTGCAAGCGGCCGTGAATCATCTCCGGATGGTCGCGTTCGCTGATCGGACGTCCCACCATTACGCGGACGATCGTGTCCCTTCGCGGACTGACGCAGCTGTTCAAGGATCGCGAACGATCGGAACATGCGTCAGCCGAATGGGCAATGATCGCGGCACGGAGCGTACCGACTGACAGACGGGACGTGCAAGCGCTGCCGAGTACGCTCGTCAACGCAGCCTATTCGCGTCACGTCGAGCGGTTACGTTATCCGGCAGAATGATCGGCCGATAGATCGGCAGACTGATCGCGATAGATTGGTCGGATGCGGCAGAACGATCGCGGCAGACTATACAAGGCCCAGCGCACGGTCGCAACTGTTCACGTACAGTCGCGTCTGTTCGTGAAAGGTCGCGTCTGTCCGCGGTTTGACATAACCAACCGTTGGGCGATCGCAGGACGTCTCGGGACGACAGCGCGTATCCGCAGGACGTGCGCAACAACCGCAGGACGGTTAAGCGCGTCCGCAGAATGGTCGTGTGCGTCCGCAAGCCATTCGCTACGCCCGCAGGATGCGTATGTGCATCCGCGGTTGATACTCAGCGTCGCGGGTTAATTGGTCACGAAGGTAGGACGATCGCGCATGGACGGACGGTACGCGGTAACGACCACAGCCGGTTCATGATGCGGGACGGTCCATAAGTCTTAGGCCGGTTATAATGGATTGGGTTTCGCTGTACGACCGAGAGACACTCAGTACGACCCGAGTGATCGTGTAAGGTCATGGCAATTGACGGGATTATCAGACTTGACGGGATTATCAGACTTGACGGGTCCATGTCCAATATACCGTTGGGATTGATCAGAAGATCAATCGCGGTTAAGTTCGGGCTAACGGGAAGGCATGAGTTGGACCATGGATAGGATCGGGGAAATCGTGTGGTCGAAACGCGTGCGGACTGGTCGATCAGTCAAAAGAACTGGGTCGACGGTCGACGGTACAAACCATGGATTAGACCATCCACGGAAATGATCGAGAGGATCATTCCAACCTTGTACCGATCGTTTGGCTGGCGATACTAAGGAAACCGGTTCACAAACTGGTTATACTTAAAGGACTTGGGTCGTCTAAGGGTAAAAGATGCAGGAAGCAAAACGTGGTTAAGTCAAGGCAACAATTGAGAAAGGGAAACAAGCTAAGGAATGATCGAGATGAAAAGGTGGTCAAAGGAGAGAACTAGAAGACCTCTCTTGCGCCTTGTCATATGGGGATGGTTGGTTGAATGACCTGGTACAAGGGAGGTATGTTCTAGGAGTTGGACGAATAAAGGAGTTGAGCTGAACGTCGAGCTAGCTTCATACCGGCTTCACTAAAAGGCTAAGGTACGAGTTCAAATACTCGAGTGATCTAGAGATTGGTTAGATCCGAATAAGTTGAACGGAACAGTCTAAGCAAGACTTAGGTTGTTAGAATGGATTGATAAGAACGGAACCTCGAAAGAGTTTTAAAGGAAACTAAATAAGATCATAAGAGGTTCTTGGACGGATCGTTCCTTAGAGGAACGATTGAAATGGTTAAGTAGAATTTCCGCTGCGTATTGATTAAGTATGAAGGATCGAAGACTAGAAGTCAATAAGAGATCCGAGGAATACTTGTTCCTAAGGGAAAATTTTAAATAGGACGGGTTTTCGGGAGGTTCAGGCCAGGGTTCGGCCTGACCACTGGAACGCATCGACCGCGGCCTAGGAAGGCCGGGTCGGGGTGTAGCCAAGTTGGTATCAGAGCGGAGTTATTTCCTAGGACGATGCTATTTTGTTTGGTGACTTGCTAAGGCAAGTGCACCAAGGATGGCACTTAGTCTTGGGCAGGATTTGAGAACAAGTCCAATGGGAAGTACTTTTCAGCTGAGTATGGGCTCGGTTGAGAGATTAGTTCCCGGATTTGGACCAAGGTCGCAAGACGGTGTTGGGGTGAACCGGAAGGCGCAATCACGGGAAAGTGGTTGGCCTAACCGGGAGGGACCTGGGGGTGAACCGGAGGGCACAATCACGGGAAGTGGTTGGCCTAACCGGGAAGGACCTGAGGAGGAAATGGGACCAAGGGGTCGATAACCATTCCACGGACCGCGCAGAATGCACCTCCGGTGGATGACAACACTCCGTAAGATGTTGGGAAAAAGGGAGGGCATGCGTGAAGGTGGAAGCAAGGACCTAGGGTCGCGAGCTGTCCACAGGCTGGGGGTCGAAAAGAGGTGACTGTAAAACCAAGGTCATGTTTCCGTCGTGGGCAGCCTAGACATGTTGTTTGGGGCTGTCGGAATGACCGGGACGGACGGTCGAGGGCTCCGAAAGTGGATTGGGGTCAGGGTGACCTCGCGGCTACGGCCAAGGGTCAGCTGGGAAACCTCGAGTCCATGAGCTCGTGGAGGATTCAGGCATGGCTGTCTCCTTCGATGTGATCATTGGTATGTCACTCGAACCCTGATTTCTCAAATTACTGCATGGCATATTGGGGAATAAAGCGGAGCTTATATGCATTGTGGGAATGTGTAGGGACCATTGTGGTAGGAAGTGTATAAACACTGACTATGTTCGACTCCGTGGCCACACATAGTTTTGTGAGTCCTCGGATGATCGGGAAAGGCTTGTTCCAGAAGGAACAAGTCGTGGGCCAAGGCATTGTAAATGCGGCCGGTGGGCAAGTAATGCCCGTGCTAGGATTAGTTAAGGGCATACCAGTCTCCAGAGGAGGCGTAAGTATGCCAGCTGGCCTAGTGGTGGTCCAGCTCAAGCATCACGAGGTGATCTTGAGTATGGATTGGTTAGGTTGCTTAGCATTTGGAATGCGTAAGAACCTTAACCGAGATCAAGTTTCGGGGAACTAAGATCAAGTCCTTAGAGGGCGGAGATCAAGTTTCGGGGAACTAAGATCAAGTCCTTGGAGGGCGGCGATCAAGTTTCGCGGAACTAAGATCAAGTCCTTGAGGACGGAGATCAAGTTTCGGGTCAAATCCGTAAGGGTTGTGATCGAGATTGACTAAGTCTAAGGCAAGACAAAAATCAGGGAAATGATTAAGTCTTGACGGACCGAGGTCATAGGAAATGTATGGATCTCTCGACGGCTTAGTCCAAGGTTCGATTGTCGATCGGCCAAAGCCAAGACCGTGAGCCACATTTCTGGATAAGCGTGGGATGAACCGTGAGTCATGGGCAAGATAAGTTCAGACAGTTAAGCGCGATCGAACGGTAGCCGTTGGGGCGGTTGACCGTAGATCGACAAGCTGGGCACGGATGGTCCATGCACGGGAACAGAATTGAAAAGTCCGGTCATACGCAACTTGATCCGAGATGAATGGCTCCGGCAGAGACGGCCATAAATGGACTTAGGCCGAATGGAGAGAACATAGAATGGTTATGTTCTGCTAACACTTCGGGATGTTAGTAGGTCTCCAATGGTTCATAAAGTGTGAATGGGGTAAACACCTTAAGACGGATTCGGGGACGAATCCATTTTAAGGGGGGTAGAACTTGTAACATCCCCAAACCGGGATACAAACCCCACCCTAATCGTTTGGGCTGTTATGGAACCATAAGACCGAACACGTGATCAAAGAAGACCAATGAAGTGTTCCATGACCTAAAAAGATCTAAGTTCAGTGGGAGATGAGCTTAGCCGAGCTGAACCAAGAGTGTTCAGCTGAAACGAGCTGAACGGTCCAGCTGGTCAGCTAGGCCAGCTGGCAGCCAGCTCAACCCAGCTAGCTTGAGTGTTCAAGTGTTGGGTCAGCTGGTCAGCTAGTGACACTAGCTGACCAAGCGGTTACCAGCGAATTGTCACCAAGAAGAGTTGTGACTTTTCGGCCAACAACTCATGACCATTCGCTTGGGGGAAGTTGGCGCCAAAGAAGCCTATAAATAGGCCATTCCTTGGCCAATTTGCGCACGCCAAAAAGGAGGGAAAAATCCCAGAAATCTTTCTAAGGCATTTGGCCATAAATCGGAAAGGATAGAGAGAGGGAGATTTCTGAAGAGGAAGGCCGGTGGTATGGAGAGCGTTTGGTGGGTGGCGCAAGAGAAGCGGGATGGCCGGTAAGGCATCCGCAACTCAAGGCAAGAAACAACCACATCAAAGGTGCGTGATCGGCCTTAAGGAGCAACCACGACCGCGGTGAACCGCTTGGTCGACGGTTGGATCAAACGGGCTGACGCGAGCGCTATTCTCTTCATCTCTTTTCCGGGATTAGACTGGGTGTTAGGCCGTAGGTTGGCTTAAGATTCGGCGAGTTTTCCCCAAAGGCCACGATCGGCCACGGGCCATGATCGTGGTCAAGCGCGGTCTGACGTACAAGACGCGCGCATCGACTGCCGGCCAAGCGTGATAGGCCGATGGATCAGACGCTACCACACGGTTGTCCGGAAGGACATAAAACCGAAGGAGGCTGATCGCATACGGCAGACTTGGCGGATGGACGCAGTCTCGGTCGATGGCGCCTTGACGTAAGATTGGCGATCGGGGACATGTACGCGGTACACGGTCGGACGGTACGATCGTGCAAGCGGCCGTGAATCATCTCCGGATGGTCGCGTTTTCTGATCGGACGTCCCACCCTTACGCGGACGATCGCGTCCCTTCGCGGACTGACACAACTGTTCAAGGATCGCGAACGATCGGAACATGCGTCAGCCGGATGGGCAACGATCGCGGCACGGAGCGTACCGACTGACAGACGGGATGCGCAAGCGCTGCCGAGTACGCTCGTCAACGCAGCCTATTCTCGTCACGTCGAGCGGTTACGTTATCCGGCAGAATGATTGGCCGATAGATCGGCAGACTGATCGCGATAGATTGGTCGGATGCGGCAGAACGATTGCGGCAGACTATACAAGGCCCAGCGCACGGTCGCAACTGTTCACGTATAGTCGCGTTTGTTCGCGAAAGGTCGCGTCTGTCCGCGGTTTGACATAACTAACTGTTGGGCGATCGCAGGACGTCTCGGGACGACAGCGAGTATCCGCATGACGTGCGCAACAACCGCAGGATGGTTAAGCGCGTCCGCAGGATGGTCGCGTGCGTACGCAAGCCGTTCGCTACGCCCGCAGGACGCGTACGTGCATCCGCGGTTGATACTCAGCGTCGTGGGTTGATTGGTCACGAAGGTAGGACGATCGCGCATGGACGGACGGTACGCGGTAACGACCACGGCCGGTTCATGATGCGGGACGGTCCATAAGTCTTAGGCCGGTTATAATGGATTGGGTTTCGCGGTACGACCTAGAGACACTCGGTATGACCCGAGTGATCGCGTAAGGTCATGGCAATTGACGGGATTATCAGACTTGACGGGTCCATGTCCAATATACCATTGGGATTGATCAGAAGATCAATCGCGGTTAAGTTCGGGCTAACGGGAAGGCATGAGTTGGACCGTGGATAGGATCGGAGAAATCGTGTGGTCGAAACGCGTGCGGACTGGTCGATCAGTCAAAAGAACTGGGTCGACGGCCGACGGTACGAACCTTGGATTAGACCATCCACGGAAATGATCGAGAGGATCATTCCAACCTTGTACCGATCGTTGGGCTGGCGATACTAAGGAAACCGGTTCACAAACTGGTTATACTTAAAGGACTTGGGTCGTCAAAGGGTAAAAGATGCAGGAAGCAAAACGTGGTTAAGTCAAGGCAACAATTGAGAAAGGGAAACAAGCTAAGGAATGATCGAGATGAAAAGGTGGTCAAAGGAAAGAACTAGAAGACCTCTCTTGCGCCTTGTCATGTGGGGATGGTTGGTTGAATGACCTGGTACAAGGGAGGTATGTTCTAGGAGTTGGACGAATAAAGGAGTTGAGCTGAACGTCGAGCTAGCTTCACACCGGCTTCACTAAAAGGCTAAGGTACGAGTTCAAATACTCGAGTGATCTAGAGATTGGTTAGATCCGAATAAGTTGAACGGAACAATCTAAGTAAGACTTAGGTTGTTAGAATGGATAGATAAGAACGGAACCTCGAAAGAGTTTTAAAGGAAACTAAATAAGATCATAAGAGGTTCTTGGACGGATCGTTCATTAGAGGAACGATTGAAATGGTTAAGTAGAATTTCCGCTGCGTATTGATTAAGTATGAAGGATCGAAGACTAGAAGTCAATAAGAGATCCGAGGAATACTTGTTCCTAAGGGAAAATTTTAAATAGGACGGGTTTTCGGGAGGTTCAGGCCAGGGTTCGGCCTGACCACTGGAACGCATCGACCGCGGCCTAGGAAGGCCGGGTCAGGGTGTTTCAGAAACTCTCATCTATCTCATCGCCATACCCATTCATGCGATAGGGAATGGACATCGTAGGGCCCCTAATCGCATCCGGCAAAAAGAAAGCCACACACTTATTGGTAATGACGGACTACTTCACCAAATGGATTGAAGCCGAGTCATACCAAAAGGTAAAAGACGTTCACGTTAAGGAGTTCGTCTGGCAAAACATCGTTTGCAGGCACGGACTACCCCACAAGATCGTCACTGATAACGGTTCCCAGTTCATATCAAACGCCTTCAAGGAGTTCTGCAGAACGTGGAACATAAAGCTGACTTACTCAACGCCACGCTATCCCCAAGGGAATGGGCTGGCGGAAGCGGCTAACAAGGCAATCATGAATAGCCTCAAGAAAAGACTCAATGAGTGCAAAACGAGCTGGAGTGACGAGCTCCTAGCCGTACTCTGGGCCTACCGGACTCCCCCCCCGCAAATCCACCGGCGAGACTCCCTTCTCGCTGGCCTACGGGATCGAGGCAGTAGTACAAGCCAAAATCCTTGTGTCAAGCATCCGCAAATAAGAATGCCCACGATAAGAGGAACTCAATAACAAGATGATAACTGACGTGCTCGATCTCGTCGACGAAAGGAGGAACCTCGCACTAGCTCGAATCCAGAACTACCAACAAGCCGCAGCTCGTTACTACGATTCCAAGATTAAAACTCGAAGGTTTCAAGTAGGAGAGCTCGTCTTACGGAAAGTGTTCGACCATAAAAAGGAAGAACACGCTGGGAAGTTAGGATTAAAGTGGGAAGGTCCTTACCAGGTCACCGACGTTGTAAAGGACGGGGTCTACCGACTCAAGTCGGTGGAAACCCAGAAACCTGAACTACGACCTTGGAACATCATCAACCTCAAAAAGTACTTCCACTAGGATTACGACAACATAATCGAACTACGAAATGGCTTGATCCCCTTAAAAGGGTACGTAGGCAGCTCGACTTCGAGCGCAGCCATCCCCCGAACACAAAGCTCTTACCGAGCTCAACAACTTCTGACGAAGTCATACTAGCTTATCTTTGTGAAATCAAAATAAGTCTCTCAATCCAATGCCTCTTTCTGTCATAAAAGTTAGAGCCATTGCGAAATACCTCACCATAACATCCTCAAAAAGAGATATAAAATTATTTTTTCAAAAGCTAAAGTGATATGAAATTATCCCTCCGTAAACAAGCAATATGAAATTATCCCTTCCAAGCGATATGAAATTATCTCTTCAAAAATCAAGCGATATGAAATTATCTCTCAAAAAAGCGATATGAAATTATCCCTCCACAAAAAAGCGATATGAAATTATCCCTCCCGAGAGACCTCGAACGGCCTCCCCAAAAACCAAGTGATATGAAATTATCTCTTCAAACAAGCGACCCGAAATGGTCCTTCCAAATCGAACGAACTGAAATGATCGTCTCAAAGAAAAAGATCCAGAGCGATCCTTCCAAAACCAATAATTCTTCTAAACCTTATACGGATTAAAAGAATTGGAGGACTACCCCCTCCCTCCAAGAAAAAGACAACGAAGTCGAGACAGTCATTCAAGCAAACAACCTTTGTAAGTCTACTTCGATTCATTCCTATATACTTAGTATTCCTTATATTCAGCAATTTCGAAAGCATCCAGCTATAAGCTCGAATCTTACACTACGAAAGAGTGGTACCTCGCGTACAATCGACTTAAAAGTTCGTAAAGAACTCCCTAAGGCAATTCGAGACAAGTTATTTGTCGACCCCTCCAAGGAAGTTCAAGTCGCCATGACAGCCAAAATTTATGCTAAGGCGCTAAAACAGTAAAGTCTATGCTAAGGCATGAAAGACTCAAAAAAAAATCATTGAAAAGAGGACACAATGTCCTCGAGTTCCAACATTAAAATAAAACAAAGCCCCCTCAGGAAAATAAATGTTCAAAAAAAAAGAGTCAAAAGCCCCTTCGGGCAACGACAGAACAATCAAAATTGCCGCGAGCGCGAGGAAGCCTCGTCTCCACCCTCCGCCTGATCACCGGTAGATGCAACCCCAGTCGGAAAATTCGATCCGTACTGATCAGGGCGGGAAGCAGCCAGCGGCGGAGCATGCGCCAAAATAACTGAGTCGCTCGACACGGTCGGCAAGTTTAACTTGCCAACACTGAAATCAGAGACCGATGCGGCGTTCATCTCTTCCATGGCCGCCCTCTTTTGGTCGGCCAACCTCAGCACTTCCCGAGTCAGGTCAAGCTCGCCGGAAGCAAACTCCGCGATGAGTTCGATATTGGCCAGGGTCTCTTAGAGGCGAATCTCAGCGTTGGTTTCAAGTTTTCGACGTTCACTTTTCTCCTTGACCTCTTTAAGGATTTCCAAATACTCCCTGCTCATCTTCTTCCTCGCCTCGTGGGACGCGACCTTTATGTCGAAGTCCCTCCCCACGAGGACTCTCTCTAGGTCGGCTCGATCTTGAGCAGCTCGCGCTGCTGCGACTCGACTCGCATCTCCGGCGGCCAGCGTCCGACCTTCAGCCGCCCGAAGCCTCTGAGAAATATCTTCCTCACGATTCTCGAGAACCAATAATCGGGCTTCTATCCCCTCGTACCTAGCCAATTTCCTTCCGAGCTCCTCCTCTCAAGCCAAGGAATCCTGCAGCTCTGTGGTCAAAATGCGGACCGATCTCCTAGCGGACTCGAGCTCATCTACTTGCGACCTCTCACGAAGCTCGCGCTCGGACTGAGCCATAAGTCCGTTCGTAGCCTCCAGGAACTACATAAGCACACGAATTTTAAAATCTCTCGTACAAAAGAAAGGCGAGAACAAAGAACTACGATCGATACCTTCCCGGTAGCTTCCGCCATCTTGGTGTACAAATCGCCAAGGACCATGTCCCCGGCGACCGGAAGCCGAGCACCCGTAGGTCCGACGCACCTTGATAAACGGGCCACGCCCCCGGGCGTCCCAACACCTTCGCTCGAGCTGCTCGAGCTCACCTCCGTGTCGATCCTCCGACGCTTCGGTACGGGGGAAAGGTTCCCACCCACACCCTGATCATTCGGTCTCTCTGAACCATTCGGGCGAAGACCGCGCAAAGCCGGCTCCCTGGACGAGACCGGGTCCGCTCCCCGAACAACCGGGGAAGAAGGGACCTCCCGTGTCTCTGCGGCCGCATCGTAGGCCCCAGAGTTCGGAGGGATGACCGGGGAAGGGAGAGGAGAATCACACATGGCAAAAAAGAGTGCGTCGCTTAGACTCTCGTCTCCCACCTTTTTTACCAACTCCACAGGGTCCTTCCCGTTTCGGCGACTCCTCGATCTACGAGATAACTTCTCAAGAGATGGAGTACTAGCATCCGAACCCTCACCCAAAGAAGGACGACCTGTAAAATTAAAAAAAAAAAGAGAGGGCTTAGGCCTTTCCAAATAACGACGAACAAAACGTCGCGAACAGGAGACTCACTCTCTCCTGCCCGCTCGAGTATACGAAGCGGAGGCCGGAAAGCTCGACTCGTAGAAGCCCGAGGAAGTACAGGAGGAAACGGTAGGTCCCGAGAGATCCGAGATCGGTCCCGCAGAACCCCTCTCGGGTCGATCCTCAGGGTAGCCTGCACGCGCTCCACCGTGAAACTGTCCCAGTTGACGGCACCTCTCCTCATACGGGTTATTAGGGCCTCCGTGACAGGGTTGAGGTCAAGCGATTCGGGAAACTCTGTGATACAGAACAAAACCGATCAGGAATCGGACCAACAACAACAAAAGAAAAAGGGGGATAGGATCAAAAAGGATACCAAGAGTCTTACCAACATCGGAGGCCCACCGCGAAGGAACGACCGAGCAATCGAACTCTCCGACCGAGTGATGGGTCATCCTAAAGAAAAAATATTGATCCCTCCATCCATCCCTCGACGGGAGGCCGTCAATGATCCTCTCAAACCGAGGAGAGAGACGATACGAGCAAACCCGCATTAATTCCTCGGGACCAAACTCAATCCCCTCCTCCGCGGCCCTAACTCCAAGTCCGATAACGTACCGAACGAAGTTTGGCGTCATCTGATGAAACGCCAACTGGAGCTGAGCCAGCACTAAGAAAACAAGGCGAGGAATAGGAAAGAAGAGCCCACATTTTTCGAAATACGTGTAGGAGGCGCAGCAGTAGCCTTCTACGACCGTCTCAGGGGACACCGCCGGGGAAGGAATAACGATTTCGACTTCCGATGGAATCTGAAAAACACCCTCAACCGCTGAATATGGTTCACGGTTAATGAAGATGGCGGATGCGGACCGAACGATCCCGCTGCCGCACTCGTACTCGCTCCCGCAGGGTCTCAAGGCCATAAGGAAGGATATACCGAAGTGAACAGAAAATCTTCGGGAAAGAACTCTTCTGACGACAGAGGAAATATGGAGAAAAACCTTAATCAAGAAGGAAACCGAATAAGAGTAAGAAGGCAGAAGGCTACCTTCGACGATATATATGATTATCTATAACGGGAATTATCCGCGATATCGTCCGTACGACTCCCAAACTCGTATTAATTACTGAGAAAATCGAGATGGTTTGGACTCCTCGCTCTCCCTTTGCTTGAACCGTTGATTTGAGATCAACGGCTGCGAGTGCGCAGTAATTAGGTCACGTCATCAAAAGAACGAGCCTGAAAAGACTCTTCGCAACCTTCGAATCTTAGCCGTTGGCGATCGACCATATCCACGGCTGGAGATGACGTTCTCGAACAGATACACGCCATAACTGCTGACGCGCTAAAAAGCAGATCAGCTCGTCCCACGCGCCCGTCCTTGACCATTGGATCACAACAAGATCTACGGATGGGGCGAGAGTAATCATTAGATTTTTCGACGCCCGAGACACGCGCGCGTCTTCCCAAAAACGTCCACCGCCCATTAACCTCGACTTCTCGAAATCAATGGGCTGGGGGGCTATTGTTGGTACTGGATTTCCCTCTAGGAAATCCGGCCCATTAACAAACAAGACAAAGGCCCGTATCTATGAGCCCGTTCCAGGATCAAACACGAAGAGACGAGCCGATTCGATTATTGGGCCCAAACGGATGACACTTTAACGAGGCCCTAGCGATGCCGAAGTAAGAGGCGATCGATCTCGAGCTCGGCAGGAGACGACGTGGAGGTAGAGCGACTCGGTCTTTTCCAGTTCAACTGATCCTCGAGAATCACGGGGATCGTTACGAAGGAGAGGCCAAAATATCGGAACAGAGAGGTCAGAGTCGAGACTATTTAAAAGAAGAAGTGGCGACTCATTCAAGATATTCTGACCCTAACTTAGAACACTTCGACTAGATAGCTCGAACATCATACTTTGTACTCTCTTTTCGATTGTGTTTGTTCTATCTCGACGATCAATCTCAATAAAGTCTTTGATTCATAGGAAACTATACCATTTCTATATCCAAAAGTCCAAATCCACGAATACAAATTCTTAGTGTGAATCCCGGATCTCACAATTATCAACCTATCATTTTCCAGCGGTGCATTGAATGGATACATTTTTGTATGTGGATTCATCTTGGTCCTTAAACTCATCAGTTCCAGTCATGCATTTAATTAAAGTCAGGGGAAAACTGAAACGTTTCGCCATTTCGACATCTATAAATTAGAGATCTCAACACCATTCTATATGTCCATACACTCTACACCAAAAGACGAAAACTGACCACTTTAAATCTTCTAGATCTTCCGGGGGACGTAAGAAGGCTTATCCTTGCGAAGAATGCTAATGATAATATTAAAGAACACTTCAAGCTTCGAGCCGTATGCACCACTCTTAGCGACGACGCGGACCACATGGATACTCATGCTCAAATCAATCTTGTCCATGATGCCCCTTCAGAAGATTATCGCTCCAGCATCATTATTTTGTACAACTCCTGCCTGGATGCCAATAGCATATCCACAGTTTTTAAGAGGAATAGCCGACTTCATGTACATGGATGGAAGACGACCAGAAGCGTTTCAAAGGATCAAAGAATCCGCCATCGCTGGTTTCAAACCTATTGTGTACTGTTACGAAGTGATCCGTCGATCCATCTGCCCTGCCTTGGACTCAGGTTTGGACACCCCTACTCTTTCGCGTTTTGCTATACGTTCTCTTAGAAAGCATGTCAGAGAGTTTGAGCGCTTCAGCTGGGCGGTCGGCATCTCCGTCGACCTCGCCCATATACGGGATGCATTTGACGAGGCAAGCTTAAGGACATGCCATTGATCCGTTTACCGTTATTGGTTAACCATCCTCCACGAGAAAATCAAAGGGAACGGTATGTGCGATGCTTGTTTCTGGACTGTCGAGAGTCTTGTATTCTTCGAAATCATTCCGCACACTTTCTTCGAGTGGCCTGACCCACAAGCCATACCCGTCCCCGGCGTTTGGCCTGATAATGGATTGCAAAACGCTGCGGTTTGGAACAACGCTTTCGTTTGGGATGAAGCTGGAGAACAGAACGCTGGCGGTTGGGGTCAGGTTGCAGTTCATAACACAAATGATGGGGGTGCCGGTTGGGGCTAGTGCAACGGTGCAGGAGTAGAATAGTGTTCTGTGTTGGGAATGTCCTGAAATCAATTGTACCTACTCTTGGTTAAGTCGTAACGTCGAGGTTCGACAATCACATAATATTAGGTGGTTATAATATTTTGGTAGAAACCGCTTATAATCTATGGATTAAGAATTCATTACTAATATTATATGATCCTACAGGGTCACACACCTAAGCAAACTAGATTAAATATATAGATTTGGGTTTAGAGAATTATTTATATATTAGATATACAAATAATCATAAATACACATATATGATATGAGTATACGTATCCATGCACGTGAGTTGGTTTATGAATGAATTATGATTCATTCATAATTAAGAAAAAATGGCTCAGCCCACTTGTAACCTAAAATGTGTTTAGGTTAAAAGTTAATCGTTATATGTATATTGATATAACGAAAAGTGCTAAGGTACAATATACACCGCCGCATATACTAAACCCTAGAGACGAATTGTTCGTTAAAAGTTTCTTTTGAGATTTGATTTCAACGGTACTAGCATCCCGTTTCGGTCTAGTTTGTGTACGTGTGGATATCGGTACAAACACGACGTTTGAAGTGCTAACACAATCTCGAATCGCCTTGGTTTTATTCCGCTGCAAAATATCCAGGTATATTCGAAACCGTAGATCTATATTTATTTCAGTATTTGCATGAGTTCCTGGCTAATAAATTCATAGGTTGATTTATAAAATTATTTTATAAACCGGTACGAATTCCAACAGTGGTATCAGAGCTTTCTTGTTTAATATTGAAATTGAATCTAGTCTATATTAAATATAGAAAATGAATTTGTCATATTCGTAAAATCCAGAAATTGTTTCTTGGTCATGTTCGTAATCGTCATTAGTTAACACGTCTTTTGCCAATGTTTAATTTGATTAAATTATTGGATCTGTAAATCAATTTAAAACACGTGAGCAAAGTGTTTTATATCATTCATCATTATGCACATTAACGCTTGTCTATATTGTGCACGTAAATTGGGATGAACTTGATAAAAGCGTATCGAATATGTGGCTCTTATTTTTATTTGAAATATTATAGTAATATTTAATTAGTGTTCTTCAAATAAAATAATATGCACACGTTTCTTGTATAATTGTTATGCAAGTAAATCGTTATGCTATTCTTATCAGATTTTAATTATGTTAGAATTATAATTTGATTAAATTCTAATAAAAAATTAAAATTATTTAATAATTAATTAATAATTTAATAAGATTTAATTGATTTAATTATTTATAATCTAATCAGAATACATATAAGATATGTATTATATATATTTAAATATTTATATAAGATATAAAATTTTAAATATAAATTAAAATTGGATTAAAATCCGTTCCTCAATTAATATCAAGTATTTTGATATCTCTCCAATCTTATCAACTATCAAGGCTTGTTTCGTTGTGTGATGGGCTTGCCAAAGCAAGGTATCCGCAATTACATAAGTGAGGTAGATGTTAATGGTTACCATGTGAAACAAGATTGGTTTACTTGACTAAGCTATCAAAACGGTTTTGGGCTTAGAGACATAGGTTCGATTTGACATAAGATGTCATCTAACCACCAAGAGTTACATTTGATATAATTAACAAGGTGTTGTTTGCCTAATTAGCTAGACATTCGGGGGGTTGAGCCAAAGCTCACTCGGATTCTAGTTAAATATGGATCTTGGATCATTATATTCAATTCGAGGAAGTTGTTATTTGAATATAATGTGATTTTTCTTAATTGTTAAGATTTCTCTTATTCCCGAACATCATATTAACATAGTTATTCTTTATCTTCAGCAATGTCAACTCCCCACAACTCGTTCTCATTGAGATCCGTCCTTGAGAAGGATAGACTCAATGGATCGAAACTTGAGAATTGTTTTCAGACAGGAGAAAAAAAACTATGTCCTTGAAAAGGTTCTTCCTGAAAAACCTAAGACCAATGCTCAGCATGCAGGGAGAAATGCTTATGACAAGCATGTCAATGATAGGGTGGATGTGTGTTGTCTTATGTTGGCTACCATGAACTCAGACTTGCAAAAGCAATATGAGAACGTGGATTCGCCAATTGACATGATCACTGGCCTGAAAGGAATGTTTCAGGAGCAGGCACGAACTGAGAGATACCAAACGGTTAAAACTCTCATTGAGTACAAGCTACCGAAAGATGATCCAGTTAGCCCACATGTCATTAAGATGATGGGTTATATTGATAACCTGGCAAAACTGGATTGTCCTATCAGCCAAGAGTTGGCTACTGATATCATCTTGCAGTCATTGTCGTCAAGCTATGATCAGTTTGTTATGAACTACAACATGAACAACTTGACAAAGACTTTGACTGAGCTGCATGGGATGCTCAAAACTGCTGAACCCAACATCAATAAGGACACCCCAAATGTCCTTATGGTACAAAAGGGTAAAAACTTTAAGAAACATGGTAAGAACAAAGGTGATGGCAAGACAAGCTCGATTGTGAATCCAAGCGAGTCTAACCATGCTCCTAAGGTTAAACCTGGTCCTTCTAAAGATGATAAGTGTCATTATTGTAATGGTTATGGGCATTGGAAAAGAAACTGCAATAAATTCCTGGAAGATCTGAAAAAGAAGAAGAAGAAGACTTTCGAGACTTTATCTTCAGGTATTTATGTTATAGAAGTAAATGTTACCACTTCTGGTTCTACTTCTTGGGTATTGGATACCGGCTGTGGTGCTCATATTTGTACAAATATGCAGGGCCTAAGCAACAGTAGGACTTTGGAGAAAGGACAAGTGGACCTGCGTGTGGGAAATGGAGCAAGAGTTGCTGCATTAGCCGTAGGAACATTTCATTTGTCTTTGCCTTCTGGCATGGTTTTAGAACTTAAGAATTGCTACTATGTACCTGCTATAAGCAGAAATATTATTTCTATTCCTTGTTTGGATTTGGAAGGATATCAGTTTTCAATTAAGAATAAGTGTTGTTCACTTGATTACAATGATATATTTTATGGTAGCGGTCCATTAGAAAATGGACTTTATGTTCTAAACCAAAGCGTGCCTATCTATAACATTAGTACCAAGAGATTCAAGTCAAATGACGCGTATCAAACTTTTCTTTGGCATTGTCGTTTGGGCCACATAAATGAGAAGCGCATTCCAAAACTTCATAGTGATGGACTTTTGAGCTCATTTGATTTTGAATCATATGAGAAATGTGAATCTTTTTTATTGGGTAAAATGACTAAGGCTCTTTTTACTGGACACAGTGAAAGAGCTAAAGACTTATTGGAACTTATACATAATAATGTATGTGGACCGATGAACATAAATGCTAGAGGAAACTACCAGTACTTCATCACATTTACTGACGACTTCAGTAGATATGGTTATGTTTATCTAATGAAACATAAGTCTAAATCTTTTGAAAAGTTCAAAGAATTTCAGAATGAAGTACAAAACCAGCTTGGCAAGACAATCAAAGCTCTTCGATCAGATCGAGGTGGTGAATATTTGAGTCAAACTTTCGATGACCATCTGAAAGAGTGTGGAATTGTTTCACAACTCACTCCTCCAGGAACGCCACAGTTGAATGGTCTTTCCGAAAGGATAAATTGAACTTTATTAGATATGATTCGATCAATGATGAGTCATACAGATCTTCCATTATCCTTTTGGGGATATGCACTAGAAACTTCTTCGTTTACGCTAAACAGATGTCCATCAAAATCAGTTGAGAAGACACCATATGAGATATGGACTCGAAGAGTTCCGAATTTGTCTTTTCTGAAAATTTGGGGTTGTGATGCTTATGTTAAACGTATGTTTACCGATAAGCTCGGACCCAAATCTGATAAATGCTACTTCGTTGTTTATCCCAAAGAAACAAAAGGTTATTACTTTTACAACCCTACTGAGAACAAAGTGTTTGTTGCTCGTAACGGTGCTTTTCTAGAGAGAGAATTTCTTTCCAAGAAAACTAGTGGGAGTAAAGTACATCTCAAAGAAGTTCGAGAAACACAGGAGATTGATTCGGCTTCTCACGAGGAGGATCAATTAGATTTACGAAGAGTCGTAGAATCCACACCTGTGGAACCTGAGGTACGTAGATCCGAGAGGATACGTCACGAACCTGTTAGATATGGGTTTTTGGTGACTGATCATCATGAACTATTGATAATAGAGAGTGATGAACCTACGTCCTTTGAGGAAGCAATGATGGGCCCTGACTCCGAAAAATGGCTAGAAGCCGCAAAATCTGAAATGGAATCCATGTCAGTAAACAAAGTATGGACTTTGGTTGATTTACCCGATGGTGTCAAAACCATTGAGTGTAAATGAGTTTTTAAAAAGAAAACAGACATGGATGGTAATATACAGATATACAAGGCTAGATTGGTGGCTATAGGTTATAAGCAAATTCATGGTATAGACTATGATGAAACCTATTCCCCAGTCGCAATGCTTCAGTCCATTCGGATTCTCCTAGCAATTGCTGCTTATTAGGATTATGAGATCTGGCAGATGGATGTGAAAACAGCTTTCCTTAATGGAAATCTCGAAGAGGATGTGTACATGACACAACCTGAGGGTTTCAGAATCTATGGAAGTGCTAGGAAGGTATGCAAGCTTCAACGTTCCATTTATGGTTTGAAGCAAGCATCTCGGAGTTGGAATCTTCGTTTTAATGAGGCAATCAAAGAGTTTGATTTCATTAGAAATGAAGAAGAACCTTGCGTTTACAAGAAGACTAGTGGGAGTGCAGTTGTTTTCTTAGTATTGTATGTGGATGACATATTTTTGATTGGAAATGACATTCCTATGCTTGATTCTGTAAAGACCTGGCTAGGAAGTTGTTTCTCAATGAAAGACATGGGAGAAGCCGCGTACATTCTTGGAATAAGAATCTATAGAGATATATTAAATAAGCTTATTGGATTATGTCAAGATACTTATATAGATAAGGTCTTGCACAGATTTCAAATGCATGATTCCAAGAAAGGCTTTCTACCAATGTCTCATGGCATAACTCTCAGCAAGAATCAGTGTCCTTCGACACATGATGAGCGAAAGCGGATGAGTAGAATCCCATATACTTCTGCTATAGGATCTATCATGTATGCCATGCTCTGTACTCGTCCAGATGTTGCATGTGCTTTGATTTGAGCATGACGAGTAGATACCATTCTCATCCGGGTGAGAGTCACTGGAAAACAGTCAAGAACATCCTAAAATATTTGAGAAATACTAAGGATAAGTTCTTGGTCTATGGAGGAAATGATGAACTTGTTGTGAGTGGTTACACCTATGTGAGTTTCCAGACAGACAAAGACGATTACCGATCACAATCTGGTTTTATCTTTTGTCTTAATGGAGGAGCTGTAAGTTGGAATAGTTCCAAGCAGAGCACCGTAGCAGACTCTACAACCGAAGCTGAGTACATCGCTGCTTCAGAAGCAGCAAAGGAAGTTGTTTGGATTCAGAAGTTCATTATTGAACTAGGTGTGGTTCCTAGTATTTCTAGCCCAGTGGATCTCTATTGTGACAACAATGGAGCTATCGCACAAGCAAAAGAACCTAGATCCCACCAGAAATCCAAACATATTATGAGGAGATATCATTTCATTCGTGAGATTGTTGATAGAGGAGATGTGAAGATTAGCAGAGTCTCGACGGATGCAAATGTTGCTGATCCATTGACTAAGCCTCTTCCACGGCCGAAGCATGAGAGTCATAATGCTGCTATAGGCATTAAGTTTCTTAAGATATGATCTTGATTCTAGTGGGAGGATTTTCCTTTTATATGATGTTCATGTTTACATACATTTGGTTATGTTTTCAAATTAATGAAATTTGTTTCAGATTTATTTGGTTATTAGATAACAAATAAAATCCCAAAATAATTTATTTTATTTTATAGGTCATCAAGTACGTGACTTGATCATGAAACCCTATAAGTGAAAGATGACATAAATTATTGTGGTCCCTAGTCAAGGTTATTAAAATGGGACGTTAATAACTGAAGATGACTAATATGTGATGTGGCTGATGACTAAGTTTCGTGGAGTCATTTAATATGTTGTATTAAAGCCAATCACATAGACATGTGTTGGGGAACACAGGGTTGGACTGACCCGCCATGAGAACTCAACAAGATTGTTATATGAGTGTCATATGAGTTTCTCATCACGACTATAGAGTGTAGTCCTTTGACCTGAGTTCGTCATGATTTCTTACCTATGGATTAGTTCACTTTGACCTTGTCAAACGTCAGCCGTAACAGGTGATTATAAAGACATTGATTGGGTGTGCTATGAATTTTTTAAGGAACAGGGATGGAACAAGATGGAATTTGTCCCTCCTATATAACAGGAGATAAATATCTCAGGGCCTATCGAAGATTTAATACTGAGAAATGTATGGTTGTGCTCAAACGAGGTGAATGTCAGTCGTTTGTTTAATCAGTATAAATCGGAGTTCGATAAACGTGATCTAGCTTAATAAGGATGACACCGTTTCTTGTCTTATGTTGAGATCGAGATATAGAGATAAAGGGATTATGGGGATAGATGATTCCAGTACAAGTGGGAGATTGTTGAGAATGTCCTGAAATCAATTGTACCTACTCTTGGTTAAGTCGTAACGTCGAGGTTCGACAATCATATAATATTAGATGGTTATAATGTTTTGCTAGAAACCGCTTATAATCTATGGATTAATAATTCATTACTAATATTATATGATCCTACAGAGTCACACATATTTGGGTTTAGAGAATTATTTATATATTAGATATACAAATAAACATAAATACACATATATGATATGAGTATACGTATCCATGCACGTGAGTTGGTTTATGAATGAATTATGATTCATTCATAATTAAAAAAAAATGGGCTCAGCCCACTTGTAACCTAAAATGTGTTTAGGTTAAAAGTTATTCGTTATATATATATACTAGGTATTGGCCCGCGCTACGCAGCGGGGATTTTTCATAATTTGTTTTTGGTGATAAAATAAAACAATGCTAGTCAATAGAGCCAACAGTTGAGGCTGAGTTCTATGCAAACTGGGAAGAGATCGAAGAAGGCAAATACCGAAAAGGGATGGTGGAGTGATGCAGATAGATGGCTTCCAACACTTTTGTTATTCTTAAGTTTTCAGTTTGCCTTTTTGTGCTCTCGCCACCATCTCCCATTTGCCAAGTACCACTAACCAGGAACTGTTTTAACCGAAAGACACATTAATATCATATATATAAAAGCTTCAAAGGGGAGGGCTTTCCCCGATTTTGGATGTGTATACATGTAATAAATATTTTTACCTTAGAAGGTCGTTTCCATTTGATCCGAGGAATGGTTGAGACATTTAGCTTATCTGATAGTGATTCCCCTTGAAACCAGGTGGAACATCTGGCCCTCGAGATGATTGCTTTGTGTAGTTATGACGTTATGGCGGAGAGACAACTTTGGACAGACAGTCCTCTGTTCGGAACCTGTTCAAACGGGTCGACCTCCCTCTATAATGCTGCTTCTGCGTAATCCAATTTGAACCGTTAAGCTCATGATATTTGCCCCCGAAATATAACATTTATGCATAATTTCACTCAAACTTTTTTTTCTGCTTAACTAAACCTACAAGCTTAAAAATTACTAATTGCGATTATTTTTTTTTTAAACGCATTTAATCTAACCGATTACCCGAAAACCGACCCAGCCCCAAGTTTAAAACAAACATTTAACCAACTGGACCCAAACCATTTAAACAACCCAAGCTAGACCCTATTATTTAATTAAACCGACGTAACCCAACAATAAGCTAAACTAACCCGACTTAGACCCTAATAGTTACTAAACCGACCAAACTCGATAATAAACTAAACCAACCATACCCAAGTTAATTAATTAGGGTTTTCAGACGTCTTCTTCCCCAAATCACCATTGACATTCTTCACAGACCAACATTTCGTCTACCTTGAGTCTGTTAATTCATATGAATATATTTACAACTGTTTTTTCTGCTGTAAAAGAATTTTCAGATCAATATACAGTCGAAACACATACTTTATGGCAGTGTAGATACAGAATAGAGAACGATTGAAGAGTGAAAACTCCAAGACCAGTTGAGAAATGAGATGATTAATGATGGAAGACATGAGCCTTCTCTGCAACAAAACAGTACTCTCGATGGGGGGTTGAGACACAGAGACGAGATCGTTTACATATTGACGAGCAGCAGAGATGCCATATGCGTAATCGCTCTCTAGCAAACAATATGAAAATAATGTGATGTTATTTGTTCCATTTTATATATGTCTCAAGCCCTTTGCTCATGTTGGCATGTATGCAGAGTTGTCAAGTGGGAAATACACCATGTCATGTCTTCCTTTATCTTCCTCTTCTACTTCTTCTAACCATTTCACATATGTCACTGTTCTCATGAGATTGCAGGCTTTCCATTTTCTCTAGTCCCTCGGCCTCTTCTATCAGCTGAGCATGTGGGATTACATTTGTTTGAGTGCATTGGCAAATTCCTTCAGCGTATCTCGTGTTGAAGGATATCAGCATCAAATACAGCCTACCAAAGGAGATAAAGGATTTCAGACATACATTGAAAACAACATATTGATTAGAAGCGGTTAAAAACACAAGTTCAAATATTATATATTGACTAACCTGTATATGTTGTTTACAAACAGCTGTGAATCTGTGGTCTCTCATTGTTTACCAAAGAACAGTCTTAAAAGACTTTAAAGAAGCAAGTTACAAGCAGTCGATAAACGCTACAAGGAACAAAAAGTGTCTAGTAAACATAACAGAGAAACATTGTTGTTAACACAGAACACAAAGCATAATTCTGGTTCAACAGAGGTTCAAAAAACAACTCCTAAACACCATATCTTCTTCTATATTCTACTATGGTTCCTTGTTCTTATGAACATTCTCCTTTTTTTCAGCAATTTCCCTAAAGCATTACAGAGAATTTTGAAAATCTCTCTTCCATGACATTATCAAAATTCACAGAGAATTTTTGAAAACTCCGTACCTGAAAATAATGGCTCCATCGTCGATTTCCATTTCGTTTTAACTCTCCATTCCACCATAATTCTCCCACTATTAATCACTTGTACTGAGCTTGTTGGTCTATGAAAATGGCGATGGCAATTTTTGGGGAAGAAGACACGCTAAAATCCCTACTGTTTTAAGGTCTGCTCGTTTTAGGGAAAAAATTGGGTCGGATTGGTTTAGTTTATTATTGGGTTGGGTCGGTTTAGTAACTAATAGGGTCTGCGTCCGATTGGTTTAGTTTATTTTTAGGTTGGGTCGGTTTAATTAAATGTTTTCTAGGGAATATGCTGACGTGGACATCATATAAGCTGATGTGTGAAAATGTTTTATTTTGATTGGTTGATGTATTTTATTCATTAAAACATGTGTCAACACCTCATGCAATACGGATGCTGAGGTGTCAACACCAGGAATTGCACTTCACTCATTATAGTATTGATTGATATAACGAAAAGTGCTAAGATACAATACACACAGCCGCATATACTAAACCCTAGAGACGAATTGTTCGTTAAAAGTTTCTTTTGAGATTTTGATTTCAACGGTACTATCATCCCGTCCCGGTCTAGTTTGTGTGCGTGTGGATACCGGTACAGGCACGACATTTGGAGTGTTAAGACAATCTCGAATCGCCTTGGTTTTATTCCGCTGCAAAATATCCAGGTATATTTGAAACCGTAAACCTAGATTTATTTCAGCATTTGCATGAGTTCCTGGCTAATAAATTCATAGGTTGATTTATAAAATTATTTTATAAACCGGTATGAATTCCAACATTCTGGTATCGGAAAAGTAGTGTTCATGTTTTTCTCGTTTTGTTTACATAAAGTTGTAATATCGTTTTCCTTTTAAATATCCATCAGACGTTTCCCTCAAAATCTATCCATACTCTATATCAGACTTACGCCTGGGCAAAAAAACCGGAACCGAAGAACCGGAACCGAAGAACCGATAACCGGAACCGAAATTTTTTATTTGGTTCCACCTATAATACCCATTGGATCCTAAGTTGAGGAACCGTGGGTATCGGGTAGGAACCGGAACCGAACCGAGAACCGAAACACGGAACCGAAGAACCGAACTTATATAAGGCTTTGTAAAATATTATCCATGGTTTCAACATCCACATAAAGAATCATATGAAAATATTGTTATATCCATAGAATTTATGTTTATGTTATGTAACTGACATTGAATCATAGACTTTTTATTTTTTTTGGCTAATGATTTGTTAAATTAACAGAAATTTGGGTTTTTGTTGATTTCGGATATTTTTTGTTGATTACGGGTAAAAATTGTTATTTCGGTTCTAAAATATCTGGAACCGTTTAAGAACCGAAAATTTCGGGTATTTTACGGTTCCTAAAATGATGGAACCGAATCGAACCGGAACCGACAGGAACCGAACCGGAACCGAACCGAAAATTGTAAAATACCCATTGGATCCTAAATCTATAGAACCGAAATACCCGGAACCGAATGGTTCCTACCCGAAACCGAACCGAATACCCGAATGCCCAGGCCTAATCAGACTTATCCAACTCAATTCAAATCAGAAACGTTGCATTTTTCGATATTTATCGAGCATAAACTTCGAAACCCCATCCTTAGAGCTTTCAATTGTTGTTTTTTTAGTTCCAAGGCTATCATAATGCAAGGCTATAATTAAGCATATCCCCTTGGAAACCAAAACCGTCATACCTGCAAATCATTATCCTGAGTCCCAATGCCAATATTAATAGCGCTTTAGATATAAATTTAATTAATTTAATTATAACAGATACAACTATATATTTATATTGTCCTTTCATATAATCCACTGCTCATCTTTACTGTTACATGTACATTTATAGTGCGGATACTAACATTTCGTAAACCTATCCACCATAATATTTAGCCTACCCAATCCAACTATCCACTACCTTTGTAGTTCCAAAACGCAAATACTATCAACTCCAACTAAATCCTACAATCGCGCACAGTTCGATGTGTATACTATCCATTCAAACTATGTACCCATCATCTCTCCTGCCAAATGCAAAGCTATACCAGTCCTTCAAAATACTACTGTTACCTCTATGTTTACTTATCGCTTCTTTATTTTCCATTCGCCAATGTCAACATTAATAGACCTAAAAAAACATAATAGAATTACTTTAATCCTCACAAATCCTAAAATTTAAGCTATCCATAGGCTCATCGTTAACCATTTCATAATCCTCCATTTACCAACATTACTATATTTACTACCCATAAATAAGTATCCATCCTTGATATACTTTTACACTTTTAGCGACCTTAATATATCAAACATCTGTACTAACATTAATGTTTTTACTATCATAGACCTTGTAGCCTGTCAAATCATTGTACTTAGTCCTACAGTCAACATTATTAGGAATATCTTCTTCACATTTGATTTTTTCTCTGGATACTAACATTTCTTCTAACTATCCAGCATCTACTCGACTACAGTTGTGCAACGTTTTATGTGTGTCCCCACCTACGCCGTTCCTTAGGGTTTAGCGTCAAATCATTCTTAATACATCCCAATCCCATCATTAACTGTCTAATCGTATTACTTTCCCAGTCAGGTTGATATGTAGGTGTCCCCTCGCTAGCGTCTAATATGCCACTACGGTATTAGTTTTACTATTTCTTATCGCTTTTGCCTAAGTCATCCACATATTTAGCTATACCGGGCATTCCTTAACCCCAAATACTATCCACAGTCAACCTAATCGTCCGCCAACTTTACAAAACTCGCTTTTAACTCTATATATGGGCGTACCATTCTGGGCAGACAATTAAACTATCCACAAACCAATAGATAAGCAGAGTCTCTCTACTGCAATATGTCAGAAAATGTGCTATCCAAATTTGAAATAGTAAAATACTAACGGTTTTAAAAGTTTCAAATGCTAAACAAACAAACAATATCGAGTAGTTTAACCTTATTTAAGAATCTCAGGGACATCAAACTGCTTATAAATATCCATCGTGTATTCCTCCCTGAACTGGTCCACGCACGCATCTGTCATCGACTCCATTTCATCTTTTCTGGATAGTGCATGCAGCTCAAGAAACTTCATTGCAACGGGTCCGCAGTCTCCTGTTCTATCATTCTTGTACCAACGATCCAAGCGAGTCCATGTATACGTCGGTTGAATTTCGTTCACTTCCTGTTACTTGTCTTCACTGCCTCCTTTGGCTTCCTGGCTTTAGTCTCCGGATCGACCTTGAAAAACGCATCTACAATATAAGGCATCATTTGTATAATCGGAGCAATTTCTTTAGAAGCTTTTGACTCTCGAGTATGGATGGGTAACGAGTCTAGTACTTCGACAGTCCCCATTTCAATGTCAATAACCACTCCAATCCAGTGATCTCCATTTCAATGCATTGGCACGTATAATCTCCCCACATCTTCAAACCATCTGGCCTTTACTCGCCCGTGAGTCCACTCACCATATACAAACTCCTTGATGCGATCACATCAGTGGTATGTTCGCTTATCTTTGGACGAGTAGAAGCTCCTATGCCGCCCATTCAAATAGTTTGAGAACCAAGGCGGGAGGAAAAATATCCTCTCATGAACGTAGAATGTAGCATGTTTCATGTAGATTAATTCAGCAATCACTTGCATATGCTGAAATCACCAAATAACCTATAAGTTCACCGAATCTTTCAACGTATAGTATAGATTTCCATCATACTAACCGTCGTGTGCAAACATTTCATGGGCTCCGCAATTTCAAGTAAGAAGGTGTTATTTATGTCCACCACTCCATATATCAAGCTCTTTAACACGTACTCCCTGCACGGAAATATGCACAGTAAGAAGCACATCCATCGTATTTACTTTACCTGAACCACAATTCATTCTTACCTACTCGGATAGAGTTTTAGCGTTTTTTCCACGCGTTCTTATGTTCCACGCACATAACATCCCTCTCACTCAGCCCCGCAAACGTCCTTGCAAGTTCCACCTCTTCATTGCTTGGCTTAGTTTTCACCCTTTTTGGTGGTGGAGAAGAATCACTTAAATCCACCCTCTCTTCACTGTTTTCAACAAGTTCTTTCAAAGAAACTCGCTTCCTTTTTTTGTGTCTTCCCTTCCCAGCTTTCAAGTTTTCACTCCCCATTTCATCCGTCCTCTTCCCAGTGCTTTGACCGTAACCTTCTCCCATTTCGACCCCAACCACACCTGAACCTAAACTGTCTGCTTCCTTGAACACGTAATATATTTGTCATATTCACTTTCAAGTCTCTTAATCTATTTTAAACCACTTACGACAAATTTGATATTACCTTAAGCTGTTTCCCTTCCGTTAAATCTTCGTCCCCATCTCCCACTTTATTCTGCCCTACTTCAGTCTCCTCTTTGCTTTCTATCGACATTTCATCGCTCTTCTCTTTGCATGGACTCCCTTGGTTACTCTGCCCAAATAAATACGGATAAATACGCTTGTATAACATAATATACTTGCATAATGCATTTATAAATTATAAATAAATTACCATCCACTGTTCCCCAACAGGTTCCACTCTTACGCTTTGTATAGATAGGCCATCAGTCTTTCTTTCACATGTACCCCCGTTTGTTTCCTAGCCCAAATCCATGACAATTACTTATACATCATATATACCATTTTTAAAAAATATCTAAACTACTGTGCATGGAAAACCAATCACACACTGGAAACATCAATCACCTCTTTTAAAGCAGTAGTATCCACTACACCATCCATGGATAGTTCATCGTGCTTTCTTTCACACTTGTTTTCTTTTTCGCTCTGGACAGGCTAGATCTCAACAATTAATTTCAATTGTTAACCGTTTATATACACCATTTGACAATATCGAACAACAAAAAACGCCAACTATCCGTTAATCACCATAACCTATATGACGACACTCAAAAAACCAAAAAACCTTCTACTGTTTCACTAGCTCACCTGGTTTAGAGGTTGCAAAACCCCACCATCTCCAACAGGGAAGATAACATCATCCGAGTCATCTCCCCCCTACCATGGTTTCTTTGTCCTCCTGTAACTCTTTACTCACTATTGTTTCATCACTTCTTTTCGTGACACTCGTGTCATTCAGCTGAATCAAAAAGTTTCCAATGTTAAATTTGGATCCCAAATTTTCCTGATCGAAAAAAGATTCATCAACATAGTCATTAACTTGAGGAATAACAGAATTCACATTTTTTAAACTTGGGTCCTGGTGAGTGCTGTTTTGCCTCGCTGAATTTTGATCTCCAGCTCCAGTGTTTTCATTCTCTGGAATCAGACCAGCCCTTTCCGCCAACATACGCTTCAATGACTCTATCTCTGCCTCATACTTACGCTCCGTCGATTCCATCCGCTTTTCATATCTTCAGTTGTATCCATCACCCAACTCTTAAACTTCTCATCAATATTATCAGACTCACTACTTGTCCCATCTTCAGTTGCAGCAGTCGCCTATCTCTTCTTTTTATTCTCCACAAATGGCTTCGAAACAAATGGCTTCGAGATGTGCTCAATTAGCCTTTGCGAGGAATCACCCCCAGGCCACTCTTGCTTGGTAAACTTGTGTTGACTATCCATGAGATTATCAAGATAGATCACCTTCTTATCTTTTATCTCGTCTATCCATTCTCCCCAGCCTTCACCCACTGGTTTAATTTTGGGTTTTGGATAAGGAACGACTTTCACCTGCTCAACTCAAAAGAATGCATCTTAATGGATAGTAAAAAGAAGTTTATTCAGTGACAAACTACTATATACATACCTCAGGGCCAAACTCGATGTCTAGTACAGTTTCACTGCTAATCCAATTGTTCTTAGGTATCTTATGGAATGAACTATCCATGAAGTTCATAGTCGACTCATAATCAGGCATCCTCTCTAAAAAACCTGGTATACAACGGAAAACAAGCAGTTGATACGCAAGCGGGAATCCATACACGACCTTCGTCTGTTGCTGCAACTGCGTTCTAAATGTCTTCACAGGATCATCTCCACCTTTGCCAGATTTCTGACCAGGTTTCATCGAGTTAATCGTCTTAAGAAAATACTCTCGCCCCAAGGATAGTTTAAAAAGTAGTCTACATCTCTAAGCATCTCAAGATACTCCCGCGTCACCTTCGCTTCATGGTTGCTACTGATAAGCACCCCATCCACGATACATATTAGAGCAATTTTTAATCTTTTAGCACCATCCATTTTGGGATCATCAAGCATCTCCAGAATATCGTTAATCTTAACACCTTGATCACCTTTTCTCTTACCTTTGCTCATCTTCCCAAACAGCTCTTCCCATACTGGGGTTAATCCTTCAGGGACCATCTGCTTCTCCTCTATCTCTTCTGGTTCGGGGAACTCACAACAGTTTAATCCTGTTATTAACCCAAACTCTTCCAACGAGAATCTCAGAGATTGCCCCGCAAAAACTGATATCAACTCGTACTTTTTTTTCGTCACCAGTTGCCTGCCCAATAGGCCATGAATCATTTTCCCAGAAATTGAACACTGCTTCACGGGAAGCTTAAACAACTGTCCAAAAGACAAATCCCGAATTCTTTCCCATTCCTTCGTATGCTTGATCTTCTTCCACACTTTGTTTAGGATTTCCAGTTTCGAATAGATATTCAGACGGTCATCAGGATATTTGTCTGCCTTGTACAACCTAATATGCAAGTTTAGATCTTCCATCGTCTGCATCGAATATACAGTAACTGAAAAGTTATAAGCACTATACTCGCAAATAGGTAAAAAATCGGAGTTACACAACACCTTACCTATTCGTGATGAACGCGGGCATGAACCCTAAACAGAATCCGATTTTGGCTTTCTGCGGCGTAGATGTCGGGTAAATGTGTAGTCTTTTTCTTGATGAAACAAAAAAGCTCACGAACCGTTTTACCTTTTTTTTTACACAGACTTACATTTACTTTTTCTTTGATAAAGATAAATAAACTGCCCAACCCCCAACCAATATAATTTTTTAGGTAGCCACTTCAGTTCTAGTTTAATTCAATTAGTCTAAGGTTATAATTGTCTTTTCGTTCCATCTCTCCTAAAAAAAGATACACCATTGCCCACAATTTTAAAATGATACAAAACTGCAACAAAAACATCCAAAGGATATAACTAGTGCAATTTACCCCAAATTCGCACACCAAGTGAGATGTTTATTGTCGTATATGTGACAGAGATCCGGAGAGTCAAGAGGGTTTTTTAAACACTATTATATTACGTATGGTTTGATATAAATTACATGACTGGAAATTTTTTGATGTATAAAATACTATAACAATTTACTTATGGTTTGATATAATTCTTTTTGTCAACAGTTTGATATAAACTACATCAGTGAAAACTTTTCATGTATAAAATACTATAAATCTTTAGGTCTTTTTCCACGATAAGCAAAGACAACCATTCTCCATTACACAATAACGATATCATACACAAAATTTTTCGAGACAATATAAAAATTTGATGTTCTCAAATCTATATTAACAGGCTGACTTCCAATACTTTTTACCACATAGGATAATTCTCATAAGTGGGATAACTCTTCCCTTGTCTTTATCAATTGTCTCTAGAATTAACTTCATTGAAATTAACCATGAGCAAACTTAAACAACAAATACAAACGATAGAGATAAGAAATACTTTCCATTGAGACGCCAAGCACAAACCATGAAAAAAATCTCATAGATAAACATTGCACTTTACCCAAAAAACCATTCTCTACTTGATCAAACAATTGAAACACCGATTTAAATAAATAATTGGACCAGGAAAACTGCGGACAAGTCGTACTGAACATCAAACAGATGAGGGTGATCTTTTAAGGAGGTATTTGTTTAGGTGGCGACATAAAAAGAGAATATTCTTGTGTTATAATTTATTCTGTGAAACAACATAGAACAGGGGTGGAGATGAGTATCAATTGGGTTTTGCTGGGTTGGTCATGGTTTTAGCTGGTTTAGAGTAATTAGATATTGGGTGTATAAGTTGCTGGATTAGGCTGGTTAGCTTATGGTTTCCTCTTTAGATTTAGGTCTGGTTTTGTTCCATATATAGGACCAGATTCATATTAGTGTTGGTATTATCACCTCAGCTATTCGGATAGATTGATGATCCAATTGTGGCTCTAACCTTTTAACTTGCATCATTTTGGCTGGTCTTGGTTTTCGTTTTTGAATGCTCTTCAGTCTAAATTTCTTGTTGATTTCGTTGTGATTTCGGGTTTTTTAGATTGTTTAGGCTCTGGTGGGGACTTGAGTTCGTGTAGGATTTCTAGTTAGGTGTTATTCAGGCGTTTGTGAGTGTGTCAGTTCTGTATCCGAAAGAGGTTTAGGAGAACTAGTAGTGGTTCTTTTTTGTCGGATTGTGAAGTCTAGATTCTTGAGTTTGGGTTTGTGAGAGAGTGTTTCTTTGAGGGTCTCCAAGTGGCTGATGTTATCGTTCGATGGACCATGGACAACGTCAATTTATCTCGCTTCTTTTTTCTTTGCGGGAGCCAAGATTTGAAAGTTTGATTTGTTATTGTTAGTTTCTGGATTTTATCGAATTATGTCTATTATAGCTGTAGGTTTAGAAATCTTTTATGGGCTTATGTTCCGACGATATTTCATTAATATGTCGGCTTAATTTCCGAAATTTTTTATGTCTTCTACGGCTTTTGTATCTCAAAAAAGCATCTTACCATGTTTAATAAACATACTAGGTGGGGGCTCCGCACCCTGTGCGGACATAGCATATTTTGTTAGGGTAAAGAAAATTGCAAGTTATTTTCATTATAAAATATTTTAGATTCATGAGATTTAGACCCCGATGAAATGTATGGTTGATTGAATTTTTAGAGCGATTTATGCTTTTTTCGTAGACCATCGTAATTTCCAAAACCCCGATCATTATATCGCACAAGCATTTTAATTAGCAATCTTCTTCTTCGGTAATGAATGGATTGACTCTTACCCTATATATATATTAGTTAATTATTTCTCCAACTACCGATGTGGGACTTATTAAGGACAATAATGTTAATTATTTCATTAAGGGTAGGCTGGTAATTAACCTTGTGAGAATGAATCTGGTGCATTGGACTTTACCCTATACATATTAGTTAATTATTTCTCCAACTACCGATGTGGAACTTATTAAGGACAGTAATGTTAATTATTTCATTAAAGTAGGCTGGTAACTAACCTCGTGAGAATGATTCTCACTTTTCAATTTTATAATAATTAGATAACTTCAGATGAAAAAAACAAACATAGAATAGAATGCTACAAGCACAACCAATAAATTCATACACTATTTCTTATAATACAAATTTTAAAACCAACATTTGTAATATCTACAACCACAACCAATCAGTCCATAAAACTCTAATAAACTGACCCAAATTGAAATGGTCACCTCTAGTCTATTAAAGACTATCGTCTCCTGTAATTACTAGGATGTCATCAGCCGAACAAGTGTTAACATAAACATATTCGTGTGCCACCAAGAGCACATGGCCCCCAAATCTTACTCACAACACTATAAGTTTGAGTAACAACAAGAGACATTTTTAATTCTCATATGATCCATCACTCTCACTTATCTCTCTCCATATAATTGAAGTGTGGTAGATGCGAGAGATCACTCTATCTCTACACAACCTCACATGCTTCTTTATCACTTGATACCATGTGCTCGCCCTTTTCCCTATATACTTCCAAGATTACATCCATTCACACACAAAAAAAAAAACAATTCCTTAAAATTGGTTTCTTTTTTTCTAATCAAAATCTCTTAGCTTGGATCTTAACGTATGTTTTATATAGGAGTTTTGCCATTTCTACAACAAAAGTTGTATCATTGAAGTCCTTGTAAAATTTGAGTTTAGTGCAATTTGATTGAGAAATTTTATCCTAAAAGTGAAAACATTGCAGCTTCTAAGAAGAATCTTTAGTCTATATTAAAGAATTAAAAGACAACTTTTTATAAGATACCCACTAAAAAAACCTCTCTTTTTGTTTGCATTTCACCAAATTAAAAAGATAGAATAATAAAAGGAAGAAAAAAGAAATGTTCTAAAGCTATATTAATATTCTTGTAGTTGAATTTGGAGGTCACATGGGGATTGGGATTAGTGGGAAGAGAACTAAAATAAACACCTTTGTAAAAATATACACTCAAGAAAAAAAATCGCACAACTATTCAAATAAGAACCAAAAAAAAAAGTTTTAGGAATGCCAAATACCACTTAGCATGCTGCGGAATCTGTTCATAGATAGCTTCTTCACAAGTTTCTTAGCATCTGAACCTTCAGTTTCTGCTAGCTTCTCTATGCTTTTCAAATACCCTGAAGTTGCTATCTTTCTTCTCGCGCTATTGCAGCTCGTTAAAGACATCAGTATCGATATCAAAAACTTCGTATTACCTGAATCACTGCTCACATTGCTTCCATCTTCATGGTCTAGCAACTTGAGAATGTAGCTAATGTTAAAGTCGTCTTGTGCAAACTTCTTCCTGTTCCTTGGAACCGAGATCAAACAGTAGAGCGCCACGCTCGCCATTTCTCTCACATCAAAAGATTTGGCGTCAAGAAACTTAACTAACTCAGGCATAAAGCCTACGTCTCCCATTAGCCTCTTAACCTCTTCTGGTAAACTACATAGCCTAGACGTAACCTTCAAGGCTGATTCTTGAACAGAAATCTCCCCATTTCTTAGAAGATACAGCAAATGATCCAAGAATTTGGAACTCATCAATGCATTTAAACAACCGGTTGAACCGAAACATAAGTTATCAATTGCCCTTAATGCCATCTCCTTAGATTTTGAAGAAGACAACGGATTGGGATCTGATAGTACACTCACTAGCTCATGGATTCCTCCTTGTCTAACCAAGATTTCACGTGTTTGTTCATCTTCAGAACACATAGTCAATAAAAGATCAATGGAATTTACCTGAACAATCTCTTCTTTAGATCCAATAAGTTTAATGAAAGTGGTTACCGTATCGTCTTCTTCGATCATATATCTCTTGATTTCTTCAACACCAACGAGGTTTCTCAACACTCCACACGAGCTAGCGATCAATTCGCCGCAGGATTCTTTGCAAGAACAAATCTTTAGCAGTGCTGAGACGCCACCGTGAGAAGAGACAGACCAAGCATTCTCTGAATTCTCTGTTAATTTCTTCAAACACCTGGCGGACGCTTCTCTACCAACATCGTTTCCATTCTCAAGAACCCTAACCAAAGGACCAATCACACCTGATCCGATCAAAACAGACCTGTACGAACCAAATCCAGAGATAAACAACACAGCTTTCGCAGATTCCTCTTGAATCTTCATCTCAGAATCAAGAAACCCAACAAGGATGTTAACCATATCGCTGATTTCAATCGCAGTCTTAACATATCTATCATCCTCTTCCATGGCCTCGTTAAGCTTCACCAAAGCTTGTTTCTTCATCTCCAGATCCCCAATCTTCATCCTCGTAAGTAAATCCCTAATGTAAAACCTCATGTCTTCTTTGCAAGCATTAGCACTAGGCTTCGATACAACGATCGCGAATCCATGGCTGAGAATCCCGGCGGAATAAATCCGAGAGAGATTCCTCGTGTGCCGGTCGAATTTCCCAGCAATAACATCTAAATCGCTCTGCATCAGGAGCTTCCCACTGTAGGAGACGTTCACGCAGCGTGTAGCGAGATCGTAACAGTCTGTGAGAGAAACGAGAATGGCGGAGATTAAGCTTGAGAGAGATGGGTCGAATCCTGAATCGAGATTCTCGAGAGCGGCGATACCAGAGTAAAGCTCCTCGAGCTTTGTTCTTATGAGTTGCCATTTGACGTTGAAGGATTTGATTGAGTGAGAGAGTGAAATCAATGAAGATATCGCTTCGATTGCTCTCCCGATGCTGGTTCGTGATTCCTCAGCAGTTTCTTCACCCATTTTTCCCAGGAAAAAAAAAAAATCTTCTTCTTCTTCTTCTTAAGTGGTTTTAAAGCAAAAACCCATATCGAAATGAAATCTCTTTCTCTCTCTCTCTCTCTCTCTTCAGAAACTGACGAATTTGGAAACGATGGAAAAGACGGAAAGTTTCACAGGTAATCTCGTTTGACGAGAGAGAGAAAGAAAGAGTTTGGCAATTTGACGAGCTGGCCTTCTCGGTGGGTTTGGAGGCAGTGACATGTCGAGGAAGATGAAGTAAGGGTAAAATCGTCATTCTGTACTATTTTGGGTTAGCCGAAAAAGCGTATATGGGAAAGGTAAATTGTTCTTTAAAATGGCTTTGGTGACGACCACGAGGAGCTTGAGAATTCGATTCTTTTTTTTTCCTTCTTTTTTTCCTGTTGTTCCTTAAAAAAAAAATATATCAAAAGATAAGTTTTTTTTTTTTTTTTTTTTTTTGACAAAGGATTTAAGATAAGTTATAATAACATACGTAACATATGACATTGTTGCTATATTTTTATCGGTATGTTTTTAGAATCATTTTTTGCATTAAGATATATTTTTATGGATTTTTACATGTTTTACTGAAACTAAAAGAAGCAGGCTGCTAAAATTTCTAAATAAGTCTTGACTTATCCCCTAATAAATGAAATAAAAACCTAGTCTGAAAGCTTTAACCTAACCTAACATACCTAACTAGAGGCATTCGGTCATGCAGTGGCGCACATGACCGCCACCGTACGAACAGCCAAAGTCATCAGTAAAGAGATAAGATGTATGGCAACATACAACAATAACCTAGCGAAAAGAACCAGATTCAAAAGCCGAAATAGCGGCAGATATGAAAGCCGACATATTCAATGAAAACAACCTAAAATAGAGAAAAATTACCACAAAGGTAAATCGGTAGAAATATTTTTGGAAGAAGTCGGTCAGTTGTTTCTAAGTTGAACTATCGCTAGAAAGAGATATTCGACAAATCAATCTAACCAAGACTATTTACTGCTGAAACACCAACACAACTTCGATACCTATCCGCTGAACTGGAATACCACGCAAGCTACATCGCATCAATATTAAAAAACACTGATATCTATCGATATTTTTTGCTAATTTTTTCTTTTTGTAACGATTTTTTTATAGTTTCTAGTAGCAAATTTACATTTGCGACTTACCTAACAGAGGAACGTAGAGTGAAACATTTACCACTCACTTTTATTTTCTTCTAAAGATTTTATATATTGCTCGTTTTTTTAGAGTTTGTGGTCTAGTTTTAATGGATTTTTCCTTTTAAAAGTAAGAATATGTACTAATATGAAAAAAAAATATGTACCAATATGTGATGTAATTTGGGTAAAAATCTTATAAATTTTCCTCATAATTTCAAGTTAAAAAAATCCTCATAATTTTGGGTCTTAATTTTTATTTACATTTTAAGTGAAAATAAAATAGTGGGGAAAAGCTTTTAGTTGGTAATCAAAGAAGAGTCTGATTGTGTGTGTGTGGGGTTTTGTTCTAGTTTGATTTGTTGAATCTCTTGTTCATCTAGCCTCAGTTTTAGTTTAATGTTATTTTGGTGTAATCTTTTGTTTGTCCTTTATGTTCCTTCCTTTGGACTTCAAATTGCAGAACTGTCTTAGTTTGTAAATGGATTACACTTTTTTGGAATGGAACCATGTGGAATGGCTCATTCCATAAAAGATTTATCATTTGCCTTAATTTTTTTTTTTTTTTGGAATAGAATGTTCATTCCGTCAATTCCACATAAAAATTCAAAAAAAAAACATTCCCATGCAATTTTGATGAAGAATGAATATAATGAATTTGTTCCATTTTTCTCTAGATTACATTCATCTGACTTTAAACTTTGGGTTTGTTTAAATTTGTAGTAACTATTTGGGTAGTGCTAGTAATAAATTTTTAAAATTTAGCGAAAAAGATAGTCGAAGAAGAGAACTTCAGAGTCACTCATCACTCAGATAAGATGCACCCCTACAATCTATTATATAAGCTTTCTACTTTCGTAATATTAGTTTGAAGCTTAACTCTAAAGGACCATTCAAAATATGCACGAGCACGAGAAACCCGGAAGCGGAGAGGGTTATGGACGACGAAGCTGGTAGACATATTGTACAAGTACTTTATCCTATTTCTTAGTATTATTTTTATTATTATCTAAATTTCACCCCTTTTGTACTGTGCATTATATTAGTTTATTGGTTTGGTTAGTCTAGTTGTTGTTCCTTAGCTCCAATCGAGTAGAAGAAAATGGCCATTCATGTAACGTTCATTTCAACCCAAATCATAATGAAAAAACTATCATCCTGTACAAACTATCAATCTAACAGAAAATTCAAATGCAAATAAAACCATGCAACAACATTTACTACAGAATGAGTGCAGCATTCTATATAAAGAAGAGTTGTTGTTGATTGTCACAATTAGTTTATGATAGTAAAAAAGAAGTTTATGATAGTATTTATTATGGTTTTATTTATTAAAATCATATTGTGTACAGTATAATTTTTTGTGCCATTAAGTAGTTCACAGTGATAAGGTTATGTTTTCTTTAAGAAAAGAAGGTTACATATTTTTATAGGAAAATTGTTGAAATGAGAATCTTCTGCTTATTGTTGCCCAAAATGCATTTTTGTGTTGATCATCGAAAAGCTGGTTTGATCACTCAACCCAAATAATACATACATATAAAATAATATAGTATATATATAGTATAATAACAAGCTTAGACTTTTCGTTATCATAAATAGATATCAAATTAATTGTAATTCATAACACTGCATATGATGAACTGCATTTTAATTTTGATTCGGTCAACATTTTACCAATTAAAATAAAACACATTTTTGCTGAAAAATATAATTACAAAAAATTAGTTAGAAAATGTATTTTAAATAGATTGCTTAATGAATTATTTTATTATTTAATATATAATAAATAATATTGACAAAAAGACTTCTTATATAAATATTAATAATTTTAAAACTATAAATATCTATGTAACGAATATATTTATATCAAAGATATGGATTCTGCAACATTATTAGATTTTTATATATAATTAATGAATGTACTGAAAATAAGTCATTAATAATTAAAATAATATTATAAGTCTATTTATAATAATATTTAATTTTAGTCATTTTCTTATAATAGTCAACCAAATTATCAATATATTTTAATTTTTTTTTGGTCGAAACAGACTTATTTTATTAAGGAAGATGAACTCTTACATCAGACACTCTAAAGGCCTGTTTAGCAAGGGAATCAGCCAAGGTATTAGCTGTTCGTGAAACAAACTGGAAACTAATTCCAGCAAACTCAGAAGCAAGAACATATATATCAGCAAGGATATTTGAAATTTCCACTCTTTCTTCTTCCTTAGTGATAAGGTTCACCAAAACTTGAGCATCCGAAAACACAGTCATCTCGTTAAGGTTTCGTCTATGAGCTTCCTCCAACGCCAATAAAATGGCATATGCTTCTGCTTCCAGCGCTGAGTTTACACACTCACGTGCACCATCAGTTACAAACCTAATCGCCTCCGTAGCATCACAGAAAATTGCAGCTAATCCACAACGTTTAGTGTCCCTATGCCATGAAGCATCCACATAGCAGATTGTATCATAGAGCTCAGGTATGGGACGTACATCTTGACACACCGGTTTAACTTTGAGGAGTTGGTGTTGAGCTGCTTGCCATTCTTTGGCTTCCTTAATCGACTTGCATAATACTTCTTCTTCCGGGACAAGCCGAGTGTCAAAGATCATGGAGTTTCGAGCCTTCCATATATTCCAGCAAATCCAAGCATATAGATCAGCATCCGTAAGACCCACATGAGGTAGAGGTATGAAAAATTGCTTGGCCGAGAGAAATTGTGTGATGGATGGTGATGGGTTGAGGTGTGGCAGTGTGATGGGTGCCTTACCCCAAACCTGCTGAGCAAAGCCACACGCAAACAAAACATGTTCGATAGTCTCCTCCTGACCACAACGCTTACATAAACCTGCCACACCCATGCCCCTGCGTCTGAGTTCATGACCTACTGGCAAGCTGCCTGCTGCTGCTTTCCATAAGAACATCCGTATTTTTGGAGAGGCTTTTATTTTCCAAATATATGTGTTCCAGTTAAAGAGCGACTGAGAGTGATGGAGATGATCCTCGAGAGCCAGTTGATACCCTGTTTTCACGGTATAAATTCCCTGCTTTCCGGGCAGCCAAAGTAATGAATCAGCTGTTCTTCTCTTCGAGCGAGGTAGGCGACAAATGACCGATTCATACTCGGGCAAGAAGTGGTGGATTTGAGGTCACTACAAAAAAAATCAACATTCATAGCACACGATATAAGCTATGGTATGTAATAGATAGCGTTTCCACAAACGCTCTGACAGTGGCAGCTATAATAGACCCACCCCCTACCATAGCATTTCTTTCGTGCTATATTATTATTGCATTGTAATAGCGTTACTTTTAGCTTGCTATGTTTGGTGCAATCTATTATAGCGTTATATGTACCTGGTGCTATTATTATTTGCATCTATAATAGCATTTGGATATTGCTCTAATATTTGAGCCGTATTAGCCGAGCCGAGCCATATTAAATTATTATTATATTTATTTGTATCATCAAAATTTAAAAAACAAAACATTCAAAATATTTATAAAATGATTTTATTAATATAAAGTGTTACTAACAAAGTTATGAAATTTACATCTCTAATAATCTATCCCTTCAACTTATTTTGTTTTTCGCATCAACTCGCTTCTACTCGTCCTCATCAGCTCTCTCTCTTCTCACTGTTGTTTTATTTCCATCTTCTTCTGCCAAAGCCTGTAAATTATGTTTCATTTAATAAAAACGTCAATAGACAAAAAAACAAAAGCATACACTTTGAGAACACAATTGTGGAAGACTAATTCGAGCATTGAGATGATTACGAAGTATAATAGAGGTGAATTATCTACAAATCTGAGCTCGGACAAATCTGCAAAGAGCAAATGTGGTGAACTGACCAGTGTAGATACCGTCGGCATCAAGATGACCAATGTTAAGCTGGACAGAAGCATGATCCTTTGATGTGATCAATCAGTTGTGGCCGAACTTCAAAATTGACAACCAAACAACAAAATAACCAGCTTATTAATTAAGAATGATCAAAATAGACTTTCATAATATAAAGAAGAAGATATACCCTTTTTCCTGGAATGTATAGACTTGCACAACACCTTCGTCTTGCATGATAATAGCTTGAATAATCGATATGTTCAATTAGAAAAATGTATAGGAGCAATAAATTTCAGTTTTAAAGAGAGAATAGATGCTCTGGCCCTAGCCACAATGTAAAGGATCGATGTCCTTTTGGTATAGGAGCGACTAGATATGTCACCTAGATGTTCAAACGATGATACAATTGACTGGAACACTTCCTGCGTGTGAGTCAAAGAAAGCAGTCAGGTAACCAACCCGTGTTGCTTCCCTTTTGTCCTTTCTTTCCATTCTTCTTCAAGCTATCTCTGCTCTTTGATTTCTGTTGTTGATGTTTCTTGCTTCTCGTGTGAGAGATAAGGGATGGTGGAGGATCATACACATCTTCAGCCCATGACACACTCAGATTCTCGAGGGACTTGCCATTCTTCTCTCGGCTGCCTTTAATGGCTGGGATGACGGTAACCACACTCATCTGTTTGGATTACAAGAAACACGAAGTTAGAAGCAGCCAATATATACAGGGAAACCCAGATAAAGCATTACACTATTATATAGTTTCAGATACTAGAAGTTAATTGATGATCTCCAACCATCGACATATATATGACATAGCCAAAGTTTAATGAATGGTACTCTATCCCATGTCTAAAATACTAGAAGTTAATTGATAAATTATCCAACCATATGTTTTATGTATCTACGACTAAGACACATTGGTTATAAAAGTTGCAAATAACTACCAAAATGTGGATATGATGTTATGCAAAAATTGGTCGAGAACAACGCCAATAGAAGAGAACTAACGATTGTTACATAGAAACTAGCGTCGTTAGTAGCAAAGGGAAACTTACACTATCACAGAACATGTCCTGCAATGCGGTAGCTAGGTTCTTGTCTTCTCCTTCATCATCTGATGGCTTGAGAGGTAAAGGCACTGGGATGGGTTTGCTGATATCTTTGGATTCTTCTTTCACATTTTGGTGTATATAACCACTACCATCCCCATCAGACTCTTGAGCATCTTCAGATCTGAGACAAGAGATATGAATGGAGGCATTAGAAGAGTTATTGGGACTGGAAGCAGAGCTGCTCATACTGCATCTTTGTAATCCAACCCACCACAGACAGAGCTCATATCATTGAGCGTAATTGTTCATCAAGCAAGCAACTTTTTAGCAGTTACAAGGCATTTTCAAACTATTTCGAAAGAAATTTTAAAGTCGAAATCAATAGAAAGCTTGACCTGTGTTTTAGAGGGATCCACTTGTGTTTGAATGCACAATGTAGTCGAAGCTCTCCGCCTTCCTCGGCTTGTCCGAGTTGCTTAATTAACGAACTCATTGAACTGCTGAATCTGCAAAACCACCATGAGCTCCACAAAATCAAGAGATGGTACAAAACCCATAACGGATTAAAAAACTTGTGATAAACCTGGGATATTAAAAGTTTATAAGAGTATCGACTAATGACTACTCATGGGAGAGAGGAAACTAGAAAGTAAACCAATAATTATCCAGCTGCAATCGTATCAAAATTTTCCAGGAAAATTGAAGGAACGACAAAGGAGGATGGAGGAAAAACCTTGTACAAAGCCATGTCTCTCTGGAATGTTCCATCTTCAACTCTTTCGCCTCTCTCTTTTTTCGATTCATCTAACTGCGTCGCCAAATTCAACTGCCCATAAAATAAAATGGTTTAAGATCGGATTTACAAAACTTAGGGATTCGATAGAGGCAAGAGAGAGATATAACCTGTTCCTCCGAGATGAAATTAAGTAACCTAGTAGGCTTCACTGTCTCTACAGCCATCTTCTTATTCGCCTACGCATCAATAACCTTGGCTCTGACTCCACAGAAGAGATAGAGAGAGGATGGAGGATGACGAAGGAAAGACGGAGGAGGAAAGTGGTGGAGACGAGAGAGAAGAGAGTAGATCTGGTGTGGATAAGGAATAGAGAGATAGGAAAATAATATAAGCAAAACCCTAAAAGAGACTGGGTAAAAAAAAATTCCCAAAACCAAAATTTAACTAAGTATTGGCGCTCACCTATTTTTTGGCTAAATCTTGGCGGACTTAATGAATTTTGTTTTCGCGGTTATTAAAATTTAATCATAGCATTTTATAAATGCTATTATAGACTAATCAAACAATCCAATTCATCTATTATAGCAATTGTGAAATTCGTGCTATCCTAAACTGCTATTAATGCTCATATTTCTTGTAGTGGGTAAGCTCCACTCGCCGGTGTCTTGATTAATCAGGCTACTTACTCGCAGTGAACGGTGTGCCTCCCGAACCGGTCCATAAGGTTGTACTGGCCTGTCTAAAGCCAACCATGGATCAGTCCAGATTTCCACATCATTACCAGAACCAATAATCCACCCCAATCCTTTCTTTAACACGTCACGGCCAGCAAGAATTCCCCGCCAACCATGAGACATGTTCTCATTAGCAACACAGTCCAAGAAGTTAGAGTCACAAAAATACTTGCCTAACATTACTCTGGAAAACAAGACTGTTGGCTTTGAGAGAATGCGCCAGCTCAGTTTAGCCAGGAGCGAGTCATTATAAGCCTCAATGTCTCTGAATCCCAAACCACCCTCTTCTTTAGGAAGTGTTAGAGTTTCCCAAGAAATCCAACTGATTTTCCTCGTGTCAGGCTTATTATCCCACCAAAATCGTGTAAGAGCTGACTGTATTTGTTGGATCAAGGCTTTTGGAAGCTTAAAACATGACATAGCATATGAAGGGATTGCAGTAAGCACCGATTGCCGCATCACATACTTTCCCGCTGAGGAGAGGAACTTGGTTGACCAGGTCTGACCTTTTTGTCGGATTCTATCAACAATAGAAGCGAAGATATCTTTCTTCTTTCGTCCAAAATGCTCCGGAAGCCCCAAATATTTCCCCAGTCCTCCATCTCGATCAATACCCAAAATCTCCTTTGCTTTGAGCCTGCGATGGGTCGGTGTTTTCGAAGCAAAGTTAACCGATGATTTGGGCAGGCTGATGGCTTGACCCGAAGCCTCTTCATACGCTTTCAGTAGCGTTTTCAATGCCAAACAGGAAGAGTCATCTGCTCGCGAAAAGAAAAGAGTATCGTCTGCAAACAGCAAATGATTGATCGAGGGGCAATTCCTAGCTACTTTTATCCCGGGCAGAGATCCATTTTCCTGGGCGTTTCGACACAAACCTGATAGAACTTCCGTACATAAGATGTACAAGTACGGTGAGAGGGGGTCTCCTTGCCTTAAGCCCCTGGTAGGCATCACCTTGCCTTGGGCCGTGCCATTAATCAGAAATGAGTAAGAGACTGATGTCACACACTCCATAATCCAGCCTATCCATATCTCATGGAAACCAAACCTCCGAAGAACACTCTCAAGAAACTTCCATTCGATGCGATCATAAGCTTTCATCATGTCAGTTTTAACAACCATTGCTCCTCTAACCTTCGCCTTTGATCGTTTGAGATAATGAAGAATCTCATGTGTGATTAAAACATTATCCGAGATCGCACGACCAGGCACAAATGCTGATTGGTTCTCGGATATGAGGTTTGGGAGTAAAGCTTGAAGTCTTTTCGTCAACACCTTTGCAATCACTTTATAAAACACTCCACAAAGAGCAATGGGTCTGTACTCCGTAACCTTCCGCGGGTTTACTATTTTCGGGATCAACCGGACGTGTGTTTCATTCAACTTCTTAGGGAACGTCCCAGAGGCAAAGAAACGACCCACCTCACACAAAATATCATCTTTGATGATAGGCCAATACGATTGGAAAAATCCTGAAGAAAAACCATCAGGGCCAGGGGCCTTTCCCGCATGAATATCAAACACCACGTTTCGCACTTCTTCCTCTGTGGGGCTGGCAATAAGCATTGCGTTACTTTCATCAGATATTACAGGTTGAATAGCTTCATTGACGACATCAAAATTCGAGTTCCCATTAGAGGTAAACAGCCGATTATAAAAGCATGAGATCAACCTCAAGATATCCTTCTCTTTAGAGCATGGTAACCCATTTTCATCCTCCATAACCGTCAGCCTATTAAACGATCTTCTGTTTCGAGTAACAACATGGAAAAACGCCGTATTGCGATCTCCACTATGCAGCCAGAAGATCCGACTCCGTTGTTTCCAATAATCTTCTTCCTCCTTATATGCCTTATCCAAAGCCGTCTGTAAAGAAGCGATCAGATCCGGTTGATAACGATCGGATGCGAGAGCTGCATCTAATTCTTCTTTTGTTTTCCGAATAAGCTCTGCACTGTTGAAATTGTGTTCCTTTGACCAATTTATAATCGCTCGTCGACAGGCACTTAGCTTGAGCTCAACCGTTGCGTCAGATAATCCCCAACAGTTAGAAATGAGGTCATAAATCTCCTGCTTGTCCTGCAGTCTGTTGTCAAAGCGGAACTGACCTTTTCGGTGAATCCTCGAAGAGTCCAAGTATGTGAAAACAGGTCGATGGTCAGAACCCTCAAACCTTAAATACTCCATAAACGCTGAAGGGAAGATCTCCAGGAGCGAGTGATTAACCATAACTCTGTCGAGTCGCTCATGAACCAGGTGATCATGCCGCATACCTCGCCAAGAGAGAGGGTTCCCTGTATGTTTCAAATCCCAAATACCAAGCTGTGAAACAAAGCTTCTGAAATCTACAAACGACCCTTCCGGTCGAGGCGGTCCTCCTCTCTTCTCTTCCTGATACAGAATGTCATTGAAATCTCCCAACAACTGTTGGAATTATGTCCAGTAATCTCGGTACTGTCTCTAGAAAGTAAGAGTATGTCAATGATCAGACATAAGTCATATAATACTGGGGGTCATGATGGCTTGCTAGAGTCCGCTCATGATCTATAAGTCTTGGACTTATTGCCTTTATTATATGATCCCATATGGGTCACACGCCTAAGCTAACGGGAAAATACGAAGGAACGGTTTAGCAGAAGTACGGTAAAAGTGCTAGGCATTTACTGTACTTAGAGAGACTAAAGGGCCTGATTAAATCCAAGGGATTTAATCAGAACTGAGAATTGGGCCCAAAAGCCCATGAGAACTAGAAGGGATTTTAATGACTAAAATCAGACCTAGCTCTCTAATTTTCTTAGCACTCTGCGCCTCCCACCTCTCTCCCTGCGCCTCCTCTCTCAGCTGGTCTAGCAGCCAAATTTCCCGGTGTGCGTGTGTGAGCCTTTGGAGGATCCATCTCTTGGTGGTTCTGCTGATCTCTGACCCTTACCTCCCATTCCGCTGCATAAACAAGGTAACAGGTGAGATCTATTATGTTTCTAATCAAGAGAACCTAGATCTGCATGTTTAGTAGGATGAATCAATCTGAGAATTGAATCAGGAAACACTAAACGATCCAACAGTGGTATCAGAGCCATTGGTTCTGTGGTTTTTCTTGTTTAGAATCATGTTTAGGATTGTTTAAAGAGGTGTTTTTGAATCAATCTACTGATAAGAAAAAACACTTAAGAAACAAAGAATTAAAACCTAAACAAACAAGAAATCGCATGATCCAATCTATATGAATCGGTATACGTCGGAGTGTTGATCGGTATCGGATCACACGTCCGGATCGGCTGACTCACGGACCGATCGTTGGATCGAGTCGCGTGGTCGAGTTGATCGCGAGAGTTGGGCCGTTCGCATCCTGCATCTCTCGGCATTCGATCGCCCGATCATATCCCGTCCGATCGCGAGAGATGGCCCGGCTGTCTCGTCCCGATCACACGGCCCGACCGTCCCATCCCGTCCCGACCATCGACCCGCCGCGGAAGCATGATGGCTTGCGGCTGGACGATCGTTTCTCGATCGCAAAGCTAGGTCACGACCGTGATCGGTTCGTGACCAATCGGTTCGGTTCGGTTAATGGTTCGGTTTAAAACTGATTAAAAATTAATCGTCACGGTTTAATAAACAGACTTAATAAATTTATTAAGTTCTGGTTAAACCGGGATAAGAAATCCAAAGTCGAAAAATTGGATTTTGTGCCTAAACTAGTGATTTTCTAATTTGATTTGGTTGGACCAAATAAATTGAGAAAATCCGGTTTAGTAAATAACCGGTTGACAATTGTGGTCATCGTAGTAATTAATTTTGGTTAAGACCAATTTTAATGAACCAGACCGGTTATGTCATTTAATTGGGCAATTGGGTTATGTCTTGGACATGAACCAATTCTTGGGCCTCGGGCCAAGAAGTTAAAACAATTGGGCCAATTATTTGAGTCTTTTCTTCAGAATTAATTTAAAATTTATTTTTATAAAATTATAAAATCGATTTTAAATTAATAAGTTTCCAAAATTTTGAAATTAGAAAGTTTCTTAAATTAGAAGTTTCTAGATTTGCATGTTTTGGATTTTAGGAAATTTCTATATTTAGAAAGTTTCCAATTTTAGGAAGTTTCCAATTTTAGAAAGTTTCCAAGTTTAGGAAGTTTCCAATTTTAGAAAGTTTCCAAAATTAGTAGGTTTCCCAAAAAGGAAAGTTTCCCAAAATAGTAATCTTCTATTTTGGGATAAAATCTTAATAAACCTACAAACCTCAAACAATATCAAGCGTTGGATGTCTTGTCCAGTCTATGTCAGCTGTCGAAGCCCATTCAATTGTACTCATGGCCTTACAGTGTGAGGGTGTCTACTTTTGCATGGGTAAGACGGTTTGTGATTCATAAATGTCATTGGGAGTCCCAGACATTAATGATTACATGACTGTATAGTCTGGTTTTCTTGACTAGGCCATCGGGAGTCCCGGGCCTTGAGACATCAGAGTGGATTGGGCCTCGGGCCCAGATTCACAACCAAGAGTTATATCACGGATATAATTAGCCGATATAGGGCTTACCGATATAAGCTAAGGTTGGGTGACGGCCAGTGGCCCACTTTAATCTTAGTTATATGTGGATCTTGGAATCATTATATTCTATTGAGGGTAACTGATGTTATTGAATATAATGCGTGATTAATCATATTAAATTTAATACGAGATTAATCATATTGAACATATTAACTAAAATCCTTTTTATCTTATATATTTCAGCTATGACTACTACAAGCACACAAAACACATTCTCAATCCGGTCTGTTCTCGAGAAGGAGAAGCTGACTGGAACGAACTTCCTGACGTGGTCAAGGAACTTGAGGCTGGTCCTCAAGCAGGAGAAGAAGGATTATGTCCTTCGTGATCCCCTCCCCGAGAGGCCTCCTAACAATGCCGCCAGGACTCTGCATAATGCTTGGGAAAAGCATTCGTCAGATGAAAATGATGTCTATTGCCTGATGTTGGCGACAATGACTGCTGAGCTGCAAATGCAGTTCGAGAGTGTGTTGTCACCCATCGAGATAATGGCAAGCCTGAAATCACTTTTTCAGGAGCAAGCAAGGACTGAGAGGTTTCAGACAGTTAAGAACCTCTTAGACTGTAAGTTGGCTGCAAATGCGGCAGTGAGTCCTCATGTCTTGAAGATGATGGGTTATCTCGATCATCTTCAGAAACTCGACTGCCCTATCAGCCAGGAACTTGCCTGCGACATCGTTCTGAAGTCTTTACCTGCAAGCTATGATCAGTTCATCCTGAACTTCAATATGCATGGCTTGAGTAAGACATTGCCTGAGCTTCACGGAATGCTCAAGACTGCAGAGCCCAACTTGAGGAAAACTGCCAAGGACCCTAATGTGCTTATGGTGCAAAAGGGCAAGGGCTTTAAGAAATCCTCTGCCAAGGACAAGGGAAAGGCTAAGGCTGTCCAAGTCTCGGACAAGGACACACCAAAGCCCAAGCCCAAATCCAAGGCTGGGCCTACTGACATCTGCAGGTTCTGTAAAGAACCAGGGCATTGGAGGAGAGAATGTAAGAAATTCCAAGAAGGTCTAAAGGAATTGAAGAAGAAGACTCTCGAGACTTCTTCATCAGGTATTTTTGTTATAGAAGTTAATACAACTACTTCTGATAATACCTCATGGGTTATGGATACTGGTTGTGGGGCTCATATTTGTACTAATATGCAGGCACTCAACAACAGTAGAAGGCTGAAGCAAGGACAAGTGGAGCTACGAGTTGGGAATGGAGCGAAAGTTCCTGCACTAGCTGTAGGCACATACTTGTTGTCTTTACCTTCGGGATTGGTTTTAGAACTCAATAATTGTTATTTTGTACCTGCTATAAGCAGAAATATTATTTCAATTTCTTTGTTGGATTTGGAAGGTTATGATTTTTCAGTTAAGAATAAATTGTGTTCCTTCAATCGCAACAATTTGTTCTATGGTTGTGCCCCTCTTACGAATGGGCTTTACATACTCGATCAATCCGCGCCAATTTATAACATTAATACCAAACGGTTTAAACCTAATGAGGAGAACCAAACGTTTCTATGGCATTGTCGTTTAGGGCACATCAGCGAGAAACGCATTAAGAGGCTCCATACGAATGGACTTCTTGGCTCTTTTGACTTTGAGTCATGTGAGAAATGCGAATCCTGCATGATGGGCAAAATGACGCGGGCCCCCTTTAATAAACCTAACGAGAGGGCCAGTGACTTATTGGGCCTGATACACACTGACGTGTGTGGCCCAATGTCCACAAATGCAAGAGGAAACTATCAGTACTTTATTACCTTCACTGATGATTTCAGTAGGTATGGATATGTTTATTTAATGAAACATAAGTCTGAATCTTATGAGAAGTTCAGAGAATTCCAAAATGAAGTACAGAACCAACTTGGCAAAAGCATTAAGGCTCTTCGGTCCGACCGAGGAGGAGAATACTTAAGCCAAGAATTCAGTGATCATCTAAGAGAGTGTGGGATCGTGTCCCAACTCACTCCTCCTGGAACACCTCAATGGAATGGTGTGTCTGAGAGGAGAAATCGGACCTTATTGGATATGGTTCGATCTATGATGAGTCACACAGACCTTCCAATATCCCTTTGGGGATATGCTCTGCTAACAGCAGTGTTCACTCTAAATAGAGCGCCATCGAAAGCAGTAGCAAAGACACCATATGAATTATGGACTGGAGTGGCTCCAGTGCTGTCTTATCTTAGAATTTGGGGTTGTGAAGCCTATGTCAAGAGATTAATCTCAGACAAGCTTACACCAAAGTCTGATAAATGCTACTTCATTGGTTATCCGAAAGAAACCAAGGCTTATTACTTCTATCTACGTTCCGAGAACAAGATCTTTGTTGCCCGGGATTGTAACTTTCTTGAGAGGGAGTTTCTCTCTAAGAAAGACAGTGGGAGTAAGGTACTGCTTGAAGAAATTCAAGATGAACAGGATACTGCTCAACCTAATGAGGAAGAGCAGCAGCAGGACCTACAAGAAATTGTAGAGCCTGAACCTGTAGTACCTGAAGTTCGAAGATCCGGGAGGATCCGTCACGAACCCGAGAGATATCAAGGATTCCTCGTGACTAACTGTCATGATCTTCTGATCATTGATGGTGATGAACCATCGAACTTCAATCAAGCCATGATGGGCCCAGATTCCTCTAAGTGGCGTAAGGCCACTGATTCCGAAATGGACTCCATGTCGGTCAACCAAGTGTTTTCGTTGGTTGACTTACCCGCTGGTGTAAAAGCCATCGAGTGCAAATGGATCTTCAAGAAGAAGATTGACGTGGATGGAAATGTCCAGATTTATAAAGCCAGGTTGGTGGCAAAAGGTTTCAGACAAGTTCACGGTGTGGATTATGATGAAAACTATTCACCAGTGGCTATGATGAAATCTATTCGGATTCTACTAGCAACTGCAGCTTTTCATGATTATGAAATTTGGCAGATGGACGTGAAAACCGCCTTCCTGAATGGTATTCTGGAAGAGGATGTGTATATGACGCAACCTGACGGTTACATAGATCCAAAGAATGCTGGGAAGGTATGCAAGCTTCATAAATCCATTTATGGATTGAAGCAAGCATCGAGGAGCTGGAATCTTCGTTTTGATGAAGCGATCAAGCAATTTGACTTCATCAGAAACGAAGAAGAACAATGCGTGTATAAGAAAACTAGTGGGAGCAAGATAGTATTTCTTATTCTGTATGTCGATGACATACTGCTTCTCGGAAACGACGTTCCAATGCTAAAGTCGGTAAAGGACTGGCTTGGAAGTTGTTTTTCCATGAAAGACATGGGTGAAGCAGCATACGTTCTTGGAATCAGGATCTACCGGGATAGATCTAGAAGGCTGATAGGCTTGTGTCAAGATTCATACATTGACAAAGTCCTACAAAGATTCAGCATGAAAGATTCCAAGAAGGGCTTCACGCCAATGGTACATGGCACAACGCTAAGCAAGAAGCAGAGCCCTACGACGGCTGCGGAACTTGAGCGCATGAAGAATATTCCTTATGCATCTGCAATAGGATCTATCATGTATGCCATGATCTGTACTCGTCCTGATGTTGCTTATTCATTGAGTATGACGAGTAGATACCAGTCAAATCCAGGTGAAAACCATTGGATTGCCGTCAAGAATATCCTGAAGTATCTAAGACATACTAAGGATAAGTTCTTGGTGTACGGTGGAAGTGATGTGCTTAAAGTCAGTGGATTCACGGACGCAAGTTTCCAGACAGACCAAGATGATTTCCGGTCACAGTCCGGTTATATCTTTTGTCTGAATGGCGGTGCAATCAGTTGGAGAAGCTCCAAGCAAGACACCGTTGCTGATTCCACTACAGAAGCTGAATATATCGCCGCTTCAGAAGCTGCGAAGGAAGCTGTTTGGATACGAAAGTTCATTATTGAACTAGGTGTGATACCAAATGCGGCTGAGCCTCTGGCACTGTTTTGTGATAACAATGGTGCTATTGCTCAGGCAAAGGAACCAAGATCACACCAGAAATCCAAGCATGTTCTAAGAAGATTTCACTTGATACGTGACATCATTAATAGAAAGGAAGTCAAGATCAGCCGAGTTCAGACAGATGATAACGTCGCTGATCCATTGACAAAGCCACTCCCAAGGCCTAAGCTCGAGTTCCTGACTGAAGCTGTAGGCATTAGAGACATTGAAATGTAATCTAAATTTGAGTGGGAGTTTGAGGGCTTTATTTAGTTATTGATATGTTCTTGTAAAACATTTTCTTATGTTTAATGAAATTATTATTTCAAGATTATTTTAACTGTGATGAAATAATCGTTCCAAAATGATATGAACCATTTTATAGGTCATCGAAATAAGTGACTTGATCTTGAGTTATCAAAGTCATTTAGCTTGATCATGAGACCCTATATTTGATAGATGGCTTATATCATCATGTCCCTAGTCGAAGGTTGTTGAAATTGGAACACCAACAACCGTGTGAGACTAGATTGGTATGTGATTTATGACAAAGTCTCGGTGTGTCATAGATGCGCGGCATCAAAGTCAGTACATAGGTGTATATAGGGTACATACGACCGGACAAGACCCGATTATAAGAACTCTTCAGGATATTTATATCTGTGTCATATGAGATTCTTACTACGACTATAGAGTATAGTCCTTAGACCTGAGTTCGCATGCATGTGACTGCACATGAACTAATGCGCTTTGATCATTGTCTAATGCTGTCGTTAAGCGATAGTTATAAGGACCTTGATTGGGTGTATTATGAAATGAGTAGTTTACAGTGATGGAACAAGACGGGATTTGTCCCTCCAATATAAATGGAGTGAATATCTCTAGGCCAATCGGAGATTTGAATACTGGAAAATGCATGGCCATGCTCAAACGGACTTTCCCGAGTCGTTTGGATTGTCAGTATCAAATCAGAGTCCGATGAACAAGATTAGCCTTAATAAGGATGACACTCATCTTGCCTTATGACTAATCGAGATATTGTGACAAAAGGATTATGAATACAGAGATTCCAGTTCAAGTGGGAGATTGTTGGAATTATGTCCAGTAATCTCGGTACTGTCTCTAGAAAGTAAGAGTATGTCAATGATCAGACATAAGTCATATAATACTGGGGGTCATGATGGCTTGCTAGAGTCCGCTCATGATCTATAAGTCTTGGACTTATTGCCTTTATTATATGATCCCATATGGGTCACACGCCTAAGCTAACGGGAAAATACGAAGGAACGGTTTAGCAGAAGTACGGTAAAAATGCTAGGCATTTACTGTACTTAGAGAGACTAAAGGGCCTGATTAAATCCAAGGGATTTAATCAGAACTGAGAATTGGGCCCAAAAGCCCATGAGAACTAGAACGGATTTTAATGACTAAAATCAGACCTAGCTCTCTAATTTTCTTAGCACTCTGCGCCTCCCACCTCTCTCCCTGCGCCTCCTCTCTCAGCTGGTCTAGCAGCCAAATTTCCCGGTGTGCGTGTGTGAGCCTTTGGAGGATCCATCTCTTGGTGGTTCTGCTGATCTCTGACCCTTACCTCCCATTCCGCTGCATAAACAAGGTAACAGGTGAGATCTATTATGTTTCTAATCAAGAGAACCTAGATCTGCATGTTTAGTAGGATGAATCAATCTGAGAATTGAATCAGGAAACACTAAACGATCCAACAACAACATCCAGGGATCTTCTCTTGGTAGCCCAAATTCAGAGATACATCGCCAAACCGCAGCTCTATTTTGTTGTGTAGGGGCACCATAGATACACGTGACAAAGAAATCCTTATCCTGATATTTGATCTTTGTGTCAATATAGTTGGGGGTATAGGAAAGTATTTCCAATTCCAAATCTTTCATCCAATAAAGAGCTAAGCCGCCTCTTAATCCCATTGGTGAAACTGTGAAATAATGATCATACCCCAAAAGACTTCGTATCTGATCCACATAATCATCCTGATTTTTCGTTTCCGCAAGAAACATAATGTCCGGGAAGAGTTTGAAACGCAATTCCCGGAGGCGTCGAACTGTCCGGGTGTTACGCAGTCCCTGACAGTTCCAAAAGGATGCAATCATGGGAGCAAGGGTGGATTTTGAAGAACCAATCAAACCAGGCTAGTACCTTAAAAACCAAGTGATCTCTTCCGCTAAAGCAAAGGCCTCTGCTGCAAATAGTTGCTTTCCGGTCTGCTATTACCCCAGAGATACAACGAAGAAGAAACAAGTAGAATTGCGATGAGCGAAGAAAAACAAAACCCTAGTGCACCGAGATGGCTCTGAAAATAATTCTCCTACTCTGCTCTCTCGCGCTTTTGTGTTGATAGGTTTGGGTTTCCTATCTGGATCGAGAACCGAAACTCTGTCTAAAACCACTCAAATCCCTAAATCCCAGCCTTAGATTTCCGGTTGGATCAAGTATTTAGGTTTCGTTACTGTGTGATGCTCAACCAACCCGAATCATCAAAACAACCAGCAGAATAAAATTCGATTCGCAAACCTTGCGACGGTCCGAGATAGAGTCGGATGATCCGAAACTCCCAGAGCAAACGAGACAGCCTTTTCCGACGAAGATCGAGCAATAAAAGCCGAGATATATATTTTAATTTATGATATAAATAATATATAAAATAAAGTGACATTTTATTTTAGATAATTTATATTATTTTATTTCGCAAACCATCAAAAATTGATTTACAATTTTTCATTTTCAAATTCTAAACCATTTCACAGTATCTTCGTCTGAAATACCATTCTCACAGAAACTCAATCACAAATGCTCATGTTATATATGTAATATTGTTTAATATTATTTTTAAATAGAAAACAAAGTAAATTATCTAAAACCAGAGTAAAATCGAAGAATTACAGCTGAAAACCAGAATATAGCGGACCCAAATGAGAATCTTGGAGCTGATCTGAATCTGTCCGAGATACACGGGTTAACCCGACTTTACCCGAGTCGGATCCTAAAATAAAATTACCAAATCAACAGTTTTCTCCCGCAAACCCTAAATTCTCTAACGGTTCTCAGATAACTCGGGAGAACCGAAGAAACTCTTAAAATCTTGATAATCTTTGCTTCCTTTGTTGGAGATCTTCAATTTCTGAGGAGAAATGGGTGTTGAAACAAGGCGTTTGAGGAAGGAGACGAATGGTGACTCGGCGACGGAGGAGTCAAACCCGTTGTTGGAGGAGTCAAACCCGCCGGTTGAGTCACCCGAAGAAGGGGAAGGCTCCGGTCAAGAGACTAACAAAGCCGAAGAATCCGGGTGAAGAAGAGAGGCCGTCGAAGAAGATGAAGATCGGTCCAAAAGAAGTGGTGGATTCGCAGGGGCCGGAGACGGTGGTTCCGACAGTGGTGAAAGGTTCTTCTTCAGTTCCGGAGACGGTGGTCAAAGCTTCTTCTTTGGTTTTGGAGACGGTGGTTCCGAGGGTGGTCGAAGCTTCTTCTTTGGTTACGGTTCAGAGTGGTGGTGCCAATGATGAAGAAGAGAGCTCTGAAGAAGAAGAATCTGGTTCTGGGGATGGTTCCGGTTTCGATCATGGTTCTGATTCTGAATAAGAATCAGAAGAAGCAGAAGAAGGAGGAAGAGAAGCAGTGGCGGCCAAACTCTGATCCCAACTCCGGCGTCAATTTCAAACATCTCCAAGGACAAGGAGATCACTCTAATCCCAACTCCGGTGTCAGTCTCAAACATCTCAAAGAACAAGGAGATCGCCAATGTATCGTGTGGATAATCTGATCCGAATACGAATCCGAGAGTGACTCTGAAAGTGAGATAAGACTAGTAGAACTTGTTGATGTCAATGGTCTTAGTTTTATGCAGGGAAAAACTAGTAAAAATAGTGAAAACTATGTAGGAAAAACTAGTAGAAATTAGGAAAACTAGTAGACTAGGGAAAAACTGGTAATACTACTTTGTATATTAGTAATACTTGGTAAAATAGGACAACTTGGGCAAACTTGGTAAAACTATACCTGTAGAACTTGGGAAAACTAGGTAAAATTGTATGGTATTGTAAAATTGTTTCTTGTATAACTGAGTGCAATTGAATGTTATTTGCAGTATGATGAGAGAATTAAGCCATTAAAACCAGAGAGATTGTACTGCCCTACTAGAAGCTATCAGACGAGAGTGAAGATAAGGACAAAGTGATTTCTCAAAGATGTGTTCAAAACGCTGGACAGTCTGAACCCACCCCTGACTGATGCTGAGAGGAAATGGTTTGTGTCGCATCCTCAATTGAACACTTGTTCCACATGTCGAAGGACCATAACCACAAAGTTCAGGGCATGTGGATGCTCGTGTTGCGAACAGCCGGGATCATTAAGAGGAATGAATTTTGGTTCATTGTAAATGGCGTTCTTCTGAGTTATGACATGAGGGAACACACATTGTAAATGGCGTTCCTCCTGGATATAAGGAAATAGATAATCTGGATTTCATCAAGCGTCATTTTGGTAAGGGAACTGTAAGACAAGAATACATGAAAGCTAAGCTTATAGCAATGGAATCTCATAAGCACATATTGAAGATGGCTGTGTTGTTCTTCCAATCGAGTATAGTTTGTGGGAAAACGAAGACTGGATATGGTGCATCTGACGTTTTGGAATTATTTAAAAATTTGTGACTGATCTTGACTATTGTAAGACATTTCTTTGAAGGAGATTTTCTTACGACCACATGGTGAAGGAGATCAAGCACACGGTGTAACATTTTCAAGCTAAAGGAAAGATGAAGAAGGACGTGCAGTGGGGCCATTCCTGGTTTAGGTCTTCCGTTGGAGGTAAGTACAATGATTATGAGATTGTTGATGTTTCTTTAATTGAAACTGTTTAACAAATACAATTTTTTTGTAGCTACTAGCATTTGAGGCAATTCCTAAATTGGGAACAAGATTCAGGGAAATTGTCCCATAAGCAGACATGATGTGCAAGTCGAGTTCAAGAAAGGATATATGAAAGGGTTTCCTATTGATGCAATCAATGAAGAACTTGCTATAACTCAAGTCAGTTGTCCCTTGCATCTGAATTTGGTAAAAATATGTGCTTCTATGTTGTAGTTTTTTTTGTAATATTAACATTTATTTTATTCCTTGTCAGGACATTGATAGCCTCATGTTAATCAGTGAGAAATAAGAAAATGATTTTTTTGGCTCAAATCTTCGAAGAAGACAAAGATCGTGATGAAAATGATCTCGTGAATGATAGGTGTTCCAAATGTCTTCTTCGTGGTCAGACGGTCTTCTTTGAAGACATGTTTGAACAAGACGTTTTTGTAAGAGAAAAAAGGAGAAGGAACAAGTTGATGCTCCACCGGTGGAGGCACCTCCAACCAAATTGGCTGAGATCTTGAAGATGGTGAATGGATTTGATGTAAGATTGGCTGCGGTGGAAGCATTTGGGGAGGAGGAGAAAGCGAGGAGAAAGTGAATGGAAAATAGTTTGTGGTTTTTTGGACTTTTGTGGTAGTATTTGGAACTTAGATTTCGGTTATGTGTTTCCGTATTTGGACATAATTTATGTTAATTTGTTGAACTTTTGTTGATATTCCTTGGGTCTTTGGTTATGAAGAAGTACCTACTGTCTGGTAAATTATCGAAATCCCTCTGATACTTTGGAGTCTTGCTGACCTCGTGGACACTTCTTCCACCACATGGACATTTTTTGGGAATTCTGTACTCGGCTGCGCTAATTGCTTCCAGAAGCTCTTGATGAGCCTTCAACCGCTTCATCTCTTTGTTGTGCCTCTTCTTGGCTTCGTAGGGATCCAGCCCGAAACTCTCCATACTGAGCGTGGGTAAGGGAAAGAGATCGAGAAACTAAAGGGAAATATGGTTGGGAGAGAGAGAGAGAGAGAGAGAGAGAGAGAGAGAGAGAGAGAGAGAGAGAGAGAGAGAGAGAGAGAGAGAGAGAGAGAGAGAGAGAGAGAGAGAGAGAGAGAGAGAGAGAGAGAGAGAGAGAGAGAGAGAGAGAGAGAGAGAGAGAGAGAGAGAGAGAGAGAGAGAGAGAGAGAGAGAGAGAGAGAGAGAGAGAGAGAGAGAGAGAGAGAGATGGGGAAAAGGAGGGAAAATATCCAAATTTTTTATTTCACTGTTGGTTGGGCGCCAAAATCATTTTAACTTCCCCTCCAAAAAATTAGTCATAGTTGTACATAATATAGTAGTTGTACGAATGTTCCTCATAGTTGTACTTGCTATTTTCTGTTTATCTAGTATTACTAGCTCTTAAGATATGGATAAGTAGTTTTACAGATTAGATAAGTGCTTAAACATATAGTACTGATTATTTTATGCAGTCATTTGTCTCAAATCGGTATTTAGGTTAGTAGGTCTTCCTTAATTGGTTATTACAAGGAAAATGCTATTAAAACTATAAGGATATTGTTGTGGAAATGTTTCCACAACAACTCAAATAAGATATGAATTTCTTATTTTTTCCTTTTTGTTTCTATTCTCTTCCTGTTATAACATTATATTCCACACCAAATATCATTTTAAATAATTTTTGCATCCAAAATACCTATATTTGTCAATTCAAAGTAGTTATGGCAAAGGTCAGAATAGTTATACCAAAGTTTGAATTAGTTATATTTTGGCTCAGTAGTACATTGCATCATGTTATAACATCTGTTAGCCACCTTTACAACTCAAACAACCCGGTTTAATAATTATGTGCATCAATTAGAAAATATATAGTGATACCGCGTTATACTTAGTTATTCTTATAGAACATAATTAGTTTTTTTTTAAGAACATAAGTAGTTTACATAATGAAGTACCAGTTGTGCTTAGCTGTTTTTACAGAACAAATGCTTACAAACAAATCAAAAGTAGTTTTTTCCAAATAACATCCATGGTAGTATTCCTGAAAATGTTCTTGGTCGCATTTTACTATGTGTACTTCGACGACGCCTTTCTCTAGCTGATGGAAACCTTGTTACTCTCCTTTGACCCTTCTTTCTCTTGCGATCCGGAGGTAGGATTTGCTTCCCTTTGATGTAATCCTGGACATTCTATGCAGACATATCCGAGACAACATAAATAGACATGTGATAAGCCAACGCCCACAACTGTGTCCAATAATATTTTGAACTCAACTCATAGAGTTCTATTTAGGTATCACGACCACGAACTCTATCACTATTTTTTTTGAATGAGTGGAATGCTGCTAGTGTGTGGAGACAAGTATACTTCTGAATATCAAAGAACCCACAAGAGCAACTTTTTGATTTCAAGTTCACCAAATAAACTTTTCCATCAATATCATCGACTTCGTATTTAAGCTCGTAACTATTTACCTTCCTCACAATTAAATTCTTAGCAGTAGTCCAGTTATCATGCACGAAGTTCTCAACCAAATGCACCGGTTTGTTATCAACATGTACTGACACAACCTCTTTCCTATGCTTGTTAAACCAATCAGAAATTTTTGAATGATAGTATCCAGTAGGGGTATTAAGGAGTACTTCCTCGCGAAATTAAAAGTGTAGTTCCGAGATTCCGTAGAGTTGCTTGTGTCTATATTGTATCGTTTACCTGAAAAAAACATCTTTCCCATTTTTCCTTTTCGGTACTTTCCTCCACATACTTCGCCGCAGAAGGATATCTACTCTTAAACATCTCGTATCAACTGTAGAACTCAACCTCTGTGTGAGCCCAACCGCACTCTTGGAATATGTAAGGGACTATGGATTTGTTTGCATTAGAAGCATTACCTCTCACGTTTTGGGCCAAATTCCATAAACAATACCCATCCCAAGCTTGTGAAACACTTTTCCTATTACGTTGATGAAACTTGCATTTCTATCACTCACAAATACCAATTTGGAGGAGTCGCTTACAAAACTTTTCAACATCTCGGAAAAACCATGTCCAACTCGCATTGTTCTCACCATCGAGTACACCGAACGCTATGGAATAAATGTGTTGATTAGGATCCTGAGCAACATCAAAAACTAGTACACCACCATATCCGTTCTTGAGGAAAGTTACATCCACAATTATCACTTTTCTCATGCATGCAAACCCTTCAAGTTCCAGTATACCTCTTTTAACACATACAAATAACGATACAACATCTTGTAGCTATCTTTCGGACTACCACGCAAATCACAAACTGCTTGATTTTTCCCTTTCATCGCCGTCGAATATGATATTTCTACACCATATTTTTGCTTAACTAGGTCCATGATGATTTTAGGCCTTGGATTTTCGAGTTTCGCAGGATATTCCTCACTAAAAAAGATGCAACTAGTTTTGATGAGTCTCTCCTCTTATCAACACTTGCACTATGATCAGCACGGTTGCATGTGTGCATCTTCGTGGACGTTCTAATCGAGAACATATCCGTGTTATCAATCCTTGCTGCTCGTAGACCCCAACTACATATTCGTATATAACATTTAACCACCCATCACGTTGTATTAGAATGTCTTATAACATAATCAAAAGAGTTAAGAAATGACAATCTTTCGACCAACTCTATAACCGCCTTCTTATCTTGGAATTCTTGACCCACACTCACACCAAACCGTCTTCCCATGGCGCTACAAACGCATACCCGATGCATCCATACATTATCCTCCAATATCATCATCCTCTCTCACCTCCTCTTCTTGACTTACTTGTCAGTAGTTGTCTACGTACAGCATCAAGACATTAGGTCATATTTCTACGATTTCATCATGATCATAGTTCATACCATAAGTGCTTTTCCCGCTCTCGACTGTTTTGAGGGCAGCTCCAGTCTAGTCACGACATCCACATACAAAAGACTTTTACGGTTCTCTTTATCAACGGTAATTAGATAACCACAAAGATCTTCAGCATTAGAGTTACTCAAATTTTCTTCATATGCAACCACCATAGGAATGTAACTCAATTCCAATCTAATCTTACTTTCATCTAACACATGATTCTTGTATAACATAGCTTCTACCATCTCCAAAGTTATCTCCTCTTTCAACATTAGGCTATACATGCGCCCCTGACATTTATAATGGATGTAGACACTGTTGCTCATTCTATCCTGCCAAAACAATAGCAAAAAACGCAATACATACTTATAGTTGTACACAATTTTACACTAGTTGTTCACAAGTATATTTTAGTTGTTCGCAGTTATATATAAATTGTCCTCAATTATACAAATTGCACCAGTTATACTAGATATACATAACGATTCTCAGTACTACCAGTTTTACTAGTTATACCACATTCACCAATTCTACTAGTTGTCCCTAGTTCTCCTACCACAAGAACACACATTTGAATCGATTTCGGGTTCCAATCTGCATATAATCCACAACAATTCTACCTCTCAAATGCATTTATATTCAATTTATAGTCCCAATCGACCCAAAATCAATAGTTAAACAACAATGTGAATAATCATCAATTGAATCTACCAAACTCAATGTGAATCCAATGGAGCTGAATGAAGATCGAGGGAAGCACAAACCTCGATGGGTTGACGAAGTCGCGATGGAGGCAGCGACTAGTGGCCAGAGAAGCGACGGCACCGACAACAAAGCCACAAAATCCCCACAGCTCGACTCCAACTCCAATAAAGCCAATTAAATTTAAACCAAATTGGAAAAGACAAAATCTTATGCACAATTCATTAAAGGGAAGAAGTATGAAGAATATTAAAGGGTAGCTAAGATTTGTTTTCTTCCCATAAAGATATTTGACCAAAATCCCTATTTCACATCTTATTTTTTGTTTTTCTACGATTACATAGTGTTGCCGATAGGAACCATAGACTCTCTTTAAATGCTCTTTATTTGGTAGACAAACTATCAACAAAAAACAAAATCAAATTAATACATTATTAATTTTACTTATCTCAAATGCGTAACCAAAATATCTTTTTATATAATAAGGAAATTGTAGAGCTTTTACCAATAATCTCACTAAACACAGGTTAGATTATTAATTACATACTTGTCATAATGGTAGAGTATATTTTCACGGTAATACATCAGCAAATATATTAAATTGAGTAAGATGTGCAAGCTTTTTTCATTCATCTACTTTCAACAGTGATCTTTTAATATATGTATAACAGTTGACTCAACGTATGTATATTAAAGAAAACAAGATAAGATGGTCCGTGACGAAACAAGAAGATCCAAAAGCTGGAAAAATTGAATGTAACGCAAATGGATTGGCTACCTCTCACATGAATCCAAATTTATATATTTATTTGATATATTAATTTATCTAAGAATTTCAAATTTTGATTTTATTGTTCAACTAATCTTTTACTAGTCATATGTTTATTTCTGGTTTTAGTTGTTTTGTTTTTGGTATTAATCGATTCCAATTTTATGTATTCATCTATAAAATCAACTAATTTTTTTTTCCAGCAACCGGCGAGTAGCATATGTGTCGCTGGAGAGGTCTTGTCTTTTCTTTGTCTTCGTTTTTCGTTTTCTCTTTGTTTGACCAGTGCTGCTTGTTTTGGATCTCCGCTCTTCCGTATTCGTTGGTGTCCGTGCTCGTACGGTTTTTCGTGTGGCAGAGCTTGACATATGGGTGGTCTTCGATTTCTTCTCAGTATAGTTGCTTTGGTTTTCAGTCTCTTTGGTCATCTCGGGCACGCATTTGACTCGTGTGGATTAGCCGGAGATGTGGAGGTGAGCACGTTGACAGATTCGGCTATCTAAGGGTGAGTTTCTCTTTTGTGATTTGCCTCCAATGTGTTGTGGTTCTGATTTGGTTGAGTTGAGTTCTTGGTTAGGCCGGTTCAAGTTTGTTTGGGTGTGTGTTTTTGTGGTTTGGTTGTAATTATGTGGTTGGTGCTTGGTTGACCTTTGTTTAGCTTCCTAGCTCTCGCTTCATTTTCAGAATGAATGGGTTGTGTTTTGGTTGGGTCTTAGGATTATTTCTTTGGTTGGGTATGATTGGAAGTCTATCAGGCGAATTCCAAAACTCTTTTCTGGATTACAAGGGTTTTTGAGAGGTTTGTGCATGTGTTCTTGTAACTTCACTAAATTGGAAACAATATAATAATGCATTGTAGATAGCCACGACATAAAATTATTCGTGCTAGTTGTTTACTTTTAATTGTTTACTTTTAATGACACTTCAAAAATTACCATCACCACTGCGGTGTTGATTCCACCGCCTTCCTCTGCCTCTCCCCATCCCTCCTCCTTCACCTCAAGTTCCCTCCGACCCAGCTCACCCAAACCCTAACTCCATCTCTGCCTATGTCTTCTCGTCTCTGCAAGGCGTCGTCGAGACATAATCCTCGTTTCAAGGCTTTGTTCAAAATCTCGAGATCGGCCATCTCTGCCACTCCGATTCCTCTCAGGTTTTTGTTTTAACTGATCTATTCTCGAAATTGTAAATCGCCAGAAATTGAGGATCTAGTCGATGATTTGTTATTTCAACCCGCAAGAAACCTACACGTTCAAGGTGGGTTACCACAAACTCGTAGGCTCTAAGGTGACTCTGAAGAAGCCATTATTGGTTTTGAAGAAAAAGTGTATGGATGGTTTGTCCGAGAAAGAAACGGAAATGGAGGTTGTCGGGATTATAAGAACAAAGATCTTGTTTAAGACCAGACCTAAGCCTCTCTTTCCGGTATAAGATCTCTCTTATGTTTTTATCTTTTTGTGAAACTTTTAGCCTAAACTGTTTGGTATGATAATTCTGAGCCACTTCTTCTTCTTTATTCCAGGAACAAATTAGGCTGCAACTGCAAAGTGTTACCCCTAGATTGCTTCTTTCAGGTCTTATGCTCACTTTGTGATATATCATGGGTTTTCTAGGTTTTCAACCATGATATAAGTGTATATATTGAGTCTTTAACCTTGCTTTTCTAGTCTATCGAGTCTTTTACAGGTAAGCTTGCGTTTGGAGCAAAGCTAGGACTTTGGGACATTTCTGGAGCATTCTACAGGAAGCTGAAGTTGGAGTCGTGACCACGAGTAGATGTCGACTGACACTGCTCTTAGTGTCGGTCGACACTGAGTTCCAACAAGAGCTAAACGCCGGTTTATTGCATCTTTTGAAGATTTGCAAGAAAGTCTAGAAGTTTCTCTTATTTCTAATTTGCCCCAAAACGTGTTTATACTTTTAATAGTGTTTTGGAGAGTTGTTTTCTCCTATATTTTGTTCTTGCTTTGTTTTGGCTTTTGCAATTTGGAGATTGAGAGATTTTGGCTTGGGGCTGATCGTGCTACTTGTAACCTTTGAGAGAAGGATTTCGAACCCCATTCTTTATATCTATTCAGTCTTGTTTTCTATTGAGAATGTCTTGTCTTATTGATTCCATGTCTAAGTAGTAACCTTAGTTAGATTTAGGGATTCTCATAGGGATTTCATGCCTTGTTAGATCACTAGACAGTTAGGATTCTAGATCTATCCGTTCATCACCTAATACTAAATTCTGGATTGATCACTTAGAGTTTAGATCTTAGATAACTAGTTTAGCACGAGAGTGTGATTTAGAATCTGATAGAACTAGTGTGAGCAATTTGTTTAGATGCAAGGAAATTTGAACTAGAGAATTGTGAACCAAAGAACTTGCTATTATTGCTTGTCTAGAACTCTAAGATTGCAAAGAGATTTGGATCATTAGGTTGCTAGACATAGATAATAATCGCAGTGAGAGTTGGATTATTTACATTTGCGATTCTAGTTTCTGAACCTGTGTTTAATCTGAATCATGATTGTTGAATTGCCTGACATTGCATGATCTCCAGAGAACTTCCTAAGTCTAGCGTCTTTCTCCTATTGAAAACAACTTTTATATTCATTTGCTTGTTTTCTCCTTTCGCCTGATTGATTTAGCTAAGTTTGAAAACATATAATATGTCGTGTGACCTCGAGTCTCTGTGGATTTTATACCCTTTGTACTACAGTTGCATTTCTGTGCACTTGCAGTTAGAATAGGGATAAAACTTGACCTATCACTTTGTGAGACATAACAAAACATGAATATCAATTTTGAAGTATAGATTTTTATAGGTGAAAACAGGTTTCTTGACTCTGTGAATAGTAATCAATATTTTACTTCGATGTCGCAGAATACAAATGACTGGGTTCCTTTCGGGGACTATAGATTCTGGGGTACAAAATCAAAAGTTGTTCCCTCTGTATATTCCGTTGGCACTCGTTTCTCATAAACATGTTGTCGAGGTAGGCGTTTGAAGATATAATTCATCTTTATCTATGCCAAGCTTATCTTTACATCGCTAACATTTTTGCTTTGAAAATTCTCAAATTATAGTATGTTGCAGTATATAGGTTCAGTCGAGCATGTATCATAACTGGTGTCTTGGGGGTTGATGGAGTTAGTCAAGACCAAGTCAACTTTCTTCTACCGGATATGAATAGACTCGCCTTGGAGGCAAAATCGGGATCACTCACTATCTTATTTATCAACTTTAATGAGTAAGATTGACTAGTGTACAAATTGAGATATAACTAAAACTTTTGTGTGAGATGTGAATGTTAAATGCTGAATATTGTTGGTTGTGCGTATGGGGCACGATCTTGGTGCAATGGCTAACCAGATGTTCAAAGGGAAAAGACCTTCGATGAATAAGAGTAGTTACCCACCAGCGTTTCCACTGAAACATCAGCAGGAGGACATGAGGCTAGCCCTTGCTCTTGGCGATATACATTCTGATTTGATTCTTGAAACTTGTAGTGATCTAAGCAACAATAACCTTGGAGGTGATTTACCATATCAGCTTCCTCCAAATCTGCAACGATTGTAAGTTCCATTGATCTTTTTTTATTTTTGATTTTTGCTAACTTAATATATGTGTTTTCGAGTTTATAATCTTTATTCTTTCTGAAATCTTGCATATAACTGGGATTGTGAAATCAAATGTTTATACTTTGTTGATGTTAATGGGTTTCATGTGACTTATAATCCCAACATAAATGAAACAAAAACAGTGACTTCGTGTCTTATTTTGATCTCAGGTCAATGTGGACTTCATGGAGCTCACATGAAGGAAAGAATTAGTGAGATGAAATTGAAAGATCTTCTTTGTGTAAACATTTTTGTAACAAGTGTAGATTCCATATATCATATTTTGTGTATATATTTTTGGTTTATTAATAAAATTGTTTCAAATATTTTTTATATAAATCTAATTGATACAAAATATAATAATAATAATAATAATAATAATAATAATAATAATAATAATAATAATAATTTAATACAGCTTGGTTCGGTTCGGGTCTAACTATAACAAGGGAAACTATTGCTATGATAGATACAAGATATTATAGCACAGACAAAATGCTATCACATATGGTCGACCTATTATACCTGGGACAAACATAAGCATTTCAAAAACGCTATCAATCACATATAATAGCATTTATCGTGAGTTAAGAATAACTATTTTTGTAGTGTGATACTTTAACTTGATCGATTGGCTCTAGTTTTTTTTTTTTTTTTTTGTGGTTTTCTCGTTTTAACCTATAGCTTTAGCTTTCAGTTTGTTTGTATGTTTCATATTCTATTCTTTGTTTATGAGATATTCCATTTGTGAATTCATCAACTTTATCTCTGAAATAATTGTGATCTTTACCGGTTTTATGTGTTTTTTTAAAACAATTTCAATATAATCGATCATATGGAAAAATATATTCCTCCATAGAAGAGCTAATTTTAAGATTTATCTAGTTTTTGATTAGGGAATTGGACAAATCTTAGCATTTAGGGGAAAAAAGGAACTGTTTTGGTTATTGATATCATCATAAATGCTAATATACCTATCACATGAGACTTTTGTTGACTTTTAGTATTCGTTAGGGCCATTCGATGGGGATTTAATACGACTCATAGATTGGATACATATGTCTAATAACATTGAAATTTTTAACATTTCATAAAAAGCACATGTTTAAAGTTTAGTGTCAGAAGCCGGATTTGATCATATTTAGAGCTTTCCATATTTTATAAAAACTTATAAAAATATAGATTGCATATATTTATTGTAACAAAATTCTGAGAAACATTAAAAAAACAAAATTTATGTGAATTATTAATGTATAAAACTCCGCCTTTAAACAAATTCTTTGTTTTTTGTTTTTCTATTTGTTTGTATTTTGTTTATTTTATTTTTATTTTTATATATAAGTTTTGTTAGTATAAAAATAAAATTGTATACCACTCTGGTTCGAATTCTCCTGGCCACCTAGCCGCGCTTTAAATTTGGAGTAATTTTCAAACGCATACTCGGATGCAAGGCCTCGTGGGATTAGTCTTTGGACCTAAAAACCTTTGAGATCCCCACAGTTATCAAAAAAAAAATTGTAAAAATTTTGAATAAGATCCCAAATATCTCAGATTGTAACTAGCGAGTGCATATCTTTATATTAATTGAGAAGTACTTTCGGTCTTATATTGACTTTTAAAATGGCTAATTACTTATTTGCCATTAATAAAATTAGATTATTTAAAATATTAATCTTAGTTTATATTTATATTTTAATTTATTATATTTAATTTATTTTATTTTAGAGATATATATCATCCAGATAAAAATAAAAAAGAGAAGGTGATAAATACGAAAAATATTTTTGAATTATAAGTTTTAAATATAGATAACTATGACTATTATGGATAATACAAATTTATATAAATTTTAAATTTGAATAAATATAAACGATAAAATAATGTAATAAAAAGTTATAATATTTATAAATATATAAATATATTATATTTTAAATTTTATTTATGAGATATATGTAATTTTGGATAAAAAAATAAAAAATAAGATGATAAATTATAAAATATTTTAATAAACTTAAGTATAATAATTTTTATATATATAGTTTGACAAAAAAAATATTTTCCGTTTGTTCGTTTTTTTTTTTTTTTTTTTTTTAAAAAGAAGAAAATTTCCGTTTGTTCGTTGCTAAGTTTCTTTGTTAATGGATTTTAGATGTTTTGTCATGTTCAAAACCACATGCCTTTACATGTAAAGAAAAAACACATGCATGTTTTAGAGCTTCCCGACATTTTCATAAACTGGATTAAACAATGCGTCACATGTCTGTCCTACATCATAGTCTTTAATGGCGAGCTAATTGGTTTCTTTGATGGCAAGAAGGGACTAAGACAAAGAGATCCCATCTCGTCATTGCTCTTTGTGCTGGCTATGGATATTCTATCCAAAAGACGTGACAAAGGTGTTATAGCGGGACTATTCCGATTGCACCCTGTGTGTGAAGCTCCTTTGGTAACGCATCTCAGCTTCGCTGATCATGTATTGGTATTCTTTGACGGCTCAGAACACTTTCTTGCTGGTGTTTTGCAGATATTAGACGAGTTTAAGAGAACATCAGGCCTGGGGATTAATAGACACAAGACAACTATATTCTTGGATGGAGCAAATTATGATTTGGCCCTGGATTTTGCGGATAGGCTCGGCTTAAAGAAATGCAATTTTCCGGTGAGGTATTTAGGTCTGCCCCTAACCTCAAAAAAGCTGAGAAAGCAGGATTATCAGCCATTGTTGGATAAAATATCTCAGCGATTCGGGTCTTGGAAATTTAGATTCTTGTCGTTTGCCGGGAGACTCCAACTTATCAAGTTAGTTATATACTAAACTATAACCTTTTGGGCCTCTGTATTTATACTGCCAACTAAATGCCTTGAGGAGATAGGGAGAATGTGCAGCGTGTTTGCTCTCCAAAGGAGTGTGGAGGTCTCGGTTTAAGGAGTTTGGTGAGTTGGAACAAAGTATTGTGCCTAAAACTAATTTATCTCATCTTTGCCTTGGGTGGATCATTATGGGTTTCATGGGTGAGAAGGAACCTAATAGGAGCGGTGAACTTTTGGGAGAGTGGATCGCCGACAGTAGGAAGCTGGATTTGGAAGAGTTTATGCAAGCTTAGACATCTAGCTCGGCCCTTTGTCTTTTGCGAGTTAGGAGTAGGGAAGTCGGCAAGTTTCTGGTATGATGATTGGACGGGATTAGGTCCGCATATTGAGTTAACGGGGTCTTCTGGTCCAATGGCTTCGGGTCTGCCCGCTTCCTCGGTTGTAGCAAATGCTGTGAGAGATGGTGAGTGGTGGATATCAAAATCCAGGAATAGGAATCCAATCCTAGTTCTGCTCAGAGATTGCCTATCAATGCCGGTGCCTCAGGTGAACTCGGACAAAGAGGATTGTTTTAAATGGAGTATTGGAGATGGTTTACCTACGGAAAAATTCTCCACGTCGAAGGTGTGGAGCTTTCTTAATCCGCCTGGAGAGAGGGTTGATTGGTACGAGGGAGTGTGGTTTGCGAACATGATTCTTAAACACTCATTTGTATCTTGGCTTGCTGCTCGGAGTAGACTCCCTACGAAAGATAGGATGTGTCGATGGGGCTTGGATGTGTCGTCGAAATGTGTTCTCTGCAACACGGCTCCAGAAACGCATAATCATCAGTTTTTTTGAATGCTCTTTCAGTTTTGAGGTTTGGTCTTTATCACATCTAGAATGCATATTACTCTGCCTGTTACGTTGGAGAATGCTTTGAGATGGCTTAAAGACCCGATTACGGACAACAACAAGAACTTGATTCTGAAGTTAGTCTTCCAAGCTTGTCTATATTTGGTCTGGCGTGAAAGGAACTCACGGTTACACTCTAATGCGACTAGGATCTCGGCGGAGCTTCTAGCAGGATCAAAGATATCATAAAGTGTAAGTTTATTCATCTATCAAGAGCTAAAGGAGATGTCTCTAATTCTGTTTCTCTTTTAGGCACCTTGTTCTCTGTATTTTAATGTTTTCTGTCGAGTTTCTGAAATGCTGTAACAGGTTCTCTTGTAACCCAGTTTAATGCTCTTGTTGGTTTGACATGGATGAATATAATATTTTTTTTTTTAAAGGAAAAAAAAGAAAAGAAAAAACACATGTATGTTGTATTTGTTATATTTGTAAGTTACTTGATGGAAAAAAACACTAAGCTGTACTTGTGCTTTTACATGGTAGATTATGCGATTTTAGAGCCGTAAAGATAAAATTTTAATGTAGAAAACCAAAGTTTTTTTTTTTTTTAGAAAACCAAAGTTAGGTGTTGAAAGACAAAAAAAAAAATAAAAATAAAGCAAAGAAAGTGATCCATGACATCGACGTTTGAGTAGTTGAGAAGGGAGAGTATGTGCAAACGCATTACACCACATTCCTTAGTTTTCACGAAAATATAATAATCAAAATATCAACTTACGTATATCATCAAGTGGTAGTAGTAGCTTATTATTCATTATTCATTAACAAAAACAAATATTAGATTATATTTTATATAAATGCCTAAAATAGTTACGTATATCATCAAGTGGTAGTGTTTTTTTTTTGCTCATCGTTTTATCAGATCGAAACCAATAATCACATTCTACTGAGAATATTTTTTCATAGCTGTAGATTTTAAAGACTATTTTCTAATCTTAAATCTTTTTATAACAATTATTGAAATGTTACACTCTTCTTTACAACAAATAAAATTATGTAAAGTTCAAAAAAAAAAAAATTATGTACCTTATTCTTTAAACAATTTTGGAAATTTTTTTTACTGAAATAATTTTTTATACCCGTTTTAACATTTTCCAACGTGTATTCAAAAAATGTTATTACGAAACTGTCATTAATAAAATTTTAAGTTTATACTGGATTCCGTCAATAAGTCTACTGAATTTGAATAAGTTAGCAAAATTAAGTCTAATAGTCTTTCATACTAGAATTATTGTTTCTCTATAAACTTGTTTTCAGGATTACAGACTCGATTTTGGGATTTTAAACTTATTTTCAGGACTGTATTTTTTTTAAGATTGTAGACTTATATTCTATATTTAAAGAATTATTTTATTTTAAGGTTGGTAGATTTATTTTGTAGACTTATTTTAAATTGTCGTAAACTTTGAAAGAGTTGTAGATTTATCGTATGTCTTGCAAAGTTATTTTGTATGACAACAGATTTGTTTGAAAAATTGACCGATTTGTAGATTTTTTTGTCCACTGGTAGATTTGTTAAGCGATAGTTAACCACCACTACAGAAAGGGGTGCTTTTAAAGTGTTGGTGTATGTTCGTCCATGCATGGTCATATCCCTATAAATATGTGATCCCCAAAAAATAATATCGAAAAACAACAAATTTTGTTCGAAAGACATTGATATGAGACATCTGAAGGCTACACAGAAACATCTTTCAAACAATTTTTGAAAACGCGCTTCGGTGTGGATTTGGTGAATCCATTCGTACAAAAGCAACATGCACGATGTTGCGAAACTTGGCTGAAACTGAATAATTCTATAGAAATATTGATTTCTTTTACCATCAAATATCTTTAATTTCATTGGAGGCAGCAAACGTATTCGTTGATAGTTTCATTACCCACAATAAACCAACAACCTTACTCCTAAAAGATATGTCTAGTTGTGTGTACAACAATCAACATAATAAAGGAGAATCTATGATCAAACGATCGTCAGAAGGAAGTTGAGAAACATGGAGTTACATTTACTACATTTTTTTTGTGCGGTTAATTTATGGGCACAAAGAATTGAAAAAACATGGGTTTATGCTAACTTAAGAATTAGCGAGGAGGGTGCGAATGCAAATAATCTTCCGAGATATATCCATGGCCAGAGAATCCATGTAACCTGTGGTTGGAGTAGGAAAGAGAAATAGATGTCAACAACATCATAAACTGGAAATGTGTTTTAATAAATCGATGGCTACACTAATAGGATGAAGGGTAGAAACAACCAATAATATACAATGGATGCTTTTTGACATTAGAATGCATTTTATTTTCCAGATTAGCTGGAAATAAACTTGGCACGTGGCCAAGAGTTTAAAAAAAAAAAGAAAATGATTGGTGGACTACATTTTGTAAAGGATCAATGTTAACATTTATTTTGTATTGCTAACTATATGAAACATTATTGTAGACTTATATTTAGTTTGCAGACTTAATGTTGTAAACGTTATACATACAACTGGTATTACTAGGTAAAACATTTAAAGAACGTTAATAAGTCTTACAAAATATAGATAACTCTTACAAAACAAAGACACTGATACTCCAAAGACGAGTCTTTCAAATCAAAGATAAGTTAAACACCAATTCGACCCACAACACCCACCACTAACTCCTTCAACTTTGCAATCTCTTCGCCATTTTTTCATCTCCATACGCATTTGTTGTATCTGAAATTCATGGTGTAATATGCTTTTATTCCTTTAGGACTGCTTTTTAACCTCCCTCCTTAACTTAGTCTTCTCTTCTTCGACAGCGTGAACCCATTTTTTACGAGTGTGGTTGTCATCATTCTGCACATAAATATATATAGCATCATATATCCAATATTTTCATTAAATTTCTAAAAATTGTCTCCTTTTTGTGGTGAAGAACTAAATAAAAGAAATTGGCTTCACTTTTTCTGCCGCCAAAGATTTTTTTTAGTACTCTGTAAAATTTTTTGAAAACGAATCGGTAAAGTTATCTTTAGTTTTTCCTTTTATTCTTTTTATATTTTAAATCAAATTTATAATATATTAAATCTACAATAAAGTAATAATCTAACCAAAAGAAGTCTACAATATAGAAATTCAAAAGTCTACGATCAAACATAACATAAAATTCTACATACATATAACATAATCCTATAGCAAAACAAATCTACGATAAAAAAATAAATCTATCACTTCATCGTCGGATTGTCGCCAGAATCGTCCTCGTTGCAGAAAAATTACTTCGTCATCGGAACCGCCACTTCGTCGTCGTCGGAATCGCCTTGACCTTTGTCGGAAAAACAATTTTTTATTTATATTTTTGATATTTTTATTTATTTAAATCTAAGATTTTTATTATTAAATTAGTTTGTAATTATTTCGATGCCATTTTCGTAAATAAATATTTAAAGCGTGATTTACAAGTCTTTTGATCATTTTTTCCAGAAACTCAATTTTACCAAAATTATTGTAATAATAAAAATACTTTTCCAACGCTATTTCCACTTATTTCTCAAAAATAAATGCTACCCTCTTTTTAGTCCCTTGTAATGAAATAAAAACTACAGCGAAATTTATTTTGGAATTTAGTTTCATTCTGCCTCTCTTATGTTTTCCAACTTAATATTATAAGAATAATACAAAGTATTGAAAATGAATGACATAGAAAGCCATTTTATGGCTAGTTTCGTCTGCGGATGCAAGGATTAAAATTAAATAAGGAGTTATTTTAGGTTTCAGGTTTTTGTGTCGTCTAATAGTTGTACGAGTTGCTCTTGCTTTGGGTTTTAACATTTTATTTTTGGCTATATTTAGGGAGATCCAGTAGTATCCCATATGCGTTTCTTTTTCACATTCTTACTATTAAAAGGTTTATATCAATTATCTTATTTTAAAGTTAATTGATTTTGGGAGGAAATAATCATGTTAGCTTTAACTTTTCTCAAAATGTTAGCGCATTAGATTTCTAGTTTTCCGAATCTTTCAAGTTTTTTTTTATAGTGTATTGATAGCCGGATTTTTCATTTCGTCCTTCTCATTAACATTTGGTTTTTGAATTTAGTTTTTTAATAAAAGATAGTTGATAGAGTTTTTCTCCCTTTAAAATTAAAAAGGCGATTTTCTTCGTGTGACCTAGTAGCCGACATCATTCGTCATCCCCTCGATGACGGCTCCCTAGTCGTCATCGGACCCCCACCTGCTCTTCCTCCGGACCCAGCCGTCCCAGTTTGTAAGGGCCCAATCCCCGGCCCATTACTTGAGCCCAAAGGAATAGGGAAGGAAGCCCAAAACCCTTTGCTTGAGCCCAAAAAAAGGGAGAGAATGGGCCAGAAGCCCAAGGCCCAACCCAGTAGATCAAGAAGCCCTAGCAGATTTCCCTATAAAAAGAGGAGCAGCCCCATCATTTCTGCACATTTCCCGAGGCAACGAAGTTCTGTCGAATCCCCGAGCCAGCCAGCCACCGCCGACCAGCCCGAAGCCGACGACCGACGACCGCCGGAGAACGACCGCCGCCGACCGCCGGACGACCGCCGGAGCAGCCGCAGCTCGCCGGACCGCCGCCGCACCGCCGACCGGAGCCGCCGTGAGCCGCCGGAAAACACGCCGGAGACCGCCGTTCGACGCCGATTCCGATCCCGAACCCCGAGTCGCCGTCTTCTCGATTCGTTTGAGTGTAGATTCGCCCGTCCTTCTCGTTCTTAAGGTGAGATTCCCGGATTCTCAGATCTACTCCTTTTTCCTCGTCCAAATCCCAGATCTGTTTCAGATCTATGCTTCTAGATCAGATCTGATCCGTAGAAGTCGTAGATCTGAACCGTATCTTCCATTTCGTCTCTCTCTCGCTCAGATCTGCTCCAGATCTATGCTTCTGATGGATAGAAGTTGTAGATCTGGACCGTATCTCTCTTTCTCTCCCAGATCTGTTTCAGATCTATGCTTCTGATGGATAGAAGTGGTAGATCTGAACCGTATCTTCGTCGTTTGTCCAGATCTGTTGGACAAAACGTTAGATCTGTTCTTCTTTTCTCTAGATCTGTCTTCTAAACCTAGATCTGTGTGCAGGAATCCCAGATCTACTTCCCGTTCGTCAGATCTAGACTAAGGTGAGGACCGAACGTGATCTTTTCTTTAATCTACTGCAGTAGTGGGAACCGAAACCTCGTTTAATAGTGTCCTTCCTAAGTAGTGTAGATCTAGTTGTTGAACTTGCGTTGATGTGATGGATGAAAACCTAGAATCTAAGTGGTCGCTTAAACTGAAAACGGAACCTAGACCCTAGGTTATCACTTGAACTGAAAACGTTGATTGTGTGTGAAGGCTATGTGTGGTAGAACTGTTGTAGGTCCCCCGAAAGGGTGTTGTGTGGCAGGGCGTATACATTGCCGGGGTATGCGTTCCTTGAGAAGGCGTCGGGGGTTTGACGAGCCCCCCAGAAGGAAGGCCGACGGGCCAAAGAGAAGGAATGTGTGGGCCTACGGGCCAGAGGATGCTCATGAGTGTGAAGGCACGAGTGGGTGTAGTTTGTGTGTGCCTCCGGGCGCGGGTGCAGGGTGTTATTAACCCTGGATTCGTTTTCTTGTTGCTGTGTTAGATTAAAGTAGAGATAGCGGTATTCCTAGAATCCGCCCTCACTGGGTATTGGTGTAAACCAAGTACTCAGGCCTCCTTCGTTGTTTGTTTTGCAGGTAACCCTGGAGCGTTGCAGGGGTAGACGGACGGTGTGGTGTTACGTTTTGGGAAGCGGGATTTACCTTCTTTCTTTTCTGTTCTTTTTATCGTTGAGACTTATGCGGTTCTTCCGTTTTGCGTTTAAGCTATTTCAGTTGGTTCGGTTTTCTTGTAAGACTCGGCTTTTCGTTTCAATAAAGTAAAACCTTTTCAGTTATTTACGTGTTGGTCCTTAGTTTATGACTTGGTTCGCGTTTGTGGACTATGACTCGTGGAGTCAAAGAGTCGTTGACTTGGGATCGAAGGGACGGGTGTTACAATTTGGTATCAGAGCCAGGTTGTTGCCTAACCAGTCCTGCCTGGTTAGGTAGTTTATTTATATACGGATTTCAAACCATCTTTCAAAACCGTTTTCAAACTTTCTCGATTCTTCTCAAACGGGGATTTCTAAAAACTAGATATTAGGGGCACCACTCCGATCTCATCCTTACATACACTCCGGAAGTGGGTTCAGTGTTCAGCCATTAACTGACTCAAATCGTCCTTCTTTTGCAACAGATGCCGCCAAAGAGAAGAACCCCGCCAGCTCGTCGTAACCAAGATGCACCAGTGCCGGCTTCATCGACGCACAGTGCCACCTGTGTGCACGGACCCCAAGGACCGGTTGTTGGAAACCAAGTTGGACAAGCATTGGGAGCTGGACAGGTAGCTGTTGATGCTGCTCTTCTGCAAGAGCTGCTCACGCTTCAGCAGGCACAAGCCGCCATTGCCGCAGAGGTAGGAGGAGCACCAGGAGGAAATGAGGTAGGAGCACCCGGAGCGATACCGGTGCACGTCAACGGGGCGCCTGGAGCCCCAGGAGGAGTTGGGAATGGTCAGGAAGGAGCGGTGAACGCCCCAGGAGGAGTTGGCTTGGACGCTGGAGGAGCGGGAGCCGCTCAAATGGGGTTTGGATTCGTTCAGCCGCAGCCAGTGGTGAACCCGCCACCACCACCACCGCAGGTGCCAGGAGCGGTGCCAGGAGTGACCTACTGGACCATGCTGAAGCATCTGAGGGAGATGCAGATGGATCACTTTGCTGGAGGTGTCAGCGCCATTGCCGCAGACAACTGGAGGAGGAAGCTGGAGCGGAGTTTGGATACTGCTAGGTGCCCGAGGGAGTTTCGTGTGGAGATAGCTACCTCCTATCTCAAGGACGATGCATTGGTTTGGTGGGAAGGAGTGCAGGAGAGCGCCCAGGGACGCCAGCTGACTTGGGAGGATTTCCGTGAGGCATTCAACCGGAAGTTTTTCCCAGAAGTGACCATGGACAGGTTGGAAGGGGAGTTCCGAAACCTCCGCCAGGGAAACCGGAGTGTACGGCAGTACGGGGAGGAGTTCAACCGGCTGAGGAGGTTTGCAGGGAGGTATTTGTCTGAGCGAGAGCTGATTCGTCAGTTTCTCTCTTGGTTGAAGATTGAGCTCAAGGTTCGTTGCAAGCAGAGGGACTACAACGATATCAACGACCTGATCGAGAAAGCGGCTGACACTGAGACGGATTGGGAAGAGGAGCAGAAGCAGCACAAGAATGGGCACAACAGAGGAGTCAAGAGGCATTGGGATACGACCTATGCTGCAGCGCCAGCGGTACCGGCACAGCAAGCACAGCCGCAGCTAGCACAGCCGCTTCAGCAGGTGAGACAGGGAGGATGTTTCGAGTGTGGGCAGATGGGTCACTACAAGAGGGAGTGTCCGCGATTGAGGTGTTACAATTGTGGACAAGGAGGGCATGTCGCGAGGTACTGCCTAAATCCGAATAATCGGGATGGGGCGGGAGGGCAAGGAGGAGCAGGGATACTGCCACTGCCACCGCAGGGGGGAGCAGGATTGGCGCCACCACCACCGCCACCGCCAGGAGGTCAGGCCAGAGGACCCAAAGTGTATGCTGCGGAAGCACTCCGAGGAGTGGAGCCGATCGCGGGTACGTAAATCCTACTTATTTGTGTGATTCTTGTAGTCGAAATAGTCAAAGGTCTATTAGCTTAGCCTAGTAAACGTGTAGGATCGGTCGTGGTTGGGGGAGTAGCCGCCCACACCTTGTTTGACACGGGGGCTACGCATAGTTTTGTGAGCCCACGGCTCACGAAACTGTGGACCTTTAAGGGAATGTATATCGATGGAATCATGAAAGTTGAGACAGCCGGATCGGAGAAAGTAACGGGCTCAGGGATCTTCGAAGCAGTGCCAGTAACGGTGGACGGAGTCGACTTACCTGCGGATTTGGCACAAATAGAGTTGGGCCGCTACGAGGTTATCCTAGGCCTGGATTGGTTGGTGCGGCACAGGGCAGTAATGGATTGTGCCAAGGCAACCATTACCTTTCCTAAGGAAGGAGGGGAGATTGTTTTCAAAGGGATGACAACGCGGACGGGGATATCGATCATATCCATGATTCAAGCCGAGGAGCTAATCAGTAAGGGGAACGAAGCGTACCTAGCGACCATCACGATGACTAAGGACGAAGGAGCTCCAAGTCTGGAAAGCATTCCCGTGGCTGCGGAATATGAGGACGTATTCGCGCCATTGACAGGACCACCGCCGGAACGGAATGATGCCTTTACGATAGAGCTAGAGCCCGGGACGGCACCTGTGTCGAGGGCTCCATATCGTTTAGCGCCCGCAGAGATGGCAGAGTTGAAGAAGCAACTAGAGGATCTGGTGGAGAAGGGATTCGTCCGGCCGAGCAGTTCACCGTGGGGAGCGCCAGTGTTGTTTGTCAAGAAGAAAGATGGGAGTTTCCGACTTTGCATCGACTACCGAGAGCTAAATAAGGTGACCATCAAGAACAAGTACCCGCTGCCGAGGATCGATGAGCTGTTGGACCAGCTGCAGGGAGCCACCTGGTTCTCGAAGATCGATCTTGCCTCGGGTACCATCAGATCCGGATAGCAGAGGAGGACATCAAGAAGACAGCATTCCGGACCCGTTATGGACACTACGAGTTCGTGGTAATGCCGTTTGGGTTAACCAACGCGCCAGCAGCCTTCATGAAGATGATGAATGATGTCTTCCGAGAGTACTTGGACAAGTGCGTTATTGTCTTCATCGACGATATCCTGGTCTACTCGAGGAGTAAGGAGCAACACGAGTGGGACCTCAGGATAGTCCTAGATACTCTTAGGAAGCAGCAGTTGTTCGCCAAGCTCAGTAAGTGCAGCTTTTGGCAAAGGGAGATTGGATTCCTTGGCCACGTGATCTCGGCATCCGGTGTAGCAGTGGATCCAGAAAAGATCACCGCCATTGTCGAGTGGGCAAAGCCGGAGAATGCAACCGACGTTCGCAGTTTCTTGGGACTAGCAGGGTACTACAGGAAGTTTGTGGAGGGATTCTCCAGCATCGCTACACCTTTGACGGCCTTGACCGGAAAGGACGTCAAGTTTGAGTGGACAGACAAGTGCGCCCGGAGCTTTGAGCAACTAAAGGAACGGTTGACCCACACTCCAGTGTTAGTACTACCACGACCAGGGATACCATTCGTAGTCTACACGGACGCATCTGGAGTTGGACTTGGGTGTGTCTTGATGCAAGAAGGGAGGGTGGTCGCTTATGCATCAAGGCAGTTGAGGAAGCATGAGGTTAACTACCCCACCCACGATTTGGAGCTAGCAGCGGTGGTTTTTGCGTTGAAAATATGGCGTGCTTATCTGTACGGAGAGAAGGTGCAGATATTCACGGACCATAAGAGCCTGAAGTACGTCTTCACGCAGGGGGAGTTAAATTTGAGACAGCGCCGATGGATGGAGTTATTAGCGGACTACGACTTGGAGATCGAGTACCACCCTGGAAGAGCCAACCAGGTAGCCGACGCTTTAAGCAGAAGGAAGATCGTCGTTTCTGAAAACAAGGAAATACAGGAACTGTCAGTGGCATTATCGAGATTGCAGTTGTGCGTTACCAGCGTCGAGGAGGGCGTCACCAGGTTAGGAGTCTGGGAATAGGCAGATCTATTAGGAAAGATCCGAGAAGCGCAACCCCGAGACAGAATCCTGCAGTCAATGATCGAGAAAGAAGTAATTGGGTATCGCACCGCAGACAACGGGATGATCATGTTCAAGAATCGAGTATGTGTGCCTGAGGATGGCGAGTTGAGGAGAAGGATCTTAATGCAAGCTCACCAGTCTCAGTTCTCGATCCACCCCGGGAGCCACAAGATGTATCAGAATCTGAAGCAATACTACCACTGGGAAGGCCTGAAAAGGGATGTGGCGAAATGGATTTCTCAGTGCCAAAACTGCCAGCGAGTTAAGGCAGAGAGGAAGGCCCCCAGCGGATTACTACAAGGGCTGCCTATACCAGAATGGAAATAGGATATGGTGACCATGGATTTCGTCACCGGACTACCAAGGACAACCGGGAAGAAGGATGCGATTTGGGTGATCGTGGACCGACTCACCAAGTCTGCACACTTCCTCGCGATTAAGAAGACAGACGGGACTGAGACACTTGCACGGAAGTATGTCGAATGCATAGTAAAGTTGCACGGGGCGCCAGTTAGCATCGTGTCAGACAGAGATCCCAAGTTCACCTCTATCTTCTGGCAGGCTTTCCAAAAGGCTATGGGAACGAAGGTACTCCTCAGTACCGCCTATCACCCTCAGACGGATGGACAGTCGGAGCGAACTATTCAGACATTGGAAGATATGCTGAGAGCCTGTGTGTTGGATTGGGAAGGGAACTGGGTGAGGTTCCTCCCATTGGTTGAGTTTGCCTACAACAACAGTCATCACCGGAGTATAGGCATGTCGCCATACGAGGCTCTATATGGTCGACCTTGCAGGACCCCCCTATGTTGGACCGAGGTGGGGGAGAGGCGTGATTTGGAGCCGGAAATGATTCAAGAAACTGTCAAGCAAGTGGAACTACTCAGGGAGCTCCTGAAACAGGCTCATGACCGTCAGAAGAGTTATGCGGATAAGCACCGGAAAGCTTTGGAGTTCGCAGTGGGGGATGCCGTGTATCTTAAGATGAGAACGTTCCGGGGCAACGATCCCAACCGCAAGCTGAAAAAGTTGAGACCAAGATATATGGGACCATTCGTGATTGTCGAGAGAGTTGGTGTGGTGGCGTATAGGCTAGAGTTACCTCAGGAGCTGTCGGACTTTCACAACGTGTTCCATGTGTCTGTTCTGCGGAAGGTTGTTCGTGAACCAGAGCTGATCTTACCTAAGCCGCCATCAGATGTCAACCGTAACTGGTCAGTGACGAGCAAACCGGTCAAGATTGTGGACCGCCGGGAGTCAGAGTTCAACGGGAAGAAAACCAAGATGGTTTTGGTTCGATGGGAGAGAGACGAAATTCAGGACGATGTTTGGGAACCCGAGCAGCCATTCAAGTTAAGTCACCCGGAGTTGTTTGCGGAACCGAGGGGCGAACCGAATTCGGGGACGAATTCATTTTTGGTGGGGGAGAATTGTAAGGGCCCAATCCCCGGCCCATTACTTGAGCCCAAAGGAATAGGGAAGGAAGCCCAAAACCCTTTGCTTGAGCCCAAAGAAAGGGAGAGAATGGGCCAGAAGCCCAAGGCCCAACCCAGTAGATCAGGAAGCCCTAGCAGATTTCCCTATAAAAAGAGGAGCAGCCCCATCATTTCTGCACATTTACCGAGGCAACGAAGTTCTGTCGAATCCCCGAGCCAGCCAGCCACCGCCGACCAGCCCGGAGCCGACGACCGACGACGGCCGGAGACCGACCGCCGCCGACCGCCGGAGCAGCCGCAGCTCGCCGGACCGCCGCCGCACCGCCGACCGGAGCCGCCGTGAGCCGCCGGAAAACACGCCGGAGACCGCCGTTCGACGCCGATTCCGATCCCGAACCCCGAGTCGCCGTCTTCTCGATTCGTTTGAGTGTAGATTCGCCCGTCCTTCTCGTTCTTAAGGTGAGATTCCCGGATTCTCAGATCTACTCCTTTTTCCTCGTCCAAATCCCAGATCTGTTTCAGATCTATGCTTCTAGATCAGATCTGATCCGTAGAAGTCGTAGATCTGAACCGTATCTTCCATTTCGTCTCTCTCTCGCTCAGATCTGCTCCAGATCTATGCTTCTGATGGATAGAAGTTGTAGATCTGGACCGTATCTCTCTTTCTCTCCCAGATCTGTTTCAGATCTATGCTTCTGATGGATAGAAGTGGTAGATCTGAACCGTATCTTCGTCGTTTGTCCAGATCTGTTGGACAAAACGTTAGATCTGTTCTTCTTTTCTCTAGATCTGTCTTCTAAACCTAGATCTGTGTGCAGGAATCCCAGATTTACTTCCCGTTCGTCAGATCTAGACTAAGGTGAGGACCGAACGTGATCTTTTCTTTAATCTACTGCAGTAGTGGGAACCGAAACCTCGTTTAATAGTGTCCTTCCTAAGTAGTGTAGATCTAGTTGTTGAACTTGCGTTGATGTGATGGATGAAAACCTAGAATCTAAGTGGTCGCTTAAACTGAAAACGGAACCTAGACCCTAGGTTATCACTTGAACTGAAAACGTTGATTGTGTGTGAAGGCTATATGTGGTAGAACTGTTGTAGGTCCCCCGAAAGGGTGTTGTGTGGCAGGGCGTATACATTGCCGGGGTATGCGTTCCTTGAGAAGGCGTCGGGGGTTTGACGAGCCCCCCAGAAGGAAGGCCGACGGGCCAAAGAGAAGGAATGTGTGGGCCTACGGGCCAGAGGATGCTCATGAGTGTGAAGGCACGAGTGGGTGTAGTTTGTGTGTGCCTCCGGGCGCGGGTGCAGGGTGTTATTAACCCTGGATTCGTTTTCTTGTTGCTGTGTTAGATTAAAGTAGAGATAGCGGTATTCCTAGAATCCGCCCTCACTGGGTATTGGTGTAAACCAAGTACTCAGGCCTCCTTCGTTGTTTGTTTTGCAGGTAACCCTGGAGCGTTGCAGGGGTAGACGGACGGTGTGGTGTTACGTTTTGGGAAGCGGGATTTACCTTCTTTCTTTTCTGTTCTTTTTATCGTTGAGACTTATGCGGTTCTTCCGTTTTGCGTTTAAGCTATTTCAGTTGGTTCGGTTTTCTTGTAAGACTCGGCTTTTCGTTTCAATAAAGTAAAACCTTTTCAGTTATTTACGTGTTGGTCCTTAGTTTATGACTTGGTTCGCGTTTGTGGACTATGACTCGTGGAGTCAAAGAGTCGTTGACTTGGGATCGAAGGGACGGGTGTTACACAGTTGCTCAGCTACATGGATCTGGTCTCAACTTGCTCAATTTGTCTCAATTTGCGACATCTCGTACTGGAATGGTGTTGCTTCTGTGGTGACTCCCCTTGTGGGTTCTAAGTCTGGTGCTGGTTCTTCTTCCTCTATGGGCCCTCGGGTCTCTGATGCTGGCATAGAGAAGGATCCTCCGGTTATCAAATATCCGGCTACAATACCTGGTAATGTAGCTGCGACTTCAGTTGGAAACACAACCTCGTCGAACACTGCTGAGAAATCAGCTACCACCTTGCCGCAAGAATCAGCTCAATCTCATTTTGGCTGGGCCGAGAATCTTAAATCTTCAACAAAAGTTACGGTATCAACATCACCTGTGACGATCTCTCCAGAGGGTAGGCCTAAAGTTAAAGTTCCTAACGCAGCCTTCGACAGAGGAGCCAAGCTCCGCAAAGACTATATAGTGGGAATGTTTTACGGTAAAGCCCCTTCTTATGGGAATATATGGAGAGTTCTGAATTATCTATGGGGGTAAGGATATGAAATTTACTATCCATCACCTAACCAAGAGCTCGTAGATCCTCTATATTGCATTGCCGGCTCTTCAGAAACGGATTCTCCAACATGAGCTTTGGAGAGTGGGAGAGTCCCCGTTTTCGTTACAGAATGGAAAGCGGAATTTAGTATCAACCATCCTTCACTTGATAAAGATTCGATTTAGGCTGCTATACATGGAATACCATTTGATCTTATAACTCCGGAAATGTTGAGTTTGATATGTCGTCTTCTTGGACGTGTCATCGAATCCAAACCCTTTACCAATATCTCTTCCGCAGAAGTTAAGGTCATGGTCGATTTAACAAAACCCCTGCCTGCTGAGCTAGAACTTGAGTCTGATAATGGTGTTGTTCTAATTCTACGGGTTGTTATCCATGGCTGACGCCTCTTTGCCCAATTTGTAATGAAACAGGGCACAAAGCTTCCATATGCCCTGCGGCGACAACATCAGAAAAATCTCTGAAGAAGCCTTCAAAGCCGAATGGAAAAAAGTGAATGGATTCCTGCTCGAGGAAAGAAGAAGTCAAATGATCAATCTACTAAGCTGGTTTATGATCCATCTTCAGGTTAAATTTCAGCAGAAACTTCAGATGCGGCTATTGTTCAAGAAAAAGAGAAATCAACCCAGGTCAGCCACCAATAAATTGTTGTCCATGCTCGTCCATAGGATGGTCAATGTTTATTCCGGTTACTTCTGTCAATGTCTATTCCGGTTACTTCTGTTACTGTTAAGCCTCCAGATGAATCATCTTTCTCGCAAGTCGATTCTGTTAAAGCAATCATGCTGAGTAAACCAACAATCACCACCACCACCTTAAATCGTTTTGAATCGCTGCATTCAGAGAACACAAATATGGTTGTCTCAGAATATCTTCATGTCAGTCCGAAGTCCAGAGGTGGTCAATCAACATCTCTTTCTTCGTTTCAAAAAGCTTAAGAAGAGGAAGATAAAGCCTCATAATTTGCCTCCTCAAGGTGATGTTCTTCCACTCGGGTGGAGGAATGATCACACCCATAAATAATTTTATGTCAACTACATTTTTTTTATTGTGCGAGGCATCAACGATACTTCAAAGCATAACCCACTAGCTAGCGTAATAGTTATTCAGAAACTATTGGAACGCTTCTAAAAACGCATGTTAGTGAAGCAAATAAACAACTTATTTTGGCGGCCATCAGTTCGAGTTGGTCTTTTTTTGATAACTATGATTTTCTGACTTGGGGAAGATCTGAATTACCTATAAATCTGCAACTTATGTTAGAGTTTTGTTTCGTGACCTTCCATCTATCACTTGTGAGATCGTGCTCGAGGACGACACTGATTTTATTTACACGACATGTGAATGAGGAAGATCTAAGAATTCTTTGGGTTTGTCTAAGGGACACGATAGCGGATTTCCAGCTATCTAGTCGGGCGTGGATAGTATGTGAGGATTTCAACAAAATTTTACATCCGGCAGAAAATTCAAAGCTGTCAATAATCCGCACTACTCTGTCCATGCACTTATTTGGTGATCTTGATGATGATCTAGGTCTCTTTGATCTTCCTTCTTCAGGGCCTAGATTTACTTAGACTAAAAACCGCCCATATGATCCTCATGTAAAGCGCTTGGATAGATGCTTGGTCAATGGGACTTGGCTACCTAATATTCCGTATAGACGACTGTGGCTTCAAGGTTTGGCACTAAACCTTTTCGTTTCTTCAACTTACTCACTAAGCACCCGTCGTTTTTGGATACTGTCAAATATGCTTGTGATGTAGGAACGAGAAGGCTTACACTCTCAAGGAATTCTGTTTCAAACTGAAAGGTATCAAATGGTCAATGAAAAAGTCATACAAAGAGAATTTGAGTAATATTGAGAAGCAGGTTCTTCAGGAAGATGACAAGCTTCAAAGGGTGCAACACATTACCCTGAATGATCCTACGCCGACGAAAATTGAACTTGAAGTCAGTGTGAGGCATGTTTGGTCCTATATGAGGCTACCAGAAGAGAGTTTTTCTGACAAAGGTCAAGGATAAAGTGGTTGGGTGAAGGGCGCTCCAACACTCCCTTCTACTCGGTAAGAGGTTGTTTCTGCCATGAGCTACATGAATTCTTGGATTTCTTAGTTTGATGGAATAAGATCTATCAGCAAGAGGTTGTGGTTCTTCCTTTATGGCTGATTTGATTATGAGCTGTTTGTGTAAAATTCCATGAAATGGAACTCTCGGACTTGACGGATTCTCTACGGAATTCTTCAATTCAGCTTGGCTGATCATTGAAGATGGGTGATTAAATCAGTTCATCATTTTTTGAGGTCAGCTTTATGCATTCATTTCTTAACTCAAATTCATTAGTGCTGCTTCCTAAGCGTCACAAGGCTGATAAGATCACTGATTTTAGGCCGATAGCTTGCATGAACATGATTTACAAGCTGGCTCCAAACTGCTTGCAAACCGTATTAAAGCGCTTCTTCCTTCTCTAGTGCTACTCAACCAAACAAAGTTTGTAAAGGGTCGACTGCTTATCGAGAATGTAATTCTCACTTCTGAGGTTCTCCAAGGATACCATAAGAACTCGGTGGAACAAAAAATCACACTCAAGATCAACATTGCCAATGTTTTCGACTCGGTAAGGTGGGACTTTGGGCTGAGTACACTTCAGGCATATAAGTTTCCCACCTCTTTCATAAGTTAAATAAAAATGTGTATGTGTACACCAAGCTTCTCATTAAGCATAAATGGTGTTACTTCAGGATATTTCAAAGGGAAGTCAGGGCTGCGACAGAGCGATTCGTTATCGCCTATTCTCTTTATACTAATGATGAATATTTTTTCCACTATGTTCAAAAGCAGCTTTGGAAGGAATCTTTTGGTATCACCCGGGCTGTTAAGAGGTAAATCTAACTCACTTAGGTTTTGTGGACGATATATTAATCTTCATTGACGGCTCGAAAGATTCAGTTAGAGGAGCTGGTGATTCTTTTGGAGTTTGAAAAGATTTCTGGTTTAGGAGTAAACATCAGTAAAACTTCCATGTTTTGGTCGAGCGTGGATGATGCCTCTCTTGCACGGTTACAAGCTGTTCACAGTCTTAAGCCTCAAGCTTTACCAGACCGCTGTCTGGGTTTACCCATATGTTCTAAAATGCTTTCATTTAGAGACTATGAGCCACTGATTTCTCAGCTATAGAAAACGTTCTCTTCTTAGACAATGAGGGCTCTATCAATGGCAGGAAGGCTGAATCTCCCCTCCTCAGTGATCTCTGGGATTATTGGGTTTTGGTTAAGTGCTTTCATTTTTCCGAAAAAATAATTTGGAATGTGAATGGTTTCTGCTCATCGTTTCTATGGCATGTGACTAGTGGAACACCTTTTGGTGCTAAAGTTTCTTGGAAATATTTAACCATTCTGAAGAAGGTGGGTGGGCTTGGAATTCGCAAAATTGAAACCTGGAGCGATACTTACAGTTTGAAACTAATATGGATGCTATTCTTTAGAACGGGTTCTATTTGAGTCGTGTGTGTCAGAAACATATATCTTTCTTCTTCTTCTTGGCTCTCAACGAGAAAAAACTACATTTAGTCATGGACGTTTCAAAAATTACCAAAACTAAGAGAAATGGCTCTAAGTTTTCTTAGGATTAAGGTAAAAAATTGAGATTCCACCTTCTTTTGGTGAGATTCTTGGGCACCTTATAATAATCTATACCATCACATCGGGAATGATGGCCATACCCATATCTATTGTCTCGGATGTAAGGTGTTGTGACTGTTGGGATTTGCTGCCTGTAAGAACTCAAAAAGAGGTCTTACTTCATGCTTTTACCTCCACTATCCCGTCTATTTAGCGAATGATTTTTCTGAATGGGCTATTGACAATACTATTCAGAAGATATAATGATGTAGGAAGGTTTGGAATGTCATCTATGAGCCTAGACCACATAACGTTTGGACTGCCTTATTGTGGTTTAAAGCAGCCAACCTTAGTCATGCTTCAACAACTTGGATTTTTTGCTGAACAAAAACTCAAATCTTGATAGACTATTTACTTGGGGATGTGATTCAGAAACTGATTGATTTCTATGTGATAATGGTGTTGAGAACAGGAACCATATTTTTTGAGTATATGTTCTTTAAGGAGGTATGGGTGAGGATTACTTCTCTGCTGAATCATCGAGACGTAATGTGTATTTGGCTGAGCTGATTGTTTGGTTGGCCCGTGATCATGAGTCTTCGATTGTTAGTTTAGCTTTGCTCCTAGGCTGGCAAGCAGCCATATATTTTATTTGGCAAGAGAGAAAATTCAGATTTCATAAGCGGTTCTGTCAATCTCCAGAAAAGATTTTAAAGCACATTGTTTCTACTCTTCGTGTAATACCCTATCTCGTATTTCGTCAACAGACAGTTTACAAGTTAAAAAGTCACCGAAGGGCATTTCTCCAACTTTTGGAAACAAAAGGTATTTTGTACCAAAAACGAAGTCAGGAAGCTAATATAGACCAAGTAATCTTATTTTTATATAACAAACTTACTTAGAAGACGGAAGACACTGAAATCAAAATTTTCGAGAATGGAAACACACAAAACTGAGAAAAGACGAAAACACCTTTTTGATGTATTTGGGAGATACGAAAGGACGAAATGGACCAAATAAATTATGGAGAAATTTTTTAAAAGACCTGGAAAAATAAAAATAAAGGTTAAAGACAATTCGGGAATTTTGGGAAGTGTCAGAATCTTGGCTCGGGATCACCCGTGCCACGTGGCGATCACCGATTGGCCAAGAAAGGTTCAGGAACCTTTGGGAGTCTAAGTTCAGATCATATTATGAAAGGAATTGGAGATTGAAACATGTTCTTAAAGGTGCTGAAAGGAAAGAAGATGATTGCCACATGTATTTTTGGATGTAATGTATGGAGAAGTTCAATGAACTAAATAGAGATTCATCCCCCCTTGATCATCTAAGTTCTGCACACCTTCATTCTCCCATTTTAGCAATGACACGTAACTTCCATATGTGTCACTTAATCATGAAGATAAATCCCACCTTACCTTGGAGATTCATGATTACGTTTAAGTTCATGCCCCTTTGGAAGATCAAATACAATGCATTCTCTTGATTCATGCACCTTCCACCTATAAAACCCACACTACCCTTCTTCTTCTTCTCTCACTCAAGCAAGCAAGTGGTGGGCCGGGTTGATTTTTCTATTGTGTGATTGGTTTATCTACTCCGGTGTTGGGCCTGTTAGGCTGTGTTGGTGGATACTTACTTCGGTACGGTACCGAGTAAGTGGGTATGTTTACCTATTCTGGTACGTTACCGGGTAGGTCATGATGTATTAATGAATGGTGGTAGGACTTGCGGGACATCCTGGGTACTGAGATTGAGTTAGTGTTACTCTTTGACCTTATCGGTCTTGTGTGATAGTCCCAATGAGTCTGCGTATTTATATTACTGTTGTTAGGACTCTATAGGGTGTGTTAGATCCTGAAGGTCTAGAGATGGCATTTCGGTACTTCCTTCGGATTGTGGTTCTTGTCAGGTGTTAACCTACAGAGTGACGTCAGTAGGTGAATATTCAGAGACACGGGGTTGCGTCCTAGGACAGGATTGCATGTAAGCTTTGGCTATCTAGGGGTAGCTCGAGTCACCGTATATCGATGGACAGAGAACGGTGTTCTATTCGTAGGACTTTGTGTTTACGTCTAGGAGTAGTGGGAGGTTTTAGTTATCGTGGGATAGCTAAGCGTGCCATGTGGAAGTTTACCGAGTTCGCGTGTGGGGCCCCATGGTGTATAGTTGCGATAGAGCCATATTAGTTAAATCAAGTCTAATCAAGGGCATGTGCCGCGGTGTTCTCGATTTACTTATTTGATGTACTACAAGAAATATGGCCATTAGTAGTAGTACGTTGTAGCACTAATTCACAAATTGCTACCAAAAGTGCCAAAATCGGATTCCCACTCTATAGTAGCATTAAAATCGTGCTAGGAAAGAATTTCAATAAGCGGGAACCAAAAATTCACTACTGTAGCTAAAATATTTTGTGGAGGCAAAGCCTTAGCCAATTTTCCCTTTTTCCGCCATTCTCAGAGTCGACAGTCTCAAGCTCAGTTAGCCACAAAAATCTGAGTTTTCCCAAACTGAATCTTTCTCGTCGGAATCTCTTAGTGAAAGCCACCAAGAAGGTAAACGCCACCACAGTTAATCCAATCTCTCGCCATCTTCTCAACCTCCGTAGCCTCAACAATTAACCTCTGAAATATGTTTGTTTCAAGCTAGCTCGGATAGGAAAAGTAGATCTCATCCTGCCTGCTCTGTAATCGTATATGTGGCTCTCATCCATCTTCAATTTCGACGAAGAAACCCAGGAGAGGTACCATTTTCCTTAGATGTACCCTTTTGAGAGGTACTTCTTACAATATATGAAGTTTATTTGTTATACAAACAATTATCTTCTTTTTAATCCTTAATACTCTTTATTTGCAGGTACAAGAAAGTTCTTAAGAACTTTGTGAGAAACCTTGAAAGACCAGAGTGTTGTATTGCTGAAGCACATCTTGCTGAGGAATGCATGCAGTTCTGTGGCCAGTTCTTAAGAAAGACAACAAGTGTGAAGGATAAACATGATAGAAATCCAAAATACGAGAGTAGCTCTATACTGGAGGGTTGACCGATATCCGCAGCCTCTTCATGTACCCTAACTGAGATGGAGAAAAACATGGCCCATCTTGCAGTGCTTCAGAATACGGCTCCGGTTGATCCTTTGGGGAGTAAGTTCTATTCTGATGTCTCTAGTATATTTTTCTGTATTTATAGGATATTTCCGTTATATATCAGAGCTAATACTTTCTTTTATTCCGTTTTAAGCATGCACCTACAACATCTACAAGAATCTAGTGAAAGATGGTAGTGTGATGCGACAATTTTATGTGATACGCATACTCATAAATTTGCTTCTTGGTTAAAAGAACATGCTAGTTGAGTTACTTTTCGGTTTATTGTAGAAAACATAACTGTAAAAATTTGCACTAACACTTTACATATATTTAAGATATACCTCTCAGTTCAGAACAACACGAAGACACACTTAAGTGGTTGGCATACGGTCCTCGTAATATCACAAGGTCTTACATGAGTTACATTATCAACGGCCAGCGGTTTCACACAAGTTCAGTAGATAGGAAAACACAGAACAATGTGGTGTTATATGAGACAACAACAATTTGTAGAGCTAGTGCAAAAGACACATCTCTGATGGTTGATGTTGTATCCTACTATGGCAGAGTTGTGGAGATTATACTGCTTGATTATAATATTTTCTGCATTCCACTATTCCGTTGTCATTGGGCAGTCAGAGGTAACGGAGTGAATGAAGAAGATGGCTTCACACGGTTCAATCTGGATCAAAGTCAAGTAGCATTTGCAAGAGATCCATATATATTAGCCTCTCAATCAAAGAAAATATTTTATTCAAGGGAAGATGAGAACTCGAGTTGGTATGTAGCTTTGAGAGGTCCGACAAGAAGATACAATGAAGAAGATGCTGAAGGAGGAAATGCAGATGTTGGGCCATTGCGAGCAGTAATTGACATGGAAGCTGATGATTTGTTTGACAAAGCCAGAAATGCTCGAAATGACTCTGAAAGAATTTATGTTTGAGTCTCATCTCTTTTGGATTGATTTATGGGAATCTTGTTTTGGAGTTTATGTGTGTGCAAGCTAATCTATGAAAAATGACTTAACAATCGTGGAACAAAAAAGACAAAGAACAATAAGAAAGCAGTTGTTGTTGAATCTGACAAGAATCATATGGTAGAGGATTTACATGGGAAGCAGATGGAAGAGAAGTAACTGGAAGAGGAATCACAAGAGAAGCAGATGGAAGACAAGGAATTAGAAGAGGAATCACAGGAGAAGCAGATGGAAGACAAGGAATTGGAGCTTCAAGGTAACATGAATGAAGAAGAAGATGAGTTAAGTGGAGAAGGTGATCTGAATAAAAAGACCAAGAAGACGCAATGAAGGAAGCCTATGCAGAAGCAGAATATGACGTTGCTGATGATGAACATATGAATGATGCCTTAGAAGATGAAGTGCATACTCAGAAAAAAACTGTTGATGAATCAAAGCGTAAAAGATTTAGAGGACCAACTAAGATGAAACACATTGCTAAGGATCCAAATAAATGGCAACATGTTGACTTCACTGACATGGGAGAGCCTTATGGTCGAGGGCCAGTGTTGTTATCATCTTACTTAGGCCCCTTAGTACGTGAACATGTTCCAGAGGTTATCGAAAATTGGAAAAAGTGAGTGAAAATATCAAGACCGTTCATTTCTCTTTTACACATGTTTAGTTAGTTAACTTGTAACAGATTGTCTCACTTTCGTAATTGAGAATGAATGTAGGCAAGGTTTTATGTTGATGAATAATACAAATAGACTAATGTGTTTAAGCACATGGGGTGTCTGTGGTGAGCCTCGAAATCACGCCTGGTGACCCAAGTCAGGAAAGCTATGCTTACTCAGATTTTGGGCCCTAATAATCCTGGAAGATTGAGGGCAATGGGTAGAGGCATGAGTTTGACCATTTTGGCTTGTTTTCAAGTGAAGAACAATTGCATGGCTGCAATGGAAGAAAACCAAAGCTATTTGCAGAAACAGGTTGAGAACTTAGAGCAAGTCACTGCCAAAATGAATAACCAGGTAAAAGCCTGGTGTGGGTGAATGATATTCGTCTATTGTTTCTCATATGAAAGAGGCAAGAGCCTGATGTCGGTGAAAACTCGATATATAAGGTATGAATTGATTTCATTATTCTTATACTTTTAGGTTTCTATATGTGAGTTGATTTTGCATTAGTTGTTACCCATGTAGAGTGTAAACACCAGATCACTTCCCAAGTGTTATTTGGTTGACTAGTCCTCTACTGATGAGAACATAGCTGAGGGACGTGTTTTTTCTTATGATCCTAATGAGCTTGTGAATGGGATTCCCTTGGGGTTGTGAAGGTTTTAGTTGAATCTGTTATCAAACCAGAAGCATTTCTATGGAGGCATGCACCTGAAATGTTTACCATTGAGGATGCACTTGGAGAAATGGTCACATGGCAAGCTGATTATTGTATTGTTCCAGCTTCTGATGCACCTGATGCACCAGAGGACAATGCACCAAAGGTTAAGTTTCCTAACTTTGGTTTAACTGACTCATTCTATTTATTTTTAAATTCTTGTCTTTCCATTTGTTTCCGAGAGTCTTTGCACAAGCTCAAAGAACAAATGCAAACTCATGGATTATATTAAGAATGATGAAGTGGTCTCTTAAGGCAAATGACAGTCTCGAGAACCTAAATTTTTGGTCAATGGATTTCATCTCGGTCCAAATGAAATCAAAGTATATGTCGATGAGGTTGTAAACCCAACAATATATATGGAGTCCTACAGTTGACATGAGAACTGTGGAGGATTCTTTGAACCATTTTGTAGCATGACCTGCAAATAAGTTGTGATTGAGACAACTCCAAATTCTCCTGATCTTCAAACGTCTACATCTAAAGGAGAAAGACCATGTTTGCAGAGTGAGAAGTCTTTAGTAACTCCAGCAGCTCATGTAAAGAAATCTGTAGCAAGTTTGAAAGCTTTGACAAATAACCCTGGAGCATCATCTCTGCGTCGCACATCGCATGTACTTTCCTTGACTGTTTCACAGTTGTGTTGCTTGCTGTATAATGTGGTTTATATTATTGGTTGTGGTTTTCTGGTTGAATTATGATCCTGGTTTCTACTTGTTGGTATTGTAGCGATTAGCCTCCAAAGAAAATAAAAAATGCAAGTTGATGGATCTGTCTGGAAATCAGCGCATCATTGCTGAAGGACGTTCACTACAAGAAAACATGAAATTAGCGACTGTATTTAGCGACTGATATCGTAGTCGCTAAATTTAGCGACTAAACTGCGACTACTCTGCGACTATTTAGTGACCCAAAATATTAGTCGCAAATCAGTCGCTATTTAGCGACCAAATTATTCAGTCGCATAACAGTCGCTATTTAGCGACTAATATGCGACTATTAATAAGTCGCTAAATGGTGGTCGCATAACAGTCGCTATTTAGCGACTACTCTGCGACTATTTAGTGACCCAAAAATATTAGTCGCACATCAGTCGCTATTTAGCGACCAAATTATTCAGTCGCATAACAGTCGCTATTTAGCGACTAATATGCGACTATTAATAAGTCGCTAAATGGTAGTCGCATAATAGTCGCTATTCAGTCGCCATTCAGTCGCCATTCAGTCGCCATTCAGTCGCCTTTCAAAACCCTAAACCCTAAATAAACTCTAAAACTCTAATTAATAACATTTCAATTACTACAACATATAAATATTATAAATCTTTCATAAACTATAAAATCAAAATATAAAAAACCTTAAACCCTAAAACCCTAACTCATACACAAAACCTTAAACCCTAAAACTCTAGCTCTTTCATAATCTATAAAATCAAAATATAAAATTTATTATATATACATAAAATTAATATTTAAAATATATAATATAAACAAAACTAATACATAAAACTAATACACAAAACCCTAAACTCTAAAAAAACCCTAAATCATAACCATACCCTTGACCTTACTCTTATACTAATAATAATTTAAAAATTCTTAAACATCAATTTAATTATTCTCACACATTTAACTTAAAACATCCTATCCTATACATTATATATACAAGAAACACTAAAATCTAAAACTAAACCCTAACCCTAAACCAAACCTACCCTATACCCCATATATACCCTAAATTTCAATACTTATCATATATTTCTTTTTTAGTTATTAGTTTCAAATCTCTATCCTTAAACCCTAAACATACATTAACCCTTAACTAAATCCTAATCCATTATGTTTAAACCCTAACACTATACCCCAAACTTCAAATACTAAACTATAAATTTTAAATTTTATACATTTTTACTAAAAACTATAAATTTTAAATTTTATACATTTTTAAATTTAAAATTTTTAAACCATAAGCCATATACTTAACTTAAACCTTCATCATATCATATACCATAACACCTAAACTATAAGTCATATACTTCAAACATTAACCATAATCAAACTCTAAATCTTAAAACTCCTAATCATAAACTATAAATCAAAATACAAACCATAATATATCAATAACTAGAAATTTAATACTTACAAAAAGAATAATCCTAACCCCTAAACAACCCCTAAACCCTAAAACAAGCCCTAAAACCTTATAACCTTAACACAACCTTTCAAACCTTATACTTAGACCATAATCATATTCAAAAAAATAATCTCAATCATAAACTATAAAATCAAAATATAAAACTAATATAACTATTATGTATATATACTTAAAACTAATACTTAAATCATTTACATAAAATAATATAACTATTATGTGTATATACTTAATCATAACTATTATTATTTTAAAATGATTTATAAAATTTAACAATTTTATAATTTGAATTTCTTAAACTTTTTAATTTAACAGTTTTTAAAATAGTTATTTTAACCATTTTTATTATTTTAAATCATTTGTTTTGATTATTTTATATTAATTATATCTAAAATATCTTATTGGTTAAAAACCTATCACATGGATCACCATATAGACCATTGATTAAAATCTTCAATGGCTCAGATTTCTTTTTAATAAGCACACAGATTCAGTTTGTATACCATTGATCTCTATCTCAGATTAAATCACAGCCCTTGGATCTCAACTCTCATCTTAACCTATTTTTTGTCATTGTTTTACAACATCACGCCGTCACACTATCCTTTTCATTTTTTTCTTTGCATCTGAAAATCGAAGACGAAGACAACAACGTCGGTGGATTCATCTTTATCAGAAACGTATCGCCGCCGATGAGTCCGGTTTTGGGTGCGACGCTAGCGGATCTGTCGGTGGAGAGTCAAGCTTTAGGTGTTGAGAATAAGGAGGAGGAACAGAGAACGTACAAAGGAGGGAAGGGATTGGAGGAGTTCCTGTTTTCGTTATGATGTTACTTGATAGTGTAACGATGGGGAATACGGTGAATCGGAGGAAAGCGAGTCTTCAGGCGTTGAAGAGTGCTGGTGTTGAAGGTATCATGATAGATGTGTGGTGGGGTTTTGTGGAGGTTACAATGAGCTGATTGAGATGGCGAATAAGCTTGGGCTCAAGGTTCAGGCTGTTATGTCATTTCATCAGTGCGGTGGTAACGTTGGTGACTCTGTCACGTAAGTACATCTGAGAAGACTACCATCTTCTTCTCCAGGTGGCCACTGCTGGTCGAGACGAAGACGTGTTTCGGCAGAGAAGCAGATCCCGACGGCAGCAGATCCCGACGGCAGCAGAGGCAGAGAAGCAGATCACCGACGAAGACGAAGCAGACGATGGTGGAGTCAGCGTGTTCAGAGCCGCCGTGCAGAACCGCCGGGGAACCAGACGGAGTTTGCTTGTTTCAGAGCCGCCGTGTAATCAGGAGCCACCGACGTTGCAGACGGTGGTAGCTATGCCCTCAGAGTCTTCTCTTTTTTTTTTCCATTTTTTATTGTTTAATTATTTTATTGTTTATCTTTATATATTTTATTATGATTGTTAATATAAATTTAATAATTAATTATTTTAATTTTATTATTTGTTTAATTATTTTAATTTTACAACAAAATCAAAATGCCAAACCAAACACAAAACTGTACCGAATCTAATTAGAGAAAACCAATATGTAATCAGTAGTCGCTAAACAGTCGCAAAATAGTTGCTATATCAGTCGGTAGTTGGTAGCTAATTGGTCGCTAAATTTAGCGACTGATTAGTTACTAAAAATAACCAGTCGCAACTTAGTCGCATATTGGTCGCATATTGGTCGCTAAATTTAGCGACTAATTGGCGACTAAACTGCGACGTCTATTTTGTAGTCGCCAATTAGTCGCTATTTAGCGACTGTTTTGCGACTCCAATATTTAGCGACGCACTGTTTAGCGACTGCTTATTTTAGTCGCTAATCAGTCACAGAACAAGGTCTTGCGACTGATTAGCGACTAAAACCGCAGTCGCTAATATCCTGTTTTCTTGTAGTGGTTGGTCATCAAATAATCCTGACCATGTTGTCCACTTTGTGCCTATTGGACCTGGTGCATGTCGAGTCTGGGTAGATGTTGTGAAGGTTAAAGATGTTGCAGTGTGGAGGCCATCTTCCGAGATCGAATATATGACATCCCTTGGATCCTTTATTGCCTGGCCAGAGGATAAAGTTGTAATGGTGAGATTTGTAATCATTTGCTCATTACTAGTTGTACAAAATTTGAAAAACAAGTCAAACTAACGTAATATATTTTTATGTTCAGGAGTGATGAAGAGGTTCGTGGAGTGAATCATGTTTACAATTTATACGTTTTAGAACTAGTTCAAATTAAGACTTCAGTTTGTGATTTTAATTTGTTTATGACTTGGTTGGAATGTAACATCTTATTTTTAATTTGTAAACTTTGTATGTTTTGGATTTTTACGGACATTTCATCATGTTTTCTAAACACTAAATATGTCATATTTTAGACAAAAGTTAAAAATAAACCCTAACCCTAAACCCAATATGTAAATCTTAAAAAATAAAATCTTAAACCCTAAACCATAAACACTAAACCAAATATGTAAATCTTAGAAAATAAAAACCTAAACCCTATTCCCGAACCCTAAACCATAAATTAAAAACCTTGAAGAAAAAAACGCTACACTCAATATGTAAATCTTAAAAAGTAAAAACCTAAACCCTAATCCTTAAACCAACAAACACTTAACCCAATATGTAAATCCTTAAAAATAAAAACATAAACCCTAATCCCTAACCCACTAAACACTAAACCCAATATGTAAATCTTAAAAATAAAAACCTAAACCCGTATCCCTAAGCCAATAAACACTAAACCCAATATGTAAATCTTACAAAATAAAAACCTAAACCATAATCCCTAAACCACCAAACACTAAACCCAATATGTAAATCTTAAAAAATAAAAACTTAAACCCTAATCCCTAAACCACTAAACCCTAAACCCAATATGTAAATCTTAAAAAATTAAAACAAAGCTGTAATCCCTAAACCCTAATATGTAAATCCTAAACAAAAAATAAACCCTAATCTATAAACCATAATATATGTAAACCCTAAAAAACAAGAAATAAAACCTAAACCCTAATTCCGAACCCTAAAACTCAATTTATAAACACTAAAATTATATAAACATTGATATATATTATTATCTATTATATAAAATAATTGGGTTCAAACCATCAAACTCCGGAAAACCAAATAGACAAAACAGAACCATGACTTATCCAAAACCATGCCAAATCTTACTCGAAACCACTAAATTTTGTCTGAGCGGGAAGCCTAAATTTCATTTTGGAGCCAAACCATAAAGCTAAAATTTTGTCTCGACATTTTTAAAGATTTTTAGGTTAAAGAAAACACAGACCAAAATAACTCTTTTTCTCTCCAACTCACAATCTTCGTCGCCTCCATTGATACATCTCCTGCCAGATTCTAAATGACCGTCCTCTGCCTTGATTTTACACTGTGTCTCCGTCGTCCTGATTTCCCTCTCTTTATCAGTCGCCGCGATTTCATTCAGTCTCTCCGTAGCCTCGATTTTCCTCTCTGTCTCCGCCGTAGATAAATTCCTCTATGTCTCCCTCGCCTCGATCCTGATTTCTATCTCCGTCGCCTCTATTTCCCTCTGTCTCCAAGTCGCATCGATTTCCCAGGAAAGGTGTGTTACGAACCCAAGATTTTAGTCATCATCTTAAATGTTTTTCGATTTCTCTAATTACAAACATCTTATTGTGGCAAGATTTGAAGCCCTAGACACATATAAGCAAGAGACTCAAATAATGTTACCATTTTCAGGTTATCTTTCTGATGTGCTCAGGTTTTAATCCCTATATCTAACTGCAAGTGCACATTGATGCGAATGTAGTACTTAGGGTATCGAATCCACAGGGACTCTAGGTCACGATAGATTAAGAACGATCAAGTTAAAACAAGGAGAAAGCAATGTGAGAAACTAAAAATAGCAAGCAGAAAAGTAAATCAGGAAGCAAGATTGGTTTGAAAGCAATTAACTAAAAGCGCGAAGTCTAGGGAGTTCTCAGGAAATCAGACAAGCAGATAAACAAATCAGTCAGGATCAAATTAAGTCCGGTTCTAGAACTCAAACACACATATATATATATATAGAACTAACCAACTGTCGTTGTGAGAATTCTCTAAGTCTAATAGCAGAAATCCAAATTCCTTTGTAATTTCTAACAGATTAAACTAGCCTTAAGTGCAGGTTCGATGTTCACAATTCAATTAAACCAAATTCCTTTGTGAGTAATTCAATTGCTCAACCTAAATAGATCAGATTTTAAACCACATTTTCGTGTCTATTTAATAACCTAAAGTCTAGATTCTAAGTGATCAAGTTAGAAACTAGTATTAAGCATAATCTAGGTTGAAGAACAATAAAGCTATGAATCCTAAACTGATTAATTATATCTAGCAAGTCATGAAATCCTTAATGAGAATCCCTTAACCTAACTATGAATCTACTTAGACATAGATAATGAAAACATAACCAATGAAATAATAGATTGCATAAAAGAGTAAAGATTAAAGGGGTTCGAAATCTTCTCCAAAAGCAGAAAGCAGTACAAGTTCAGATCAGTCCCAAATAGCTCTAAAAACTCTCAGCTCAAAGTATGAAAGCGTATGAAAAGTGTTCTTTCAAAACTGAAGTAAAAACCTAATTAAATTAGCCTAATCACGTCTTAGGGCTTCTTTGTAAATACTGGAAACATCTAGGCAAATCTGCAATATCAGCATTCTTCATTAAACTCGCCGAGAAAGGCCCATCTCGCTCGTGTGTCGATCGATGCACATAGTGTGTCGATCGATGCAATCCTCTGTTCTGGATAGTGAACTCTATCTCTCGGGTCAAAACTCCAAAATGCTCCAAAAAGCTCTATAATCTCCAAATCCACTCCAAACGTGCTAATACCTGTAAAAGACTCTAAAGCAACACAAAAAGACTCTAAAACACACTTATTTCATGGTCTAAAACTAGTAAAACCATGATATATCAACTCCCCCACACTTAGCCTTTGCTTGCCTTCAAGCAAAACAGAGAACCAAAACATGGTGAAGAGGTTTGAAAACTTTCAGAAACTCTTTTCATCCTAGAAGCAACAACACTCAGATTCCCCTTAGTAAGCCACTGAAAGATTTCACCTGCAAGACATCAATACCAACATATACTTCCCCCACACTTAGCATATGTCCTGAGTAAACTCCACAATCACATTCAAGCATTCAAATTCACCATACTGACTTCTATTAGCTAATTAAGTGCGGTCTCACCTAAGAAGTATCAATCAAAGGGCACATGGATTCTTACTCTGTCAGTTCTAGACCACCAAACTATCTTTTTCTAGTTCCTTTCTTCTCTTTTCCTTTCCTTAGCATCTGATTTTTTCCCCATTGGGTATCATTTTATTTTTTTATCAGTGCTCTTCCCGTTAAGGGGTGTACTTTGGACACATTCCATGAATACACATGAGGTGATAGTGGTAGCTACCACTCCCGTGACCACTTCAGAGCTACTAGCTCATCCTCAGTTTATTATTCTTTTTTTTTTACTTTAGGGAAGGGGAGAAGGGAACCTTACTTGGACAGGTTTACAGGCTCAAAGTAACAGAGGAGTCCTAACAGAGTAACAGAGGAGTCCGACTCAAAGTATACCAAGCCCTTAGGTGAGAAAATTAAGTCAAGATTACGGTGAAGTCAGTAAAGGATCCTCTGATACCTGAAGTGATATGGGTGTCCTCTGTAGGCTGATCTGTGATGGGGTTTTCTAATAGTCAGAGATTAATCCTGCAATTTCATCTCAATGGTTACTTAAGTTCCTGCAAGTGCTGTTAAACTTCTCAAAATTCACTGTTTCCTACTTAAACTGTTTTGACTCAATAAAACAATTTTTTTTGAAAAACAGATTGACTCTAAGAAACCAGAAAGATAAAAGTCAGTAGCTACCTCCCCCACACTTGAAACACACTGTCCCTAGTAGTGTCAAGCTAAGGATTGGAAAAAGAAAGAAAAAATGTTAATGGATGTGTTAAGTTCTGTCTGATTTTTACTTCTGTCGCTCATGCATCGAGTGATGCGCATAAATGCGTCGATCGCTGCAAGGCGATTTGCGTCATGAGTCGATCGTTGCTCAGGTCCGCAACGATCGCTGCAATGCGATTTTTGTGTTGTGACAATCGACAAACAGGACCGTGTCGATCGTTGAATTGCAATTTCGTCGAACAGTCAGCAGTTAGCAGGTTAGTCCGTGAGAAATTATCAAATTTCAAACCTTCAAGCTGAAAATCAATGCAAACAAGCAAATTCAAAGCAACAGATAGTGTCAAAGTAAACACATCATCCAAACAGAAGTATCCTACGAAAATCAAAAGAAAAAAAATGCAAAAGAAAAAGTGAAAAAGAAATACAGAACCGTAGTTTGAAAATGCCACTACTCTCACTCGTCATCTATGCCAGCATATGGATCAGAACCGCTGGAAGCACCGGGAGTCGGGGAGCGCTGTCTGCGTCGACGGGAAGGTCCGGGCTGATGAATCTTTGGCTGTCTCCTGCAAGTGCAGCTACGCATGAAGTCCCAAATGCTCCGCAGAATACCATCCTGACACTCTCTCCACTCTCCCTCGGACATCTCACTCAAAGGCACTGAAGGAGCAAGATAAGGACCAATGTCATGAGCAGCAAGAGCAGCAGGTGCATGCACAGAAGAAGAAGAAGCTCGTGTAGAAGGCTCTCCCAGCGGATGGGCCATCATAGGAATCCTGCGCTGAAGGCTCTCTGGAGGCTGAAAATCTAAGGCATCCAATGTGTCAATCTTCGTCAGATCAACAGAAGGGAGATCTACACCACGCTTTGTAGCATCTGTGTCAAAATAAATCCCTATACGTCCTTCCTTCAGCCAAGTAACACTCTGCAGGTGGCTGAAATCCAAGAACTCCCTAGTATCATCGCGCTCTATACCCTCTAGAGGGATCCTGCATTGCCTGAAGATGGGAGTGAGCAGACTCCCCACTGTCTCAGTGCCCTTCCCATCTACTGCTTTCGTCGTCAGTGAGCACAGGTGATGAGCAAACATAGCTCCTAAGTTGAGATTCTTAGCAGGATCTCTCAAGTCAGTACCATCAAACAGCTCCCTTAACTTAATAAAGAGTATCTCCAGCTCATTCTTGCGCATCTCGGCCTTGCACAGCAGCGTGTAACCCAAGATGCAGATCACATATCTAAGAACAGGATGCCTGACCTGAAAAACACTAAAACCTAACAGTGGGTTGCCTCCCACTCAGCGCTTGTTTAAGGTCATTAAATTGACCGGACTAACAAGATCAGGCTCTTGGAGGTTTCAACAGAGATTGTGATTGTCTATGTGAAAGTCTCCTCATCTAAGGCGGAGAGTAAGCAGCATCAGTGTGAGTTCGTCCAAGAAAAGAGGGAATATAATGATCTCCAGGATCTGAAATCAAAGTACCACTCGTCTGCTCTCATAGTCCATCCTCAGTCCTAAAGGTTTTCCCATCTATCTCTGCCTTGCACATCATATCCATCTCAACGTCCAGAGGCTCATCTCCCAGATAGAGATCAATCAGACTATTCCTTACGTCAATCACTGCTCCAGCTGTGGATAAGAATGGTCTTCCCAGTATCAGCGCATCATCCTGCTCACTGTCGTACTTAAGCACCAAGAAATCTGTCGGAACCAAGTAGTTTCCAACTCTCACTGGGACATCCTCAAGAACTCCTTCCTGAATCCTTATTGACTGATCAACTAGGACAAGAGAGGTCCTAGTGGGTGAAAAATCCGTCATCCCCAGCTTCTATACCACAGAGTATGGCATGAGACTTCCAGCAGCTCCTAATTCACACAATAAGCGCCTAAAGCTATCCTCAAAAATAGAACAACTCAGCACAAAAATCCCAGGATCAGACAGCTTCTTAGGAATCTTTCAGCATTTCATCCATTGGCAGCATCCTCTCTAAGTATCTCTGCACACAAGGGTGATATGGTAGATCATCAGACTATGAAATTTCTTCCAACTTCTCATCCATCTCTTCCAGCTTTTTGAGCTCATCCAATTCCTCTTGAATTACCTCAGACACCTTACGAAATAATCTAATTGGCTCCATATCCATCCCTTCAGCAGTGTCATGAGAATCAAGCAAAACTGTATGTCCACGACTTGCAACAATCGACGCAATGGGTGCATCGATCGATGCATCTGAGTTTTCACAGATTCCACCCGAGAGTTTTTCCTCAAATTCGGAATTTCCAGGTTCTTCCACCAGTTCAGCTGTATTCAACTCAAATTTTTCACCTTGGTATGATCCATCATTAATATAGACTGACCAGGCCTTGATATGGGTGTCCATGACACTCTTTTCTTTGACAGTGCTTGAAATCTGGCTCACCTGTGTGTCCAACTGCTTGACATGAGTACTCAAAGACTCAAACTTACCATTAAGATCCTCATAAACATCATCAAGCTTCTTGTTGAAGTCCACATCAGTCTTAGTTTGCCCTTCTAGCAGCTGCTCTATCATGGCTTCCATCTTACTCTCATAAGCATTAGCAGTAGGAGGCGTCTGATAAGAAGATGATCCATAAGTCCTCTGATTACCTTGCTGAAAAGGCTTCTGATAACTATGAGATACGGGATTCACACTAAGAATTTGTATTCGTGGATTTGGACTAACAGATATAGAAATGGTATAGATTTCCTATGAATCAAAGACTTTATTGAGATTGATCATCGAGATAGAACTAACACCGTCGAAAAGAGAGTACACAGAAATATAGATTGAGCTATCTAGTCGAAGTGTTCTTAGGTCGGGTTGGAATGTCTTGAATGAGTCGTCACTTCTTCTTTAAATACTCTCGACCTTGATCTTCTTTTTCTGATATTTCGGCCTCGCCATCGTAACGATATCCAAGATTTTCATGGATCAGTTGAACTGACGAAGACTGGGTTGCTCTATCTCCACGTCAACTTCTGCCGAGCTCGAGCTCGATCGCCTCTCGCCTCGGCTTTGCTTGGGCCTTGTCAAGGTATCGTTCGTCTGGGCCCAACAGAGGGATCAGCTCTTCTCTTTTGTCTTTGATTTTGGAACGGGCCCATGGATACCGTCCTTTGTTTTATTTGTTAATGGGCCGGATTTCCTAGAGGGAAATCCAGTACCCACAATAGCCCCCCAGCCCATTAATTTTGACAAGTCGAGGTTAATGGGCGGTGGACGTTCTCGGGAAGACACGCGCGTGCCTTAGATATTAGGGAAAACCTAATGATTGTTTTTGCTCTTTTTGCAGATCTTGTTTTGATCGGACGGTCAGGGTTGCGCGCGTGGATTGGATCAACCTCTCTGCGGCGCTTCCGTTATCAACTAGCGTAACTCGATCTACCGTCGGTCCCTACCCTCGGATCTTATATCGACGGTTGAGATCGTAGGGAATCAAAGTATCTCAACTGTTCCGATCTTTTTTGTAACTTATTTACGAATTTTGAATTGAGCGGTTGAGATTACGGGATACGGAAGATCCCACGGATCTCGAGCACGAGATAGTTTAAAAGGGGAAGTTAGCTAGCACGATTTCCCATTATTGCTCGTGCTACAAATCGGCAAGGTAACTCATTCTCCCTCATTCTATCATTTTTGCCTCTCGCTCTTGTCCCTTTTACTGTTACTTCAAAATCTTTCTCTTTAGGAATTCTGTCTTCCCCTTTTTTTAAGAAAGAAATTCTCGGTTTACCGACTATAATGGTTCGGAAGGATATGGCCAGGGCGAGTTCAAACACGGCGGTGGGACCGTTCGGTCCCCATCCGCCGTCCAGTTTGACCGCGGAGCATATTCAAAAGTTTCGGACGAAGTGCCGGATCCCACCGGAGGTGGGGATAGTCATCCCATCTCCGGTGATGTCTCCGGAAACCGTCGTCGGGGGCTATTGCTGTGTCTCTTATACCTATTTTGATAAATGCGGATTGTTTTTTCCAATCCCTCGCATTATCTCATGGGTTTTGGCTCAGCTTCAGCTGTCCTTTCATCAGATGACCCCGAATTTCATCCGGTATGTTATCGGACTCGGAATCAGAGCCGTCGAGGAGGGCATCAATTTCGGGGTCGAGGAGTTGATGAAGGTTTGTTCGGTGAAACACAACACTCGTTTCCCCGAGACTTACTACCTCTCTCCTCGTCACGGGAAGATCCTCGACGAGATCCCGACGAGGGATGTGTGGAAGAGTAAATATTTTTACTTCAGGATCAATCGTCACTCGGTCGAGGACTTTGATTATTCGGTTATTCCGACGAAATGGACAGATAGTGTCGGTCAGCTTTTAGGGTTTATTAGTTTCCCTGATCGCTTCGACGTTCTTAGTCGATACTTAGCTGTTTGTTAATGTACTTTTTTTTTTGCAGAGATCCCCGAGTCATCACCCCTGAATCCAAGCACATCGAGTCTGATAGCTCGTCTTAGGAGAGGAGATATCCGTTGGTCTAATTTCACAGATCATCGAATTCGAGGTGCCCTAGGTTGCGCAGTCCGACGATCTTCTTCATACCGGTTTTGCGACAAATTGCCCCTCCCTCATCAGCCCGCTTCGACCCGAATCGCGCAGGCTTCGCTTCAGATTACCGAGCGGACTGGAGAGAGTGAGTATTCTTATCGGTTTGTGCAAGGACTTTCGTCTTTTATTTGTCGGGCTGACTTGAGTCCTCCCCTTTTTTAGATCGACCTATTTCGACCGACAGTTCTACCGCTAGCACCCCTTCTTTCAAAAATATGTTGCGAAGATCGAGCAGCCGTCGGAACGGGAAGGACCCTGTTGATCTGGCGAAGAAAATGAAGGCTGGCGATTTGAGTAACGCCCTTCTTTTTGCCATGGGTGAGGGGCCGCCTCCTCCTCCTTCAATCTCTCCTCCTAACCCTGTTAAGGCCTCTCTCCCCTTGGCCACATGATCCGGGGGGGGGGCAAGCATGGAGGTGGAGAATTCACCTCCTGCTTCAGTCGGTCGAGAGCTAGCCCAGGTCCCGTCTGGAGGGCCCATCTTGCGCAACTCTTGATCAAATGGTTCGGGAGGATCGAATGGTCGGACTCGGGGTGGCCCTCCTCCTCCGGCGGCGAAGCGTCAGAGAACCGACATGGAGGTGAACTCGAGAAGATCGAGCCAGAACGTGGAGGCGAGGCCCGCTTCTTCCGGGTCTTCCGGATCTTTCAACTGGCGCTTCAGGCACCAGAAGGAGTGTGCGATCGCGGATGACCCGACGGGTGTTGCTTATCTGCTGAGGCATTTTAAGCCTGCAGGCATTCAGCTCCCGGCTATCGGGGATATGGCTCTCGGCGATTCTTACACCGAGATGATGGCTACTGTTGGGAAGGTATCAATTTCCTTCTTTCGCTTTCTTGATTTGTTTCATGCTTAATCCTTTATTTTTCTCGTAGTCCTTGGAGGCTACGAACAAGTTTGTAGCTGGGGCCGAGCGTGAGCTGCGAGAGGTACCACAGTCGAGTGAGCTCGAGACCGTCGAGAAAACGGTCAATGACTTGAAAGCGCAGTTGCAGGGAGCTTTGGCTCGAGAGGAAGAGCTACGAAAGAAGGTGGGTGTCCTGGATGAGCGGCTGCAGGGTGCCTTTACTCAGGTTTCAGTCGCGGAGGAGGCGAGCCAAAGCGCTATTGAGGCAGGTCGGGTTGCGGACATGCGGGCTGCGTAATGTCAGGCTAATTTGGACAAGGCTCTTGCCGACCGAGAGCTTGATATCAAGGTGGCGGCCCATGAGGCGAAGAAAGGGCTGAACGATGAATACCTCAAGATTCTTGAGGGAATTTCGGCGAAGGAAAGCCAGAGGAAGGTTGCTGTGAGTGCCGAGATAAGGCTCCAAGAGGCCTTGGCTAATATCGCACTTATTGCTGAGTTCGCCTCCTGCGATTTGGACTTGACCGATTTGGAGCATGTGTAGAGGTCGTTTGCTTGAATAATCGTCTCGACCTCGTTGCTTTTTTCTTGAAGGGAGGGGGTAGCCCCCCAATTCTTTTAATACGTATACGGTTTAGAAGAATTATAGGTTTTTGAAGGACCATTTTAGGTCGCTTGTTTTTGGGACGATCATTTCAGCTCGTTCGATTTGGGAGGACCATTTTAGGTCGCTTGTTTTGGGACGATCATTTCAGCTTGTTCGATTTGGGAGGACCATTTTAGGTCGCTTGTTTGAAGGGATAATTTCATATCACTTGGAAGAGATAGTTTCGTATCTTTTGATATTTCGAGGGATAATTTCATATCACTTTTCTTTGGAAGAGATAATTTCATATCACTTGGTTTGAGGGGAGGCCATTTCAGGTCGCTCGGAAAGGATAACATAATATCGATTGTTTCTGAAGAGATAATTTCATATCACTTTAGCTTTTGAAGAGATAATTTCATATCACTTTGCACAATGTAATGGTGAAGTATTTCGCAACGGCTCTAACTTTTACGACAGAAAGAGACATTGATTAGAATACTTATTTTGATTTCACAAAGATAAGTTGGTGCGACTTCGTTTGAAGTTGTTGAGCTCGGTAAGAGCCTTGTGTTGGGGGGGGGGGCGGCTGCGCTCGAAGTCGAGCTGCCTACGTACCCTTTTAAGGGGATCAAGCCATTTCGTAGTTCGATTATGTTGGTGTACTCTCATTGGAAGTACTTTTTGAGGTTGATGATGTTCCAAGGTCGTAGTTCGGACCCCGTCCTTCACGACGTCAGTGACCTGGTAGGGACCTTCCCACTTTGCTCCTAGCTTTCCAGCGTGTTCTTCCTTTTTATGGTCGAACACTTTCCGTAAGACGAGCTCGCCTACTTAAAACCTTCGAGTTTTAATTCTGGAATCATAGTAGCGAGTAGCAGCTTGTTGGTAGTTCTGGATTCGAGCTAGTGCGAGGTTCCTCCTTTCGTCGACGAGATCGAGCTCGTCCATTATCATCTTGTTGTTAAGTTCCTCTTGTTGTGGGCATTCTTCTCTGTGGATGCTTGACACGAGGATTTCGGCTGGTACTACCACCTCGATCCCGTAAGCCATCGAAAAGGGAGTTTCGCCGGTGGATTTGCGAGGCGTAGTCCGATGAGTCCAGAGTACGGCTGGGAGCTCGTCGCTCCAACTTGTTTTGCACTCATTGAGCCTTTTCTTAAGGTTGTTCATTATGGCCTTATTAGCTGCCTCTGCCAGTCCGTTTCCTTGGGGATAACAGGGCGTAGAGTAGGTCAGCTTTATGTTCCAGTTTCTGCAGAATTCCTTGAACATGTTTGATATGAATTGCGGTTCATTATCGGTGACGATCTCGTGGGGTAGTCCATGTCGGCAGACGATGTTTCGCCAGACGAACTCCTTGACGTGAACGTCTTTAACCTTTTGGTATGATTCCGCTTCAATCCACTTAGTGAAGTAGTCTGTCATCACCAATAAGTGTGTAGCTTTCTTTTTTCCGGATGGGACTAGAGGTCCCACGATGTCCATTCCCAATCGCATGAACGGGTATTGCGACGAGATAGAGGAGAGTTTCTCCGATGCTTGATGGATAATCGGGGCATGCTTTTGGCATTTGTCACATTTTGCTGGAAAAAGATTCGCATTCGGTGGCCATTGTTGGCCAGAAATAGCCTTGCCTTTTGATACGTACGGCCAGGGCTCGTCCTCCGGAATGGCTTCCGCAGGATCCATCGTGGGCCTGTGTGATCACGGCTAGAGCTTTCTTTTTGTCGAGGCATTTGAGGTAAGTTCCAGAGAGACTTCTTTTGAAGAGCTCTCCTTGCGTGACGCAGTACCTCGCACTCGGTGTTTTGAGTTTCCGCGCCTCCCATTTGTCGTCGGGGACTTCGCCATTTGTAATGTATCGAATGATCGGGGTTCTCCAATCTTCGTCATCGTTAGGCTCAGGTCCTTGACTTGTGGATGCGGCTTGGATTGGTCCGTCGGGGACGTTTGCGACGTACACAGCGCTTCTTGGATCGAGATCATCATCAATCTCGATGATGTCGCAATTGGTGTCCTTGGGGCGTTCCTTGTGTTCGACTCCGTCCTTTGTGGTGGGCTCGTTTTCTCTCAAGGATAGTGTTGGAAAGCCTAGGATCTAGGGTTATGGTATTGAATCATCGATCTCGTGTTTACCTCAGAGATGGCAGCGGAATGAATGGTAATCGAGATCAGCAGCGACTCAGATGCTTCGCCTCTACCAGATACACACGCACACAAAGCTGGAAAGCTGGGATGATAGTGCCGGATCTTGGGAACACTGAGTTTAGGTGGTTTTGCTTTCTCTGCAACAGAAAAGTGAACGGCTAGGGTTCCAGGTCGACCATATAAGCTTTTATATAGACCTGGAATGACTAAACCGATCATTGGATTGATTCCAATTCGTTTAAGTCATGAAATCGAAACATCAGTTTCGAAACCCGAATTGTGTCGATCGACACACTCACTGTGTCGATCGATGCACCACTATAAAACTCAATATCAATGTGTATCCAATACACATCAACATGATCATTACCATAATGATCATTCCCATATTTATGCTTCCAGTTTGCTTAGGCGTGTGACCCTATAGGATCATATAATACTGGCAGTAAGTCTACAACTTACAGACTGCAAGAGGCTTCTAGCAAAACATTGCAACCACCCAGTATTATACAAATGTCTGATCTCGACACACAACTATCACCAGGAGTGAGTACAAGTGTGATTTCAGGACACAATCCCAACAATCTCCCACTTGTACTGGAATCATCAATTCATATAATCCTTTTGTCTCTATATCTCGATTTGGCATAAGGCAAGATTAGTGTCATCCTTATTAAGCCAATATCGTGTTTAGCGAACTCCTGATCTATACTGAACAAGATAAACAACTGAACTACAGTTCGTTTGAGTGCGGCCACATATTTTCTCAGTATCAAATCTTCGACATGCCCTGAGATATTTATCTCCCGTTATACAGGAGGGACAAATCCCGTCTTGTTCCATCCCTGTTCCTATACACACTTCATGATACACCTAAGCAATGCCTTTATAGCCGCCAGTTACGGGTCGACGTTTGACAAGGTCAAAGTGCACCAATTCATATGCAAGAAAGCATGATGAACTCAGGTCTAAGGACTATACTCTATAGTCGTAATGAGAACCTCTCATGACACAGATATAACTATCCTGGAGACTTCTCATTAGCGGGTCAAGTCCGATCATATGTTCATCAACATATATCTATGTGATTGACTGTGATACTCATATCACTGACTCCATGAAACTTAGTCAACAGTCACCTCACAAGATAGTCTCTCGCGGTTGTCAGTGTCCCATTTTGACAACCTCGACTAGGGACACATTATAATTTATGTCATCTATAACTTACAGGGTTTCATTATCAAGTCCTCAACTTGATGACCTATAATATGGCATAAACTTATTTTGTGACCATTATTTAGATCACAATAAATAATGCCGAAATCAAATTTCATTAAACATATCCAAAAGTATGTTTACAAGAACATCTTAATATAACTAAAATAAAACAACCAGAACTCCCACTAGAATCAAGATTACATCTTAAGATCTCTAATGCCTACAGCAGTAGTATGACTCTCATGCTTAGGCCTTGGGAGTGGCTTAGTCAGAGGATCAGCGACGTTCTCATCCGTCGGAACTCGGCTGATCTTCACTTCTCCTCTATTGACGATATCACGAATCAGGTGATATCTCCTCTCTATGTGTTTGGACTTCTGGTGTGACATGGGTTCTTTCGCCTGAGCAATGGCTCCATTGTTGTCACAAAACAAAGCCACTGGCTCCAAGATACTAGGAACCACACCAAGTTCAGTCATGAAATTCTTGATCCAAACAGCTTCCTTTGCCGCTTCGGAAGCAACAACATATTCAGCTTCCGTCGTGGAATCAGCTATGGTGTTCTGCTTAGAGCTCTTCTAGCTCACTGCACCGCCATTTAGACAGAAGACATATCCAGACTGTGATCGGAAATCGTCTATGTCCGTCTGAAAACCCGCATCAGTGAATCCATTCACCACAAGTTCTTCACTTCCTCCATATACCAAGAACTTATCCTTGGTATGTCTCAAATACTTGAGAATATTCTTGACAGCTGTCCAGTAATCTTCATCTGGATCAGATTGGTATCTACTCGTCATGCTTAATGCGTAAGCTACATCTGGACGAGTGCAGAGCATGGCATACATGATAGATCCAGTTGCAGAAGCATAAGGAATCCTATCCATGCGTTCTCGCTCAGCATGTGTCGCCGGACACTGCTTCTTGCTGAGACTAATGCCATGAGACATCGGAATGAAGCCCTTCTTGGAATCATGCATCTTGAATCTGTGCAACACCTTATCAATATAAGTGTCCTGGCACAATCCAATCAGCCTATTCGCTCTATCTCTGTAGATTCTGATTCCAAAGATGTACGCGGCTTCTCCCATGTCTTTCATGGAAAAACAACTTCCGAGCCAAGTCTTAACAGAATGAAGCAACATAACGTCATTACCGAGAATAAGTATGTCATCGACATACAGTACACGAAATGCAATTCCGCTCCCACTAGTCTTCTTGTATACACATGGTTCTTCTTCGTTCTTGATGAAACCAAATTGTTTTACTCTTTCATCAAAACGAAGATTCCAGCTCCGTGATGCTTGCTTCAATCCATAAATGGATTTATGAAGCTTGCATACCTTCCAAGCATTCTTAGGATCTACAAAACCCTCAGGTTGTGTCATATACACATCCTCTTCTAGAATTCCATTCAAGAAGGCGGTTTTGACATCCATATGCCAAATCTCATAATCATAATAAGCAGCAGTTGCTAGAAGAATCCGAATGGATTTAAGCATAGCGACTGGGGAATAGGTTTCATCATAGTCAATACCATGAATCTGTTTGAAACCTTTAGCCACCAACCTAGCTTTATAAATTTGGACATTACCATCCACGTCAATCTTCTTCTTGAAGATCCATTTACACTCAATGGCTTTTGCACCATTAGGTAAATCGACCAAGGACCATACTTGGTTTTCTGACATGGATCCCATTTCGGATTTAGAGGCTCCAAGCCATTTTTCGGAGTCCGGGCCCATCATTGCTTCCGCGAAGGTCGCTGGTTCGTCACTTTCAATGATCATCAGATCATTGCAGTTGGTCATGAGAAATCCATAATATCTCTCGGGTTCGTGACGGATCCTTCCGGATCTGCGAACTTCAGGCTCCACAGGCGTGGCCTCCACAGAACTTTGTGGATCCAACTGCTGCTCTTCCTCAGCAGGTTGAGCAGTCTCATGTGCATCTTGAATTTCTTCTAGATGTACTTTACTCCCACTGCTTTTCTTAGAAAGAAATCCCCTCTCATGAAAAGAACAGTCCCGAGCAAAAAAGACTTTGTTCTCAGATTGGTTGTAAAAGTAGTATGCCTTGGTTTCCCTAGGATAACCAACGAAGTAGCATTTATCTGATTTGGGTGCGAGCTTGTCAGAGATTAAACGTTTGACATAAGCCTCACAACCCCAAATCTTCAGGAAAAACAGACTTGGAACATTCCCAGTCCACAATTCATGTGGTGTCTTTTCAACTGATTTAGATGACACCCTATTTAGTGTAAACGCAGACGTTTCTAGAGCGTATCCCCAAAAGGATAATGGAAGATCTGAATGACTCATCATAGACCGAACCATATCCAATAAAGTTCGATTCCTCCTCTCTGACACTCCATTCCATTGGGGTGTTCCAGGAGGAATGAGTTGTGAAACAATTCCACACTCGCTCAGATAGTCACTGAACTCTTGACTCAAGTATTCTCCTCAGCGATCCGACCACAGAACTTTGATACTTTTGCCAAGTTGGTTCTGTACTTCATTCTTGAACTCCTTGAATCTATCAAAGGATTCTGACTTATGTCTCATCAAATAGACATAGCCATACCTACTGAAGTCATCAGTAAAGGTAATGAAGTACTTGTAATTTCCTCTGGCAACAGTGCTCATTGGCCCACATACATCAGTATGAATAAGGCCCAATAAGTCACTGGCCCTTTCATTTGGTTTGTTGAAAGGGGCCCTAGCCATTTTGCCCATCAAGCAAGATTCGCATTTCTCACACGATTCAAAATCAAATGAGCCCAGAAGCCCATTACGATGGAGCCTCTGAATGCGTTTCTCATTGATGTGGCCCAAACGACAATGCCATAAGAAATTTGGGTTTTCGTCATTTGACTTAAACCGCTTTGTATTTATGTTAAAGACAGGCATTTCTTGGTTTAAGACATATAACCCGTTATCTAATGGGGCGCTACCATAAAATGTACCATTACGATGAAAAGAACAAACTTTATTCTTAATAGCAAAATCAAAATCTTCCAAATCCAAAACGGAAACTGAAATTATGTTTCTGCTAATCGCAGGTACAAAGTAGCAATTATTCAATTCTAAAACCATGCCAGAAGGTAAAGACACATCATAAGTGCCTACGGCTAGTGCAGCAACCTTAGCTCCATTCCCGACCCGTAGCTCCACTTGTCCTTTCCTCAGCGTTCTACTGTTTCTTAGTGCCTGCATATTAGTACAAATATGAGCACCGCAGCCGGTATCCAATACCCACGAAGTAGAACTAGGAGTCATGACATTAAGTTCGATAACATAAATACCTGAATCAGACGCATCATACGTCGTCTTCAGCTTCTTGTAATCTTCCATGAACTTGTTGCAGCTTCTTTTCCAATGCCCTAGCTGCTTGCAGTAGTTGCATTTGTCCTCAGGAGAAGGCCCGGATTTGGGCTTGGGCTTGGGCTTGTCTTGACTCTCAGTCTGGACAGCTTTAGCCTTTCTCTTATCCTTACTAGGTTTCTTAAACCTTTTACCCCCTTGTACCATCATTACATTAGGAGTTGCCTTCTTGAGATTCGGCTCTGCTGTCTTTAGCATGCCGTGCAACTCAGTCAATGTCTTAGTCATGTTTTGCATATTGTAGTTCATGATGAACTGATCAAAACACGACGGCAAAGACTGCAGAATCATGTCAGTGGCCAGCTCCTGGCTAATGGCACAGTCCAGTTTCCCCAGGTTATCAATGTAACCCATCATTTTAAGGACATGAGGACTCACTGGACTGTCCTTAGCCAGCTTGCAATCCATGAGAGATTTAACCGTCTGGTATCTCTCTGTGAGAGCTTGCTCCTGAAACAAGGCTTTCAGGCTGTTAATCATCTCAATCGGTGACATCACGTTCTCATATTGCTTCTGCAACTTAGAGTTCATAGTCACCAGCATTAGACAATTAACGTCTTTGACATCAGCAGAATGCTTATCCCAAGCATTCTTATCTGCCTGCGTGGCATTGGAACGTGGCCACTCGGGGAGAACTCTTGTAAGGACATATTCCTTGTTCTCCTGCCTGAGAACTATTCTCAGGTTCCGATACCATTCCAAGAAATTTGATCCATTAAGCTTGTCCTTCTCAAGGACGGATCTTAGCGAGAAAGTGTTGATGTGAGTTGGGACAGACATAGCTGTAATTAAAAGAGGTAGAGGTTTTAGTTATGATGTTCAAGGAAATGAGAATTCTTATCCAATAAGAAAACTCGCATTGTATTCAAAACTATGTTTCCTCAGATGAATACAATGAACCAAGATCCTTACTTCACCAAAATTTGAGTGGGCGACTCGCCATCACCCAAGCTTTAGTTATCTAGGTAAGCAAATCATTGCTAATTGTACCCAGTACAACTCTTGGTCGTAGATAAGACAATCCATGTCTTACCCACTCTGATGTCTCTGGGCCCAGAACGTCTGATAGCCCAGTCAAGTAAACCAATCTCTTCAGTCTTGTGATTGTTGACAGTCGCACTGCAAGTCTATCAATGATCACCTGTCTTACTCATGTAGTTGTGGATACCAAGGACTCCAAGGCTATCCAACAACGAAACGAGTCTTGGAAGTAGACAAGATCGGGCAAGACATCAAGATCACTTGATATTTAGTTGAGGAAAAGAACTATTTAATCTTGATGCATATCCAATATACATCCAAGAAGTTTTTAAGTTAATTAAAACATCTAGATTCATTAAGTTTAAGTTAATCTAGAAGCAAGGAGTTAGATTTGGTTTGGTATTCGCAATTTGAGGTCCAACCATCAAATCTGCGAGTGGTGTGTCGATCGACACACCCTTGTATCGGTCGACACGACCTAACCAAAACCAAATTGGTTTTTCCGGTTCAATCCAATTGAACCGGGTCGATAACCGGTAAATCTAATTTAACCGAAATCAACCAATTAAATCGGTTCTTGACTAATTGAGATAACCAGTCCAATCTAATTGAACCAGTTAATCCAATTGAACCGATTTAACCGACATAACCATGCGAGATAACTGGTCAATCCAATTGAACCGATTAATCCTTTCGCACAGCCTGTGTCGACCGACACACCCAGTGTGTCAATCGACACAGTAGGGTAACAGAAATCCGATCGCTGATCGAAACCCTAAAATTTTATAAGCGTTTCACAGTGTGTCGACCGACACACGATTAGTGTCGATCGACACTATGCGAAAACACCCGATCATCGTTTTAAAGCAGAAACTTAATCCGAGATCAATTCGTTCAAAACATGATTTAGCAGGCACAAATCTAATCAAATACATCATTATTCGAATTATATGCCTTTGATTCAATGGTTTAAACCCTACTTGCTCTGATACCACTGTTGGAAAGCCTAGGATCTAGGGTTATGGTATTGAATCATCGATCTCGTGTTTACCTCAGAGATGGCAGCGTAATGAATGGTAATCGAGATCAGCAGCGACTCAGATGCTTCATCTCTACCAGATACACACGCACACAAAGCTGGAAAGCCGGGATGCTAGTGCCGGATCTTGGGAACACTGAGTTTAGGTGGTTCTGCTTTCTCTGCAACAGAAAAGTGAACGGCTAGGGTTCCAGGTCGACCATATAAGCTTTTATATAGACCTAGAATGACTAAACCGATCATTGGATTGATTCCAATTCGTTTAAGTCATGAAATCGAAACATCAGTTTTGAAACCCGAATTGTGTCGATCGACACACTCACTGTGTCGATCGACGCACCACTATAAAACTAAATATCAATGTGTATCCAATACACATCAACATGATCATTACCATAATGATCATTCCCATATTTATGCTTCCAGTTTGCTTAGGCGTGTGACCCTATAGGATCATTTAATACTGGCAGTAAGTCTACAACTTACAGACTGCAAGAGGATTCTAGCAAAACATTGCAACCACCCAGTATTATACAAATGTCTGATCTCGACACACAACTATCATCAGGAGTGAGTGCAAGTGTGATTTCAGGACACAATCCCAACAGATAGAGCTTTCAGGGCTATGTCGATACTTGGTTTTTTGATCCCCTTGACTGGTATGATCCTTTTGAGGTTAGGATCCGATGTCGACGCTAGAGCGGCCAGGGCATCGGATGCGGTGTTTTCCCTCGCGGGATCCGCGTTTGATCAAAGAATTCAATCTATTCGGCGAGCGTATGGACTACCTGTAGGTATGCTTCCATGCGTTCGTCTTTGGCCTCGTAGTCGCCATGGTATTGGTTTGTAACCAATTGGGAATCGCTGAAGGCGTCTACTTCCCGGGCTCCTATTGCTATCGCTAGTCTGAGCCCGGCTATTAACGCTTCGTATTCGGCTTCGTCATTTGATGCGGCGAAGCCGAGTCTGAAAGACTGCTCCAATACTTCGCCAGTGGGGGAGACCAGTTTTACTCCGACTCCGGATCCTTGCCTCGAGGAAGCTCCATCGACGTAGAGTTTCCATTTTTTGGCGGAGGTCGGGTCGTGTTCTATGGTCGGGGGGAGCTCGATTATGAAATCTGCTAGTACTTGCGCTTTTAGGCACGTTCGAGCTTTATATTCTATGTCATACTCGCTGAGTTCGATAGCCCATTTAACCAGTCGACCTGACTGGCTTGGACTGTGAAGGATGGTTCTCAGCGGCTGAGAGGTCATCACTATGATTGAGTGCGATTGAAAGTATGGTCGGAGTTTCCGAGCCGATGTGACTAGCGCTAAAGCGAGCTTTTCCATGGCGGGGTACCTGGTTTCAGCATCGATTAAGGTCTTACTGATGTAGTACACCGGTTGTTGCTCATTTTGTTCTTCGCAAACCAGGACTCCACTTACTGCTGCCGTGGAGACAGCTAGGTAGAGGTAGAGGGGCTCCCCTTCCACTGGTTTCGCCAGTATGGGTGGTTCGCTTAGATAAGTCTTGAGCTGGGTAAACGCTTCTTCGCATTTTTCGTCCTAGAAGAACTTCTTGTTTGCTTTGAGTAGGTGATAGAATGGCAGACATTTTACAGTCGACCTCGAGATGAAGCGGTTCAAAGCGGCTATTTTGCCAGTCAGGCGCTGGACTTCTTGCGTTGTTCTGGGAGATTTCATCTCTATGAATGTCGCGATCTGTTTGGGGTTCGCTTCGATCCCTCTTTCGGTCACTAGGTAACCAAGAAATTCTCCTGAGGGGACTCCGAACGTGCACTTCGCTGGATTGAGTTTCATCCCGTATTTATTGAGAATGATAAAGCATTATTTTAGCTGGGGGATATGGTCCTCATACCTGGAAGATTTGACCAGCATATCGTCGATGTAGACTTCCATGGTTTTACCCAGGAGTCCTGAAAACATCTTGTTGACGAGGCATTGGTAAGTTGCTCCTGCATTTTTCAACCCGAAGGGCATGACTTTGTAGCAGTACGTTCCTCGATCGGCTATGAACGAGATCTTTTCTTGGTCCTCAGGGTTCATTAGTATTTGATTATACCCCGAGAAGGCATCCATGAAGGATAGCAGTTGGTGTCCAGCGGTAGCTTCGACCAGTCAGTCGATGTGCGGGAGTGGGAAGCTGTCCTTAGGACATGCTTTGTTGAGATCTGTGAAATCTACACAGACTCTCCACTTCTCGTTCTTTTTCTTGACCACTACGGGGTTCGCAAGCCAGTCGGGGTACTTGACCTCTCTGATAGATCCGATTTTTAATAACCGATCGACCTCGTCGTTGACGGCTCGAGCTCGTTCCGGGCCTAGTTTCCGACGTTTTTGTCTTACCGGTTTGTAGGTTGGGTCGACATTCAGCTCGTGGCTGGTTACATCGATGTCGATCCCTTTCATGTCTGCTGAAGACCAGGCAAAGGAGTCGACGTTCTGTTTAAGAAAGGAGACTAATTCGTTTTTGACTGGCTCCGATAGGTCGATTTCAATGCCAACGAGTCTTTCGGGATGAGCATCGTCTATGCAAACTTGGGTCATAAGGTCCTTTGGAGGACCTATTTGACTTGGGTCGTTCGACCTTTTGGTCTGCATGAGGGCGAGCTCCTCCTCTTTCCGTAATTGCTATGCGGGGGATTTCTCAATTTGCTTGTATCCGTTCATGTAGCAATGGCGGGAAATCTTTTGACTTCCGTAAACGGTTTTTACTCCTTTGGGAGTTGGAAATTTTACGCATTGATGGAAGGTCGACGGTACCGCTTTCATGTCGTATATCCATGGTCGACCTAGGATTGCGTTGTAGGGAGCTGGTCGATCTACTACGACGAACTCTGTCATTCTTTGAACTCCTCCGACTATTACCGGGGCGAATACAGAGCCCAATGAGTATGTTGTTTCGCCAGCGAAGCCTACCAGTGGTGTCTTTTCCTCGACGATTTCGGAGTCGTTGAACTCCATCCTTTTGAATGCGTCGTAAAAGAGGACATCCACCTAACTTCCTGTGTCGATCATTATCCTTGAGAGTTTGACATCTCCCACTACTAGACAGACGAGGAGAGCGTCGGCGTGGGGCTTGTCGAGATTACTTGTCTCGCTCTCGTGAAAAGTGATTTCGTGGTCTGGACCTAACATTGAGGTTTTCCCTCCTTTGTCGGTTTCGACTCTTCTTTGAAGGGCTTTGAACGAATTGACCGAGTCTCGGCATAGCTTGGAGCCGCCGAAAATGAAGTCGATTCGTTTAGGGGGTATAGCCCGTACACCCCCCCCCCCCCGGCAGAGACGAGGGAGGTTGATTCGTGAGCGTAAACTCTTGCTGGGAGCTGGAGGTGGAGGTAGTGCCGAGCCTCCCGGGGTGCCGCATAGGCTGAGTTCGCCGAGGATGACCTCGACTCGCTTTCGCGATCCCTGGGGGAGGGTTTCGGGAGATTCCGGCTCCCTGGACCGTTCTCGTTTGTTTTGAGAAGTCTTCTTGGTGTTTGACACTTTGGTCTGTTTACTTTCTTTTTGTCGGATGGAGTTTCCTCCTCGACTTCTGACTCTTGTTTGTTTTTGGACTCTCGCTTTTGAGCCTCAGCTTTGGCTCGAGTGTAGCACTCTTCAGTCGAATGTCCTCTTTTGTTGTGAAAATCACAGAATTTTTACTTGTCGAACTCGAATTTCTTCGAGCTCTTCGGGCTCTCGACTGCATTGACGTTTCCTGATTTACGGGAATCCTTCTTTGAGTTCGAGTTCTGCGAGCCCGATGGGTTCTTTTCGTTTCGATGCTTTTCCCTGAGGGCTTTAGTTTCGTCCTCGAGGCGAGCGAAGGCCGATGCGCGATGGAGGGCATCATCGAGTGTTTGAGGCTCGCGGACCGTTATTTCCTCGCGGAATCTGGTCGAGTACCATAGTCCGCGTCTCAGTGCTTCTATTGCTACTCCGTCTCGCGGGTTTGCGATTTTGGATTTTATCTCCATAAATCCATCGATGTACGAGCGGAGCGGCTCGTCGGGTTTCTGGGAAACGCCAAATAGAGCTGCCTCGGTGGTCTTTTCCTCGATAAAGATGGAATATTGTTTGAGGAAAGCCGTCATGAATTGGGTGAAGTTGTCAATGGACCTTTCTTCCAGTCCGGAAAACCATTCAAGGGCGGAGCCTGATAGGTTTTCGGCGAAGAGCCTGCAGAAAGCCGGCTCTCTCTCCTCATCGGAAAGGTATACCCTTGCCATTGCTAGTCGGAACGCTCTGATATGGGCTTTTAGGTCCGACTTCCCAGAGAACTCCGGGAACTTTGTTTTCTTTATTCCCGGATTCGTGCAAAGGCGATCCGGTCTGTGAACGGAGTTTGTCGCATTTCTTCGATCACTCGATCGATGTTGGGCTCCGCGCTTGTTGCCATGTGAACTTTGGAGCTCAGACTGATGAACTGGGCCTTAGCTTGTTCAATATATTGTCTAAGCATATCGTGTTCATCGCCTGCCGTGGGCGTGAACTGGGTTTGTGCTTGATTGGACGCTTGTCCCAGGAAAACGGGGTCGAGAAGATCGACTGTCGGAATCGATCCCGTCTGGTCGACCTGTGGAGTTCGGAATTGTACATTGTTTGATCCGTTAGTATGCCCCGAACTCGAGGCGAAGGCGTAGCCTCCTAGTTGCCTCGGTCGGATATTCGAACTATTCAGGAAAGGTGGTGGCCCGGGTAAGGGTCGGTTTGCCGATCCGGTTGGATCTGTGACCAGCGAATTTGAGCCGAACAGAGTCAGAGTTGCGATATGTTTCATTATAGGGCGGAAGCCGCTATTTGACATATTAGCGAAATTTCCCGACGCTCCCGGGGGAGTTACTACCTGGGAGAAGTCCAAGCGTGTACACGGTGGAGGACTTACGGGGGTTCGTGGATCATGAGTCGATCTCCCCCCTGGTTTGGCTAACGAGCTCTTCGAGGCGGGCGTTGAAACGCCGCTCTTGTTCGTCGAGCTGCGCAGCTAGGGCGCGATTTGCATTCTCTTGGGCTTGGGTGCTTGCTTCATTGCTTCTCGTTCGGTCAACCAGTAGGCTCAACATCGAACGGATTTCAGCGAGGTCGCTCGGGCTTTGTCGCTGCGGAACAGAAGGCAGGGGTGAGTTAGGCCTGAGCGTTCCGGATCCGCCTCCTGAAGCGGGGATGGGACCCGAATCATTTCTCATCCATACCCAGTTTCTGCTTGGATCATTGGTTCCTGGCAAAACATTTGTCGGGGTCTGGCCCGTCGCAATTGTTTGGGCGACGGAACCGGTTGGTGCCAAAGTCATGGAGACTGAGGCAGAGCTCGTCAACACGGCGTCGGTCTGACCCATGGTCCTTACCCCGGTGGTGTTCTGCGGAACATTGTCAACCGTTTGAGGGTGGTCAACTGGTGATGCGGCGCTGGGAGAGCCAGATTGGTCGGGATTCATCTCGATCTATCGGATCTAGGATCTGATTCTTAAGACAGGAAAAACTATAAATAGTCCCCACAGTCGGCGCCAAATGTGAGATACGAGATTCACACTAAGAATTTGTATTCGTGGATTTTGACTAACGGATATAGAAATGGTATAGATTTCCTATGAATCAAAGACTTTATTGAGATTGATCGTCGAGATAGAACTAACACCGTCGAAAAGAGAGTACACAGAAATATAGATTGAGCTATCTAATCGAAGTGTTCTTAGTGTTGGAATTATGTCCAGTAATCTCTGTACTGTCTCTAGAAAGTAAGAGTATGTCAATGATCAGACATAAGTCATATAATACTGGGGGTCATGATGGCTTGCTAGAGTCCGCTCATGATCTATAAGTCTTGGACTTATTGCCTTTATTATATGATCCCATATGGGTCACACGCCTAAGCTAACGGGAAAATACGAAGGAACGGTTTAGCAGAAGTACGGTAAAAGTGCTAGGCATTTACTGTACTTAGAGAGACTAAAGGGCTTGATTAAATCCAAGGGATTTAATCAGAACTGAGAATTGGGCCCAAAAGCCCATAAGAACTGGACAAGGGTTTTATTAAATAAAACTTGCCCTAGCTCTTATTTTTCTACAGCTTCTGCGCCTCCCTCCTCTCTCTCTGCGCCTCCTCTCTTTTGGTCTAGCAGCCTCTCTTCCCGAAGTGTGCGTGTGTGAGCCTTTGGAGGAACAACCTCTTGGTGGTTCTGCTGATCTCTGACCCGTACCTCCATTCCGCTGCATAAACAAGGTAACAGGTGAGATCTATTATGTTTCTAATCAAGAGAACCTAGATCTGCATGTTTAGTAGGATGAATCAATCTGAGAATTGAATCAGGAGATACTAAACGATCCAACAGTGGTATCAGAGCCATTGGTTCTGTGGTTTTTCTTGTTTAGAATCATGTTTAGGATTGTTTAAGAAGTGTTTTGAATCAATCTACTGATAAGAGAAAAACACTTAAGAAACAAAGAATTAAAACCTAAACAAACAAGAAATCGCATGATCCAATCTATATGAATTGGTATGCGTCGGAGTGTTGATCGCAAAAGGATCACACGTTCGGATCGAGTCGCGTTGCGTCATCCGATCATGGATCGGTATGCGTCGGACCGATCAGCTGCAATGGACCGCGAGATGCTCGGCTGAGACGATCGCAGGTTGCGTGACCGAGCTGATCGCATACATCGATCGCGGATCGATGGTATGGATCGATGCTTGCGTCGCGTCCTGCCCGTCCCGTTGTAACCGAGAGCCGTTCATCGTCCAGCACTGTCCCGCGTGACCGAGGCCGAGCATCGACCCGAACATCTTCCCGTCCCACGCCGTCCGTACGATCGCGTGATGCTTGCATCGCGTGATGCTTACGGCTGCGACTGTCCCGACCGGTTAGGGTTTTGGCGTGTGATGTTTCGGTTTGGTTAACGGTTCGGTTTAATTTTATTAAAACTAATTCGTCACGGTTTAATAAACAGACTTAATAAATTTATTAAGTTCTGGTTAAACCGGGATAAGAAATCCAAAGTCGAAAAATTGGATTTTGTGCCTAAACCAGTGATTTTCTAATTTGATTTGGTTGGACCAAATAAATTGAGAAAATCCGGTTTAGTAAATAACCGGTTGACAATTGTGGTCATCGTAGTAATTAATTTTGGTTAAGACCAATTTTAATGAACCAGACCGGTTATGTCATTTAATTGGGCAATTGGGTTATGTCTTGGACATGAACCAATTCTTGGGCCTCGGGCCAAGAAGTTAAAACAATTGGGCCAATTATTTGAGTCTTTTCTTCAGAATTAATTTAAAATTTATTTTATAAAATTATAAAATCGTTTTTTAAATTAATATGTTTTTCAAAATCTGAAATTAGAAAGTTTCTTAAATTAGAAGTTTCTAGATTTGCATGTTTTGGATTTTAGGAAATTTCTATATTTAGAAAGTTTCCAATTTTAGGAAGTTTCCAATTTTAGAAAGTTTCCAAAATTAGAAGGTTTCCCAAAAAGGAAAGTTTTCCAAAATAGTAATCTTCTATTTTGGGATGAAATTTTAATAAACCTACAAACCTCAAATAATATCAAGCGTTGGATGTCTTGTCCAGTCTATGTCAGCTGTCGAAGCCCATTCAATTGTACTCATGGCCTTACAGTGTGAGGGTGTCTACTTTTGCGTGGGTAAGACGGTTTGTGATTCATAAATGTCATTGGGAGTCCCAGACATTAATGATTACATGACTGTATAGTCTGGTTTTCTTGACTAGGCCATCGGGAGTCCCGGGCCTTGAGACATCAGAGTGGATTGGGCCTCGGGCCCAGATTCACAAGCAAGAGTTATATCACGGATATAATTAGCCTAGATAGGGCTTACCGATATAAGCTAAGGTTGGGTGACGGCCAGTGGCCCACTTTGATCTTAGTTATATGTGGATCTTGGAATCATTATATTCTATTGAGGGTAACTGATGTTATTGAATATAATGCGAGATTAATCATATTAAATATAATACGAGATTAATCATATTGAACATATTAACTAAAATCCTTTTATCTTAAATTTCAGTTATGACTAGCACAAACAATCAAAACACTTTCTCGATCCGGTCTGTCCTTGAGATGGACAAGCTGAACGGATTAAATTTCTTGACTTGGTCGCGGAACTTGAGGCTAGTCCTCAGGCAGGAGAGAAAGGACTATGTCCTTGAGAGAGCTCTCCCCGTGAGGATCGGGTCCAATGCCTCTCATGCAGTATATGATGCTTGGAATAAGCATTATAATGATGCGGTAGATGTGCGTGGTCTGATATTGGCTACCATGGACTCAGACTTGCGGAAGCAATATGAGAACATGGAGTCGCCAATAGAGATGATCAGCAGCCTGAAATTGAAATTTCAGGAGCAGATAAGAGTGGAGAGATACCAGTTGGTTAAGTCTCTCACTAGCTGCAAGCTACCAGATGATCATCCAGTGAGTCCTCATGTCAGTAAAATGATAGGTTATATTGATAACCTGAGGAAACTGGATTATCCAGTTAGCCAAGAATTGGCAACTGAGATCATTCTGCAGTCACTGCCGTCAAGCTATGATAAGTTCAGAAGGAACTATATCAAGAAAGGCTTAACGAAGACGCTGACTGAACTGCATGATATGCTCAAGACAGTTGAGCCAAACGTGAAGAGTACCCAGTATAATCTCATAATGGAGAAGGGTGGGTTTATTAAACCTAGTGCTGACAAGGGTGAAGACAAAGTTGTTCAGATTTTGAATCATGGCAAGCGTGTGTCTTCTGAGCCCAAGTCAGATACCTCTTACGTTGGTAAGTGCTGCTACTGTAAAGAGACAAGGCATTGGAAGAGAGATTGCATTAAATTCATGGAAGATGATGAGGAGTTAAAGTTGATGTATGAGACTACTTCCTCAGGTATTCATGTTATTACTTCAAGTTCTACCTTAAAGGTATTGGATACTGGTTGTGGCACTGATATTTGTAGTAATATGCAGAGCCTAAGCAACAGTAGAATGTTGAAGGAAGGACAAGTGGATCTACATGTCTGGAAGGAGCTATGGACGCTGCCTCAGCCGTAGGGTTTTCACTTGTAGATGCCTTCGAGGCTTGGTTTTGTATTAAGTAATTGCTACAATGTACCTGCTTTAAGCAGAGTTGTTTTTCATTTTCTTGTAAGAATTTGAATGTTTTTCATTTTGATAAAAGACAAGGTTTTGTTCTTCTGATCTTAATGAAATATTAATTGTAGCACCCTATTCAAGGAATGGGTTTTATATCTTAAACCAAAGAGTGCCTAAATGTAACATAAATACCGAATTGGTTTAAATCTGATGAATTAAACCTGATTTTTCTTGGCATAAACGTCTTGGTCACATAGAGTAAGTCGGATTCAGAAATCCCATAGTTATGGACTGTTGGGCTCATTTGATACGATATCTTATGAGACTTGAATTCTGCTTACTGGACCAAAAGGCAAAAGGCCCATCTTAGCCGAGCTAGAGAAAGGCCCAAAGGTTTATTGGAGATTGAACATACTCATGTATGTGGTCCGATGAGCAGTAATGCCAGAGAAAATTTCCTGTACTTCATTGTCTCTACTGATTAAGACTGTGTTCATTTGATGAGACACAAGTCGGAATTCTTTGACATGGTCGAAAGAGTTCCAGAATGAGGTATAGAATCTGAGTGACAGAAGTATTAAGACTCTGGATTAGATCACGAGTGAGAATACTTGAGTCATTAATGGTGTGATCATCTGATTGAGTGTGAAGTAGTTTCACAGCTCATTTCTCCTGAAAACCTGGAGGTGTTTCTGTGAGAAAGAGTCAGATCTTATCAGAAATGATTAAAGATGAGTCACACGAATCTTCCATGATATTTTTAAAATAACGCTCTAGAAATATCTAAGTTTACGCTGAAATAGTTCCACCAATATCAGTTGAAAGACACCACGTAAATGTGGATTGGAATCGATCCAAATTCGTCTTTACTGAGTATTTATAGTTGTGCTACTTTGCTGGTTGTCCTAGGGAAACCAAGGCTTGTTACTTTTACGTCCATTCTGTTTTCTAAGAAGGGAAGTTACTTTCCAAGAAGAACAGTGGGAGTAAAAGTATAACTCGAAGAAATTCGAGAAATACAGGAGGCTGCTCAACCTGTTGAGGGAGAGCAACGGATGGATTTGCAGATTTCTGTAGAATCTACACCTGTAGAGCCTGAAGTTCGCAGATATGAATGAATCAGTCACTAATCCGAGAGTAATTTCTCGTCATTAGTTGAACCTGATGATCATTGAAAGTTCGCATGATCTGATGATCATTGAAAGCGACGAATCTGCGAAATTCAAAGAAGCGAAAGTGAGCTCGGACTCCGAAAAATTACATTTTGTGTAAAGTTAGCTTCATCGATCCATTCATGGATGGAAGCAAACATATCGGAGTTGGAATCTTCATTCTGTTGAAGTAGTCAAGGTTTTGACTTGAACAGGAACGAAATGGAACGGTGCGTTTACTTATAGATAAGTGGGAGCGATGTTGCATTTCTCATATTGTATGTCGATGACATACTGATTCTCGGAAATAACATCCAAATGCTGCAGTCGGTAAAGGACTGGCTTGGGAGTTGGTTTTAATGATTGACATGGGTAAAGCCACGTATGTTCTTGGATTTTGGATCTAAAGATAGAGATCCAAAAGAGCTGGTAAGACAATGTCAGGATTCTTAAATTGACAAAGTCCTACACGTTTTCAGCAATCCAAGAAGGGTTTTATGCCAATGTCACATGGCATTACATTAAGCAAGAAACAGTGTCCTACGATAATTGTTGAGCTTGAATGCATGGATGAGATTCCATATGCGTCGGCAATTGGATCTATCATATATGCCATGACACGTACTTGTTTTGATGTTGCTTTAATGTTAAGCAAGACAAGTAAAAGACCAGTCAAATCCAGCAAAGAATCACTGGATTGCCGTAAAGAATATCCTAAAGTATTTGAGGAATACTAAGGATAAGTTCTTGATTTACGGAGAAAGTGAGGTGCTACGAGTCGGTAGAGTCTGAAAGGCATGCTTCCAACGGACAAAGATGATTTCCGGTCACAGTCCGGTTATATCTTATGTCTATCTGGCGGTGCAAGGCACTGTTGCTGACTCCATGACTTAAGCTGAACATTTCGCAGCTTGAGAAGCGGCGAAAGAGGTTGTTTGGAAAGAAGAGTTCGTCACTGAACTTGATGTGATTCCCAGCATAGATGAGACTAGCTGCACATCAGAGGTCCAAACACCTTGAGGATAGGTATAACCTATTCCGTGAGATAAATGACAGAGATGTTAAGTAGATCAGCAAGTTTCAACGAATGAGAACGTTGCTAATCTATTAACGAAGCCACTCCTTAGGCCTAAGCACGAGTCGCGGACTGTTGCTGTAGGATAAGTGAAATTAAGATGTAGTCTTAATTTCAGTGGGAGTTTGAGGGCTTTATTTAGTTATTGATATGTTCTTGTAAAACATTTTATGATGTTTAATGAAATTATTATTTCAAGATTATTTTAACTGTGATGAAATAATCGTTCCAAAATGATATGAACCATTTTATAGGTCATCGAAGTAAGTGACTTGATCTTGAGTCATCAAAGTCATTTAGCTTGATCATGAGACCCTATATTTGATAGATGGCTTATATCATCCTGTCCCTAGTCGAAGGTTGTTGAAATTGGAACACCAACAACCATGTGAGACTAGATTGGTATGTGACTTATGACAAAGTCTCAGTGTGTCATAGATGCGCGGCATCAAAGTCAGTACATAGGTGTATGTTGGGTACATACGACCGGACAAGACCCGATTATAAGAACTCTTCAGGATATTTATATCTGTGTCATAAGAGATTCTTACTACGACTATAGAGTATAGTCCTTAGACCTGAGTTCGCATGCATGTGACTGCACATGAACTAATGCGCTTTGATCATTGTCTAATGCTGTCGTTAAGCGATAGTTATAAGGACCTTGATTGGGTGTATTATGAAATGAGTAGTTTACAGTGATGGAACAAGACGGGATTTGTCCCTCCAATATAAATGGAGTGAATATCTCTAGGCCAATCGGAGATTTGAATACTGGAAAATGCATGGCCATGCTCAAACGGACTTTCCCGAGTCGTTTGGATTGTCAGTATCAAATCAGAGTCCGATGAACAAGATTAGGCTTTATAAGGATGACACTAATCTTGCCTTATGACTAATCGAGATATTGTGACAAAAGGATTATGAATACAGAGATTCCATTTCAAGTGGGAGATTGTTGGAATTATGTCCAGTAATATCTGTACTGTCTCTAGAAAGTAAGAGTATGTCAATGATCAGACATAAGTCATATAATACTGGGGGTCATGATGGCTTGCTAGAGTCCGCTCATGATCTATAAGTCTTGGACTTATTGCCTTTATTATATGATCTCATATGGGTCACACGCCTAAGCTAACAGAAGGGTAAAAAAATACGAAGGATTAAACGGAACTTTAGCAGAAGTACGGTGAAAAGTGCTATTGGATCTCATATTTACTGTACTTAGAGAGACTAAAGGGCCTGATTAAATCCAAGGGATTTAATCAGAACTGAGAATTGGGCCCAAAAGCCCATAAGAACTGGACAAGGGTTTTATTAAATAAAACTTGCCCTAACTCTTATTTTTCTACAGCTTCTGCGCCTCCCTCCTCTCTCTCTGCGCCTCCTCTCTTTTGGTCTAGCAGCCTCTCTTCCCGAAGTGTGCGTGTGTGAGCCTTTGGAGGAACAACCTCTTGGTGGTTCTGCTGATCTCTGACCCGTACCTCCATTCCGCTGCATAAACAAGGTAACAGGTGAGATCTATTATGTTTCTAATCAAGAGAACCTAGATCTGCATGTTTAGTAGGATGAATCAATCTGAGAATTGAATCAGGAGATACTAAACGATCCAACACTTAGGTCGGGTTGGAATGTCTTGAATGAGTCGTCACTTCTTCTTTAAATACTCTCGACCTTGATCTTCTTGTTCCGATATTTTGGCCTCGCCATCGTAACGATCTCCGAGATTTGCGTGGATCAGTTGAACTGACGAAGACCGGGTTGCTCTATCTCCACGTCATCTTCTGCCGAGCTCGAGCTCGATCGCCTCTCGCCTCGGCTTCGCTTGGGCCTTGTCAAGGTATCGTTCGTCTGGGCCCAACAGAGGGATCGTCTCGTCTCTTTGTCTTTGATTTTGGAACGGGCCCATGGATACCGTCCTCCTTTGTTTTATTTGTTAATGGGCCGGATTTCCTAGAGGGGAATCCAGTACCAACAATAACCAGCATTCTGTCCAAATCCAGAAGAGTTTTGATTGCCTCTGAAAGCACTCTTCTGTCCAGCATTGAAGAATCTACTGCCTTGCTGATTACCAAACCTATTCCCTTGAAATCCAGAGCCTCCTATGTAGTTCACATCCTCTTCCTGATGATCTTCTTCAGCTCCAAATACCTCAACATCCCGAGCAAAATGGACAGCTTTCTTTCCATCCAACAGATTACAAACTGTGTCCAACTTACTCCTTATATCAGCTATCTCCAGATTATCTACCTTCCCACCAGACTCTTTCCTTCTCCTATCAGCAGTCTTGCATTACTGCTCACCAAGTTATCTATCAATGGCTTAGCTTGCTCAGGAGTCCTAATGTTGAAATTTCCATTGCTGGAATTATCCAACGCAGTCTGGTAAGGGAGATCTATACCTCTAAAGAAAATACCCAGCAGTGTCACCTCAGTGAATCCATGATGCGGACAGTCTCTTTGGTACTTCTTAAATCTCATCCAAGCAGCTTTGAGAGGCTCTATAGGACCTTGGGAGAAAGTGAGAATGTCATGTGTCGACTAATCAGAGCGAGCATCATCATAGAAGTGTCTCAGAAACTCACTCTTCACAGCATCCCAAGTTGTAAACTTCCCAGGTGGAAGTTGTTTCAGCCAGGCAGCAGCATCTCCAGCGAGAGAGTAGGGGAAGAGTTTGAGAAACAGATAGTCATAGTTCACTCCATCAAACTTGGGAAAAAGAAGTAAGTTAGAGATTTTGTTAGGAGTGTACTGACCATTATGTTTTGTGCAGTGTTACAACAGAGTTGTCCTAGGGGGATTGAGGTATGTGTGTATGGTTGCAACGACAATATGAGCGACATCAGTATGGATGACTATGAGTTCATTTGATATACCCCAGCTAGTCTTGGACAATACTTCCAGTCTGCAGAGTGCTCCCACATTTTATAGCTTATCCCAGAGCACGTCATTACCGGTGCAGAGCCAGTTGCCCCTCCACCTGTTCCAAGACTGCCTTATGACACTAATACATCTGGTGTACCCCATATCGGGTACATGGATTTACTTCAGGCTCCCAGTAGTGTCTGCCCAGCGTTCCCTACATTAGTGACGCTACCTCCACTAGTACCGGCACCACTACCAGGGGCTTCTGATCCGCCGATATTCATTCCTGACGACATGGTGGTTGACCATATATTCAGGTCATCCAAGCCTCAGGAATTTGGGGCCATCCATTAGTAGCCACCTCCACCGGCTGTTGATCCATTACCACCACCGGTCCGACTCGCTCCTCCTGCACCGGAACCGATATATCATGGTTTTTACTGGTTTTTAGGCCATGATATAAGTCTTTACTTAAAGTATTTTAGGTGTTTTTGTAGTCTTTTGTGTCCTCTACAGGTTTATGCATGTTTGGAGCTTATTTGGAGATATTGGTGCATTTTGGAGACTATTGGGAATCTGTGCAGAAAAGAAGAAGCCGAAGTCAACACTTGGAGTGAGTGTCGATCGACACTGATCGTGGACAGACATATTCTCGCGAGTTAATGACTTTCGAAGATTTGCAGAATTGTCCAGAAGATTTCCTTAATTCTAAACTGACCCCAAAACATGTTTAGAGAGTTTAATTAGGTTTTTCAGACTGAGTTTACCTTTTATCTTGTTCTTAACTTTGTTCTTGCTTGAGAGATTTGTAAGGGCTGATTCTTGCTACTTGTAACATTGATAGAAGAATTTCGAATCCTTTTCCTTTATCTGTTAATAATATGTATGAGTAGTAACCTAGTTAGATTTAGGAATTCTCACAAAGGTTTTTGATATACCATGGATTTTAGGGCTTTTAACCATGGTATATGTCTTCTTATTGAGTCTTTTAGAGTCCTTTGTAGTCCTTTTATGTATGTTTTCAAGTCTAGACACGCTTGAAGCGGATTTGGACATTATGGCGCATTTTGGAGCATTTTGGAGCATTTGGCCGAGAGGAAGAGTTCACTGCTCATATTTGACACCTGTGTCGATCGACACAGAATGTGCATCGATCGACACAAGGTCGATACAGCTATTCTCGGCGAGTTTAATGAAGAATATGGAATTTGCACTTTTGCCCAGAAGTTTATCATAATTACAAAGAAGCCCCAGCCGCGATTAGATCATTATATTAGGGTTTTTAATCCATTGTTTAGGCTATGCATTATTTTACTTTAGAGAGAGTTAGGGGGCTGGTCTTGTACCCGAGAGAGAAGAGATTTCGAAACCCCAGTTCTTTATTCTATTATATGCTATTTGGTTTTCTATTCATGATGTCTTCTGTTTCGATGATCATGTCTGAGTAGTCTACCTGTTAGGTTTAGGGATTCTCATTAGGGGATTTCATGGAATTATAGGTTGGTCAATCTGTAGGGATTCATATCTGTTAGTTCTTCATCTAGGGTTGTTCTTAATGCTTAATCTGAAGTAGCTACCCAGATTTATGATATTGGGTTGATTTCCGCAACGATAGTTGGTTAATTAAATAGAAAGAACCTAGATGAGCAATTTAACTATTCGCAAAGGAATTTGGTTTAGGAGAATTGTGAACGAAAGAACATGAGATTAATGCATGTCTAGATCTCTAGGATTCGCAATGACAGTTGGCTTGCTCGGATTGTTAGACATAGTTAATATTCGCAACGAAAGTTGGTCTGTTATAATTCTGTGATTGTAGTTCTAGAATTGTTCTTAATTTGATCCCGATTGATTGATTGCATGTGTTCCTGATTTCTTGAGAACTCCCTTGACCTGACGCCTTCGTTTGATTGCTTACATCCATCCCACTTGATTTGTTTACTTGCTATTTTGTTTACTGCTTTACAATCTTCTTAGCTTAGCTTAATTCGATTACTCATAATCTATCGTGTGACCGTGAGTCCTTGTGGATTCGATACCCTAAATACTACAATAGCATAACTGTGCACTTGCAGTGTAGATCTAGGGATTAAAACTCTGAATATCAAGTTTTTGGCGCCGTTACCGGGGACTTTTTAAGTTCGCCGATAGATTCAGTATTAGGATTTAGACTAAGCATTTTTCTTATTTTTCTAGTTTACTCACGTTTTTTTTTGTTTCTTTGGTATTGGAGGAATCGCATTGTGTCGACCGACACCATCTGTGTATCGATCGACACAGTTTTTGCATTGCATCGATCGACGCTGTTTTGCATCGATCGACACAAAGCGAAACCCGAGATACCGAGAGCGTGAGCATTTAGCAGGATTCTCTCTATGGAACCTGTGATTCTGATTCGCGGTGAGGGCGGCATTTTACGAGACCAAGAGGATCACATACGCAACACGAAGGGTCAGAAACTGGATGGGGAAGGAAACCCCATCATACCAGATGTTGCCGTGGGCGCGGAACATCCACGAGAGGAAGATGGTCGCGAGAAAACACTTGCTGATTACAACAGACCGGATCAGTTTAATGCTAATCGGTCTGCGATTCGACCACCCTCATTTACCAGAGCGGAGTTCAGGCTGAAACCAGAGTACTACGCATTGGTTGGTCAGCATCAGTTTCATGGTCTCTCTAGCGAGCATCTTATGGATCATATTGAGACTTTCGAGGAATTGGCTAGCAGCATTAAGGCTGAAGGAGTCTCATTTGATTATATTTTCTGTAAGCTCTTCCCATTTTCTCTTAATGGAGAGGCAGCCTACTGGTTAAAACAGCTAGCACCAGGATCTTTAACTACTTGGGATGCGGTTAAGAGAGAGTTCCTTAGACACTTTTACGATGATGCTAGATCCGACCAGCTTAGACATGATATTTTGACATTCAATCAAGGACCTACAGAGCCTTTTAAGACTGCTTGGGTGAGGTTCAAAAGGTACCAAAGAGATTGTCCACATCATGGTTTCTCTGAAGTGCAGCTAATGTGTGTTTTCTTCAGAGGAGTTGATTTCTGGTATCAGAGAGCTATGGATTCTACAAGTAATGGGAACTTCTAGACCAAGACACCAAGGGAAGCTAAGGAGCTTATAGAGAACTTGATGGCTAGCAATAGTGTCAAGAATGCTGATCTTGAGAGACAAAAGAAGGGTGGCAAGGATGACAGCTTGCAGATAGCCGAGATAAGGGACAAGGTTGATTCTGTCCACAACATCCTACTTAGAAAAAGGCAAATCCGATGTGATGCAGAAGCTGAAGAGTTTGCAGAGGTGAATTATATAGATGGGATTGATTGTCATGGACAGACATATGGAAATCAGCAGAGACAAGGTTCTAGTTATGCTCCGAGATCGAAATATCATGGTTATTCACCCCACCAAGCTCCTCCCACTAATGAGCAGACAAAGATTGAGTCCATGCTTGAGCAGCTACTTCTTGGACAGAATAAGATGACACAAGATCTGAATGGAAAGATAGATTTCATGTATCAAGATCTGAGTGGGAAATTGGAGGTTTTGACAAGCAGAGTTGATAATCTGGATGCTAAAATGACGCAAGTGGAAGCCGGTATACAACCAGAACATGTTAAGGTAGCTTTGACAGAAGATGAAGCTGAGCAGAATCATGAAATTGAGGCTTTGGAACTGAAAAATCCGAGTGATTCTCGAGTTGCAGATTATGTGTCGATCAACACAGATGTATGTCGGTCGACACAACCTTCAAGTTTTCCTGATGGACCGAATCGAGCCAGTGTAGATCGACACCACGGGCGAGAGCGGCCTGTTTGTTTAGAGAAACCGATGCAGCTGAAGAAAGAGTCTACAAACAGAAGATTCTTTTCCCCGGGAATTCTAAGCAAGAGATTCAGTTAGAAAAGTGCATGGAGATGATGAGAGATAAGCTAACTGAAGCCCAGTTGATTGATGCTGTTAAGAACATTCCTATGGTGAGGAGCTGTGTTACAGAAATAATTTCTAGTGACATGACTGAAGAAGAAGGTGTCTTGATGGTCTTTGAAGTGTGCGATGCGGTTCTTCATGGTAGGATTTCTGAGAAACTAAAGGATCCAGGGGGGGGGGTTCATGATAGATTGTTCCATATACAAGGACAGATTTAAGAGGTCATTGTGTGATCTTGGCTCAAGTGTGAATCTCATGCCATACTCTGTGGCTGTGAGATTAGGAATGATGCATTTCCAGCCTAGTAGGATCTCTCTTATCCTAGCTGATCGATCAAAGAGACATCCAGAAGGAGTTCTTGAGAATATCCCTCTCTGGAAATTTCTTTATTCCAACGGACTTTGTGGTGCTAAAGTATGAGATTGAGCCTGATGATCCTATTCTGCTTGAAAGATCATTCTTAGCTACTGCTGGAGCTGTGATAGATGTGAGACGTGGTCTGATTGATCTCCAAATGGGGGATAAGCCATTGAAGTTCAAGATGGACAGGAAGCAGAGAGCCACCATTGATGGGCAGAGTTTGAGTGTTGAAGTGGAACCAGAGATTCCTATTGGAGAAGAGAAGATGGCAGTTCATTCTGAACTTGCTCTAACATCTTCAGATCCTGCAACTGCTCTTAAGCAGAAAGCTCCAAATCTCTCTCTTCCACCAAAGCAAAGGTATGGATCTTCTAAACTCAAATCTCCTAATCCATCAGCTTTGAATGCAGGAAAACGCAGAATCCCACCCAAGCTTCGCTCCCGCCCTGGTCCTCCAGCATCTTTCCTTGGGAGATCTCATGATCACAATGCCTATACGCCACCTTGGATGAAGAGATATTCACAGAGACAATCCAAGTCTCTGTTGAATCCCCCATAAGTCTCTGTTGAATCCCCCATAAGTCTGATTTCCTCACCATAGTCAAGCTACTGACTTTAAACAAGCGCTGAGTGGGAGGCAACCCACTGTTAGGTTCGTTTTTGTTTTCATATTTCGTTTTGATTTGGTGTTTTTGATTTTTCTACTTTTGTGTGTTCAAAAGCGTGAGAAACAGGAGAATCGCACTGCATCGATCGACACACATAGTGCACCGGTCGACACAGTTGCGATTTAAGGTTAGCCGATTCGATTGCGGTTCGTACACCGGTTATCTTAATAACCGCGAGCATATTCGCCTTGCATCGATCGACACCACTTGTGGCATCGATCGACGTAGGACGACGACAGGTAAGTGTTCTGCTACTTTTCGGATTGTTCTTCAATTTTATTATTCTCACCGAGCCTTAGCTTGACACCACTGAGGACAGTGTGTTTCAAGTGTGGGGGAGGTAGCTACTGACGCACGCTTTCTGTTTTCTTAGAGTCAGTCCAAATTTGTTTTTTTTTAGTCAAATTGAGTAGGAAACAATGACTTTTTGAGAAGATTACAACACTTGCAGGAACTTAAGTGACCATTGGAATGAGCTTGCAAATGAATCTATGACTATTAGAAAACCCAACACAGATCAGCCTACTGAGGACACCCATATCACTCTAGGTATCAAAGGATCCATTACTGACTTCGCATTTAACTTGACTTAATTTTTCTTACCTATGGGGTTGGTATACTCTGGATCAGATTCCTCTGTTGGTTCTGGCACAGCTTGTAAACCTGTCTGATTATGGTTCCCTTCTCCCCTTCCTTGAAAGTAAAAAAGAAAAGAAATAAAGTGAGGATAAGCTAGTAGCTTCAAAGTGGTCGCGGGAGTGGTAGAGACCCCTATTACCTCATGTGCATCCATGGAATGTGTCCAAAGTACACCTCATAACGGGAAGAGCACTGATAAACAAATAAAATGATACCCAATGGGGAAAAATCAGTTGCTAAGGAAGGGAAAAGAGAAGAAAGGGACCAGAAGCAACAGTTGAGTGGTCAGATGCTGACAGAGTAAGAGTCCATGTGTTCTTTGATCGAACCCCATAGGTGAGACCGCACTTAATTTCTTATATAAGTCAGTTTGGTGAATTTGATTGCTCTGGATGTGATTGTGGAGTTTACTTAGGACAGTTGCTAAGTGTGGGGGAAGTACATGTTGGTCTTGATGTCTGCCGGTAAGTTTTACATGTGGCTTCTACGACGAAATGAGTTTCTGAAGTTTTCAAACTTCTTTTCCTGATCTTGGTTTTCTGTTTGCTTGAGGGCAAGCAAAAGCTAAGTGTGGGGGAGTTGATATACCATGGATTTTAGGGCTTTTAACCATGGTATATGTCTTCTTATCGAGTCTTTTAGAGTCCTTTGTAGTCTTTTTATGTATGTTTTCAGGTCTAGACACGTTTGGAGCGGATTTGGACATTATGGCGCATTCTGGAGCATTATGGAGCATTTGGCCGAGAGGAAGAGTTCACTGCCCATATTTGTTACCTGTGTCGATCGACACATAATGTACATCGATCGACACAAGGTCGATACAGCGATTCTCGGCGAGTTTAATGAAGAATATGAAATTTACACTTTTGCCCAGAAGTTATCATAATTACAAAGAAGCCCCAGCCGTGATTAGATCATTATATTAGGGTTTTAAGCCATTGTTTAGGCTACCCATTATTTTACTTTAGAGAGAGTTAGGGGATGATCTTGTACTCGAGAGACAAGAGATTTCGAACCCAGTTCTTTATTCTATTATATGCTATTTGGTTTTCTATTCATGATGTCTTCTGTTTCGATGATCATGTCTGAGTAGTCTACATGTTAGGTTTATGGATTCTCATTAGGGGATTTCATGGAGTTATAGGTTGGTCAATCTGTAGGGATTCATATCAGTTAGTTCTTCATCTAGGGTTGTTCTTAATGCTTAATCTGAAGTAGCTACCCAAATTTATGATATTAGGTTGAATTCCGCAACGACAGTTGGTTAATTAACTAGAAAGAACCTAGATGAGCAATCTAACTATTCGCAAAGGAATTTGGCTTAGGAGAATTGTGAACGAAAGAACTTGAGATTAATGCATGTCTAGATCTCTAGGATTCGCAACGACAGTTGGCTTGCTAGGATTGTTAGACATAGTTAATATTCACAACAAAAGTTGGTCTGTTATAATTCTGTGATTCTAGTTCTAGAAATATTCTTAATTTGATCCCGATTGATTGATTGCCTGTGTTCCTGATTTTCTGATAACTCCCTTGATCTGATCCCTTCGTTTGATTGCTTACATCCACCTCACTTGATTTGTTTACTTGCTATTTTGTTTACTGCTTTACAATCTGCTTAGCTTAGCTTAATTAGATTACTCATAATCTATCGTGTGACCGTGAGTCCTAGTGGATTCAATACCCTAAATACTACAATAGCATAACTGTGCACTTTCAGTGTAGATCTAGGGATTAAAACTCTGATCGTATCAGTTTTATGCTTGTTTGATACTGATTGATTAGGATTCACCATCCATTGTTCATCACCTAAGTTGTGCTTAATACTGAAGTCTAGACTGATCACCTAGGGTTTAGATCTTAGACAACAACAGAACGAGAGTGTGAGTTATAATCTGAACAAACTTAGAGTGAGCAATTTTACTAGATACAAAGAGATTTGGTTTTGAAAAATTGTGAACCGATAGAATCTGTTCTTAATGCTTATTTAGAACTCTAGGATCACAAAGATATTTGGATTGCTAGGTTGATAGATATAGAAATAATCAGCCAGAGTTGGATTATTTAGCATTGTGTTTCTAGTTCTTGAACATGTTTTAATCTGAATCCGGTTAGTTAAGTTTCTAGCATAACATAATTCCTGAGAACTTCCTATGTCTGACGCCTTTCTTCCTATTGAAAACACCTTCTAGTTTATTGCTTTGTTTACTGCTTTTTCTGGATTTGATTTAGCTTAGCTTGACAACATATAATCTATCGTGTGATTGTGAGTCCTTGTGGATTCGATACCAATCACATAATTGTGCACTTGCAGTAGAATAGGATTAAAACTCTGAGCCTATCAAGTTTTTGGCGCCGTTGCCGGGGACTCAATTGAGTTCGCCGATATATTTTGTTTTAGAGTTGAGTCTAGGTCGTTCTTATTTAGTTTGTTACTGATTTTTCTCTTGTTTGGCTTATTTTTGGTTGCGCAGGATTTCGTAGACTCCTTCACCAGTGTCGCTCGACATCGACCTCAGAACAGTGTTTTGAGATCAGTATATGCCAAGTCGACATACTCGAAGCAACCCGAGCGAAGAACTTTTGAACCTCATACTTGAGGAGCTTGCTAGACTAGAGAGAACAAACAGAAAGGGTCAAAGAACAAGAATGATGAACAATCGTTTGATTTTGAGACCTGATGATGGGGGCGTTCTGAGAGACCAACAGAATAACGCCTACAATGATGACATGCTAAGGCTTGATGCCCAAGGGAATGTGATCCCTGAACCTGCACCTAAACCGCCTCAAGGTCAGGGGCAAATGGTTATTGCTGAGGGGACTCTTGCTGACTACAACCGTCCCGATGAGTTTTTCGCTAACCGGTCAGCAATTGTTCCTCCTTCTTTTGAGAGGAATGACTCTGAGATCAAGACTGTCTACTACTCTATGCTGAGACAGCACCCCTTCCATGGTCTCCCGCTTGAGCAACCCATGGACCACATTGAGGATTTTGAAGCCTTCATCACTGGAATGAAGTACAATGGGGTGGAATATGACTTCTTGTATCTGAAGCTTTTCCCATACTCTCTTGCTGGAGAGGCTGCTGCTTGGCTGAAACAACTTCCACCTGGGAAGTTAACTACTTGGGATTCTGTGAAGAGAGAGTTCCTGCGACACTTTTATGATGATGCTCGCTCAGATCAACACAGACATGACATTCTGACATTTGTTCGAAGTCCTACAGAGCCTCTTAAGTCTGCTTGGATAAGGTTTAACATGTACCAATGTGACTGTCCTCATCATGGATTCTATGAAGTGACGCTGCTGGGCATATTCTTCAGAGGGATTGATCTCTACTACCAGTCTGCATTGGATGCTGCCAGCAATGGCAATTTCAATATCAAGACTCATGAGCAGGCGAGATTGCTAATTGATAACTTGGTGAGTAGTAACAGCACCAAGACTGCTGATAGGAGAAGGAAAGAGTCTGGTGGAAAGACTGATAATATGGAGATTACTGATATTAGGAACAAGCTGAACTATGTTCATAGCTTGTTAACCGGTAAGAAGGTTGTAAAGTTTGCTCAAGAATTTGAAGTGTTTGAAGCTGAAGAAGACTGCCAAGAAGAGGATGTGAACTACATCAGTGGCTCTGGATTCCAAGAAAACATGTTTGGGAACCAGCAAGGTAACAAGTTCTTTAATTGTGGACAGAAGAGTGCTTTCACAAGCAACCAGAACTCTTCTGGATATGGTCAAAATGCTGGTTACCAGAAACCTTTTCAGCAAGGTAATTCTTATCAGAGGACTTATGGATCATCTTTCTATCAGACACCTCCTGCTGCTAATTCTCAGGAGAGCAAGATGGAAGCTATATTAGAGCGGTTTCTGGAGGGTCAGACAAAGGTCACTGTGGACTTCAACAAGAAGCTAGATGTTGTGTATGAAGATCTGAATGGGAAGTTTGAGTCTTTCAGTACTCACATGAAGCAGTTGGACACACAAGTGAACCAAATTTCAAGCTCAGTCGAGGGAAAGAGTGTCATGGACACCCACATTAAGGCTTGGTCAGTTCAGATTGATGATGGGTCAAGTCAAGGAGAGAATTTTGAGATTAAGACTGCTGAACTTGTTGAAGATGCTGAAAAAACCGAGACTGAAATCTCAGTGTCGATCGATTTCGACTTTGATGTCGGTCGACATCCACCTTCAAACGGGATTTCCAGTTCTCATGACGAATGGAAATCGAGCATGGTCGATTTTGGAATCGACATCAGTAGCGAGTTGACCAATGTCGACCGACATCAGTTCAACGTCGGTCCACATCAAGAGCGTAAGGAGCCAGATTTGCCAACATCTTGTGCTATTGTTGAAGAAACAGACCACGAGCCTCATGTACCTTTCCCTAAGGTATTAATGAAGTCTCAACAAGAGATTGATGAAGCTAAACAGCTGGAAGTGATGAATAAGAAGGTTATAGAAGATCCACAAGTTGACACTTCACCCTATCATCCTTGTGAACAGAGGTACTTAGAGATGATGTTGCCTATGGATGAGGTACTGAAGAAATGGGTGGTAGTACTTCCTAAGCAAGTCAGTGACGTGCTGCTCACTCAGGTCCCAAGAAGCTACCAGATCCTGGTATATTTGTGTTGAGTTGTTCCATCTTTGAGAATAGCTTCAAGCGTTCTTTGTGTGATTTAGGAGCCGCTGGAAATATCATGCCATACTCTGTGGCAAAGAGACTGGGGATGACAGAGTTTTCACACACTCAGATCTCTCTGGTTTTAGATGATCAGTCAAGAAGAATTCCGGAAGGAGTTCTTGAGGATGTCCCAGTCAGAGTTGGAGACTATCTAGTTCCAACAGACTTTGTGGTTCTGAAATACGACAGTGAGCCGGATGAATCCCTAATACTGGGAAGACCTTTCTTAGCCACAGCTGGAGCGAAGATTGATGTGAGGCATGGTCTGATTGATCTCCATCTGGGAGATGAGCCTCTACACTTTGAGATGGATATGCTGTGAAGGCCAATGATCGATGGTCAAACCTTCAGCATTGAGGATGAACAGGAAACTCAGACTAGAGAGGTTCCAGTTTCTGATCTTGGAGAAGAGAAGATAGTGGTTTCTCAAGATTCCACTCTAGCATCTGCAGAGCTTATAACTGCTTCTAAGCAGAAAGCTCCAAACATCAGAGCCTCACCAAAGCAAAGGTGCGCGTCTTCCCAACTCGATTCTACTGATTTCGCTGCTATGACTGCAGGAAAACATTATGGTCCTAATCTTTTGTTCCTTGAAGGAGCTCACACTGACAACGCTTACTCTCCACCTTGGATGAGGAGACTTTCGCAGAGACACTCACAGTCTCTGTCGAGGCCACCGGGAGTCTAATCTCCCACCAAAGTCAAGCTAATGACTTAAAACAAGCGATGAGTGGGAGGCAACCCACTGTAGGTTAGTTTTCTTTTCTTTTTTGGTTTTCGTCCTTGTGTCTTTTGATTTTTCTGGTTTTTGTATGTCAGAGCCGTGAAGAACAGGTCTGCAGATAGCAGTGTCGGTCGACATCGACTTAGTGTCGGTCGACACCAAAACTCGAAACACAGACAGAAATCGATCATGCTTGATTAAGGGAAAGTTAACGTCGACCAAATCCCGATGTCGCTCGACACGGGCCGTGTACAGGTTCGGATTTTTAACTCAAAATCTCTATGGTCCCAGTTTGATTTATACCAATCTCATGCTACAATTGCATTGGGGACAGTGCAGTTTAAGTGTGGGGGAGGTGGCTACTAACATTGTGTTTTATTTTCTTAGAGTCAGTCCCATGTTTTCACTAGTTTTCAAAATTGTTTTATTGAGTCAAAATTTGTATGAAACTATGATTTTTCGAGGAAATTTTTCGCTAGAACAGGAACTAAGTGACCATTGGACAGACTTGCAGGACCTCTATGACTATTAGAAAACCCCAAACAGATCAACTTACCAAGGACACCCATATCTAACCAGGTATTCAGAGGATCCACCACTAGTCTCACACATAATCTTGACTTTAATTTCTCACTTAGGGGCTTGGTAATCTTTGGGTCGGATTCCTTTGACCTGTTTGGCACAGCTTATGATCATGTTCTAAAGTATGGTTTCTGATTTTCCCCTCCTTTGAAAGTACAAAAAATAAAAATAAAAATAGAGACAAAAACCGAGGATAATCTAGTAGCTTCGAAGTGGTCACGGGAGTGGTAGAGACCCCTATTACCTCCTGTGTATCCATGGAAAGATCCAAAGTTTAAACCCCAATAAAAAAGGAAGAGCACTGATAGAAAAAATAAAATGATATCCAGTGGGGAAAAATCAGTGCTAAGGGAGAAAGGGAAAAGAAAGAAACCAGAAACCGACAGTTTGGTGGTCAGACACTGAATAGGTTGAGTTTATGTGTCCTTTGATTCGATACTCCCTCTGTGAGACTGCACTTAATTGTATACAGTGGCTAGTGTGGTGAACTTGAATGTCCTAATGTGATTGTGGAGTTTACTTGGGACAGTTGGTAAGTGTGGGGGAAGTACATTGTGGTTTTGAGCCTTGCAGGAATGTTTTCAGTGGTTTACTAAGTGAATGTGAATACGAAAGTTCCTAGGACGAAATGAGTTTCTGAGTTTTCAAACATCTTTTCTTATGTTTCGGTACTTTACTTGATTGAGGGCAAGCAAGAGCTAAGTGTGGGGGAGTTGATATATCATGGTTTTTACTGGTTTTAATGTCATGATATAAGTCTTTACTTAAAGTCTTTTAGGTGTTTTTTTAGTCTTTTGTGTCCTTTACAGGTTTATGCACGTTTGGAGCTTATTTGGAGATATTGGTGCATTTTGGAGACTATTGGGAATCTGTGTAGAAAAGAAGAAGTCGGAGTCAACACTTGGAGTGAGTGTCGATCGACACAGACCTTAGTGTCGATCGACACTGATCGTGGACAGACATATTCTCGCGAGTTAATAACTTTTGAAGATTTGCAGAATTGCCCAGAAGTTTTTCTTAATTCTAAATTGACCCCAAAACATGTTTAGAGAGTTTAATTAGGTTTTTCAGACTCAGTTTACCTTTTATCTTGTTCTTAACTTTGTTCTTGCTACTTGTAACATTGAGAGAAGAATTTTGAACCCTTTTCCTTTATCTATTAAGTCTTTTGGTTTTCTATTCATGATGTGTTGTTTGATTACTAATATGTCTGAGTAGTAACCTAGTTAGATTTAGGAATTCTCACAAAGGTTTTATGCTTGTTTGATACTGATTGATTACGATTCACCATCCATTGTTCATTACCTAAGTTGTGCTTAATACTGAAGTCTAGACTGATCACCTAGGGTTTAGATCTTAGAAAATTAACAACAACACGAGAGTGTGAGTTATAATCTGAACAAACTTAGAGTGAGCAATTTGACTAGATACAAAGAGATTTGGTTTAGGAAAATTATGAACCGATAGAACCTGTTCTTAATGCTTATTTAGAACTCTAGGATCACAAAGAGATTTGGATTACTAGGTTGCTAGATATAGAAATAATCTCAGCGAGAGTTGGATTATTTAGCATTGTGTTTCTAGTTCTTGAACATGTTTTAATCTGAATCCGGTTAGTTAAGTTTCTAGCATAGCATAATTCCCGAGAACTTCCTAAGTCTGACGCCTTTCTTCCTATTGAAAACACCTTCTAGTTTATTGCTTTTGTTTACTGCTTTCTCTGGATTTGATTTAGCTTTGCTTGACAACATATAACCTATCGTGTGACCGTGAGTCCTTGTGGATTCGATACCTTTTATACTACAATCACATAACTGTGCACTTGTAGTAGAATAGGATTAAAACTCTGAGCCTATCAGGAACCTCCTTGCCTTGCGTGCGGCGCCACAAGTTTCCTGGTGCCAGTTTACCAGTCTTATCAGGCGCTTGTCCCGACATGTCAGCCATCGCCACCGACGCAGCTAACGCCTTGCCTCATTTTCAGCCGAGTAGGATATTATGCACCTTCATGCCCTGGTCAACCCTTCTATTTATATTGTGTCGCTCCGCCACCACAACCACCACCGCACCCGTTCCATCCTCCTGGCGCACTTGCCATTTACAATCCACCTGAGCCATACTGTACTCAGTGCGGGGCATACTGCACATGTTGTAGAGTTTAGATTAGGCCCATGTAAATAAGAGAACTAACCTCTTTAATGTGTATATATTTGTTAGTTATTTATGATGTCACTAGCGGATTAGTTTGTATATTGGCTTTTGGTAGTGGCGTATATTTTTGGGGATGTGTTACTGCTCAATGCCAGACAAACCTATGTATTAAATCTTCTCATTTGAAATATGGACGTTTTATATATGTGGTGGATGTTGAGTGATAAGTATTTATCGTTTTAAGTAACGAAGAAATTTTTTTGAATGCATGTGTTGGGATGATTATTGCAATACAAATACAACGTGAAACAAATGATGGTCCGAACAGACGTTTTCTATAAGGACCTTTATGGAAAACCCTATTTGCATTTGCATCATGATAAGCTAGATTCATCGCTTGATTGATTGTTATTGTGTTGGTTGAACCTTTAGGTTGCTTTGGTCATTGATTAGTAAACTGAGTAGATTTATTAGTTAGGATGTTAGCCGCTTTGTTAAGCGTTTGATTATGATCCTTATATTAGAAAGAATGATAATTTATCGGTTAGCCTTGTTGTTAGACGATAAGTTAGAAAACCATTTAGTTAGAGATAGTCTCGGAATTGATAATCAGTTAAGGTAGAATACTTATATGCGATAATATGGAATTATAAGATATTTTTAATTAGCCACACATGAATGGTGGGTGGGTGACTAATTACCAGTACCTATATAAGAAAATAATATCTATAAACGAGTTAAAATGACTTGAAATTCCAGTGTTGGTGAGTATGTTGACAAATGACGTGATGGAACGATAGAACGTGAACACGAGACCGAACCCGGACTCCGAAGAGCAAGATAATGATTTTGGATCAGTATGGCAGTTTGACCTGAGTCAACTAAGAGGAATAAGTTTGTGTGGTTTCAGAAAGAAGTTTTAGTAACAACGACAGTCAGAGATCGGATTAGAAATATCAGTTTGAGGCGGATGGTTTTGGATTCAGTAATCATTGAGAGGAAAAGACAGTCTTGGGGTTGGCGAATAAACTTTTGACGGGATTATCATAATGATAACTTCAGCATAGTATCAGTTGGCATAGTAGAGTTGGGATCAGGTTAAGCATGGAGCAGCGGAATTTTGAGGCAGAGATTGGGCCAGAAGCATCAACTAAGGCGAAATGGTTTTGAAGTCAGCAAATATTATAGGAGCTAAGTAATTCGGATTTAAGAGATATCAGAATGGCGGAATTAATTGAGAATGGTTTGAACAGGATATCAGATTGGCGCAACATAATTTGGAGTCAAAGTTAAAGTAATGGAGCCGGGAAAGTTTTGAGTAAGATACAGAAGCAGCAGACTTACATGGTTTTTTTATTCTTCCGAGTTTAAGGTTTTATCGAAAGGAGAATTGGAAAGCCAAATTACTGTAAGTAGGAGAAAATTTAATACCTTGTCTCGTATTTCGTCAACATGCAGTTTACAAGTCAAAAGAAAGTCACCGGAGGACATTTCTGCAGGTTTTGGAAATAAATGGTATTTTGGTAATTTACCAAATATGAAATCGGGAAGCTAAGATTGACCAAATAATCTTCTTTTTATTTAAGCAAATTACTTAGAAGACGTAATACGCTGAAATAAATATTTTAGAAGGTTTTACGGGTTGTCGGGAATGGAAACCGACAAAACTAAGAAAAAGATGAAAATACCTTATTGATGTTTTGGCACATATAGAAGGAATAAATGGACTAAAATATTATGGAGAATATTTTTAAAGGATCGGAGAAAATAAAAATAAAGTTTGAAGACAATTAAGGAATTTTGGTAAGTGTCGGAATCTGCCCGGGATCACCCGTGCCATGTGGCGATCACCAATTGGTCAAGAAAGATTCATGCACTTTTGGGAGTCTAAGTTCAGGTCATATTATACAAGGACTTGGAGATTGACACATATGCTTATAGTTGCCGCAAGGAAAGAAGAGGATTGCCACATGTCTTTTCGGACTCAGTGTTTAGAGAAGTTCAATGAACAAAAATGAAGATTCATTCCCCTTGCTCAACTATGTTCAGCTCACCTTCATTCTCCCCTTTTGGAAGTGACATGTAACCTCCATATGTGTCACTTACTCATGAAGATACATCCCACCTTACCTTGGAGATTCATGAATCCTTTTGAGTTCATGCTCTTTTGGAAGCTAAAATACAATGAATTCTCTTGATTCATGCACCTTCCACCTATATAACCCACACTACGCTTATTATTCTTCTTCACTCACTCAAGAAATCAAAACACAGAGCTCATCCCCTCTCTCCCTTCCTCAATCGGCGAACACCACCATTCCATCTCTCCTCCTTGCTTAATTACTTGCTCCCCAAGCTATCACCTTAAACACTCTTTAATCCATAACACTTCCTAATAAATCCCTAAAACCATCATAAGCTCCCTAATCCTTGTTAGTGCCCTTTAACTGCCGACCAGAACCGCTAGAAAAAGCTCTCCATCGCATAAGTGTTGCTGAAAACCGCTGTCTCCACCACTTCTCCTCCTCATTGTCTCTCTTGCCGGTTCTCTCCTTTTCACGCAATCACCAGACTTCTCCTCCTTCATTGGGAAGTCGCCGGAGCAGACTCACCTCCAAAACAGACCGATGGTCAATGCTAGATCTCTCGCCGGCAACCGTCACTTAACCGGTCATGCCGCCTCTCTCCCCTCAAGTGAATTAATTGAATCATATAATCTCAATACTTATAACTATTGATTGATGTTTGGTTGAGTATGTGATCTGTGTTGATTGGATATCTACTTGGTGCTGGGTCGGGCAGACTGTAATGTTGTGTGATTGGTTATCTACTCCGGTGTTGGGCCGGTTAGGCTATATTATGGTTTGATTGATTTATCTACTCCAGTGTTGGACCGGATATATTGTTTGATTGTGAGAATGCTTTATCTACTCCGGTGTTAGGCCAGGTAGACAATGTTGGTGGATACTACTTCGGTACATGACTGAGTAAGTCGAGTATGGTTACCTATTCCAGTATAGGACCGGGTTGGTCATGATGGGTTGATGAATGGATGTAGGACTTGCGGGATAGACTTGGTACTGGGATTGAGTTAGTGTTACTGTTTGACCTTATCGGTCTTTCATGATAGAGTCCCAGTGAGTCTACTTGTTTATATTATTGTCATTATGACTCTATAGGGTGGATCCCGCAAGTCTAGATATGGTATTCCGGTGCTTCCTTTGGGTGGTGGTTCTGGTTATGTGTTAACCTACGGAGTGACATCAGTAGGTGTGTAGTCCGGAGGCACGGGGTCGCGTCCTATGGCCAGACTGCATGGAAGCTTTGGCTATCTAGGGGTAGCCGAGTCACACATACCGATTGACAGATAACAATGTTCTAGTCGTAGGAATTGGTGTACGTCTAGGAGTCGTGAGAGGTTTTAGTTATTGTGGGATAGTTAAGTGTTCCCGTGGAAGTTACCGAGTTCGTGTTTGAGACCCATGGTGTAGAATTACGATAGAGCCGTGTTAGTTAGATCAAGTCTAATAGAGGACATATGCCGCAATGTTCTTGATTTCCTTAATTGATGATTATTTTTGTTAATTGAATACTTGTGTGTGTTGGAGCTCATTACGTCTTGGTAGCACGTGATCAACTATTTTATATTTATCAATTTTATGATTGTTATTTTGGGTTTGGTTGGGGGCATTATAGCCTTTTAGGAGCAGGTTTAGTTTGGAGCCAATTCATTGGATACTCTTAGATTGCTCGTTAGACCCTCTTTTTGTTTTTCAGGTTTGACATAGCTTGGCGAACGCGTAGGAGAATAGTTTCGGGTTCGCATTTGGCTACAGTTTACTTTCACTCGATTTCATGGTTTTATTTCGGTTTTGGATTTGGAGAGCTCTATAAATTATTTTTAAAAGATTTAAAGATTTAAAGAACTAAAAACGAAAATATTCCTTGATATACGATTTAGTCCGAACCGAACACAACTCGTGGAAGCGGTACGGATTGATAAGCCTTTTGTCGTGGAAACAAGGTAAACAGAGTTAAGGATAGTTTGGTTTGACCTATTGACTAAAACCGAACCGTCTATGAATTTTTTATTGTGAAGAACCCCTCTCGTTTGACATGTTTGGGTTCAGCCGGTTATGTTCTTGTTTGATTGTTGGCCATTCAATTCGCTAGTCAACGGATAAATGAGAAGGGGCATTACACTGCATTCCAAATGTTCTGTGATCTCGTATATGGATCCAGCTCTCGGACAGGATCTCGCACGCTGTTGGAGGAATCACGTTTAATGTGTTGATCTAGAAAATTTTCTTATCAGTTGCAGCTGATACTCCGCTCTTTTTTCTCTTTTCTTTCAAACTTTGACCTTAGTTGTTATTTGCTTGACTTGTAATTTACTTTTAAATTTTATATTCAAGCAAACTTTTTGACAAAAAAACAAAAAAGTTTGATATGGAAACTGTACCAGAAATAGTATATAACTTGTGAAAGTAATTTGATTGTTTTTCTCGAAATCTATACGCTATAGTATTTGTTCAAAGTATGTCTGGTATAAATTGTAAATATGTTACCAAACTATATTAATCCTATACCTTAACCGAATCACTGATCCAAAATATCTACGGAAAAAAAAAACTACACCAATTCAAGATTGCTTAAGTAAGAATCTTTTATTTTAGAAAAAGAGGCAAGTAATTATTAGCAAACTCAGTGAAAGTAAAGTGATAATAATAACTTGAGATCGCTTGACGAAGACATGTAATATAGTGTCACGACATCACATGGGAGTCATCCAAAACTAGGCTACTAGGGTAGATAATAACTAAAGGGAAAGTCTTGTCTTAAGCTTCAACATAAACTTCAACTAACCATTTGTAAATAGTTAACTTATGTATTCTTATTCAACTCTTATTATGCAAACAAATGCCTTCATCTGAAAGAAAAAAAAAAGAATGTGCTTAATGTTCTGCATTTTTTTATATTAAGAAATTTCACTGGTAATAAAGAAATAGGAAATTGGCTTAAACAACATTGGAAATACTTTATTCCTTAAACAATTTTAAAAGTCTTTTATTACAGAAATAATATTTTGTATCCATATTACTTTCTGAATGAGTATTAAAAAATTGATACTACGAAATTATCATTAGTGAATTTTTATTTTTTTTAGATTCTGAAACAGGTCTACTAAATTAAGTCTACAACTTTGTGATAGTACAATTGTTGTTTGGACTGTATATTTAATAATTGAGTTGCATACTTGTTATGAGGGCTGTAGATTTTATATATATTTGGATTGTAAATTTGATTTTAAAAAATTGTAGATTTATATTCTCGTAGATTTATTTGGTTTATCAGTAGATTATTTTGTAGATTTCTTTAAGTTGTCGTAGACTTTGTGAACTGGTGTAGATTTGTCATATATCTTGCAGAGTTATCACGTATGACAGTAAATTTGATTAAAAACGACCAATTTTAGACTTGTTTTGTAGATTTGTTAGCTGATTGATATATTTGTTAACCGATTGGAAGATTTAAATTATATAGTAGTAGATTTATTTTAATTTTGGAGTTTGGAGAGTTTATCATATGGTGGTAGATTTGTTAGGAAAGATGTAGAAATTGACGTAGTGTCAAATATATCATGAGGGGTCGTAGATTTATATTGTCATAGTAGACTTAATGTTGTAATTGTAGACTTTCATGTAGCTATAGCAGATTTTTCCGGGAAGATGAAAATATCGTAATTGTATCAGATTTATCAAACATTATCGTAGATTTATATTTAGTTTGTAAACTTAATTTTGCTATTTGGAGAATTGTTTTAATATATTAAGGTAGACTTGAATAATGGTACTTTATGGTAGAGCTAAGTTATTAGTTAGTGGTGGTAGACTTTTAATGTTATAGACTTAACAAATGTTAGAGATAATAAATTTCTTGTTGTGAAAGACTTTTAGTGAACTAAATGTGTTATTGTGTTGATTAGAACAGTTTAGGGTTGGATATTCATCTTCTACGCCGATAGTGTTTGGAGTATGACATACATGTTTTTGGTGGCTTGCGGACAAGATCTTAATAATTAAATGTTTTCTTTAGCTTGGGAAATTGTCACTACAAGAAATTTGAGTATAGATAGCACTATACTATAGCGTTTTAACATTTTATGCTATAGAAAATATCAGCATTTTTTATTATAGCGTTTTCAAAATTATGAACGCTATGTATAAGATAGTCATAATATTTATTTTCGTAACGTTTTTGTTAACTTATATTACATAGCACTTTCAATCTCGGAAACGCTATGTATTAGTTTTGGCGGAGAAATCTAAAAAAAGCCCGCTAGACTTAGGAATTTTTTGGCTTTTTGGCTCTTTCAACTTATTTTTTCACTTTCCCTCTCATAAAATCATTTCCCAGACTTAGTAAAAAGTAACTCGGCCGTCTCTTGTACTCTCCATCTCCAAAACCCTAATTTTAGTTCATCCTCTTCAGTAGAGCAGGAGAACGAAAATGGCAACTGCCGCGCCTCCACCACCTCCAACCGATGCACCGGAGCTGAACATGGTGCCAAAGACTTTTCCGATTAACGCTGTCTGGTATCCAGGCTCAGCTTGGTCGCGTCGAGGAAGAAAGCGGACACCTCTCCACCATTGGTGAGGATTGATTTACTCCCTTTTCTTCCAAATTAGTGTTGGAAATCGACGATAGTTCCGCCGCCGGATTCGCCGCTCTTCTTTCTCCTCTTCCAAGTCTCCCACTTCAGGCAAAATCCCTCCCTCCCTCCTCCGACATGATTTTTCTTAAAAGCTACGCTTAATAGCGACTGAGCTCGATTCTCGTTTCTCAATTTGTTTTTGGGTCATATTCGTTTTTCCAGGAGTATTTCAATCAGCTAATAACTAGTAGAAGATGCAATGGAATTGAAGTAAGACATAATGGCACCTTCGGAAAAGGTCCAATTTTTTTGTTCTTTTTCTTGATTCTTAAAAGCTACAGTGTTTGTCTTCATTGCAATAGTAGAATCTGTTTTCTTTCGTTGGTATAGGTGTCTACGCAAATTCAGAGTTTGAGGAAGATGAACTCCTTATGAAAGATCAGATTCTAGTTGGTATCCAACATTCATCCAACAAGGTGACTTATCCTTCCTGAAGTTGTGTTCTTTATGGACTTGTTAGCTCTATGATGAACGGTGCAATGGCCTTGCTGCATACTGATAAGTTTCCTTTGTCTTCTCATCTGTCGTGTGTCAGGAGGCTTATCTAGAGTCGCTAAGTTTTTTACTCAAATTTTGCATTTAGAGGAGACTCATGTAATGTTGTTTGTTTCTTGGACAGAGAGTGGAACCAGATGTGTCGCTGTACAACGCAGCTATACATGGGATGTGTTTAAGACGCGAGTTCAAGTTTGCAAAGGAACTGTATGTTGAAATGAGAGAGATGGATCTAGAACCAGATGGTAAAACTCGAGCTATGATGCTACAGAACTTGAAGAGACACTAAAAAGTCAAGGTGCTAATGCTTTTGTCTACTCATACTTGTTCTTAGTACATGGTCAGTTTCATAAGCCACGATCAGGATAAAATCTATTAAAAGAAGAAAGATCAGGTAAAGATTACCTCTGTCGTGTGTCAGGAGGTAATTGAGATTTGATTGTCTTCAACTTCGTTTTCGTTAATGTTCTTACATGTGTAGAATTTGTCTGCTGTTACTTTGCACTGGTGAGAAGTCGGAATCCGTATCTAGAGAGGCTCTTGGAGTGTTTATAAACCATGCTAATGGTAAAGATCATCTTGTTATAAATAGTCTCTCTGTTTTTATGTATCGTGATACTTCATTTATATCTTTTTGTTTCTTAATTTTCAGAGACAAATGATATTTTTCTCATGGCTGCCAAGGTATATCTTGTATCAGTTGTTCTATCTGCTTTTAGAATATCTTGCTAAAGTTCCATGGAACATTTAACATGTATTAGCTTATTGTGGAAGAGCTTATACAGCTTTTGAAAATTTCCATTCTTTAATATATATAAAAACTAACCATTTCTGGATAATGGATTATGGCTAGGCGATTGCCTTTACCATTCTAAGGTACATGAAACTTAAAGCAGAATCTGTCAATAAACAGCTAAACTGAGTGTGCCAACGCATTCGCTACTCTTGGAGTCCTGGAAACCAGTATCGATTGGTTAAAGCAGAATCTGTGCAGTTTTTCTCAATGCATGTTTGTTGCAGCTATGAAGTAGTTTTGGAACGGACAAGGACAAGCACCCGGTTGAAGTAGATTTTGTCTGATCTTCGTTGTTTAAACTCATTAGATATTATTTGTGTTTTATGACTTAAATTTTGTAAATTTTTAAATTAATAAAAGTGTCTTCATTCTATAATCTTCAATATTTTATTTTATATATATATATAAAATAATAAAATGCTATCAAATATAAATTTAAGATATAAAATAACAGAAACAAAATGCTATCAAATATAGATATTAGATATAATATAACAGAAATAAAATGCTATTAAATCGTTTATCATTGCAATAAATAAAACGCTATTGTAAAGTTCTAAAATATAGCGTAACGTAAAACCGCTATGTAAAAGCTCCAATCTATTATAACGGGCGCAGATAGGGCGTTCAACAAAACGCTATGATATCAATATATAGCGTTTTTTGGGCGCTATATATACTCAAATTTCTTGTAGTGTGTGGATTATGAAACTAGGAAAATTGGTTGTGATTAACTGAACATTTAATTGACGATTTAGGACTACAAGAAGGTAATAGATTGACTTTGATGACTGACCAATTCAAGGGTTTGATTGCAACTGTAGCTTTGGTAATTATGTTTGCTGAACCAAGGTTGTTTTCATGACATCTAAATTTACAGCTGGAAGAAGGTGCAAGTGATCAATTGTGTGAACACAACACGATGGCTTTATTGTGTTTTTTCTTGTATGCTTTTTGTCAAACAATGTGTGTTTTGGATTTGGTTGGACATATTATGTGTTTCTTCTATTTTCATAAGAGTGTGTTTTGGTTGGACACAATGTGTGTTTATGTTTAATGGTAAGACAATATTTTAGTATATTCTACATAAATATACTCTTTAATAACAACGAAAATCAAGGGGTATATAACCGCATAACTTCATTTACAAACCTTAGCATAACCATAAAACATAGGGTCTCTAAAACGTACCATAAAACGTACTATAAAACATACGAGTTCTAGCATATTTCTTACACATTTTCATCAACTAACATATCATTTTCTTAGAGCATAGGACAATTAAAAAAAGAAGAAGACTAAATGTTGCCACCACAATCTTCGTCTCCAAACCAAAAACGTAGTCTTCCTCATTGTAACGAGTTTCTATAGCTTTTCCACTCTCTTTATCAAACTGCTTCAGATGACCAATTTTGCAATGAGCTTCCAAATTCTGGCAATCTTCAATTGTCAGGAAGTGCTACCTAAGCAATAATTCCTCAAAATCACTCTTCAAAGCTACTAAAGTCTCCATCACTGCCTCACACCACCATTTCCAAATATGTGCTTCTCCATCATCATAACTAGAATAGCTATAGAGTTCTTTTCCCATGTCTATTTCTGGACGAGTTGTGTCGATTATAGCCTTCCAGCCGCAAATTAAAATTCTGGACATTACTTCTGAAACTTATAAATTCCTAGATAAAGGATTAGGAATGGTAGAACTAGAACCGGACATCGATGTCTGACAGTAACTATAACGACATATCTTTGTCAAAAAAAAAAACAATTCAAGAACGATAAGCGATTTCAAAATATTTGTAGACTTGTTTATCCTCCAACAACAAACAAAAGCAAACAAGGTCCAAAACATTCTATCATAATTAGCCAACAAGTGTACACCATTCAATGAGACCAAAGAAAATAAGTCTACACTCATTAATCGGAAACTAGAAATGCCACCCAAACAAGTCTAAACCATTCACATGAATACGGAAAATAATTCTACACACATATTAATAAAACCATATTGGAACAAGTCTACATATAATATAGAGTAAGTCTACCACCAATATTTTCAAGTAAAACTTAAATCAACCACAGATATATCATGGTTTTTATGGGTTTTAAGCCATGAAATATGTACATAATCGAATCGTTTTAAGTGTCTATCGAGTCTTTTATAGGTTTGCACACGTTTGAAGATATGGAGATATTAGAGATATTTGGGACATTTTGGAGTTGAAGACCGAGATGATCAAAGTCACCATTGACTGAGCGTCGACCGATGCAGCCCTTGCATTGGTCGACACGAGATACCAGTCGCAGTATCATGCCAAGTCATGAAGACTTTTGAAGAATTTGAAGATGACCCAGAAGTTTGTTACTATAGAAGAGACCCAAAACATGTGTTAACCTTTAATTAGGTTTTTAGAGTTTTTGATCATTCATACTTTCACACTATGAGTTTTTTACAGAGATTAAAGCTTCGAGGTTGATCTAATACTCTGTACTGCTTTTGAAAGAAGATTTTGAACTCCTTTTCTTATTTCTCTTTTGATTTATATGATATCAATTTCATCCATGTATTTTGTTTCATTCGATATGTTTAAGTAGATCTCTTATTAGGTATAGGGATTATCGTTTGGGATTTCTTGGAATGTTAGATTAATTTATCTGTTAGGATTAATAACTTGATTAATTCTTCACCTAAAGTCGTTCTTAAGGCTAGTTCTAGATTGATCACCTAGAATAAATATCATAGGTTATTAAGTTTACACGAAAGTGTAATTTATAATCTGACAGAACTTAGGGTGAGTAAATAATTCCAAGGAAATTTAGATTAAATTATTTGTGAACAAATCAAACATGCTCTTGATTCTAGTGTTGGAGGTAGATTTAGCAACCCTCTTTATCCCAACCCAATAGCTGAACAGCCCATCAAAGATAGAGCCCATCGGAGAAGAAGTCGGCCCAACGAATTGTAGCTCGGCGACACGCCTCAGCTGACCTACATCGAATAAAGAGAAATATGTTAAGGGAAAATTAACATATTTACGAAATGGGAAAATATAGACACATATCTCCTAAATGGAAAGAAAATCTATGTTGTTCGGATTTTACTTTATCGTATCAAAGAGTATATAAGGAATAAACCTTACACGAAGGAAAGGAGACCTCGTCCTACGCGAAGTTCATCAAGGAACAAAGGAAAAGAACGCCGACAAACTCGGCATACATTGGGAATGGCCCTACCAAATCATAAAAGTCGCCAAGACCAGTTTTTACGAGCTTTCTGAGTTGAATGGAAAACTCGTCAACTTCTCATGGAACTCGATGCACCTCAAACGCTTCATATACTAGATTTTTCGGTTCCAAAAAAATAAGAGAAGTATGCTCACTGAGCTACCACTTATGTAAAATGAACTACGAATGTCTTGATCCCTTTTTAACGGGGTACGTAGGCAGTCCTTGCGGTTTCAGCTATACCTTTAATATTACATCTTGCAAAAGATACACTTCTTACGTTGGCATCCTGGCCAGATGACCGATCCAGACGCGCTCCTCGAGTGCAGTGGTGAAATAATCCACGCCTTCCCCATGTGTGCGAAAGTGCTAACCCTAGCCGCATTACTGAAAGGTTAAGCAGGGATCGCCCCCGCTTGCTTAAGTCTAAGCCACGACAAATAAGCCGACCTACCTCGCATAACTGACCTTAGTATAAGCGGTAGCCGTGTTACGAAGTCGGCATTTACGTCTGCTCGCGTCACAAAAATGGTACCAAAGCACTCCTCGGAACCCACCTACTCTTTTACAACAAAACAGAACAACCTCCGCAAGCGTTGTTCACAAGAGGGTTATAATCCCACCGATGCATAACCAGCCTCAAATCATTTATTAACGAAGGAAATTGAAAAAACTTCAACTACGTCGACAAATTTAAATTACGTCAGCATGATATGAAGTTGCATCAGCATTTTACGAAATTGGTAAGACGTTTACACCGGAATGTTTATATTGAATTTACTCAAGGGGATCTGCCAGATCGGCACAATCTACGTCTAAATAAATAAAGACATCATCCATCTCATGAACAAAACAAAAGGAAAATTTCATTATTTTATCAAACAAAGACGAGGATATAAGCAGATTGCGGAAATAAAGAAATGAATAAGGCGAAAAGAGAAAAATTATTCGTTTTATTTATCCTCAAAAGCTATTATTACAAGTCTAGCGACTAAAGAAAAGAAGGCTAAATTAATTTCTCGAAAGACAAGTTCGTCAAGTCGAAGCTTGAGGTGTAAGGTCGGTTTCTTCCCACAAGAAACTGAACCGTTTTTCTGATAAACGATTGCATAGTCTTCTCCCAGCAAGGCCGCCGATGAGATAGAAACTATTAAAAAAATCAACACTAGAACCAATGTTCTCCTCAGTATAAAGAAACCCAAAGGAACCGATCTAAAACAGTCATCTCACCGCCGAGTTACGTTTCTTGAAAGATAATTTCGTCGTCTATCCCTCGCAAGGCTCATCCCTGATAGTCGATAGTCAGCTGGACATATGGGAACTGTGATGAAATCAAGGCCAGGCGAAGGATCTTCTTGGGGTTAAAAACATTCTTAAGCACCAGCCTAACCGTTCCAAAACGGCCATCACACCACTAACCGAGCTCCGCTGAACAGCTTGCTCAAAAGAGCAGCTTTCCCTCATCTTCTTGGACGGGTCCGCTCTGATGTACCATCAGTTGCTCTGCAAGAAAAAGAGAGGAAAAATCAAAGTTCCGAACTACAAACTGCCGAAATGGAAATAAAGAGGATGGAGGTAACTTACACGAAAAACAACTAACCCCAAAAGGAGTAAATAAGAGCACGTAACTGAAATTTATGACGCATCTTATCGATCCAAACGAAGGATCAGATTGCCATTAGCATAAATACATGAACCAATGAGCTACCCTTTAGCAAAAAGAGTATAAGATCATCGACATGCTCGATCAGACATAACTCTGGAGGTTGGCATAAATTCGAACACATGAAGAACAGAGAGCATGTTATCATTTTTAGGGAAGGAAAGAAAACGAAAGAAAGAGAAAGAATAGAAACTTATGTAAAAGCAAAGGAGAGAAAAGGGAGTTGGAATTATGAAGAATGGCGAAAGGAAAGACTGCATTTATAGCGGAGGAAGTAGCGGTTATCGAAGCAATGTGATGGAAACCAACACTGATTTAAAGCGACACGGCATTCCACCTACGCGGAACACATTCATTGATGGAGGAAGAGGTGCCTTATATGATTCAGAGAAACCCATATATTTTTTGGTCAAAGGCCAACTTAGCTATTACGCCAAGCAATATTTCAATTCTCTGACATACGATCCACTCAATGTGCCAAACTTTGGGGGGGGGGGGTACTATTGGTGGTGGTTTTAGCACCCATCTTTAGCCTGGCCCAACATTGAATGGCCCATCAAAGATTGAGCCCATCAGAGAAGAAGTCTTCCCAACAAAGTGTAGCTCGGCAACGACACCTCGGCCGACCTGCATCAAAAAAGAGAAATATGTTAATGAAAAATTAACATAATTACAAAATAAAAAAGGATATACACAAATATCCTAATTGGATATAAAATCTATTTTATTCAGATTTTACTTATTGTATCAGAGAGTATCTAAGGAATAAACCCTAATTCCCCTGATCTAAATATCCTTCCCATGTGTGTGAAAAAAAACTAAGCTCACACATTGTAGCAAAAAACCCTAGGCAAAGAGATCAATTGATTTTGAGCCTAAAGATCAATAAAGAGTATATTATTTGGTCCTTTCGTTATTGCCTTTTAGTCGTTAGATTTGAACTATTCAAGTCCCTAGATTTAAGATCAGTTAATTGAATTGATCGTTGTGGTTCTCTTAATCAAAATCTAGTAACCTTAGAAGTCACAAATTTTTTTATTTTTAGGATTTAGACTAGGTAAGTTTTTGCAACGAAAGTTGGTTTATTTTATCTTTGTGATTTGAGTTCTAGAACTGTCTCTAATTTGATCGTGACTGATAATTGATCTGCATTGCTTGATTTCCTGAGAAATTCCCAATACCTGAAGCTTTCCCATCTTGAAAAAAAACGATTTTATTTGTTTATCCATTGCTTATTTACATCTAAATCATTCTTTCTTAGATTAATTCAACGCTAAAAGTATACCAAGAGATTCTTGAGTCTCTGTGGATTCGACTTCTATATACTACAATTATATTTTCTGAACTTGCGGTGTAGCTATGGGGAATTGAAACTTTGAGCATATCAACTTTTTGGTGTTGTTGCAAGGGACTCTTTTGATTATCCGATAGATTTAAGTTTACAGTTTAGAATAAGGTTTTATTTTCAGTATTACTCAATAGTTCCTCGCTTTGCCGTTTTTGTGTTTCAAGTTATGTGTAGAACATATGCATCGCTCGACATAATCTCTGCATCGGTCGACAAAGACTTTGTAATCAGATAGTGCATGCCTAATCGTGAAACCAGAAGAAATCCGGGCAAAGAGCTTTTGTTTCTTCAAAATCAGAAGCTTGTAAGGTTGGAACGAACGAACATAAAACCAAAGAAACTAGCTGAGATGTTGAATCCTAACACCGTAATACTGGAACGGGACGAGGCTGGTGTTCTAAGAGACCAAAAGGGTCATGCTTACAATTATTCGAGTCATAAACAAGATGGGGAAGGAAATCTCATCATGCCAGTCGTTGTTGCGGGCACAGAACAATCATATGTTGCTGCACAGACCACTGGAGCAGCTGTTTCACATTCTTAAGTACAAGCGCAATTTACGAGAGGAATAAAACTCGGTGATTACAACACCAGATCAGTTCTATGCGAACATGTCTACAATCAGACCTCCTCTGATTCCGAGTTGGAGACGTCTAACTATACTCTATTTAGAAAGCATCAATTCCATTGTCTTCCTCGTGAGCATCCCATGGACCATATCGAGAGATTTGAGGATTTAGTGACTAGCATGAAGCACAATAGAGTCAACTATGATTTTATGTTCTACAAAATCTTCCCACATTCACTTGCTGGAGATGCAGCTTATTGGTTGAAGCATTTCCCCAATGGATCTCTTACCAATTGGGATGACACCAAAAGGCCTTTTTGGAGAAATTCTTAAGATGAGAGATCATAGGAAATGAGAAACAACATTTCTCAATTCACTAAAGTACCTATTGAGGCATTCAAGGCTGCTTGGATGCGTTTCATGGCGTATCAGAGGGATTGTTCACATCATGGTTTCTCTGAGGTTCAGATGTTGGATACCTTCTTCAGAGGTGTGGATTGGAGATACCAGATGGTTCTCGTTGTTGTGAGTGATGGAAACTTCAACTTAAGGTCTCTATAGGAAGCATATATGTTGATGGATAACTTGGCGTCTAGCAATAGCACCAAGAATACAGACGTTGAGAGGTAGAGGCAAGCTGGGAGCGTAGATGGAAAGCAGATCGCTGAGCTGAACAAAAAATTGTACTCAGTTCATAACATCTTAGTGAACAAGAAGAAATTCCAATTTTCTGCAGAGGTTGAGACATTTGTAGATGAAGAGGTTGTGAACTACATTGGTGGGACTGGTTTTCAGGGTATAAGTTTGGAAATCAACAAGGCATATGTGGCTACAATGGGACTAATCATAGGAGTACCTTCACTGGTAGTCAACACTCAACTGTCTATGTCTCCAAGCCTCAATACCAGAATCCTTCCAGAGCAACAACAACACATTTGCCAACAACAATTTCAGCAGGAATTACAATTCGTCATCCTACCTGACGTCTCCTCCACCAAATGATAATACTGAGATGAAATCGATTCTGGAGAAGATTCTAGAGAGTCAGCAGAATATTTCCGTTGACTTTAATGGGAAGATCGATGCTTTGTATCTTGATTTGAATGTAAGATTGAATCTCTGAACACACATGTCAAACAGCTGGACATTCATGTTTCACATACTGATGAGTCTGTGAAGAGGCAAGATGGAACCCTTCCTAGAAGGACATATGATAATCCAAAGTAGCAGTGCAACGCAATCGCTTTGAGAAGTGGGCAAGAGGTTGTCCTGGTGCTGAAAAAGGGTCTGAGTGTTGATGAACTCATCGAGCTGGAGGAAATCGAAGAAGAGATTCCAGAATGGGACCTTGTGTCAATCAACACATGTTGTGTCGGTCGACACAGAGGGATTTAGAAGACGTTTTGAGTTCTGATGGAGCGAAGGAGGATGGAATGACGACGTCGCTTGATGCAAATAAGAAAGACGGACACAAAGGTTAAGCATCAATCGACGCACTGCTGATGTCGGTCGATGCAAGAATCCACTGAAGGATGTTTCAAGTTCTGGTGGAGCAGATGTTGATCCAAATTTGAGCTTGTTCGATGCAGAGAAGGTCAGTAGAACTGATAATTTGACGAAGGAGCCAACTCTTGGACCTCGTGTTAATCGACACAAACCCCATATCAATCAACGCAAGGGTCAAAGGTAGATAACTAACGTAGAGAAAATCAAGATGCAGATGATCGGGTCTACAAGCCAAAGGTTCCTTTCCCAAAGAACCCCAAGAAGTCAAAGCACGAACTTCAGATGGCTAAATGCAAACCTATGATGAACAAGGTCGTAGTTGAAATTCATTTCATTGATGCCATCAGGACTACTCCAGTGATAAAACGATACTTGAAGAACATTATTACGAGAAACATGACTGAAGAATAGGGTGTTGTGATGAACTCTAAGGTATGCAATGTTGAATTCCTGTGAAACTTAAGGATCAAGGGAGCTTTTTTGGATTGTTCGATTTTTTTAGACAGATTTGAGAGATCATTGTGCGATCTTGGTTCAACTGTAAACCTCATGTCGTATTCAGTAGCTCAGAAGCTTGCGATGATTGATTTCCTGCCTACTAGGATCTCATTGATTCTAGCTGATCAGAGTGTCGGAATTCCATAAGGTGTTTTGGAGGATGTGTCAATCAATATTGGGAGGTATGATACCGACAGATTTTGTGGTTCTGCATCATATAGAAAATCCAAAGGATCCTCTCATCTTGGGTAGACCCTTTTTGGCTACTGCTGATGGGATCATCGATGTTAAGAGAGGAAATATAGCTCTAAATGTTGGTTATTTGATGATGATTTTCGTCATGGACAAGCTGGTGAAACGACCTACCTTTGACAGACATATCTTCTAAGTGGACACTATCAGCGATCTCGCAGAGGAATTCTTCCATAGGACACATGATGCATATCATTTGGAGAGAGCTTTGATCAGTTATGCGCATGAGATGGAGCATCCATATGACAATGCTTTTGGGTATGTGAAGATGTTGGATTCTTGTGAGCACGTGATGCATATGGTAGCTCAAGAAGAGCTTGTTGGTACCTCTATGCACGCCACGAAACTGAGTGACTGGAGCGAGGAAAAGGCTCCAATAATCTAGCTTAAACAGCTCTGTGCAGGGCTAAGGTACGCATTTCTTAGACTGAATTCCACATATCCTGTCATTATTAATGTTTTCTTGAAAAATGTGGAGACTACCTTACTGCTGAGAAAGCTACGCCAGTATCGCAAAGCTCTTAGCTATTCTCTTAATGATACTTCAGGTATCTTTCCAGACTTGTGCAAGCATAAGATCCATCTTGAGGATGAGACGAAGTCATCAGTTTAGCATCAGAGGAGGCTGAATCCGAAACTGAATGAGGTTGTCAAGAAGGAGATTTTGAAACTCCTGAAATCCGATTCAAGGAAGCCAGTGCAAAGCTAAGATGCTTGTGTCGATCGACGCATCCTGTTATGTTGGTCGATGCATGGGGTCGACGAATCCGAAGCCCTTAACGGTTCAGATTGGTCACTACAACTTGGAAATATGTGCCGTGACTACTCCTGCTCGACCATGGTACACAGAAATTTCGAATTATCTTGCTGCAGAGGCTGAGTCAGATAATTTCAAGGGCTATTCAAAGAAGAAATTATTGAGAGAGTTAAGGAGATTTTATTGGGACGAGCCATACTTGTACAAGAATTTCTCAGATGGGATATACAATAGATGCATTGTTGAGTTTGAGGTCCCGAATGTTTTATTTCACTGTCATGGATCAGAATATGCTGGACACTTCGCGACCTTTAATAAAATATCTAAGGTTCTTTTACCAGGATTCTGGTGGCCTACCATGTTTAGAGATGCTCAATTGTTTGTGTCTCAATGCGACGCTTTTCCAAGAAGAGAGAAATTCAGCAAGAAGCATGAGATGCCACATAATTTTATCATGGAAGTTAAGGTTTTTGACTGCTGGGAAATCTATTTCGTGGGTCCCTTCCCTTATTCTTATGGGAACAAGTACATCTTGGTTGTTGTGGACCATGTGTCTTAGTGGGTTGCGCAGTAGCTAGTCCAACTAATTATGCTTTGGTGGTTCTTAAGCTGTTTAAGACCATTATTTTTCATCAATTTGTTGTACCTCGAATTGTGATAAGTGATGGTGTATCTCACTTTATCAACAAGGTCTTTGATAAGCTACTTAAGACGCATTGTGTCAATTATCTTGTGAAAACTCTTTATCACCCTCATACAAGTGGACATGTAGATGTCTCGAATATGAAGATTAAAGAGCTCTCCGTAAGACAGTAGGAAAGACAAGACAAGAAAGGATTGGTCTGCAAAGTTATATGACGTGCTCTTGGCCTACAAGACTACGTTTAACACGCCATTGGGGACTATACTGTTTCATATACTCTTTAGGAAAGTCTGCCCTTTCCAGTCGAGCTTGAGCGCAAGGCAGCATGGACTAAGAAGCAGATGAAATTTACCTTAGGTCTGCTGCACAATGGGGATTGGTGTAGCTGAACGAGCTATATGATATTAGGCATCACGCCTATGAGAATTCAAAGTTGTAACAAGGAGAGGACTTAGGCATACCACGAAAAGAAGATAGTCTCGAGATAGCTCGAGTCGAATGACTATGTAATTTTGTATAACTTTCGTTTTCAATTTTTTCCAAGGAAATTGCGCTATCAAAGGTAAGGTCCTTCCACATTCAAGTAGGTGCGGCCATTTGGTATTGTGGTTTTGTTGAGCTCTGAAGGCAAGAAGTTCACCGTCAATGAAAAAGGGTGAAACACTACTAGGCTAAGGCCGAGATTCCATGAGGTCACAATGTGCCTCTGGGAGATGTACCCACTGCATGATTGCATCACAATCAAGCTAATGACATTAAATGAGCGCTTGCTGGGAGACAACCCACTAGTGAGTCCGTAAATACGAAATTTTGTGTTTTGTTTTGGTTTTACTTTTGGTTTTGGTTTTTCGTTTGTTTATGTCTTGTACATTCAGATGATGTCGAGCGCGTCGGTCGACGCAAAGCAGGAACGAGTAATGGCGGAACAGAGAAAAGACCAAGGGACATCGACCTATCTCGACGCATTAGGGTTGATGCATGTTTTCCTTGCATGTGTCGATCGATGCGGACCTGTGCATCAATCGATGCTGGTACACAACACGAAGTGCCATTAAATCCCTTTCTTCTTCTTCCTCTTCACTTAATCGGTCGCGAAAAACCAAAAGCCCTCTCCCCAAAATTGCCAAATTCTTTTTTATAACCGTTTTTGGTGATTCAAAAGCCTAAACCATTGGATTTTTACCCTCATTCCATTTCTATCGACCATTTGCTCGATCTCTAAGGTATGTGCTTTGAATCTCGACTTTTCGATTTCGGCCCTAAGGTATAAAAACTCGAAATTCACCATGTTCTTTATAATTTATTTCTAGAATCATACCTTGTTATGGTTCGTGATAGTGATTTCGTGTTTTCCTTGTGGCTTCATGAGAAAATTTCCAAGCTTCCAATAATCCCCAATTTAACGATGAAACTTTGCGATTTGCGATTTTGATGAAATTAGGATGAAATTGATATGGATTTTTGATGATTTGGTGATGTAGATTGTTTCTTGTGATGATTAGCATGATTTGGTACCATTTGTTAATCTTTTCGTTTTAGCTTAATATGCGAGAATGCTCGTTCTTGTGTTTTATCACAGATTGCTTCTCCAACTAAGAGATTGAAGAAGCAGACTGGAGAGGCGTCAAGCTCTAACCCGCCTACAGAATCGAAAAGATTCGTCAGAATCATGACAAGTCCATGGAACCTTTTCACCTTCCTATCGCCGGTAGTTACTTTTTTTGTTCTCTGTAAAAAAATGAAATTGAAGCGCCATAGATTTAGGTTATCTTGTGTTTTTATTATTTGGTTTTTTAAATCAACTCTACAATAAAATAAGTCTAAAATAAAACAATAACCTAACCAAAACAAGTCTATGATATAGAAGTCTACAAATCTACAATCAAATCTAAACACATATAACAAACTATATGATTGTGAGAGTCGAAAATCGCACTGTCAGAGAAAAGTTTTTAGGGGACAAGAAAATATACAGTAAACGGCACGTAAAGAGACCCGAAGGATATTTTTATTGATGTGTTTGATCAGAAACAAAATGCAAAGTGTAAGAGCTCAAGAAAAGTCTAAGTCTAGTTTTTAGGGTTTTGCGAGATGGTTTGATCGTAGGAAGTCATGCATCTTATATAGTCGCGGCGAGTCGTGTCGAGGATATTTGCCTACAAGATTTCTGGAAATCTTTCTGCTATCATATATTCCATTTTCGTTGGTATTTACCTTTTTGCTCCGATTTTCCTCTTCCTGCTCGAAATTATCTTTCTATTTCTCCTTCAAGTTTATCTTTTCGTTTTTGTAGTTATCTTTCCGCGGATTTTCCAAGCAGATTGCATCCGTGAAAGTCCGTAGATTTTTCCGAGTGATGTGCTTGGCAGTAGACCTGGGTGTTCGGGGAAAATGGCTATTTCAGATTGTTATCTATGCGGAAAATGGCTATTTCATATTGTTCAATCTATTTCTGACTACTGATTTTTAGAGGGAGATTTTGACCCCAACAGTTAGCCCCCCAACTCGTCAGACTCGAATGTGATGGTGGCAAGCTTTAAATAGTCGTGTCGGAAAAAATTGTTTGAAATTTTTGGTCTAACCGTTTTCTTTTCGATGACAGCTTACTCATGACAGGAACTTGTCCGAATTTTTGCCATGGTTTTGTCGATGACAAATATGCCAAGCAGGATTGGTTTTCGAAAGGATATTTTCAAGCAGGGTTTGCCTTGATCTCCGATCAGGATGATTTGGATTTGTCAGTGCATGTGCAAGGATTCTTTCAGTCTAGTTGGTCGTAGATGATTCAACTGTACAATAGATTGCCGATCTTGAGGCCATGCCTAATCATGATTAGTTCTTGCATGATTAGCCTAAGCATGCTTATGCTAGGAAAGTCAAGTGTAATCATGATTAAGGCTTCATTCCTTTGAAAATCTATAAGTATTCAACATTCTTCACTCCACTCCTTACATTTTCACCACAAAGAAACATTCTAAGGTAACTCTCTCTCATCCTTCTTTCTAATTTGTGTGGGTCTTGACAAAGCTTCCTCCTTGTTATTGATCAATATTGAATCTTTTGGTGAAATTTGGAGTCCTCAAGCTTTCTCCAATTTTAGATTCCGGCTTTGTTACGTTCTTCGATGGAGGGGTCTAGCGATGAGAACAATCTGGTACCAAGGAGTGGGCATGCCGATATTTCTTCCGAGGATGAGTCTTCTGAAATTGGTGGCTGGTAATGCCTCACGCCGATCGACCATGTTCTTCGAGGGGATTTGCGGGTGATTCGTCCCACGAAGCAGACGCATCGTTCCCAAATAATGATCTGTGTGTTGGTGACGATGTTGCTCACATGAGTTTTTTCTCTGTGGCAGATGGGCCCTCAATCAAAGAAGAGTTCGAGGATGTTTTCGTTAGTCAAGAGGAAGTTATCCGTTATTGGGGTTCGAATCCCCTCGGTTCGACCTTATCCTCGGACAAATCAGTCGAGGAACTTTGGCGTAATTTTGGAGTCTCTGAATTTGTGACGTTTTTAATTATGTCACCTTGCGATCGAGTTGATTCCCTGCTAGCCGGTTATTTCTCCGTGTCTGAATATTTTTTTCAAGAAATGCTTCATGTGGTTTTTGGTCCACATGATGATACTCTGCTATCTCCGATGTCATTGATTGGCGCCCACAACTCACTCCTCTAGGCTTGTGACATTTGATATGGCCATTGGTCCGAAGTTTTGAATGTGGCGTTAATCTTCAGGTACTGTATCTTCGGAACATATCAGTTTTGAGTCTTAGAGTAAAAGGCGGCCCGAACAATATCTCAGGTTCTGCCAGGATTGGACGATTGTCACGAATTTTGAGCAAGGATCCTCAGTGGAGGAATCGCTTTCTTTATGTGTTGATCAACGAAGAATCCATCGAGAAGGATTGTGTCCGTGATGAGATCGAAATGGGGAACCTTTGGTGGCCAATTTAGTCGTTTGGATTTTGACTGTGTTTGTTTGTCGCTTGCTAGTCTTTAACTCTTTTGTTTGATTTTCTTTTTTGCAGAGCAAGAACTTGTTATGTCGTGCCCGTCGGATACAGTCGAGAATGTCGGGAAGCTGAAAGCTAAAGAGACATACTGGAATGGAACCTTTTCTTACAAAAGAGTTGTTCAAGCGAGGATAAAGGAGATGGTGCTTCAAGCGGAGAGGGTCAAAGAATGGACGGCTGAAGAGGAGGAGCGACATGACGAGGAGTCTGCGCAAGAAACTGATCCGCTCACTTCGTGGCTTAATAGCGGAGCCCCGCTCCGATGCTTAGCGAAGGTATTTTCATTGCTGATGATGGCATTGATGTTAGGCAAAAAACGGTCGTTCCCGAGGTCCCTCAAGGACCGGTCTCCGGGTTGACAGACTTGACTGTCGTGCCTAAGTTGAAGCAGCTATAGATGAAGCACGACAAAGATGTAGAGGTTCCTCAACCTAACTCGGAGCCGATTCAGTTTGATTTGGGCGAAGGCAGCTCTATGTATGCTGATGTTACCAAAGTGGCAAACTTTTGCTCAGGCATGCGTCATTCTTGAGATGACCATATGATATACAAAAACATGGCTTGAGGCAATTCTCTTATTAATGCGGGGCAGGACTGGCTGAAAGTTAGGATGTTTCCTTTCGATCGTTGTGGTTCTTCCTTCTCCTGCGACCCAATATGCCTGACTTGCTAATTTTCATTTTCTCGTTGTAGGCGTGGGCATCGGTTAATAGGCAAGCTATCGAATCTGATATAAAGATCCGGAGAGCCAAGGACCGACTTGCTAGGAATTTGATTGACAATGCGAGGTTGGGAAATTTTTTCGTTCCGTTAAAGACTTCGCTTGATAAAAAGAGAGTAGAGTTTGAGGCGGCTAGGTTTTCGCTTGGTAATGCAAAAGCGCAAGCTCTCGCCAAAGCCAAAATTCTGAGGACCCAACTTGCGGAGGAGAAACTCTCCCGCGAAGTTGCTTTAAGAGATGCGACTGAGAAAGGGAAGAGAGGGATGTTCAAAAAGATTGCATCCCGCCTTTCTAAGCTTTGCGGAATCTTCTCGTGACTGCCGACGGCCGAAGGAAAACAAATCTGGTACCTCGACGCGAGGAGAAACCTTGAAATGATTGACGATTCGAAAGCTTAGGGCCCTTTTGCGTTCGATTCCGAGGAAGCGTACTTAGATCGAGAGATCATTTGGAGGGAAGCGATGTCCTCGAATATGATCGATTGATGGCTGAGGGCGGAAACTACTTTGATCTATCTCCGTTCTCGGGCGATATCGCTGGTTCTTCTCAAAGAGATGAATCATTTTAGGACAAAATAACATTTGGTCAACGTGTCGCATGATATTTTAATGTTTTAAACGTTGAGTTCATTGACTGAATATGATAAGTTTGTGAAATCCATCGTGTTGGTTCTCCATTCATGCTTGCTTGGAATTTCCTAGATGCTCGGGTTTCCGAGCATGTTTCTTGGAAACTTTCCGAGCAGGAATGCTCGTTATTTCCGAGCGTGTTTGCTCGGATTTTTGAGCATGTCTGCTCGGGATTTTCGAGAATGTTTTCTCACATTTTTTAGCATGTTTGCTCGGATTTCCTAGCATGTCTGGTTGGACTTCAGAGCGGGATTTGGTTTTGGGTTAGTTGGTCGAGCATGCTAGGATGGTCTGTACTTAAGAGCGTTCTGCCATGTTTTGAATCACGTTCTGAGTTTGAAGGTTGGCGAGATATGCCCGGCTTACTGACCTATGACGATTGAGACCAGTTTTCTCGGAAGCATTTAACTGGTTTCGAGTTAAGTTTTGAATGTTAGCGAGATATCCACGACTTATGGACCCATGATATCTAAGCTTGGTGTTCCCGGAAGAGTTTAACTGGAATTCGAGTAAAGTTTCGAAGGTTAGAGAAGTATATTTGACTTACGGACCCTTGATGATTAAGACCAGTGTGCTCGGAAAAGTTTATCTGGGTTTCAAGTTAAGTTTCGAAGGTTAGCGAGGTATACTCGACTTACGGACCCATGATGATTAAGACCAGTGTGCTCATAAGCGTCTAACTGGGTTTTAAAGTTTACTTCGAGTTCGGTACTGGTGCGAGGCATCTCGACTTATAATCATGTTATCTATAGTAAATTGATATCAGCGGATACAAGACCAAGGTGTACTCGACCAAGACGTCGTTTAGACTAATCTTCTAAGGAGCGTTTACTAGGGTTATATGTTTACTTTGATTTTCGTACTTTTGCGAGACACCTCGACTTACATTTCTATTGTCAATAGTAGGTTGCTATCATGTAGGACTCACCTAGCGGATTCCAGACCATGGTATACTTGTTCGAGACGTCATGGACCAGTATGCGAAGAAGCGTTTATTGGGTTTCGAGGTTTACTCCGAATTAGGTACTTGTATGAGACATCTCGATTTATGTTCCCTTCATCGATAAAAAACATACCTAGCAGGAGGAATTATATAGCATTTGTTGGATGTATAGAACCTTAAATCGTATAGGATATGTTGGTTAGGGTCCATAAATGATGTGTTTGTTGAATGTATAGAACCTCAATCCGCATAGAATATGTTCGTTAGGGTCCGTAAATGATGCATTTATTCGATGTATAGAACCACAGTCGTTATAAGATATGTTGGTTAGGATCCGTAAAGGATGTGTTTGTTCGTCTGTTGTGGCCAGCAACAGACGAGATAAAGAATGCTGACAAATTATACAAATGCACTAGACTTGACTCGATATGATACAACAATTAATGAATTAGACTGGTTTACTAAACTATGATGTTCGAATCCTAAATTTGATATTAAGACAAGAAGATCGAATGAAAGTGAAAAAGAATGTTATTTATCGTTTACCAGACAATTCTAAGCGTATGATTGAAGAGTTTAGACTTTGCGGAGGCGTCGAGGTGTTTGATCGAGATCTGGTGCATCAAGTCTCTTGAGGGAGTATTGAGTGAAACATTTCACGAGTCGAGTGCTCGGATTAGACTGTCCGAGTAGGTCTTGAAACTAGATCAATTAGCGAGCGGACAAGTTTTATGCTAGTCAAGGAATGTGGCATGCTCAGATTTTCCAACCAATTGTTTGTGCTCAGAATTCCGAGCAAGTCTGCTCGTATTTCCAAGCAGCTTTTTGTGGATAGTCATGTATGCCTGGAAGTTCTGAGAAGCTTTGTGAGTTCGGATTTTTTGAGCAGCTTCGTCCAAGGAGAGATCTCCGAAAATTTTCCACTTGAGTCCGAAAATTGTTTCGAAAATTTCTGATTTTCCGATGTGGAAGAATAGTTATATAAGGATCCACTTCTCCCCTCCCCCATTTTGAGAGCGGGGACAACTGAACTGATCAAAAAGATTAGATGCCTACGTACCCCTTTCGGGATCTAATTGTCTTGTGGTTAAAGTTGTCTCTCGTTTTTTATTTATTTATTTTAGGTGTTTATAAGTCCTGACTTAGCCGTATTTCCTAAGATGCATTGCGTTCCAACCGTTTAGCATCTTGACGTTGTCCATGTTTTAGAGTTCGTACATTCCGGGGCGAATCTCTTTGGTGATTTTGTAAGGTCCGTCCCAGTCTAATCATATTCTTCTCACCGTCGGATTGCGCCACACTTTCCTTAGGACCAAATGTCCTTTGAATAAACGTTGATTGTAACAGTTCGTTCGATGGGATGGACAATTTAGTTCTGGCCCGTTTGCTTGTCGATCGCCATCGTTTCCTCGGGGGTTGTTCGGAGCGGGCTGTCTTCGGCTTCCCTGAATTTCCTAACTCCACTGGGCTTCGGGAACTTTAGATAGAGATTATAGGTCGACGGGATGGCTCTCATGGAGTTTATCCATGGATTTCCTACTATTGCTCTGTAGATTGCTAGACAGATTATCACCAAAAATTCAACGATCATAGCGACCCTCCGACTTGCACTGGCAATTTAATTTGTCCCGAGATTTATTGTCGCGTCTCAAGAAAATCCTTCTAACGATGACAGCCAAGGTGATACTTCATCCAGGCTTACATTCATTCCCCTTAAGGTATTGCTGAAGATAACTTCCACGGAACTTCCTAGATCGATTAGGATCCTTGGTATGCTACGATCTATGATGATTAGTTCAATGATGAGAGGGTCGTCGCGCGGTTTAACGATCCCCAAAATCGAAATGTCTTCGAATGTTATCATGTGGTTCGGAATCCATGGTTGTCTGGATAAGGATTGATGGATGGCCTTGTGTCCTCGTGGTATCGTGATCCTTCCACAATCATATTTATCCTTTATCTGTTACTTTCTTTAGGATCTTCGTCGTTTCTTCTCCTCCACATATTATTGCTAGTTCAAGTTTGTTCTTCTCGAGCGTTGTCTCCCCCTACTTGCCTTATTTGGCCGACCTCTAGTCTCGTTGTCGTCGAAATCTTTGACACTTACCGCGTTGCCGAGTTCTCCGGCCACAAGATTTGGTGTGAGTTTAATGCCCAGTCTACGACAGTCAACGGTGTGGTGTCCGCACGATTGATGATGCTCGCATGACGCTTTCTCATCGTACGAGTTAGAGTTTATTGTCCACGTATTCGAAGGAAATTTTCTTGTTCAGCTGGTCCACTTCCTCGCTCGCTCAAGACGACTTGACAGTTGTGTGATCCGCCCGTGATTTTGTTTTGCGCGTTGCTACTTGTTCTTCGCTTGTTGTTGCATGTATTAGAGGATAGACAGACGTCTTTGTTCGACTACTTTTTCGACTTGTGCTTTTGGGATAAATATTTCATTTCTTCTTCGTCTATTATGAAGTTTATTGCTCTATGCAAGGCGTCCGACATCGTTTGAGGTCTGTTCAGCGATATTTCTTTCCTTAAATCTGAATCGTACTACAATGCTTTCTTCAACGCGTCAATGCCAGTTTTATCGCTTAAGCCTTCGATCCTTGACACCACCTTCTTGAATCAGTCGATAAACTTCCTAAGGCTTTCAGTTGGGCTCTAATTCAACAACCATAAATCAACGTCATAAGTCTCCCGATCCATGAATATTGAGTATTGTTTTATGAACAGTTGTTGTAAGCTATTAATGGAGTCACGTTCTAGCCTGGAGAACCATTCGAGTGTCGCTCCTTTTTGATGTTCTACGAAAAAGAGGCAGAAACTCGCAAACTTCTTCCTTTCCCTAAAATTGGCTCTTCTCATTATTATTAGGAAAGCCATCATGTGAGCCTCCAGATTAGTTGTTATGTCGTAAGAATGGATTCTGATTTTTCATGGATTAGAGATTCGTGTCTCGGTGAATCGAGTCATGAACGGTGTCTTCTGCGTTTCTTCCAAATCTCGATCGATCTCAGGCGCATAGCTCGTTTCACTATGAACTTAGAACCGTATGGCTTTAATCTCTGTAGTCGTTTGTGCAAGTGTGTCTCTAAGGTCATTGAGTTATCTTGCCTTTTCGTTTGTTACCCTGCGGCTGACTCATTCCATTGAGCCTGTTGGACGTTTCCTTCTTCCTCTAGGAGTTCTTTTTCGCTTCATTTGGGGAGTTGTCGATCTGCCCTTATCCTTTCTTCCTCATCGTAGGATTGTTGCTCAGTTTGGTCCTCGTGCAAGGATGGACCTTTGTCTTCGCAGTCCTCTTCATCGACGTCGATTGCCATTGCGAGCATGAACGGTCGGATTAATGATGGAGGATTCGTCGTGTTGGGTCTAGGCGCTGGAGGAGTCCGTTCATTTGAGATTTGCAAACGATATTGTGTAGGATTTCTTGTTGAGCTGTCGGGCATTGAGAAATCGATTCGCCTACGCTCGGTTGTGACGAAGTTCACCGTTCGAGCGTTTCCGCGCTCGGTTTCCATTTCTAAGTCTCTCGACTTTCTCTGTGAGTATGTTGTTCGCCTACTCATGTTCTTTGCTCCTCTGCCTCAGTACGGCTACCATCTATTTCAACTCAGTCAGCGTCGCAGTTGGTGTGGCATCTGGAGTGGTTGTGTTTGTAACGATGTTGCCCGCGTCGGCGTTGCCTGTTGTGACGTTGCTCGTTGTAGTGTTGTCCGATGCGGTGTTGTTATTCATTTCATCGATCGCCAGTTGGTGATCTGTCTTGTCTCTGTTTCCATCTTCGTCAGTGGCAATATCTTCGGATCTACTAGTTCGTGGTTTTTAAGTGTAAGAAAATTATATTCCCCACAGACGACGCCAAACTGTGAGAGTCGAAACTCGACTATTGATTTTGTATATCAAACATTTTAGGGAACAGGAGAATCTAAAGTAAACGACACAAAAAAGAGACCCGGAGAATATTTTTATTGATATGTTTGATCGGAAACAAAGTACAAAGCGTAAGAGCTCAAGAAAAGTCTAATCTAGTTGTTAAGGTTTTTCGAGATGGTTTGAACGTAAGAATTCATTTGTCTTATATAGTCGCTGTGAGCCGGTATCGAGGTTATTCGCCTACAAGATTTCCAGATATCTTCTTGTTATCACATATTAAATTTCTGTTGGGATTTATTTTTCTGCTCAGATTTTCCTCTTCCTGCTCGGATTTATTTTCCTCTTTTCTCCTTTGAGTTTATCTTTCCGTTTTTCTAGTTATCTTTCTGTGGTTTAACTTTATCTTCCGAATTGGCCGAAAAGAGACGATCCGAGTCCATTTGAGTATACATTTTCTTAACCCGTCCTAAAGTATATGGGATACGAGTCTTGTAGGTTTAGCCCAAGTTCGTATTTCGTATAACTTATTCAAAGATTCTGTTGATCGGCTAGTAACAGATACATTATCGTTATGAAGATGGGTTGCGGCTAGTCGCGCATTCGGAGGAAGATGTTTGCAAATATCCGAGCAGCTATTTTAAGCAAAGTGTACGTTTGCAAGATTCGAGAAATATGTTCTGCTCGGAACTTCTGAGGAAATACGTTTTACTCGAAACTTCCGAGGGAGTGTCATGCTCGGAAAATTTGAGAAAGTGTATTATGCTCGGAGTTTCCGAAGAATGCATCATGCTCAAAATTTCGAGCAGTGCACCATGCTCGGAAACTCCGAGCAGTACATTGTACATGGAAATTCCGAGCAGTGCATTCTGCTTAGACTATCTGAGTAGATTTCTCTGTTTGGATCGTCCGAGCGGGTTGTCCGAGCGTTTGTGCATGGCCGTAGATTTTTCTAAGTGATATGCTTGTTTGATTGCCCGAAAGATCGGTTAAATGGTTTCTTATGTTCCGTACGAAATATTGTTCATACGAGCAGTTTTCTATGCGGAAAATGGCTATTTCTGATTGTTCGATCTGTTTTCGACTATTTATTTCGTCGAGTGAGATTTTGACCACAACAAAGATTAACTCTATCAACATAATACAAAAGTACAATAATATGACATAAGTCTACTATCAATTCGCCGAAAGACTTTTCAGCAAACTCACCCGAAGTTTCGCTGAAATTTTTTTTTTATTTACCTTTTCATTTTTAATTTATCTTTTTAGATATAAAATTATAAAATTAGTTTTATGTTTAATGGTATTTTCGCAAATAAAAAGTAATCTTTATGATTTATAAATCTTTTAATCATTTTTTTAGAAACTCATTAGTATTAAAGTTATTGTAATAATATAGGTTGTTTCCACTGATTTCTCTAAATAAAATTTCTCATCTTTTTATTCTTTTGTGACAAAAATTTTTTTATGAAAAGCGTTTGGAACATGAGTATCAGAAACTATGAAACTAGGCTGCTTATTTATGGGCCCAGAACAATCCAGCCCATTTATATCAGAAGTACGAATTACAAATCTAACAAAAAAAAATAATAACACACATTTCTTATAAACTATACTGGATTGGCCGTGTCATTACCCGAAGGCAGACATCGCCAATTAATACATATTTGTGTATTTTTCATGCATTTTCCGATACTGGATATTCGTCAAGTTAACAAACATTTTTCATGCATTTTTTTTTTTTTTGTGATAAAAGACGAGAGCTTAAATCTAGTCATACATAAAACCACTGGTTATCGGATGTCATTAAAATGTTAAGCAACTGGTCCCAAATGAAGCTCAAGATAAAACTAGAAGGATCCTACTACTAATCACTTTTAAAAAGAAAATAAGAAACACAACTAAATAGTGGAATAAAATATTTCATCTCTTATTAGTTCACTTTATAAAATAAATCCAAATAAACTTTTACATGATTACATCACATAACATACAAAAAACTTTTAAACCCTCAACAGGGTTTTTTTTGTGTGACCTTCTAAACAAGCCCAAAACCCTATCTTTCTGTTTAATCTAACAACAATTTACAGACTTATCCAAACCAAAACTCAATAACATTAACTTAAACCCCTTTTTCTTCAATTAAGGATCTTGAAGAAACCAAGTGGATGGGTACTAGCCTCAAACCAAGTTGTTTGATTCAGTTGAACAGAGCCACTGCGAGTCCAGAATCGTCCTCGCTGCGGTTCATCCTCGAAAAGCGGCATCTTTTCTGCAGTGGGGCTCCTGGGGCTTCAATCTCATCATCATTGCTACCATCGCCTATACCAAACGGTTTGTCTAAACCGAATCTGCCATGATGGAAAACCGTGGTTTTCCGAGGTGTATTATACGCGAAATGTGACTGTTTTGCGATTAACGTCTGTAATTAAAAACAAGGAAACGATTAGATCAACTTCCAGTAATGGTGAGTTATGAAATCTATTAATGGATGATACAGTTTTTTACTCACAGCTTCTCTTATTGTCTTTGAAACATGAAACAACTGTTTCAAGTCCTCATGCTCGACCCCACAAATAATCCTCACCTGTAATAAATATCACAAAATGTCTGAATAAGTCTTTCTATGAAATGGTCAAAGTTTGACCTCAAAAGTTTTCCAGATATGGAAATTACGAATGTTGACTGAAATATCAACTAATTTAATAGAACCCATAGATCGTAAAAGGATAAAAGTGACTCTTTTGATGAAAATTAACCAAACAGGATTTTGAATCTCAAAGAGCAGAATTGTGCTTGGCTTTCGGCCCAATATATATTAATAATCCATAAATTAATATGAAATCTCAACTAATTAACAGAAATAGGAAAAAAATAATGGTACAATGAGAACTTGTGATAAAATTAACAAAAAGTTTGAAAACTTTCTCAGCGCCAATACGATTTTGAATCTTAAATAACAAAAAAGGTTATAACTTTCAGCTCAATCTGATGGATACGCTGTAAATCCGTATAAAATCTCAACTAATTAATAGAACCCAGGAATCAAAAAAGAGTTTATGATGAAAATAAGGAACACTTTCTCATTTCAAAATTTGAATCTCAGAGGAACAAAAAGGTATAAACTTTTAGCTCAATCTGATTAATAACCCATAAATCAAAATGAAATTTCAACTAATTAACATAACCCACTCAGAAGAAGATTAAACAGAAAGAGTTGCTGATGAAACTAACCAGAATATCAAGGGGAAGATCTTCAAGTTCTAGACTTTGACCACTTGCAGACGAAGTGTTATCGCAGAGCTTCTTCGATGAGATTTTCCCGACAGGTGAAGTGAAAATCGCATCATCACCTGATGAGATAAGAACCCTCTTCCTCCCAAAACTTCTCTTGTACTGAACCAACTCTAAATCTAATCCTAATCCTCCATCTTCCACATTACGACGATGCTTCGAATTCGATTTCTGAGCAACGATTCTCTTCTTCCCCAATGCCATTTTCCTTAAAATCTGTATTAAATATGCCCAAAGATTCTTACTAGTCGGTATCTGCATCAGGAAAACATAAAAGTCATATCTTTTTCGACTTTAAGAATCTCCAAAAAAAAAGGGGATTTGAAAGAAAAAACAAGTAAGAAACGAACCTATACACAGTGAGATTTGTCGATATAGTAATACTCAAAATGTCTCCAACTATATTTGCAGGAAATGAACGAAGAAGCTGAGAAAAATGAGTGATTTTTCTTTTCTTTTTTGAGATATGACACGGAGATGAGGTTCACTTTGTCTGAACATATATATAGGAAAGATATTATCTTTTTACTCTATTTATTTATTTATTTAACAGAACTAGAAAACACTGGAAATTTCTTTGGACAAATAATATCTTCATTTTTTTAATTTTTAAATTTGTTTTTTCTTTCCCTCGTTCTCTGCTGGTAAGCAAAAGACGGCTAAAAAAAACTAGCCGTTGAGATAAGGCACGTGGCGAACTCTGAGTCGGAGAAGGAATCAACGTGGGTGGTTCATGTGCTGACGTGGCGACAACTTGTTCGTCTGTCGGTTTGGTCTCACACGGTTTTGTCCTTAGGATTCCACCAGCAAATCTTTGAGTTTCTGACATACAGTTCCCTTTCTTTAATTAACACTTATCACCGACCAAAGGATTTATAGGATTAAGTTATTAATTTCTTTTTTTTTTAATTTTTGTTGTTGATTACTCCTCTTGTTAACCCAAATAATATTTTATTATTGAGTTTTGTGCAATTTATATACAATTGGTTTTGTTATGTCATTGCAATATGAAGTTATAAAGATATGGATATATCAATCAATGCACAAAGATAAAAAGAAAAAAAGAAGAAGATATGCATACATTATTATTGTATTACTCTATTTTCATTAAACAATTTTCTTGATAAAAATATGCACGCCATTTGTTGAGAATTTTGTTAGTAGAATTCAGCAGGTTTGGAAGTTAAATAGAAGTTCATTTTACATCAAGATACTTCCAAACCTGACGCAAGCAATGTGGGTCTTAGTGAAATGCAAAAGCCCAATAGTAAAATGCAGAAGCCCAAAACGTGTCTCCTTCCTGATGCAACGATCATCTATGCAGCTCAACCGTACGAAGCAAAGGCATGACCACATTTGTACAAGACCAGTCAACAGATCACTACATCCAATCGTTTCGATATGTTGGCAAACATTGAAGAAAGCTAGAGTTTTTATTTTCTTGTATAAAAGCTTAAGTTGTAATCGTTAATGAACTTAAGAAAACTGAATATGAAAGATTAAAACTTTATTCTCAGTTTCTCTTCATCTCAAGTTTCTACTTTGCTTTTATGGTATCAGAGCCATGGGGGAAAAACCTTGGGAACCTTTTCACCTCTTTCTCTCAATATCACCAACTGTGTTACTGTAAATCTTACTGAAAAGAACTTTATTTTATGGAAGAAGCAGTTTGAAGCTTTCCTCAGCGGACAAGGGCTTCTTGGGTTTGTTACTGGTGAATCCGAGCAGCCGCCTTTAGTCCTTACTGTTCCTGGTATCAACAATGACGTTCAGAAACGAAATCCTGAATTTCAGCAGTGGCTCCAAACAAATCAAGTTGTAAGCTCTTGGCTTCTTGGTTCTATTTCAGAAGATCTACTAAGTGTTGTTAGTGACTGTCACACATCTCAAGAGATCTGGCTTACTATTGCTAAACATTACAACAGAGTGTCCTCTTCTCGTTTATTTGAGCTTCAGAGAAAGATCCAAACAACCTACAAGCTGGAAAAGAGCATGAGTGATTATCTCAAGGAGATTAAGACAATATGTGACCAACTTGCCTCAATAGGGAGTCATGTTAGTGAAAAAATGAAAAAATTTGTTGTTCTTCATAGTCTAGGGAGAGAAAATGATCTCATCAAAACGAGTATAGAAGGCTATATGGATCAGCTTCTCTTGCCATGTTCAATGATATTGTTCCACGATTGACTGCTTATGATGATAGGCTTCAAGGGTATCATGAAGATAGCGCTTCACTGTCACCACATCTGGCTTTCAACATCAGCTGCAATCCTAATGATGGAAGCTATTATGGGTTTAATGGTTACAGAGGTCGTGGTTCACCTAATGATGCAGGGTTTTCTGGTTTTACTGGTTACAGAGGACGTGGCTCACCCAACACCAGGTTTGGAAGCTCTCGTGGACGTGGATCTTACTCCACCAGAGGTCGTGGGTTCTATCAACAAATCTCAACAAACCTAGACTCGTCTCCAAGTCCCGTCTGTCAGATCTATGGACGCACTGACCATGTTGCACTAAGGTATTATAAAAGATTTGACATTTCCTATCAAATGGATGAGGTTTACGCAGCTCTAAACACTGTGCGAGTCTTACATGATTCTTCCTACTGTGGCACTGACTGGTACCCGGATACAGGAGCATCTTCACATGTAACCAACACTACTCAAAATATGCAAGCCTCACAGAGATATCAGGGGAATGACAGTGTTATGGTAGCTGATGAGAACTGCCTACATATAACTCACATTGGCTTAGTACCACTTCATTCTGTTTCAGGTAAATTATCTCTGCGGGGAGTTATAGTATGTCCTGACAAAGCAAAATCACTTTTATTTGTGTCTAAACTAACCTCTGATTATCCTTGTGAGTTTGTTTTTGACTTTGATTGTAACGCCCATTTCCCGTTATTCGCTTACCGGCGAGCTGACAGGTCAACAATCAAACAAGAACATGACCAAGTCGAACCTGAGCAAGTCAAACGGGAAAATTTCTTCAGAAGACAAAGCCAGAGACAGTTTGGTTTGAAACAAATGCTCAAACTGAATCGTCATTGACTCTGTTATCCTCACTTTCACAATACAAAGCTTCACAACATGTATTGCTTCCGTGATTTGTGTCGATTCGGACTAAACCAAGATATCAGGGAAGCATGTTCATTTCTAAAGAAATAAACATTTACATAACGTTTACAAAACGATTTTCCTATTGAGTTCTAAATACAACAAAAATCACGACTAAAAGGCTCTAAATGCCGAACCAGAAAACAAACATCAAAATCATTGAATCAAGAACTCCAGCCCACAAGCGGTCCCGAATCTACACAGAGGACCTCCTGCGTCCGTCGCTGCTAAACCTTGAAAACGCAAAAAGAGTCTAATGAGTGATCTAAGATCACCTAGCGATTTGGCTCCCCACTATAGTTCTAGTATATCTAATACTACAATTACCGCCCCAAAACCTCAAAATAACAAGCAAGGAACAAAATGGTCTATCACGTACTACCACGTCGTGATAAACCTGCAACACACAAGCACTTGTCAAAAGAAGGGAAGAATTAAGGAAATCAAAGTCACTGCGGCACATGTCCTCGATTAGACTCGATATCTACTGCTCACAAAGAATTAAACACCACTGGGTCCATTACGTGATCTCGGTATCTTCCACGGGTTTACGTAGCCACCGAAAAGGTTACTACAACTACCCACGACTCCTATACGTAAACACAAAGTCTCATGACCTATGACACTATTCTCAGTCCATCGATACACAGCGACTCGGGCTACCCCATGGTAACCTAAGCTTCCATGCAATTCGGCCATAGGACATGACCCGTATTCTCCGAACCGCACACCTACCGGCGTTACTCAGTAGGTTAACGCCATAATAAAAATCACCACATGAGGGCTCACGATCCGATTAGGCAGCTACTCGAGGATCCATTCGGGTTGGAAGTACCGGAAGTCATTCAATCTTATACTTGCGGGCTCTAACGCACCCTAAAGTCCTAGTGCGGTAAAGTAAACATGCAGACTCACTGGGACTCTAGCATCACTCACGCAATCATCAAGGTCAACAACAATTAAACAAAACAATCTTGCAAGCCCTAATTCATGCCAATACCACTGTTCTAACTCGGTGCTATACCGAACCAGAAACTACAAAATTATTCGGCCCCGTAACCGGAATAAGGGCCAACACGGACCGCCCGGCCCAACACTGGGGCATTCTAAAAAAAGGCCTACATACACAACACAAACAACATCAAAGCAACAAAGCACTCAAGCACACAAGCAAGCTTATTAAGACTCTTAATGTCTTTTAGTTTTGTTTAGTCTGCTACTTTGGATTAGCGGATTGCTAACCGTAGACGGCTCACCGATTCCTAATTCATTCATTTTCTTTCCTTAGTATCTTTTAATAACTCTGCGAGTTGTCAGTTTAGGATTAATAAACTTACTAATCCCCCGACATCTCATTATTCACTATTTTTGATTCATTAATCCTCACCCCATTTATTTAACCTAACCCACCCGTTATATATTTTATACGTTTGATAAGTGATTTTACTTCGTATTTTAGTGTCGTCTTAATTCCCATATATAGATTCATTATTACTGTTCTTTAATGCATATATATAGGGTCTTATCATGAAACGACTATATGAATGCATCAATCAATCATTACTAACAACAACGGTACTCAACAATTTAACCTTAATTACCTAGCATGCATTTCAATTAACCTAACCATTTAAGGGTTAACCGATAATCATCAGTAAACAATCAATTCAATTCAATTAACAGGTATGCATTCCTAGACTATGGCTTTAAATTCCCGGTCTATATGCTTATCTAACTACGATACAGATTGAGCCGACTCACAGTGGATATGCGGGCGGACGGATGGACGGATTCCGAGACCGAGCAGATAAATCCCAAACTTCCCGAACCGACACGGATCACCTCGAACTACCGAACCATCGAACGACTGTGGACCGAGCGTTGACCGGTTGCGTTGACTATGACCATTCACCGGCATTGACCACTTCTTGGACCGTTGACCGAACCAGCTGAACCAACTGAACCAGATTCCTTTTGACCGGTTTAGTTAAACCGGTCCAATGTCAAACCGTTGACCGGTTAAACTGGGTTTGACCAAGGGTTTGACCGGTTAACTAAACCAATTCCAAATTCTTAAACCATATTAAATCCATCCTGAACCGATGCTAAACCACTCCTTATTGATACCGGCTTGAAGAACGGCGGTGGAAGGTTTCTCCGACGAGTTTTTCCGTTGTTGACCGGCGGTGGTCCAGCGTTGACCGGCCGGTTCAAGGCTTTTCTGACGACCAAAATGACCCTCTGGTGTTTAAGAACACTCCTGAGACTGATGAGAAACTTCTTAGAGGTGAGAAAACACTCCTAACCAGCCAAAGAGAAGAGGGGCACTGAGGTGACACGCCGACGGTAGCTTCTCCGGCGACTCCGATGGCGGTGGAAGGGCTTGACCGGCGGCGAATGGAGAGGAGAATATGATGGTTACAACGGTACAAGGGGTTTAGGAAGATTCAATAGGGTTTGAGAGTCATGGGAGTTGTTTGGGGTGGAAGTAATGAAGAATACTCAAGTGTTCTTGGTGATTTCCTGAAGATTCAAAGGAAATGCATGTGTTTTTCTGGAGATTCTGTAGGAAGAGAGATGTGAGAGAATGATAGAGATCTAGAGAGAACAGGTAGTTGGGCTGAATGAGACTTGATGCATGAATGAGATGATGGGATAGTAAATTCCATGAAACAAAAATGGTGCATTGAACAAAAACCATACATTGCACCATGAGGAAGAGAGGCGGCGCCAGCAGGGGGAGGACACCTTTCCTCAGAGACTGATTTTTGACCAATTGAATTGCACCAAATATTCTGTGGAAGCTCATATTCCCGATCCCTTCTAATGATTCCGTTTAGCCGTTTTGTGTTTAATATTTTTAAAAACTCCTTAGATGCTTCCATAAATCCTTCAAACACCAGAATCAGCTTCTTCATGAATTTAAATGAATTTATCAACTTGAATCATCTCATTTGGACACCCATAGCTCCGGTTATGAATTTACAAGATTTCTCGGTTCTATCGGTTTCCATTCTCGATAGTCCGAAAAACTTGTTTGAACTCCGTTTCTTCCATTTCTATTCTTTTAAATGTTTTTTTTATATTTAAAAAGAATAAAATTTGGCCCATCTACACTTCCATCTCTTATTTTGGCAAAATTACCAAAATATCCTTCAACTTTGGCAAAATTACAGTTTTGCCCCTTTTGACTTTTTCTTTGCCCGTTGACCCCATTTTTGGAAACATGATATTACAGTGATGGTGTGTATGTTAAGGAAAAACAGACAATCCAAGTTCTGACAAAAGACCCCAAGTTTGAAGATCTCTATGTGCTGGAGAATCCTGCCTTCACTGCCTTCTACTCCACTTATCAAGTGACCACTAGGGATGAAGTTTAGCACAGAAGGTTGGGTCATCCTAGCTCAGAAACACTTCATCTCCTATCTAAGAACAAATTTATCAGCATCTATAAAGTCGCCAACAAGTTGTGTGTCTCATGTCAGCTTGGAAAGAGTGTTAGGCTTCCTTTTCTTCCTTCAGTTTTTATGGCTACTCAACCGCTTGAAAGAATTCATTGTGATTTGTGGGTCCCTTCTCCTGTTTTTTCTGTTCAAGGGTTTCACTACTATGTAGTTTTTATAGACAACTATCTCAGATTTTGCTGGTTTTATCCTATGAGATTGAAATCAGACTTCTACTCCATCTTTCTAATGTTTCAAGCGTTTGTTGAAAACCAATTAAGTCTTAAAATTCAAACCTTCCAATGTGATGGAGGTGGAGATTTCACAAGCAAACAATTTGTGACTCATCTTAAATACTCAGGAATCAAGCAACTTATATCATGCCCGCACACTCCGCAGCAAAATGGCATTGCGGAACGGAAGCATCGACACATCACTAAACTTGGACTATCAATGTTGTCTGAATGCCAAGCTCCACAAATGTATTGGGTTGAGGAATTTTTTACAGCATGCTTCCTAAGAAATATATTCCCTTCTTCAACTCTTCCTCAAAAACAGAGTCCTTATGAGGTGCTCTTCTCTAAGAAACGCGGACTATACATCACTCAGAACATTCAATTCTGCTTGCTATCCATCTAGACGACCTTATGCTACTACAAAACTCGATCCTCGCTCCTTACAATGTGTTTTCTGGGATTAATGACAAATACAAGGGGTATCGTTGCATCTATACACCCACTGGTCGGGTATATATAAGATGTTATGTGCTATTTAATGAATTTGTATTCCTTTTTGCAGAGGCTTTCTCTCATCTTCAGAGAAAGGCCACCACTCCTCTGCTTCAGGCTTGGCAAAGAAGCTTTCTCAAAGAGTCTGATGCACCTGTTAATGTGCAGTCACTTGTGATCAAGCAGACAATCTTCCCGATTCCTATACCATCGGCTGTTGCAGCTCAATCTCGTCAAGAATCCTGTAGTACTCCTCCATCACTGCTACAAAATACCACTGATATGTCTTCTGCTCAAACAATTAGTCATACACAATCAGCGGAAGCATTTTTATCTCCTTCTTCTGATTTGTCTCGTCCCACTCAATCAGCTGCAGTCAATGCAGTCACTATCACGCCTGCAACAGCAAATGCATCTACGTTTTTAGATCATGACTTTCCTCTGTTAACAGCTCTACCTGCAATCTCTACTACCATTGATGTTGTTCATGTCTGCACAAGGAATGTTTCTGGTCAAACATCTGCACAAGTTGTTTCTTCACACCCTATAATAACCAGATCCAAATTAGGTGTCAAGAAACCAAACCCGCAGTATGTTTTGTTGTCTATCAAATCTACTTCTCTAGAACCAAAAACTATAAATGTTGCTCTCAAGCATTCTGGCTGGACAACAGCAATGGCGTCTCAAATGTAATAATCTTGCTGCTTGGAAGACCTTCTCTCTGGTCCCTTACCAGCCGGATATGCATATACTTGGGTGAAAATGGGTCTTTAGAACTAAGTTACATGCTGATCGAAGTCTATACAAACTTAAAGCTCGCTTAGTATCTAAAGGTTTCAATCATTAAGAAGGAATTGACTATTTAGAAACCTTTAGTCCGGTTGTAAAGACTGCAACAGTGAGATTGGTTCTTGATGTTGCAACTAAACACAGATGGGACATTAAACAACTTGATGTCACTGACGCTTTCCTACATGGTGACTTAAATGAGACTGTCTACATGCACCAGCCTCCTAGCTTCAATGATCCTAAGAAACTTGGGTATGTGTGCAAACTTCACAAGGCGATATACGGCTTAAAACAAGCTCCTTGTGTCTGGTTCAATAAATTCAGTGACTACCTCTTGGAGTTTGGTTTCATCTGCAGTAAATCTGATCTGTCAATGTTTGTTCTATCAGCAAAATGGTGACATTATACTGCTCTTGTTTTACGTTGATGATATGGTGTTAACAGGGAATAACAACAATCTCATTGATAAGCTTCTTCAGTCTCTGCAAACACAGTTTATGATGAAGGATATGGGACCTCTTCACTATTTCTTTAGAATTCAAGCTCATTTCCAGGAAGATGGTCTGTTTCTTAATCAAGCTAAATATGCAGAGGATTTACTGCAAATTTAGGCATGGTAGGTTGTTCTCCCATTGCAACGCCATTGCCTCTGCAGCTTAACCGAGTGACAAAACATGAGATGACGCAACAGGAGGTGCCGCAACAGGACGAGATCTTTCTCGAACCCACTTACTTCCGATGTTTAGCATGAAAATTGCAATATCTTACGTTAACACGCCCGAATATTCAATTCTCTGTCTGTTAACTACATTTGTCAGAAGATGCATGCTCCAAGGATGTCTGACTTTCATCTCTTGAAGCGAATACTGTATCTCCGAGGAACAACAAACTGTGGTATCTCGGTCAACAGCAACTCTGATTTTACCTTACGTGCTTATTGTGACAGTGACTGGGCGGGCTGTCCGGAAACACGACGCTCTACTGGAGGATTTCGTACCTTTTTAGGCTCCAATATCAAATCTTGTTCTACAAAGAAGCAGGATTCAGTCTCGTGCAGCTCAACTGAGGCGGAGTACATAACTCTCTCTGATACTGCAGTTGAATTGACTCGGTTAGGCAATGTTCTTCGTCACATCGGTGTATCTCAGACCTCACCACCAGAAGTCTACTACGATAATCATTCTGTTGTGTTCCTATCTGTAAATCATGCATTACACAAGCGATCTAAACATTTCGAGACAGACTTTCACTATGTTCGGGAGAAAGTCGCTTTGGGAACACTTGTTGTTCACCACATCAGTTCAGCCTATCAATTAGCTGACATTTTTAAAAAACCTCTTCCCATTCAAAGCTTTATGGATCTTCGGTTCAAACTTGGTGTGGATTCACCACCGATACTAAGTTTGCGGGGGACTGTTAGCAGAACTCAGCAGGTTTGGAAGCCTAAACAAACGTTCCTTTTACAGCAAGATACTTCCAAACCTGAAGCAAGCAATGTGGGTCTTAGTGAAATGCAGAAGCCCAATAATGAAATGCAGAATCCCAAAACGTGTCTCTTTCCCGATGCAACGGTCATCCTGCAGCTCAATCGTATGAAGCAGAGGCAGGACCACATTTGTACAAGACCAGTCAGCAGAACACTACATCCAATCTCAAGTTTCTTGTATAAAAGCTTAAGTTGTAATCGTCAATGAACTTAAGAAATCTGAATATGAAAGATTAAAACTTTATTCTCAGTTTCTCTTCATCTCAAGTTTCTACTTTGCTTTTTAAATTTTACTAACGTATTAAGTTTTTTTGTTATATATCTTTAATCAAATGTGTTCTATTGGAATTGGCATATAACTAATGAAGCGTTTGCTCTAAGAAAAGATTTGGTCAAGGTTTTCTTACTGAATAAAGAAAGTAACTATTAATAAAGAATACAAAACGTTACTACACCTACATTAGTTATGAGTTTTGTGTCACTTACTAACTAGGGATAATTTGAAAAGTACCACTTTTATGTTTTAAAATTTGCATTCTACACTATTTTTTAATTTTTTTTGAAATTTATTCTTTCTTTAATGTAAAATAACATTTTTTAATCCAGATTTAATTATAAACAAACTATTTTCATAAATAAATAAATAAATACAAAAATGTATTATTATTTTTTTATTAAAGATAAATATAAGATTAAGATAAACATGTCCATTTATAATTATTTTTTAAAATAAATTTGATAAGTTTAACGAAATATAAACTTTCTAAAAACAAATTAGTTTTATAACTGTTATATAAAAGAAATATTTGTTTCAATAAATTCACGTTCTTTCTTTCTCACAATTGCTAAATACCATTGAAGCTTTTTCTAGGTATGAAGAAAATTTGTTTGCCAGTAAATCTTGTATATGTTTACGCTTCTTCGTCTATTTTCAGTTATTGTCATTGCATATACGTAAGACAATTGTCTTAAACATTGTGAAGTTTCAGAATGGCACACATATATTTGCAGTCTATGGTATAAATTATTTATCATTTTTTCTACGAGAGCTGGGAGCATTTATGAGACCTTATGTTTAAGGAATAAATCATTAAATAGGTTATGACAGATTACTACTCTAATATAGCATCCGTAACATAAAAGAATCCAATTGTGGAGTATTACAAAGGAAGCACTCACATGTTTTTATTTTCTGAATTGAACAAGCAAAGAACTCAACAACCAAATGAGAAGTGATGATCTTGTGTCCTCTGTAGCTAAATTCTAATCTATTTAATTATTTATGCCTTTAGGAAATAAGTTTGTTTGATTCTAATCTTTTGTTTACTTTTTTTTTTAAAGCAAACGATTCTCATTTTTATATATTTGTTTTGTTTTGGTTGATTAGATACAAATGGAGTACGAAATTCAAAGGAAGAGTACTGGAAAAAGAAGGCAGAAGGAGATCTAACACATAAGAGTGGTCTGAAACCAAAGAAAAAAGATGTTCCCACATGCATTGAAGTGTTATCGAAAGATTACTTTCACGCATGTATGACAGAGTTGGATGAAAGTATGAGCAGTGGATTCGCATGGCTTAGTTTAGAAATTTCCATCGTGAAAGCTAAGTTAAATATCTTGACAATAGCTTTAAAAGTTTACAAAAAGTGAGCAATGTGGAAAATGTCCAGCTTGATGACTTGGTAATTTTTCATAAATTTTTAAATTTGTGTATTCTTATTGAAGTTGTATGTAGTGACTGTGCAATGTTGTTTTTTTTTTGCAGACAATAAAAAGACTTGAAAACCATTTTTGATACAGCTGAATCTACAGATTCCTCGCTCAAAATTTTAAGTGTAACGCCATCGAAGACTAATGACGAAACGAATATGAAGAAAATAGATATGAAAAAAAAATATGGCATGTTATTGGTTACTGGTGAAGGAATGGGAAAACATAAGGATATTGTGAAACCTAATTCATACGATTCGTTCGCTATAGCAGATCTAGGTAAAGTTGGATGGATAGACTCAGAGTTGAATATAGACAGGTTTGAATTTTCGCCAACTAGTATTTATTGCTTTTTATCAATACTGATTTGATAACTTTCATAATGAATTGCAGAGATATAACGATTAATTTGGACATCATTAAAGCAGACAAGAAGTTTTTTGCTAAGCTTATTGAACCAAATATTTGGTTAAGTGATGATGTAAGTATGTTTAAATGTTGTCACTATGGAAATACTCATTTATACTAAATATATTTGTTTGATGCAGCATATTGGCGTTGGCATGCTCTTATGCGATGAAAGTCAGGCAAAGTCTCATGTCCTTTTCGTTGCAAAAGATTGGCATTTTAGGATATTCCATTTACGTTTCTGATTTCAAAAAGCTATCATAAGTTTTTGGAAAACCCAATGGAGTTTGATTGGAGCTCTGAGTTTATCGATTACTATAATGTTGCTTTACCTAGGTGTGAAAGGACAAATAAGAGGCTTGGTGTTGATGTGGATGATGCATATGTCGTGTTGAACATTAAAAATGTCCATTGGATCGCTTTGGCTATATCTGTTCTTCGCCGGAGCATTGAGGTGTATGACAGTATTATTACTCTGTCTAGTGATGACGAGATAACAGAATTTGTGAAGCCATATCAAATCATTGGCTTCTCCAGCTGACCAAAATGATTTAAGTGCTGCTGAGTACACAATTACAAGATGCAAAGGGATTCCACAAAACCAACAGTCTGGTGATTGTGGAGTATATGCTATAAAGCATATTGAATGCCTTGCATTATACACAGATATGGAGCCTGGACTATGTGATGCAAACATCAAAGATATCAGGATAAAGCTTGCAGCTGATATGTTCCTTGAAGCCAACCATACTGAAGATTTTTAAATACATTACTTGTATTGGTTTAAAGTTTAGAATCGTTTGTTTTTTTTATCTTTTGGTTTTTCATTTAGTACTCTTTTTCTTCTGTTTGGTTTTTTCTTATTGTTTTTTACGTGGGAAATTTGATTTTTTAAGATTCAGAACCTTTAGTTTCCTTAAAAATTATAGTTTAATGACTCAAAAAATATGTTTGGATTATTTAGGCATTCCGAAAAAAGCCTTTTTCTTCCTTTACATCTTTATTGCAGACCGCATATATTTTCATCATGTCATCATCATCAGAGCATGAAGATGAGTAGGCTATTGTGAAGAAGAAATCGTGGAAGATGAGGAATAAACAGCAAAGCTGAAATATCTCTCTTTTGATTGACTCGAGCCTAGATTCTTTAAGGAGGACACATGGACAGAACATATCTTCTTCTCTTTGCCATAACTTCAAAAGTAACAAATGTCCTGGACTCTCTGAGATCTCAGAGAACGGATGCTGGTGAATCACCATGGTTAAACCTGTGTCCCACGCCATTTGCGTCTTTCTTGAATATCAATTCCTCAACAAAGTCTCTACCACTCATGATTATTATCAAATTTGAACATACGGCAAAGAATACAGCAAAAAACATAAGCTACATGTGAACATACAGCAAAAGGATAAGCCAACGAACCTAGAAAATGTCATTAAACTCAAATCATGATTGTTATCAAATTTATGGATAAACTAAAAAAAATCACCAAATCAGAATCCAAACAAAAATGTTAAGGACCCAAAAAGCATCAAATTCCAAAGTCACATCTTGTACGATTGTGTCCCGTACGACGACATCTTGAGCAAGCTTGTCTTCTTGCTTTTTTCTTCATTCCTTGATCTCCAAAACCTTCGTATCTTCTTTTTACTGGTCTTCCAGCACTTCTTTGAACATTTGGAGGAAGACATTTCTGAGCAACAATATGAGAAGGTATTTCGCTCAACTCCGAAAGCTCATCAATGAGTTTTATACTCTCTGAATATGCAACATACAAGTGTGACTTTGAGTAGTACTGATGCACAAATGACCCAGGGTCAAAGCCTCGACTCATTGCAGCCTTAGCAACATGCTTACAAGGGATCTGTCAATGTTAAACACATGATAGGTGCAAGTCATTTGTTGAAGATTAACCAAATAGTTTTGTGGCCCATCAGTTACCTGAAACTCATGCTGATTTATAGGCTGCACATCAAAGGTAGACGCTGAATCACACCGTTTGTTGAGCTTCTCTTCAACTTTAGGTGTCAGAGATGATTTAAGCTTCGAAGCACTTTCTCGACGATCAAAAAACCACTGTGTAAGTTTATTCCTTATAGCTTCAATCAGCCACACAATGGGTAGCTCTTGGGGTTTTCTAAACACTGCATTTACAAATTCTGATGCGTTGCTTATAATTATGTCATATTTGTCTCCTGGAAAATAGGCACGCGACCACAAATGAACATTTGCTTTCTCGAGATAAACGCTTAAGCTATGATTCTGACGTTGTATTTCTTCAAAAATTGCATTGAGTTCTGTTGTTGTGTAAGCTTTTGAGGCTGTCTTTACCAACCGAGAAATCCTTTTTCCTCCAGACTTAGAGATGACATTCTTTAGTAGATGATAAGTTCATATTCCACGATGAGCCAATGGGTACACATTTTCAACTGCTTTGGCAATAGATAGATGTCATATCACTATTAAACAAGGTTCATCTAACACAACAGATCTCAATTTGGTGAAAAACTACTCCCAAGATGTTTCATTCTCAGAATCTACTATTCCAAACGCAAGAGGATAAACCTAAGAATCACCATCCTGAGCCATTGCAACAAGCAGAACTCCCTTAAATTTCCCTTTCAAGAAGGTCCCATCAACTACAACAACTTTTCTCATGAATTTATAACCCTTCACAGAAGCAGTAAACGAAAAGAATAAGTATTTGAACCTATGATGACCATCAACCTGGAGGCTTTCTATTGTACCCGGATTAGCCTTAATAATCTTATACATGTATACTGGGAGTTCAGAAAAAACTACTTTCTGGAGAACCCATTACCGCCTTCCGAGCATCTTCTCTAGCTTTCCATATCTTACAGTATTTTGAATCAAGACCATATCGTTTTTTCCATTGTAGTAGAAATCAATTCTGGTTTCATATTTAGACCTCCATTTCCAAAGTTTTCCAATAGAAGCTTGCCTATTACTTTGGAGGAAACTTTTGGTCCACCAATGTTTCTGGAAAGACATGTATGCTTGTCAATGAACTTTGTTATCCAGAAAAACTCGCATGATGGGTTAGTCTTGCTACCTCTAACCATCCCGCTGCAGCTTTTGTCAACACATTTGACAACTAACAACTTGGTGTTTGACTTGCTGACAAAAATTCTGAATTTGCATTGAATCGAAAGCATTCGTATACTCCATGTCAGCTCTGTTTTATTTTTGAACCATTGACCCTTTTCAATGACCTTTGCATCATGAAAATTAGAAACTTCAACTTCTGGTTCATGAACAATATCATGTCTATCAACACTGTCAGAATGATCAGACCCTGTTCCATAAACAATATGATTTTCACGAGAATTTAAACCTTGATCATGGTCGCCTAGGTCTACATTCTTCAATGAGATGCAAAGTCGAATGGTCGTCGATCTACATATTTCACACAGAGTATCCAATTGCCTATATCACTACTAACAAAGACAGGAGGCATATTCTTCGGCATATTCTTCGGCATATTTCTAAGCATTTTTTTAGGCAATGCATAGCTAAGTTCTAGCTCATGAACCAACCTATCAATGCCAAACTCTTCGTGAACCATCTGAACCAATTCATCAAAATTCAGACCATCCTTATGAAGAATAATTTACCTCCTGCTTTTGTATTCACCATGAATTGCCATGATCCTTTATTCACATTCCACTTTCCAAAAACTCCAGGTAAAAGCATTGTGCACTTTCCTTCAAAACAATGAACAAACTAATTTCAGAACAAAGGCAAGAATGTTCACGAAGAAAACATTATTCATTACTCATGAAGAAAAAAAAAAAAACAAAGCCACCATATCAAAAATCAGCTTTGGCCCAAACGAGATTGTTCATTACTCATTAGTTTGCTTTTGTTCCTTTGACGAATGACATTGCCCGTTAACATAAATCATGAGTACATAAATTTGGTTTGAATCTATAGTATTAAAGAAATTGAAGAATCTAAAAACTAAAGATATTTCAAATTAAAATTTGGGTTATTGCTAGTTCAATTTCGGAAAGTGAAGAAGAAGAAGAAGCAAGTTGGGTTACCTGTAAAATTTTGGAGAAGAAGAAGTTCTGTAGTAGGGAAATTAAAAATTTGGAGAAGAAGAAGATACTTTGTTAGACTCTCCGTGTTTATTTTAAAATTTTTTTTTATCAAAATAAAAATAAAATCTTTTATAAAATCTTATTTGCTATCACAACTAACAAATATAAAAGATACCCTAATATTTTTTCAGCCGATAGTTTTTGAAATTAGTTAATTTAATTATTAAAATAAATATGATAACAAAAATATTAAAATAATTATATAAATAATCAGACTGGATAATATAGTCATTTCACTAATATAAAAGTGTATTTTTCAAAAAAAAAAATTAAATTCAGGTATAGTTTAAAAAAAAAAAAGTCATTTGAAGGCATTCTTTAAATTTTCCCTACTAATTAATCAAGATCCGAAGATATGCACATATTAACATCATTACTACAATCTTATTGAAAAAAAATAAGCATGTTAAGTACATCTCTTTAATTAATGGAGATTCTTAGTATAAACATCATAATTGACATATAGCTAACTGAACGGTTGATGACTTATTATATAAAAAATTAACTTTTTGGTAAACATTTTTTCTAAAGGAAATAGAATAAAATAACTAAGAAAATAAAGTATTTATTAAAAGAGAAACATTGTGTAATTGCCCGTTATCGGCTCATTTTAATTTTTATAAAAAGAAGAAGAAAAGGCCAGCAAAGCCTAAAATCCTTTTCAAAATCATAGGGTTTCCCTTCTCACTCTTCTATTTAAAGGAGTAGCCACCCATAAGAAAACCAAGAAAAGAGATTCCCGGCGAAGCCCTAACTCTCCTCCGTCGCAGCCACCACCTCCTGAGTCAAGATCTGGTGCTCCTCCATAGCCTAAAGTCGAAAGTAATCCGATAAGCCCTTTTTCAGTTCTAATTTCCCTTAACTCAAGCACTAAAAGCCTCATATATTGTTATCCGTGATGAATTGGGGAAATTCGATACCACCATCGCATTCATCTCGACGAGACGAAGCCGTAGCCGTCAACCTCTCCTCCGTAGCCCTCCGGACGCGCCCACAATCGTTGGTTGAATTTTGGCCGATTTGTCCACGCGTCGCCGGAGCCGTCCACCAAGGCCGCCAACGCCGGTCACCAAAGCCGCCGGCGACCGAGTCGAATCGGGTTGACCAAGTTGTTGAACGGTTTGATTGACCTGGGTTGACCGGTCAGTTCGGTTTGGTTTGATTTTGATTTTTAGTTTTCAATTTCAATTTCCGGTTTTCAATTTCAATTTTTGGTTTGGTCCAATTTTAAATCAACTTTCGGTATAGTTTGGTTTAGGATCGGTTTAGAGCAATTGGGCTAGCTATGATTGAGCCTGGTTTAGTATTGGTTGGGTGACTTATACATGACCGTTGACTTTCAGTCAACCAATCTTTAAGTATCAATAACTTGTTCATCCTTAATCCGATTCGAGCAAAACGAAAGCCTAATCCACTTTTTCGTCCTCTTTTCAGTTATGAAGTTTGTTCGGGCAATAGGAATTCCTAAATTATGCTTTTTTCCTTCTTCGGCCAAGGTGAGGACTAATACCAAAGAGGGAAAGGCACGTGTTCTGAAGGTCATCGGAGGATGTGTGACGCACTTTCCCAAAGACGTGATGTGAGATGTGGCATGCGCGCCGGTGAAGTGGTGTGTTTTTGTGTGAGGGTTAGCTGTGTAGGTTGCTTGTATGAGCCTTCGGGCATGGGTGCAAGGTGCTATTAGCTAGGAAATTGTCTCGTAGTTGTGTGGCGTATGCCGAGATCGCGGGTTCCTTGAATCCGCCTTCACTGGGTAATTATATTTGAAACAATTACTCAGGCCTCTTTCCTTTTCCTTCCTTTTTTCCTCGCAAGTCCGGATGCAGGATTGACGATCGATCGATGTTATTGGTGGATTTAAATCGAAGGAAGCGCACATGATTCCTGGGACCAGTTGGAAGGCAGTCCGGTCGGACCATTTTGGGCCGACCGGTGCCGCATGATGCCGTTACCGGTTCGCCGGGGAACGGGCTGTGTCAATTTGGTATCAGTGCCTGGGTTATAATCCACCAATGCCGTCATGAGGGATCAACTTCCGTTGTTTTTCCAAATCCTTGTTTTCAGAATTTCAAATGTGTTTGCGAAAGTTTATAAAATGGTTACTTTGCAAAAGAAATTTTCAAGCACCAATTGTATCATCGATTATTCTCCGTATTGGTCCTAGTCTAGTTAGATTTTCTTGCATATTTTGGTAAGTGCCTTTAGTCCATGTGGTGTTACTGCTCGTACGATGCGTGACGAGATTTACATCGTGATGTGTGCCATTGGGGTATATGTGGAGATGTATGTTGCAGCGCACCTATAGGCTGGTGGATACTATTGTTGGGAATGTCCTGAAATCACACTTGTAATCACTCTAGAGATAGTTGTGTTGTCGAGATCAGACATTCATATAATACCAGATGGTCATAATGTTTTGCTAGAAACCACTTGTGATATGTGAGTTGTGAACTCATTACTAGTATTATATGATCCTACAGGGTCACACACCTAGGCAAACTGGATATACTTCATGTGGGAATGATCATTAATGTAATGATCAATAAATGTGTATTTGATACACATTTATATGCGTGTTTTGAGAGTGTGTGTCGACCGACGCTAATAGTAGTGTCGATCGACACAAGAGTCTAATCGGTGTGTGTCGATCGATGCAACATGTGTCGATCGACACAATAGTTGATCGGTTGACTTAATTAGGTTTTACACGTGCATATATATACGATATATATGAGACACGAGTTGATGAGCCGTCAGTTGTAAAAAGGAACCTAAAAAACTCAGAAACAAACACGTGAATCCCTAAGAGATCCGATCTCCCGGCACTAGCATCCCGGCGGATTCCAGTTTGTGTGCGTGTGGATACCAGTAGAGGTGCAGCACTTGAGGCGCTATAGATCTCGGATCCCTTTTCATCTTCCGCTGCAAATCATCCATGTATATTCGAGATCTGAGAATGTAGATTCAACTCTAAGCATGACTCCTAGATCCTAGGCTTGGAATTTATACCTAGGGTTGACTAATGTGATTAGAAACCGCCTAGAAATACCTTTAGTGGTATCAGAGCCTAAGGATTCTAGTTGAATCGCACTCTGAGTTATCGCCCGGCGTCGATCGTTGCTTTCGGCATGCAACGATCGACACAACCATAAAATCGCATTGTGTCGATCATTGCAAAGTGTTGCATCGATCGACACAGCCCGACACGACTGGTTCAATTGGATTGAATTGGTCATTGTGATTGGTTGAGCTGGTTAGACCGGTTGATTGCGATTGGTTTGATTTGGTTGGTAACAATCGATGCTAATGTAGCATCGATCGATGCTGACCGGTTATCAAAGCCGGTTCAATTGGATTGATCGGTTATCGCAAATTGGTTCTGGTATGTTGCATCGATCGATACTAGTGTAGTATCGATCGACAAAGAACTAAATTGTTCGGTTATTGAACCTGCAATTACAGAACCAAACCAGAATTAAACCCACTTCTAAGAATTATTAAAACCTAATTAGATTAGTTGTATTATAAATTCTAAGCCTTATTGGATGCATATATGATATGCGTTAGACCAAAAGTTCCGTTCCTCAACTAAATATCAAGTATGTTTAGATGTCTTTCCAATCTTGTCAACTGTCAAGACTTGTTTCATTGTGCGATAGACTTGCAGTGCAAGATGTCCACAATTACATGAGTAAGCATTCTAATGATGCGGTCGATGTGTGTTGTCTCATGTTGGCTACCATGAACTCGGATTTGCAGAAGCAATTCGAGAACGTGGAGTCGCCAATAGAGATGATCACTAACCTGAAAAGTATGTTTCAGGAGCAGGCACGAACTCAGAGATACCAGACGGTTAAGTCTCTAATTAAGTGCAAGCTACCAAAGAACGGACCACTTAGTCCTCATGTCATTAAGATGATGGGTTATATTGATAACCTGGGGAAACTGGATTGTCCCATTAGCCAAGAGTTGGCTACTGACATCATTCTGCAGTCGCTGCCGTCAAGCTATGATCATTTTGTTATGAACTACAATATGAATAACTTGACAAAGACTTTTACTGAATTGCATGGGATGCTCAAGACTGCTGATCCTAATATCAAGAAGTTTAAGAAACTTGGTAAGAACAAAGGTGATGGCAAGACGAGCTCGATTGTGAATCAAAGCGAGTCTAACCATGCTCCTAAGGTTAAACCTGGTCCTTCTGAAGATGTTAAGTGCCATTATTGTAATGGTTATGGGCATTTGAAAAGAAACTGCAATAAATTCCTGGAAGATTATGAGAAGCTGAAGAAGACGTACGAGACTTCTTCTTCAGGTATTTATGTTATAGAAGTAAATGTTACTTCTTATGGTTCTACTTATTGGGTATTAGATACCAGCTGTGGTACTCATATTTTGTGAAAATATGCAGGTCCTAAGCAACAGTAGGACTTTGAAGAAAGGACAAGTGGACCTGCGCGTGGGAAATGGAGCAAGAGTTGCTGCATTAGCCGTACGAACATTTCATTTATTTTGCCTTCTGGCTTGGTTTTAAGAACTGCTACTATGTACCTGCTATAAGCAGAAATATTATTTCTATTCCTTGTTTGGATATGGAAGAATATCAGTTTTCAAATTAAGAATAAGTGTTATTCATTTGATTACAATGATATATTTTATGGTAGCGTTCCATTACAGAATGGACTTTATGTTCTAAAACAAAACGTGCCTATCTATAACATTAGTACTAAGAGATTCAAGTCAAATGACACGAATCAGACTTTTCTCTGGCATTGTCGTTTGGGCCACATATAAATGAGAAATGTATTCAGAAGCTCCATAGTGATGGACTTCTGGGCTCACTTGATTATGAATCATGTGAGAAACGAGAATCTTGTTTATTAGGCAAAATGACTGAGGCCCATTTCAACAAAAGGTAGTGTCGATCGACACAAAAGGTGCGTCGAACGACACAGGTCGCGAACGAACAAAATGAAAGGGCCAGAGACTTATTGGGCTTTATACATACAGATGTGTATGGCCCGATGAGCACGAGTGCTAGAAGAAACTTTCAATACTTCATTATCTTTACTGATATTTTCAGTAGGTATGGTTATGTCCATTTAATGAGATATAAATCGGAATCTTTTGAAAAGTTCAAAGAGTTCCAGAATGAAGTACATAATCAACTTGGCAAAAGTATTAAAGCTCTACGATAAGATCGTGGAGGTGGATACTTAAGCTAATAATTTAGTGATCATCCGAGAGATTGTGTAATTGTTTCACAACTCACTCCTCCTGAATCGGACTTTATTAGATATGGTCCGATCAATGATGAGTCACTCAGATCTTCCAATATCCTTCTAGGAATATGCTCTAGATACGTCTGCGTTTACAATAAATATTCCATCAAAATCAGTTACAAAGACAACACATGAGATGTGGACTGAAAATGTTCCTAATTTGTCTTTCATGAAGATTTGGGGTTGTGAGGCTTATATAAAACGTTTAATCTCTGATAAGCTCGCACCAAAATCCGATAAGTGCTACTTCATTGGTTGTCCTAACGAAACCAAGGCATATTACTTTACAACCGATCCGAGAACAAATTGTTTGTTGCTCGGAACTACGTTTTCTTGAGAAAGACTTTCTTTCCAAGAAGAACAGTGGGAGTAAAGTACAACTCGAAGAAATTCGAAAATCACAGGAGACTGCTCAACCTGATGAGGAAGAGCAGCAATTGGATCTACAAAGAGTTGTAGAACCTGCACCTGTGGTGCCTAAAGTTTGCAAAGGATCTGGTGAATGTATATTCGATATACATTCAAATGGCGAGTTTCTGAGGAAGTGTCGATCGACACAAAGGTGTATCGATCGACGCAGATCGTTAACCAAAATATTGATTTTGGTTTATGACTTAATTAACTACGGTTTAAATCTCGGATAATTAGGTCGTGGTAAAAGTCTATATATCAGATATGTACACGACTTTTACACAAAACTGAAGCTCGCAGATCTGAAAGGATCCGTCACGAACCCGAGATATGTGGATTTCTTGTAACCAATTGCCATGATCTGTTGATCATTGAAAGTGACGGGCCTACGAATTTTGAAGAAGCATTAATGGGCTCTGACTCCGAAAATGGCTAAAAGCCGCTGAATCCGAAATGGGATCCATGTCACGGAACCAAGTATGACTTGGGTTGATTTACCCGATGGTGTAGAAGCCATTGTGAGTAAAAGGATTTTCAAGAAGAAAAGTTGACATGGATGGTAATATTCAGATATACAAAGCTAGGTTGGTGGCAAAATGTTTCAAGTAAATTCATAGTATTGACTATGATGAAACCTATTCCCCAGTCACTATGCTTAAGTCCATTCGGATTCTCCTAGCAACCGCCGCTCATTATGATTATAAGGACGGGCAGATGGATGTGAAAACGGTTTTCCTTAAAGGAATTCTGAAAGAGGATGTGTACATGACACAACTTGAAGTTTTTCATTGATCCTAACATTTCTGGGAAGATATGCAAGCTTCATCGATCCATTTATGGATTGAAGCAAGCATCTCGGAGTTGGAATTTTTGTTTTGATGAAGCAGTCAAAAGGTTTGACTTCATCAGGAACGAAGAGGAACCGTGTGTTTACAAGATGAGTAGTGGGAGCGCAATTGCATTTCTTGTATTGTATGTTGATAACATACTGCTTCTCGGAAATGAAGTTCCATTGTTTCAGTCTGTTAAGACTTGACTCGAAAGTTGTTTTTTGATGAAAAATATGGAAGAAACCGTATACATTCTTGGAATAAGAATCTTTAGAGATAGATTGGACAAGCTAATTGGATTGTGTCAAGATACTTATGGTGATAAGGTCTTGCACAGGTCCAGTATGCATGATTCCAAGAAGGACTTCATGCAAATGACTCTTGGTATTACTCTTAGCAAGACGCAGTGTCTTTCGACACACGCTGAGCGAGAGCGAATGAGTGTCAGACTACTGCTAGAGGCATTAGATGTCTTAAGATGTGATCTTAATTTTAGTGGGAGTCATTGTTGTTGATTTTAGTTATGACATGATGTTCGTGTAAACATAATTTGATTATGTTATTGAAATCTGACATCAGTATTATTTAATCGTGTTATTAAATAATAGTCCCAAATTAATTTATGACATTTTATAGGTCATCAAGTATGTGACTTGATCATGAAATCTTATAGATAATAAATGACATAAATTATGATTGGTCTCTGGTCAAGGTTGTTAAAGTGGGACATTAACAACCGCGTGAGACTAGTATGTGAGGTGACTGATGACTAAGTTTCATGGAGTCATTAATAAGAGTATTAAAGTCAATCACATAGATATGTGTTGGAGAACACAGGATCAGACATGACCCGCTAATGAAAACTCTACAGGATAGTTATATAAGTGTCATGAGAGTTTTCATTACGACTATAGAGTATAGTCCTTAGACCTGAGTTCATCATGTTTTCTTACATGTGAATTGGTCCGCTTTAACTTTGTCAAAACGTCAGCCGTAACTGGTGATTATAAAGGCATTGATTGAGCGTATCATGAAGTGTGTGAAGAAACAGGAATGGAACAAGATGGGATTTGTCCCTCCTATATAACAGGAGATAAATATCTCAGGGCCCATAGAAGATACTGAGAAATGTGTGGCCACACTCAAACGAGGTGATTGTTAGTCGTTTGTCTTGTCGGTATAAATCGGAGTTCGATGAACATGATCTTGGTTTAATAAGGATGACACAAATCTTGCCTTATGCCAGATCGAGGTATAGAGACGAAGGGATTATGGGAATAGATGATTCCAGTAAAAGTGGGAGATTGTTGGGAATGTCCTGAAATCACACTTGTAATCACTCTAGAGATAGTTGTGTTGTCGAGATCAAACATTCATATAATACCAGGTGGTCATAATGTTTTGTTAGAAACCACTTGTGATATGTGAGTTGTGAACTCATTACTAGTATTATATGATCCTACAGGTTCACACACCTAGGCAAACTGGATATACTTCATGTGGGAATGATCATTAATGTAATGATCAATAAATGTGTATTTGATACACATTTATATGCGTGTTTTGAGAGTGTGTGTCGACCGACGCTAATAGTAGTGTCGATCGACACAAGAGTCTAATCGGTGTGTGTCGATCGATGCAACATGTGTCGATCGACACAATAGTTGATCGGTGTGTTGACTAATGTGATTAGAAACCGCCTAGGATTCATGCTTAGAGTTGAATCTATATTCGAGATCTGAGAATGTAGATTCAACTCTAAGCATGAATCCTAGATCCTAGGCTTGGAATTTATACCTAGGGTTGACTAATGTGATTAGAAACCGCCTAGAAATTCCTTCAACTATTGGGGTGGGTGCTGGGATTGGTGCTTGTTCAGAGTGTTCTCTAACTAAGTGTGCTAAGGTGATAAGGATGCGGAGACGTTTAGGCAAGAGGCTAATGCGGAAGTGCTGTTAGAAGCATTGTAGGAGCTGCAAGGAGTGCTGCAAGAGCTGCAAAAGGTCGATAGAAAGATCGGATTGCAAGGAGGCCACTTGGAAGTGGCGGTGTTCCAATTGGAGTAAGCGTCAAGATTTGTTTGTGTTGTTGGTGCACACACAACATTTGGAAACTGTCCAAATCTATTCTAAGTATGGAATCTTGGAATCAGATTTGTGACATCAACTTCAATGTGTTATGGACGGCTCGCTGGAAGATTGATCAAGCTGAAGTTGGAGGAGGTCTTCGTGGCATGGCGGGCTCGAGATTCAACGGTGGAACCGGAAAGGAAACGGTCTGCCTTGGAGATCTTGGTGTGTTACTGGAGCAGCTATGGAGTTCTCACGAGGAAAAGGAGATCGAAAAAGCATTTGGGAAAATGACGCTGTGGCATTTGGAATTGCCTAGTCAACTGGACTTTTGTTTGTTGCAAGCGCACACAGACAAATCAGGTTATTGGAGATGGAAATCTAACGGAAGAGTGTTAGGAAAACACTATGGCGGATTTGCAAGAGGCTGCAAGGTAGAGCAAAAGAGGGCATGTTCAGACGGAAAATGAAACCCAGAGGATGGTGTTTGGAAAATACCACAGCTAGATCACAAGGTAGAAAACCTTGAGTAGAAGTTAGATCGGAAGCCGGTTTGGAAATCAGAGTGCGCAGCGGAAGCATGGTGGGTGGTTCCCCCACATTTCATGTATCCATAATGGACATGGTTAACCTCATCGTTCACCAAGGAAAAGAAAGGATGTCGGTTTGTGCGACAGTCAACACCATAATGCACGGGAATGGAAACCGTTGGAGAGAATCCATTTGGAAGTAGATGATACACTGTGGCATGGTAATGGAAAACCGTTGAGGAGAATTGGTTTGGAAGCGGAGCATCTCATTCAGATCTTAGAACCACTCGAAGGATTATTATTGTTTCTAAATGTTTGAAGAATTACCTGTGGCACTGGTCGTTCCCTTTGTCATATCGTTGGCTCAAGAGGAAAATTAAATGTGGTAGCAGACTTCATCTTAGCAATAGAAGCTAGAAATGTAAACCGTCTCATCAAGTTGGAGACCGAACCTAATGGACATGGGAAATAAAATGTGGCGTTCGCGTTGTATTCAGGGAGCTATTGTTGGATTGGAACCGAGGGGTAAGGCACTTCAAAGCGCGGTTTGGAATAAAGGGGGGGGGGGAGAAGCAGTATTCTGAATTCAAGGATAAAATCTTCTCAAGTGAATAAGCGATCAAGTTCAGTTCGGTTCAGCGAAGTTGTGGAGCACTCCTGGTAAAGAATTGCAGTGGAGCACTGCTGGTAAAGAATTGCAGTGGAGAACTCTCGCCGCAGAATTCGGGGACGAATTCTTTTCAAGGGGGGAGAATTGAAATGGCTCGTTACCATCACATTTTAATTTTTTCTAAAAAAAAGAAGAAAAGCCCAGCAAAGCCCAAAAGCCTTTTTAAAACCCTTGGGTTCCTCTCACTCTCTTATTTAAAGGAGTAGCCACCCATAGGAAAACCAAGAAAAGAGATTCCTGGTGAAACTCTAGCTCTCCTCCATCGCAACCACCGCCTCCCGAGTCAAGATCTGGTGCTCCTCCATCTCCTAAAGTCGAAAGTAATCCGATAAGCCCTTTTCCAGTTCTAATTTCCCTTAACTCGAGCACAAAAAGCCTCATATATTGTTATCCTTGATGAATCCGGGAAATCCGATACCACCATCGCATTCATCTCGACGAGACAAAGCCATAGCCATCAACCTCTCCTCCGTAGCCCTCCGGACGCGCCCACAATCACTGGTTGAAGTTTGGACGATTTGTCCACGCGCCGTCCACGCGCCGTCGGAGCCGTCCACCGGGGCCGCCATCGCCGGTCACCGAAGCCGCCGGCGACCGAGTCGAATAGGGTTGACCAGGTTATTGACCGGTTTGATTGACTTGGGTTAACCGGTCGGTTTGGTTTGATCTCGATTTCTGGTTTTCAATTTCAATTTCCGGCTTTCAATCTCAATTTTCGGTTTTCAATTTCAATTTCTGGTTTGGTCCAATTTCAAATCAATTTCTGGTTTTGTTTGGTTTAGGATTGGTTTAGGGCAATTGGGCTGGTTATGGATTGGGCATGGTTTAGTCTGGGTTGGGTCTAGGTCAGGGTTGACCGGGTTGACCGGTTGACTTTGACATGACCGTTGACTTTCAGTCAACCAATATTTAAGTAGCCATAACTTGTTCATCCCTAATCTGATTCGAGCAAAACGAAAGCCTAATCCACTTGTTTCCTCGTACTCTTTTCAGTTATTAAATCCGTTCATGCAATTAGAATTCCTAAATTATGGTTTTTCCTTTCTTTGGCTTAGGTGAGGACCGAACGTGATCCCTTCTTACTTCATTTCAGTTCTGGGCACGAGTCCCCTGTTAATAGCGTATTTCCTAGTTAGCTTAGGTTTAATGTTGAGCTTGATATGATTGATGGAACGTAGAACCGCTAGGTTATCGCTTAAACCAAAAATGTTGCTTGTGTTTGAAGGCTTGTCTGTTTAGTTGATTGTGCTAGGCGCCTGTGCCAGGGTTCTATGCAGGGACACGTGTCTGAGACTGAAGAGGGAAAGGCATGTGTTCTGAAGGTCGTCTGGGAAGGCGTGACGCGCCTTCCCAAATGAGTGATGTGAGATGTGGCCTGCGCGCCGGTGTGGTGGTGTGTTTCTGTGTGAGCGATAGTTGTGTAGGTTTGTCACATTGATTAAAATGACTAACTATTGAACTTTCAACATCAATCAAGAAAAACTAATGGTGCAAGGAGTCAGAAAAGACGAAATAGATACATTAAAAACTCTCAAATTTTCTGAGTTAATTGCATACAACGTATCTTTTTTAGAAAGTAATAGCAAAATTGTATCTTTAGAAAAGTTTATGCGTTTTTATATCTTTTTGTCTTTTAGTGCGTTAAAAGACCATTTTAACCTTATAGACAAGAATAACTCATGAATAGTTAATGTCATAAGTCATTCCTCCTATCCATTCTTTTATTATTATTTTTTTTATTTTATTTTTTCTCTACAATCTCTTTCTTACTTTACATTTATTTTTACTTCTCGTTTTTTTGACAATGGATATGATGGAGCTGAGGATTCCGTCCATATAGGCTGCCGGAATGGAGATAAAATCGGTCGATGTACCGAAATAAAAAAATTGGACTTAATACGAGAGTTTTGAATGGATAGTATATACTACATGTTCACAATATCGGTTATTCCTGGACGCTACCACGATCTACATTGTTTTTATTTCAGCAGAGCTGCTCATCTCTAACATAAGATAGAACCATAATATATGCGGTAAAATCAAAACAAGAGTCTAATTAGCTAAAAAATGATTTTGTGTCGATCATATTATTTTACACATGTCAACGACTCTGTTTGTTTTTGCAGTTGTTGACGAGAGCGACTCTAAACATGTTTATTTAATAGCCGGAATGATAGCAATAGTCGCAGCGACTCAAAACTAGCGATTAATAATTCAAATTTTGATCGCTGATAAAAATCAGCAATTTGCAACCATTTTAAAAAAGATTCAGCGAAAATCACAACGATCTTAGATGAACAATATAACACGGTTGCTGTCACTAACGAACATGACCAACATAGAAGGCCCCTCGACAAAAGAAAGAAAAGTTGAGCTTCCAACCTTAATTTATTTAAGTAATTTATGTGCCACAAAATCTTAAATATTCAAATAGTCTAGTAAATTTAGTTGTTCACGAAAAGAGGGCACTTGGATTCTTGACATCTTCTTTATATTTTAATAATATATTTTTAAAATATTTTATTAACTATTGGGCCTTAATTGTTTCTTGGTTACTTCGATTCTTTATATTTTCTAGTGGTGCTGCATATTGATTTCAATGATCCAAAATAAAATTCCAAACTTCAACAATACCAAAAATAAAAATAAGAGAGTTCAAATCTGAGAGAAGAACAATAAAAAAATTCTTAAATCTTCAAATAGTCGAGCCGTAAAATTAGTTGTTCACAAAAAATAATGGGCACTTGGATTCTTTGTACCTTCATTTTTAATAAATATATTTTTAAAATAATTATTTATTTAGGCATTGGGCCTTAATTTATCTCTTAATTGCTTCGGGTATTATATCCTTTTAATTGCACATTGATAGGTTCTAAGTTTTCCCTATACTAAACTGCAAGTGAACAGCAATGTCAAAGTAGTATATAGGGTTATCGAATCCACAGGGACACTCGGTCTCAAGAGAATCAAACTATAGGAATAAATATTAGAAAGAAGCAATGTGATTAAATTAAAAGCGGTGCGAGAAAGTAAATCAGTAGCAGAGATTATCGGTTGTGAAGCAAGTAATTAAAAGCGTCAAGCCTAGGGTATTCTCAGGAAATCAGACAAGCAGACAGTTCATTCAGCAAGGATCTAATTAAGCACAGTTCTAGAACTCAAAACACAGATATAGAATTAACCAAATTCCTTTGCGATAATTCTCTAAGTCTAAGTGCAGCAAACCAAACTTTCGTTTGCGAGAACTAACAGATTAAACTAGCAATAAGTCCAAGTTTGATATGTTCACAATTATCCTAAACCAAACTTCCGTTTGCGCAAAGTTTAATTGCCCAATTTAATTAGTTCAGATTCCTAAACCCCACTTCCGTGACGTATTTAGCAACCTAAGATCTAGATTCTAATTGATCAGGTTAGAACTAGCTTTAAGCACAATTAAATTGAAGAACAAATATAGTTATGAATCCTTAACTGAATTTGAATAAGTCTAGCAAAACATGAAATCCTATGTGAGAAACCCTAAACCTAACTAGGAATCTACTCAGACATAGATAATGAAAACATAATCATAGAATGAATAAATTGCATAAAAGAATAAGAGTAAAAGGGGTTCGAAATCTTCTCCAAATATAGATGAAGTAATAGGTTCAGATCAGCCCCAAAAAGCTCTAAAATCCTCTGCTCTTAATTAAGAATGCGTAATGTAAAAAGGTATAAAGCGTAGTCAAAAGCGTCTCTAATAAAAACACTAAAAACTCTATTATATAGGCATAATCTCTGCCAGGGGCTTCTTTGTAAATATCAGGAACTTCTGGATCAAAGTGCAATAACTTGATTCTTCTAAACCGCCGAGTTTTTGGCCCATCTCGCTGGTGCATCGATCGTTGCTAGAGTGCAACGATCGACACCTTTCTCTGTTTCGGACAGTGAACTCTATCTCTCGGCCAAACACTCCAAAAATCTCCAAAATGCTCCATTATCTCCAATTCAGCTCCAAACCTGATTATACCTGTAAAAGACTCTAAAAGAACACAAAAGACACTAAAAACACACTTATATCATGGTCTAAAACTAGTAAAAACCATGATATATCAACTCCCCCACACTTAGCCTTTGCTTGCCCTCAAGCAAAACAGAGAACTAAAACATGGTGAAGAGGTTTGAAACTCTTCAGAAACTCATTTCATCCTAGAAGCTACAATACTCAGATTCCCCTTAGTAAACCACTGAAAGAATCAATCACAGGATATCAAGACCAACATGTACTTCCCCCACACTTAGCAACTGTCCTAGGTAAACTCCACAATCACATTCAAGCATTCAAATTCTCCCTACTGACTTCTGCAAGTATTTAAGTGCGGTCTCACCTAAGGAGTATCGATCTAAAGGCACATGGATTCTTACCTTATCAGCTCTAGACCACCATACTATCTTTCTCTAGTCCCTTTCTTCTCTTTCCCTTCTTTAACAACTGATTTTTCCCCATTGGGTATCATTTTATTTTTTTTATCAGTGTTCTTCCCGTTATGGGGTGTACTTTGGACACATTCCATGGATCACATGAGAGAAAATAGTGTTTGCTACCATTCCCATGACCACTTCGGAGTTACTAACTCATCCTCAGTTTATTATTATTATTTTTTTTTACTTTATAGAAGGGGAGAAGGGAACTAAATAGGACAGGTTTACAGGCTGTGTCAGAACTAACAGGGAATCCGACATAAAGCATACCAAGCCCTTAGGTGAGAAAATCTAAGTCAGTATTAGGGGTGAAGTCAGTAAAGGGATCCTCTGATACCTGAAGTGATGTGGGTGTTCCCAGTAGGTTGATCCGTGATGGGGTTTTCTAATAGTCATAGATGGATCCTGCAACTTCATCCCAATGGTTACTTAAGTTCCTGCAAGTCTTGTAAATCTTCTCAGAAAATCATAGTTTCTTACTTAAACAGTTTTGACTCAATAAAACAAAAAATTTTGAAAAACGGACTGACTCTTAAGAAAACAGAAAGATATAAGTCAGTAGCACCTCCCCCACACTTAAGACACACTGTCCCCAGTAGTGTCCAGCGAAGGATTGGTAAAAAGAAAGAAAATTTGAAAAGATGATATTATGTCTGTCGGGTTACCTCTGTCGCACGAGCATCGACCGTTGCACTAAGTGCATCGACCGTTACTTGGCGATTTTCGTGTATAGTCGATTGTTGCTCAGGACCGCAACGATCGCTGCAATGCGATTCCTTTCGTGTTGTGACGATCGATGCAGAAGTGCATCGATCGCTGCACTGCGATTTAACCGAGACTTGCAAACATAAACTCACCGGAAACAAAAACAAACGTAAAATCCGAACAAAAACACCAAAAATGAAAAAGAAAAACACCAGTACCTAATGGTGGGTTGCCTCCCACCCAGCGCTTGTTTAAGGTCAATAGCTTGACCGGACGGATGGGAATTTTCAAGTGCCAGGAGGTCCTGACAGAGACTTTTTCTGTCTCTGTTCAAGTCTCCTCATCCAAGGTGGTGAGTAAGCTGTTGCAGAATGCTCATGTCCAAGAAAAGATGGAGTAAAGTGTGCTCCAGGATCTATAACCATGGTATGATCAGGCTGCTCATCATCTGCTTCCATGATTATGAAAGTCTGCCCATCTATTAGTGGCTTTCGCAGCTTCTCCATCTCATACCGCAGCAGTTCATCTCCCAGGTGGAGGTCTATTAGACTCTGTCTAACATCAATCACAGCTCCTGCTGTAGCCAAGAATGGTCTCCCAAGCAATAAAGCTTCATCCGGGTCACAGTCATATTTCAGCACAAGGAAGTCTGTTGGAACTAAGTAGTTTCCAACTCTCACCGGAATGTCCATAAGAAGTCCTTCAGGAACTCGTATGGACTGATCAGCTAGGATAAGAGAAGTCCTAGTAGGAGTAAAATCTAACATTCCCAGCTTTTCTGCCACAGAGTAAGGCATTATGCTTCCAGCAGCTCCTAAATCACATAGAGAGCGCCTAAAACTATCCTCAAAGATAGAACAATCTAGTACAAAAACTCCAGGATCAGGCAGTTTCTTCGGGACCTTAGTTAGCAGAACATCACTGATATGCTGAGGAACTATTATCACCCATTCTCTCAGCTCCTCATCTAAAGGCAACATCTTGTTCAAATATCTCTGAACACACGGATGATAAGGTGGATCATCAGAAGGTGGAATTTCTTCCAAGTCTTCACCACTCTCTTCTAGCCTTTTCAGCTCTTCAATCTCTTGTTTAATCACTTCAGACACCTTGGGATATTGCCTAATGGCTTGTGCATAAACATCCTCTTGAGTGATCTCAGATACATCAGGGAATAGGCGGGCTAGTTCTGTATCAATCTCATGTTCATCCGACAGTTCTGTCTGTTCACGACATTCATCGATCGATGCCAGCTGTGTGTCGATCGTTGCATCACTGCAGTTTCTACCCGAGAGTTTTTCACAGAAATCCGAAAATTCTGCCTCAGTCACCAACTCAGCTGTACTTAGCTCAAATTTCTCTCCTAGATAAGATCCATCATTAATGAGTACAGACCAGGCCTTAATATGAGTCTCTGCAACTCCTTTTCCCTTCAGTGAGCTGGACATCTGGTTCACCTGAGTGTCCAACTGCTTCATGTGAGCGCTCAGTGACTCAAACTTCCCATTGAGGTCTTGATAGACAGCGTCCAGCTTCTTATTGTTGTCCACAGAAAGCTTGGTTTGACTCTCCATCAGTTGTTCCATCATAGCCTCCATCTTGCTCTCATGGGCTGTAGGTGCAGGAGGAGTCTGATAGGATGTAGACACATAGGTTCTCTGAGTACCTTGTCCATAGGTCTTCTGAAAACCACCAGTCTGTCCTCCATTGGAGAATATGTTCCCCTGTTGATTACCAAATCTATTACCTTGGAAACCAGAACCTCCTATGAAATTCACATCTTCTTCCTGAGTGTCCTCCTCAGTCTGAATCACCTCTACATCTTGGGCAAAGTGGACAGCTTTCTTACTTGTTAGGAGATTGTAGACTGTGTCCAATCTGGATCGTATATTAGCTATATCAGAATTCTCTACAATTCCACCAGATCTCTTTCTCCTTTCATCCATTGTTTTGCAACTGTTGCTGCCAATCAGGTTCTCTATCAACTGCTTAGCCTGCGTAGGAGTCCTGGTGTTGAAATTAGCATTACTGGAATTATCCAGCGCAGTCTGATAAGGGAGATCTATGCCTCTGAAGAAGATACCAATCAGCTGTACTTCTGTGAATCCATGGTGTGGACAGTCACGCTGATACTGCTTAAATCTCATCCAGGCAGTCTTCAAGGGCTCCACAGCTCCTTGGGAAAAGGTGAGTATGTCCTGTCTGGACTGATCCGAGCGCGCATCATCATAAAAGTGACGCAGGAACTCACTCTTTAAGGCTGTCCAAGTAGTATACTGACCAGGTGCCAGTTGTCTCAGCCATGCACTAGCGTCTCCAGCAAGACTGTGCGGAAATAGCTTAAGGAACAGATAGTCCGGGCATACTCCTTCATACTTCATGCCAGTGACTATGTCCTAAAACTTGTCAATGTGATCCATAGGCTGCTCTGTCTGAAGACCATGAAAAGCAATTTGTCTCATCAGCTGGTAGTAGATGGTCTTTACCTCAAAATCATTCCTCTCAAAAGTAGGAAGCACTAGAGCTGCTCGGTTTGCATGAAACTCATCAGGTCTGTTGTAATCAGCTAGTGTCCTCTCATGAACCACCATTTCTCTACCTTGGGCTCGTCTTTGACCTTGGTTTTGTTCCTGTTGCAGCTCCTCAGGATCAGGGATGACATTCCCTTCAGCATCAACCCTTTGCCCAGCAGCATTGTAAGGATTGTTCTCCGGATCCCTCAAGGTACCCTCATCATCTGGTATCAAGATCAAACGTTCTCGTACCATTCTCTCTCTTCTTTCTCTTCTGTTAGCTCTTTCTAAACGTCCAAGTTCCTCAAGATCAAGATTAACCAAGCTCAAGTTCGGATTACTTCGAGTTTTCTGCGTTGGCATAAACTGTCTGTAATCGTCCAGCAACGATCGATGCTATCAGTGCAACGATCGATTCAATCTCGAATCGCTTAGTGACGATCGATGCAAGGGATGCAACGATCGACGCAAGGCGAAATTCGTACCTGCGACAGAAAGAAACAGAGAAAAAGTTAGCAGAATCAAAATAAAACGAAAAAGCAAAAACAAAAAAGAAAAATTTCTAGTAAAACCCTAAGTTCGGTCCTATCGAAGACTCAAAGGGTCCCCGGCAACGGCGCCAAAAACTTGATAGGTTCTAAGTTTTCCCTATACTAAACTGCAAGTGAACAGCAATGTCAAAGTAGTATATAGGGTTATCGAATCCACAGGGACACTCGGTCTCAAGAGAATCAAACTATAGGAATAAATACTAGAAAGAAGCAATGTGATTAAATTAAAAGCGGTGCGAGAAAGTAAATCAGTAGCAGAGATTATCGGTTGTGAAGCAAGTAATTAAAAGCGTCAAGCCTAGGGTATTCTCAGGAAATCAGACAAGCAGACAGTTCATTCAGCAAGGATCTAATTAAGCACAGTTCTAGAACTCAAAACACAGATATAGAATTAACCAAATTCCTTTGCGATAATTCTCTAAGTCTAAGTGCAGCAAACCAAACTTTCGTTTGCGAGAACTAACATATTAAACTAGCAATAAGTCCAAGTTTGATATGTTCACAATTATCCTAAACCAAACTTCCGTTTGCGCAAAGTTTAATTGCCCAATTTAATTAGTTCAGATTCCTAAACCCCACTTCCGTGACGTATTTAGCAACCTAAGATATAGATTCTAATTGATCAGGTTAGAACTAGCTTTAAGCACAATTAAATTGAAGAACAGATATAGTTATGAATCCTTAACTGAATTTGAACAAGTCTAGCAAGTCATGAAATCCTATGTGAGAAACCCTAAACCTAACTAGGAATCTACTCAGACATAGATAATGAAAACATAATCATAGAATGAATAAATTGCATAAAAGAATAAGAGTAAAAGGGGTTCGAAATCTTCTCCAAATATAGATGAAGTAATAGGTTCAGATCAGCCCCAAAAAGCTCTAAAATCCTCTGCTCTTAATTAAGAATGCGTAATGTAAAAAGGTATAAAGCGTAGTCAAAAGCGTCTCTAATAAAAACACTAAAAACTCTATTATATAGACATTATCTCGGCCAGGGGCTTCTTTGTAAATATCAGGAACTTCTGGATCAAAGTGCAATAACTTGATTCTTCTAAACCGCCGAGTTTTTGGCCCATCTCGCTGGTGCATCGATCGTTGCTAGAGTGCAACGATCGACACCTTTCTCTGTTTCGGACAGTGAACTCTATCTCTCGGCCAAACACTCCAAAAATCTCCAAAATGCTCCATTATCTCCAATTCAGCTCCAAACATGATTATACCTGTAAAAGACTCTAAAAGAACACAAAAGACACTAAAAACACACTTATATCATGGTCTAAAACTAGTAAAAACCATGATATATCACACATTGATCTCAATGATCCCAAATAAAATTCAGAGCTAAAACAAAACCAAAAAATAAAAGGAAAAAGTTAATTAGACCCTAATTTATCAGTTAATTACTAGATTATTTCTAATTTTATTTTAATTACTAAGTAGTTTTTGATACTTATTTTGCCCTTAAATCATTTGTATTCGAAAATCGTATTTACAAAATTGCCGTTACTATATTTTCCAACTCAGCAGAAAAAATAAAAATATTACGAAATTGTCATTCCACACAGACTTATATAATTGTCGTTACGTGAAGCAACAGACTTATTAAGGACAATTTTTTTTACTTAAGCGACAAACTTAATTAGATTTGAATGATTTAATTAGGTTTCCATAGAGTAGTTTAACAACTTTATTATTCTTTAGCGACAGACTTATACCAATTAGACAGACTTATTAAAGATTCTTAGATTTGTTTGTTTTGGCAACAAACTTACTTGGATTTGACAGACTTATTATTAAGGTTGCGACAGATTTATTTCTTCTTTGACCATAGATTTATCTAGATTTGACAGAGTTATTAAGGTTTTAACGGATTTATTTCTTCTTTGACCACATATTTATCTATTTATTAGATCTTCATAGATTTGTTTTAGTGTTTGGCAACAAACTTACTTATTTTCTATGGATTTGTTTATTCTTTTGACCACAGACTTAATTAATTTTTACTAAACCAAACTAACCCAAACTTAAATAACCACCACACCAAAATCTAATTGAAAGACAAAACCATGTAAATATTTAACTCAAACCAACACTTTAATTAAACTAGGATTAAATTGAAAAACAAAACCCTAACGTAAAATTGATCACCTCGCGTGTTTTTGTTCTCCTTCCTTAAACAGCAACTCATGTTTTGCAACCAAAATCGATTGATTGATTATTAGATTTTCTTTTCTATGTTGTGGACGAACAAGGATGCCATATTATTGCTAGCCACAGAGCTATATAAACACATGTGGTAAAACCAATGGAACAACTTCAGCAAACGACAAAATGTTCGACATGCTTCATAAGATCTGTGAATGTGAAAAGCAAATGTGTACTCTAATTGCCAACTGGTTCAAAGACACTGATACCAAAACAAAGAACCACATGAATAACATGTTTTGAGGATTGAAAGTTCGAACATTTGTTAAATTCTTTGACACTAGAGCCTCCTGCCATGTGCTAGATTAAGCTCTTCAATAAAAGAAACCAAGAACCTGACCACCCACATTCTGTTTAATTGCTTCTTCATGGTCTAAGATCCCATCCGGAGTTGTGATTACACCACTGCATGGGACAAATCAAACAAGGTTAATCTAATGCTTAATTAGAGTGCATACCTAGATTTGGAAAGGGAAAATAAAAGTGGCAGGAGACAAACTTGACGTGTTGGAAGTGTGCGTTCTGTGTATTTTTCAATTCTTTTGCCCTAACGTCTTGCCTGTATGTTAGAGCTTTGCAGTCATTAACCCTCCCTTAAAGATCAACTGTTATTCTACCAACTCTATGTGGATCATAGACTTGAAAGTTCTTGATATAACCTACATATAAAATAACATTTTGTAAAAAAAACGCACTTAGAGAAAGTCAACACACACACACACACACACACACACACACACACACACACACACACACACACACACTATGAAACGATCTCTTACCAACCTGAATATGAATTCCCAAAACAAGATAAGGTATAAACATAAGCATATCTAAAGCAATCAACACCACTACTAGCATCACACAATTAGTTCACAGAAGCAAATGAAAGAAGGGCATGGAAGTATATATCTAAAAATAAATTTAGTTACCAAAAAAAAAAAAGGATTCATAGAAGCCATAAACTTGCGGTCGCACTCCCCGCCCACCTATCTAAGCCGGAAGCAAAAACATAAACTTGGAAGCCAAAGTACTCTTTTAGTTTCACCATTAACCAAGAACATAAGTGGTCTTATTCAGAAAGGTAAATCAATATATAAAATCAGCCCAGTACGTAGTATCACAAACTAATTTGCAACTTCTACAAGAAAGCTCAATCACAGGACCAGATCCTTCACACCACAATGTCATCAGTGAACGGAGATCTCTACGGCGGATACCTCTACGGCGGAGACCTCTACGTCGGAGACTTCTACGGCGGAGCTAAAAAACAGTGAATCTACGACGGAGGTTCACGCTGCGGGGAATTGAGTTTGTTCTGGGTGTGTTGTGGGTCTTTGTTTTCTAAGACCATGTGCATTAGTGAACTCCCCTCTTGGAGGTTCTTAACTATTTTTTATTATTATTATTTTTTTTTGCAGGTGGAGAAAAAAAAAATCAAAAAGCAAAAAAAAAAGAACTAATCAGGGTTCGCCACGTCGCATGAACAGTGACGAACCCAGCTCTTAAAAACTCTTAGCTAAGAAGGGGTTCTTAATTTTAATATTTTTTTAATAATTCTGCCTAAGAACTAGAGCTAAGAACCCCCCTAAATCCACTAATGCACATGCTTTAAGCAATTAATTTTTTTATTATTATTTAATAAGATTAATATTTTTTAGTAAAAAATGGCATGGACGTAATTATTTAGATGTTATCAAGTTTTTCTGTCTATTTATATTTTTTTGCTTAAATGAATTTTGATGAGAATTAATCTAGTAATTATTCAACAACTAAAAGTCATTCTGAGTAAATTTCACAAAATAAAAACAAGAGAGTTCAAATCTGAGAGAAGAACAATGAAAAAAAAAAAAAAACACATCAAGAGAGCTTTTATAGTTTGCCATGCTTGGTCATAAGTCACACCCTGAATTTAAATTTCCACTTTAACCACCTCTGGAAATATGCTTCGTAAGTAGTTCAACCTTGCCAAATCGAGTCTGTGAGCTCTTTTCTTGACGTTTCTAGGCATCTTCAACTCCACCTTCTGTAACGATTTTGCGTGCCCAAAAAAGAACTCCACTATATCAAGCTCATGCGAATGGTTTTTATAGCCATCAATCGTGACTTCCTTGATAGAGTCCAGCTTGTAGTTATTACTCTTTATACATGTCTCATGATGAATTTTCCAAAACATACCAGGTTCAAATGTGAACTTCTTAACCTGTGCATAACAAACGAGCTAGAATTTTAGTGAACTTACACTTAGAGAAATATAGATTTTGAGAGAGATAGATAGATAGAGAGATACATACATCGATCAAAACCTTTTCCACATTAGGACATTTTTTGAGGAATCCAGCAATGTGATAAAGAGTACAAATTGTTGGAGCTTTGAAATGAATATGGAATTCTTTTAAGTTCCAAAATATGAAAATCGGGCTTCTCATTTGTCCCCCGATGTATCTTTCATTGAAAGCCTATATATACATGTGAGAGGAAACATCAAAACACACGCTAAACCATGACTAAATAAGTTATAAACAAAAGAAATTGGAGTTATATATCACTAGAGTATATAAACTATTAGAGAATACGCATCTTTTGGTCAAAATTTATAGTACTTTGTTAAAGGTTAGTTGGCACTATATATGTGTTATATATAACATATAACCTTCAATTATAATTTTTTGTTGATTTATATTTTTCTTAGTGACAGATCTCTATACATTCAATTAAAAGTATGACATATATTGTACCTTATCTATCTTGAATCTAGCTAATATTTCTATAGGTCAAGTACGTTTATAATATTTTTTTGTTGGATTCTACAATACTACTTTACTTCATGAAGTCTTAACTCAAAATATATTACCACATGAATGGAGCAACTTAAAGACATAAATTTCATCTACCTATTATAATAAAAGGTATGAAAAAAATACTCAGATTTTTTACTAGATATATATATGTATACATCAATCAATCTTATAGGTGTTCTTCAAATCTAATTGGTAATCAATATAATATCCTATTATCTTTAATTATAATTTTTGTTATATTTCATATTAATATATATTGTGCCTTATCTATCTTGAATCTAGCTGATATTTCTGTAGATCAAGTACATTTATAAAATTTTGTTGGATTCTACAATACAACTTTACTTCATGAGGTCTTAACTCAAAATATATTACCCACATGAATGGAGTAACTTAAAAACATAAATTTCATCTACCTATTATGATAAAAGGAATGAAAATATACTCAGATTTTTACTATATATATAAAAATTTTATATGCGTTCTTCCAAAAATAAAATTTACCTCAAGAAAGATATTTGTCGTTGAGAGGACGTGAACTCCAATATAGGCTTTCATGTTATCAATCACCTTGTTAGACGGATCATAATAGCGCCAATTGTAATTCCGGACATAAAGGAGTTTTGCCTCTTTAAGTGCATCCACCTTTGAGAAGTCAACGATCCTAAAAAATCCTTCATACTTGAAGCATTCAAGAGTGGGTGCATCCAAAAGGATGTCCAAGCGATTCGGCATAGAATACAGAGCCAGTGACTTGAACTTCTTATGATTCGGAGCCTTGATGTTCAATACCCCAGACATCCGGCATTTGTTTAGTTCGAACGTCTCGAGGTGAATTGATAGGGTCTAAGTTTTAATCCTATTCTACTGCAAGTGCACAGTTAAGTGATTGTAGTATATAGGGTATCGAATCCACAGAGACTCTGGTCTCGATAGAATAAGAACGTAGAGATTAATACTAAGAAGAAAGCAGATGTGAAGTGAATTAAAAGCAAGGCAAGAAAATAAATCAGTAGCAAGATTGGTTGTGAAAGCAGTTAACTAAAAGCGCTAAGTGTAGGGAATTCTCAGAAAATCAGACAAGCAGACAAGTTAATCAGTCAGGATCTAATTAAACACAGTTCTAGAACTCAAATCACGGAATTAGAATTAACCAAATCTCTTTGAGAAAATCCTCTAAGTCTAAGTGCAGTAATCCAAATCTCTTTGCAATTACTAACAGATTAAACCAGCATTAATTTCAAGTTCGATATGTTCACAATTAAACTAAGCCAAATCTCTTTGCGAATAATTATTTGCTCAACCTAAATAGTTCAGATTCTAAACCACACTCTCGTGTCGTATTTAGCAACCTAAGATCTAGATTCTAATTGATCAGGTTAGTACTAGCATTAAACTCAATTTAGATCGAAGAACATTCTATTCATGTGAATCCTTAACTGAATTAAACAAGTCTAGAAAGTCATGAAATCCTTAATGAGAAACCCTAAACCTAACTATGAATCTACTCAGACATGATTAATGAAACAGAAATCATAGAATTAATAGATTGCATATAAGAAATTAAATAGATAAAAGGGGTTCAAAATCTTCTCCAAAATAGATGAAGTACAGGACTAGATCAGCCCCAAAAGCTCTAAAAATCTCTTGGCTCTAAGTAAGAAAGCGTATGTAAAATAAACACCAAAATCCTAAATATATAGGCATAATCTCGGCTGGGGCTTCTTCGTAAATACTAGAAACTTCTGGGCCAAAGTGCAAAGTCTTGATAACTTCATTAAACCGCCGCGTTCGGCCCATCTCGCTAGTGTGTCGATCGACACCAAAGGTGTGTCGATCGATGCATGATCATCAAATCGGACAGTGAGTTTAAACTCTCGGCCAAAACACTCAAAAAGTCCCAAATTGCTCCAATATCTCCAATTCCGCTCCAAACCTGATTAAACATGTAAAAGACTCTAAAAGAACACAAAAGACACTAAAAACACAACTATATAATGGCATAAAACCGGTAAAAACCATGATATATCAACTCCCCCACACTTAGCCTTTGCTTGCCCTCAAGCAAAACAGAGAACTAGAATGTAGTGAAGAGGTTTGAAAACTCTTCAGAAACTCTTTTCATCCTAGAAGCAGAAACACTCAGATTCCCCTTAGTAAACCACATGAAAGAATCAACCTGCAGACATCAAGACCAACATATACTTCCCCCACACTTAGCAACTGTCCTAAGTAAACTCCACAATCATATTCAAGCATTCAAATTCTCCCTACTGACTTCTGCAAGTATTTAAGTGCGGTCTCTCCTAAGGAGTATCGATCAAAGGCACATGGATTCTTACCTTATCAGCTCTAGACCACCATACTATCTTTCTCTAGTCCCTTTCTTCTCTTTTCCCTTCCTTAGCATTCTGATTTTTCCCCATTGGGTATCATTTTATTTTTTTATCAGTGCTCTTCCCGTTAAGGGGAATACTTTGGACACATTCCATGAATGCACAGGATATGAGAGTTCTAGCTACCATTCCCATGACCACTTCGGAGTTACTAACTCATCCTCAGTTTATTATCTTTTTTTTTTTTTATGGAAGGGGTGAAGGGAACTAGATAGGACAGGTTTACAGGCTGTGTCAGAACTAACAAGGGAATCCGACACAAAGTATACCAAGCCCTTAGGTGAGAAATCTAAGTCAGTATTAGGGTGAAGTCAGTAAAAGGATCCTCTGATACTTGAAGTGATGTGGGTGTCCTCAGTAGGTTGATCCATGTATGGGTTTTCTAATAGTCAGAGATAATCTGCAGCTTCATCCCAATGGTTACTTAAGTTCCTGCAAGTGCTGCTAATCTTCTAAAAAAATCATTGTTTCTTACTTAAACAAATTTTGACTCAATAAAACAAATTTTGAAAAATTTTAACTGACTCTAAGAAAACAAAAGAAAGAAGTTAGTAGAACCTCCCCCACACTTAAGACACACTGTCCCCAGTAGTGTCAAGCGAAGGATTGGCAAAAAGAAAATAAAAATTTGTTTAAGGAATGGTTAAGTTCTGTCGGGTTTTACCTCTGTCGCTCAGGCAGACGATCGTCACAATGCGATCACCCCTCTTCGTTAAATCTCCTTGCAACGACCGGTGCACAAGTGCATCGATCGTCACACATCTCCAGACTCGAGTTCTGTATCTGAAACTTAAAAACCAATAAAAACGTGAAATCCTAAGAAAAACACCAAAAATGAAAAGGAAAAACAACTAAACCTAACAGTGGGTTGCCTCCCACTCAGCGCTTGTTTAAGGTCATTAGCTTGACCGGACGAACAAGATCTTTCAGGCACCAAGAGATCTTGACGGAAATTTTTTCTATCTCTGTTCGAGTCTCCATATCCAAGGTGGCGAGTAGGCTGTTGCAGAATGCTCATGTCCAAGAAAAGAAGGAGTAAAATGTGCTCCAGGATCTAGAACCACGGTATCATCCGGCTGCTCATCATCTGCATCCCTAATGCTGAAGGTCTGCCCATCTATCAGTGGCTTGCACAGCTTGTCCATCTCAAAATGCAATGGCTCATGTCCCAGATGGAGGTCTATCAGACTGTGTCTAACATCTATCACTGCTCCCGCTGTAGCCAAGAATGGTCTTCCAAGTAGCAACGCTTCATCCGGATCACAGTCATATTTCAGCACTAGGAAGTCTGTTGGAACCAAATAGTTTCCAACTCTCATCGGGACGTCCTCAAGGAGTCCTTCTGGAATTCGTATAGACTGATCAGCTAGGACAAGAGAGGTCCTAGTAGGAGTAAAATCCAGCATACCCAGCTTCTCTGCCACATAATATGGCATAAGACTTCCAACAGCTCCCAGATCACAAAGAGAGCGCCTAAAACTATCCTCAAAGATAGAACAACTTAGCACAAAAATCCCAGGATCAGGCAGCTTCTTTGGAACCTTGGTTAACAGCACATCACTTATCTGTTGAGGGACTATAATCACCCAATCTTTCAGCTCTTCATCCAAAGGCACATCTTGTTCAAATACCTCTGCACACATGGGTGATATGGTGGATCATCAGATGATGGAATTTCTTCCAACTCTTCACCAATCTCCTCTAGCTTCTTAAGCTCTTCAATCTCCTGCTTAATCACTTCAGATACTGAGGGATATTGCCTAATTAATTGTCCATAAATCTCCTCCTGAGTAATCTCAGACACTCCAGGGAACAAGCGATCAAGCTCCAAATCTGCATCAATACTGTCAACATCCGGCGAGTCTGTCTGTTCACGACCTGCATCGATCGACACTAGGGGTGTGTCGATCGATGCAACACTGTTTTCACAGTTTTCACCCGAGAGATTTTCTCCAAAATCCAAAAATTCAACCTCTTCTACCAACTCAGCTGTGCTTAGCTCAAATCCTTCACCTAGGTGAGATCCATCATCAATGTACACAGACCAGGCCTAATATGGGTGTCTGCTACTCCTTTTCCTTTCATAGCACTGGAAATCTAATTCACCTGAGTATCCAACTGCTTCATATGAGTGTTCAGAGACTCAACCTTTCCATTGAGATCCTCATAGACAGCATCCAACTTCTTAATGCAGTCCACAGAAATCTTGGTCTGACTCTCCAGCAGCTGTTCCATCATTGTCTCCATCTTACTCTCATGAGCAGTGGCTGCAGGAGGAGTCTGATAAGATGAAGATCCATAGGTTCTCTGAGTACCTTGTCCAAAAGGCTTCTGAAAACCACTTGTCTGTCCAAAAGAGTTCTGATTGCCTGTGAAGGCACTCTTCTGTCCTCCATTGAAGAATCTGTTTCCCTGCTGATTACCAAATCTGTTACCTTGGAAACCAGATCCTCCAATGTAATTCACATCTTCTTCCTGAGTGTCATCCTCAGTCTGAATTACCTCTACATCTTGGGCAAAGTGGACAGCCTTCTTACCAGCCATGAGATTGCAAATTGTGTCCAGCTTAGATCTAAATTCAGCCATCTCTGAAATCTCTACACTTCCACCAGATTTCTTCCTCCTATCATCCATAGTCTTGCAACTGTTGCTGCTTACTAAGTTCTCAATCAACTGCTTAGCTTGTGCAGGAGTCCTGGTGTTGAAGTTTGCATTACTGGAGTTATCCAGCGCAGACTGATATGGCAGATCTATGCCTCTGAAGAAGATACCTAGCAATGTGACCTCTGTGAATCCATGGTGTGGGCAGTCACGCTGGTACTTCCTAAATCTCATCCAAGCAGTCTTAAGTGGCTCAGTAGGACCTTGGGTAAATGTCAGAATGTCCTGTCTGGACTGATCGGAACGCGCATCATCATAGAAGTGACGCAGAAACTCACTCTTTAGAGCTGCCCCAGTTGCTTCAGCCATGCAGCAGCGTCTCCAGCGAGACTGTATGGAAAGATCTTGAGGAACAGATAATCCTGGCAGACTCCATCATACTTCATGCCATTGATTAGGTCCTCAAACGTATCAATGTGATCCATAGGCTGCTCCGTAGGATGACCATGGAAGGCATTCTGTCTCATCAGCGAGTAGTAGATGGTCTTGATCTCAAAATCATCCCTCTCAAAACCAGGAAGTACTAGAGCTAACCGGTTTGCATGAAACTCATCCGGTCTGTTGTAGTCAGCTAAAGTCCTCTCATGGACAACCAACTGTCTACCTTGGTTATGTCCTTGCGCCTGCGGCTGTGGTTGTGGTTCAGGTTCCTCAACCTCAGGGATCACACGTCCCTCAGCATCAATCCTCTGCCCAGCAGTATTGTAAGGATTGTTTTGCGGATCCCTCAGGGTACCTTGAGCATCAGGCTTAATGATTAGCTTATGTACCACCATCCTTGCTCTTCTTTCTCTTCTGTTAGTCCTCTCTAGACGTCCAAGTTCTTCAAGTCCGAGATTAACTAAGTTCAGGTTCTGATTACTTCGAGTTTCACGTGTCTGCATAAACTGTCTGTAATCGTCAAGCAATGATCGATGCTAGCAGTGCAACGATCGATTCAATCTCAGAATCGCCTAGTGACGATCGACACAAAGGTGCAACAATCGACACAAAGGTGCAACGATCGACGCAAAGGTGCAACGATCGACGCAAAGCGAAATCGGTACCTGCGACAGAGAGAAAACAGAGAGAAATCAGTAACTTAAAATAAAAACAAAATAAAACGAAACAAAAAATAAAAAATTCTAGTAAAAACCCTAAGTTCGATCCTATCGAAGACTCTAAGAGTCCCCGACAACGGCGCCAAAAACTTGATAGGGTCTAAGTTTTAATCCTATTCTACTGCAAGTGCACAGTTAAGTGATTGTAGTATATAGGGTATCGAATCCACAAAGACTCTGGTCTCGATAGAATAAGAACGTAGATATTAATACTAAGAAGAAAGCAGATGTGAAGTGAATTAAAAGCAAGGCAAGAAAATAAATCAGTAGCAAGATTGGTTGTGAAAGCAGTTAACTAAAAGCGCTAAGTCTAGGGAATTCTCAGGAAATCAGACTAGCAGACAAGTTAATCAGTCATGATCTAATTAAACACAATTCTAGAACTCAAATCACGGAATTAGAATTAACCAAATCTCTTTGCGAAAATCCTCTAAGTCTAAGTGCAGTAATCCAAATCTCTTTGCAATTACTAACAGATTAAACCAGCATTAATTTCAAGTTCGATATGTTCACAATTAAACTAAGCCAAATCTCTTTGCGAATAATTTAATTGCTCAACCTAAATAGTTCAGATTCTAAACCACACTCTCGTGTCGTATTTAGCAACCTAAGATCTAGATTCTAATTGATCAGGTTAGAACTAGCATTAAACTCAATTTAGATCGAAGAACATTCTATTCATGTGAATCCTTAACTGAATTAAACAAGTCTAGCAAGTCATGAAATCCTTAATGAGAAACCCTAAACCTAACTATGAATCTACTCAGACATGATTAATGAAACAGAAATCATAGAATTAATAGATTGCATATAAGAAATTAAATAGATAAAGGGGTTCGAAATCTTCTCCAAAATAGATGAAGTACAGGATTAGATCAGCCCCAAAAGCTCTAAAAATCTCTTAGCTCTAAGTAAGAAAGCGTATGTAAAATAAACACCAAAATCCTAAATATATAGGCATAATCTCGGCTGGGGCTTCTTCGTAAATACTGAAAACTTCTGGGCCAAAGTGAAAAGTCTTGATAACTTCATTAAACTGCCGCGTTCGGCCCATCTTGCTAGTGTGTCGATCGACACCAAAGGTGTGTCGATCGATGCATGATCATCAAATCGGACAGTGAGTTTAAACTCTCGGCCAAAACACTCCAAAGTCCCAAAATGCTCCAATATCTCCAATTCCGCTCCAAACCTGATTAAACCTGTAAAAGACTCTAAAAGAACACAAAAGACACTAAAAACACAACTATATCATGGCATAAAACCGGTAAAAACCATGATATATCATGAATGCAGTTGCTGAAGATTGCATCGATCATCTCTTTTGTCACCTTGGTCTTCATAAGCTCAAGTGTCCTCAAGAGTCATAACCCCTTTGGAGTATTATTCGGTATCTCGAATTTACACCATCGCAGCTTCAAGACAGTTAGTGTCTCGATGGCAGAGAAATCAACTGAGATCTCCCTAACTTTCTTGGATTTAGAAAAATCTAACGTAAGCTCTTGGATGTTTTTACTTAAACACGTTTGAACCCATGAGAGTACCTTATCCTCAACGCCAACATGATTGAGAATCAGAATGAATCGGTTGATTTCTGATCCTTTGTGTTGATTAAATATGTCTTCAATGATACATACCACATCTAGTTGACTACGTCTCTTGGAGTATATTTGGCTGAAATCAAGGTCATGAGATCGAATTGGGGCTTTTCTGAAAAAATTGGAGATAATACGGTTTTGTAAAACATTTTGGATGGGTAAACACGTTGATATGATGTACTCCACAAGATCAACGGGCAGATCTACAGTGCGATCTTCAGACAATTCTAAAGTGTGTTTCATCTTCTTGTGTGGGGATTCTGACATCTTTGAAATTTTCTGAGAAAGATAAATGAGTTCTTTTTTGATATTTTCTAAGGAAGATAAATGATTTCTCCACTAGTAATGATCTTTATATAGATGATTTCATGGTAAAAAGAGGACTATTGATATGCTTTATGTTTCTTTTTTCTTTTGTAAATGAATGTAAAATAGTCAATACTTTACTTGGGCAATATGGAGTCACAGATTATGACATTGAATTGTAGTTTTTTTTTTTGTCTTTTTCTACAAAACATAAAGTTGTTACCTTCTACTACAAAACATAAAGTTGTTACCTTCTATGGAGAATTTCAGTTTTTGTGTGTTTTTAGTGAATAATAGGTTGTTGGTCTGTTTTTTCAACTCGACAGCACATTTATTTTTAATTTTTGTTGCACTGGATAAAAAGACAGAACACTTATTTGTGTTAGTTTTTTTTCTTCTAAATCTTACATAATTTTTAAAAATTATTAATATCTTCTAAAAATAGTGATATGAAGGTTGTCCATTAAAAAATCATTATGAGGCCAACTAGAAACGTGGTTACTTTTTTATTAATCTGCATATGAAAATAGTCACCTCTTTTCTATATCAGAAACAGTGTTCTAAAAAGCGGTCTAGGCGGTCGTAGGCGGTCTTTAACCGTGGCAATTTTCTCCTAGGCATTAGAATTATGTGTTTATATTATTAAGCGGATTTAGGCGGGTCTAGGCGGTCCTAGGCGGATTTAGGCGGATCTAAACGGTCCTAGGCAGCTCTACACAATTTTTAACTAATTATCATTTGATTTTTAATTTTTGTGTTTATTTCAGTCAAATTTATTACATATAACTAAATTAATAATTTTAATTCATAAATTAATGGTTATCAATATAAAAATATCGTAATTTTAACAGATTTTGATAGCAAATGTCTTGTGGTGATAAATTTAAATGATTTTTGTTATTTGGATATAATTTGAGTTCTAAATCTATTTTTAAGATTACAAATATTTGAATTATATGATGTATATAGTAAAATATATCTAAAATATATGGTTTTCTTTTATATACGTTTAAACAGTCTAAAATCGCCTAGGCCCGACTAGGCGTTCTAGGCGCTAGGCATTGGGTCACCGTCCGACTAGCGCATAGCGCTTTCTTGAACACTGATTCAGAAATCGATGGAGTAAAGTGAAATTAAAATTTATAATAAAACATGTGATTATGAACATTTTACGTTAAGACAAAAATATGTGATTATGAGAGAAACTTTTCCAAACGATTATATTTTAGTGAACTGTATATATTAAATTTGTGTCTAAATATATTTTATTATTTACTATTCTTTACCAATAAAATTAATCACTTACTGTAGGAATTGTTTGCATGTTTGCTAATTTAAAAATTCTCCAACTATATATTATCATAAAGAGTTGGATTTGGACACATTATAGAGCTGAGATCAACACATGTCCAACACATGTGTCCAACACATGTCCTTTTAATTACTTAACTTGTTAAATATTTCAGTTTCAGAAAACATGTTATACATGTTGAAAACTAAGATTTAGATTTAACATCCAATAATATTAAATTTGTTTGTTAGCTGGTAAAAGTTTCAAAATTTCTGTAATATATTTTATTTTAACTTGCATATTAACCTCTGTTTTTTTATTTTATATTGTTTGGCGAAAGTTATTTAACCAAGTTGCGGAGTTTATTCGTATGGAGGTTCAAATCGGGAACTCCATTTGTAAATTAGAGTGCTTATATAGACAATGGATAATTTTTTTTTGTCAACTCGTAAATTATATTGAAATTAAAATATGAAATACACAAAACTGGCAAAGATCATAGTTTTGTGTATTTTATCTTTGAATTTCAAATATAATCTATCGGTTGACAAAAAAGACAATGGATATCTATAAAATAGAAAGATGTAAGATTAAAAATGAATTTACGTGGATAGTTTCCTATGTTTTCAGTAGACTATAATACCCTTATTGAAATAAAACGAGCTTTAACTCTGAGATATTAAATTATATGTTCCCGAAAATATGACAAAATCTCGGAGAGTATATTTAATTTGTGACAATAAATGGATTTGATATCTCGCCGCCGATAGAGTAAAACTGAACAAAAAAATACTTTAATGATTAGTTTAATAAAATGTTAGTTTAATATTAGTTTAATCGTTGGAAAATATTACTACGTATGCTTGGTTCTTAACAAACAACCTAAAAATTTCCATTAAAGGGTTCATATATCATGAACATATATAGGGCTTGAATGGTATGTCAGCTGAATCGCAGAATAGCGGAATAACTGAATCAAGAAATAGCGGAATCACTGGAACGGAATAAATCTAAACTGGACGGAATTGTAAAATAGCTGAATAACAAAAAGCTACTATTTAGTAGATGAATGAAGTTTTGATTTTTCTAGTTATAAAATCAAAACGTGCGGGATAAATTTAAAAATCACTTGTTAATTTCCACGTTTCATCATCCCGTGCGTTTAATTGTGAATGGTATGTATTCGGCGGAATCACGTTTTCAAAATGTAAAAACGTGAAAAAGTTACATACCATTCACAGCCATAGTATTCTAGAAAAACCCTAGCCGATTCTCTCCCGGGCACTAAGATCGAGACACGTAAATTGTCACCGCTCTCCGACCCCGGTGTCACCTCTTCCTCGCTTTCCTCTTTCTCTAACTTTTTCTTTTACTTTTTCTGGCTTTTTTCTCTGTTTCAAATCTGCTTTCAGTTTCTTTCATGACCATGGCTATTGAGCGGTGGTCCAATCCTTTGAAGTTGCGTCGGGTCCATACTAGTCTGTTCAACCATCCTTCTCTTCCGGATCTGACGCCATTGTCCACCGGATCTGAACCCTTCTCGGGAAAGCCCCGAAGAACACTATCGAATGTATACATCTGTCGTTGTTGTGTCTATTATGTAACCGCAAAATGATTTGTCGTTCCTCTTGCCGGCACCTCAACATCCTCCGACCCAGAGTCAAATCACTCAGTTAAGCATGTCCAATACCAGAAACAATCACCACTGGCTGAAAATCTCCTCCGCTTACCTTCTCCGAATGAAAAATCTTTTACGCCGCCTCACCCTTTAGATCTGTCGGACTTCATAGATCCACCTCAGCACTGTTTCTCCGCCGCGGTGAGCCTTCTCGTTTGTCTGGTCTTGGATGCCTCAACTCCCTCCGACAAACATCTCGCAATCGACGAAGTAGCTGCATCTGACCATTCCTTCATTCATGGGCTAGCACTTCCGTTTTGAACATGGACCTCAATTTCGTTTGTGGTGTTCGGCCCATTCAACATCCCATCAAAACATGGACTCAAAGAGTATGATTATCCAGTGCATCAGGTCCTAAATACGTACGAAGGTCTTCACCAAAGTCTCCGTTAAGTCAACAAACTTCAACAGAGTATCGATTTGAATCTGATATTGAATTTTTCATTAAAGTGTTTATTAACCACATTTGGTCATTTGGGCATATCAACTCTCTCCCTTGGGGAGAGACCAATTCCTCTTTTATGGAGAGATTGATTTACCACCTTCCTTTTATTTTGGAGAGAACGATTCCACCACCCTTCTCCTTCATGGAGAATGTCTTTAAATGCTCAGCCTCACAAGCATTACGAGCTAAATATTTTATTTGTTTGCCTATATTGGCTGAAGAACCGATCAATTTGAAATCGATCATTTTAGAAGCCCTTTTGAAGAAGCTTCTGGTTTGTATCTATGATCCAAACCACATAACCTATATTTTTAATGCTTTGATTTTTCATCTTTCTAAAAAGTGATTTGTACTCTCTGGCAAATATTCCTCTACTTATAATCAGCATTTAAGTTAATTTAATCAAAGTTTGCAGAAAAAGTGTTCATATAGCTTTGTCGATTCTTAAGTAATATTCAGAATGTTGTTGAGATTTTAATTGAGTGTTGGCATTTATTCAGGTGTTTTCTGGGTAAAACACATGATTCATAAGTATAAATTGAAACATTTTTTTTTGCATTTATTTGAAAAGTGTATTAAAGATTTAACTCGTCGACATCAAAGTTTGCTAATATGCTGTAGATGGCATTATACGTAAGCATCGTGCATGAAAAGTGGGTGAAGCGAGAAGACGCATGTGATTCCATGAGCCAAGTGTGGACGGGATAAACTGCTCTATTATCTTGAAAGAGAAGGTAAAGTATTGTGAAGTAGTTACAATGATAAAGGAAAAAAATAAATATCATAGATGATGATAATATCAAAATAAGTTATTAGTGGTCCCACTAGATGCTCGGGTCAGATTGAAGGAAAACGGAACCTATATATATGTGTAGTAAGGATGTAACTTTGTTTATGGCAATTGTTGGTGCTAGAATCCACCCCGAATTCAGACCAGATAAGCCCACAAAATCTTTCAACTATAAAGCTTGAGTTACGATCCATATTCCTTCAACCCGAGTCAGACCTAACTGCTTTAAAATCTCAAACAGGCTAAGACAACTCCACTTTGATAAAATGAGGTCGCATGCGGAGGTCGATCTACGGACTCCACAATCTATGAGCTATGATCTACACAAGCTCTACGAACTGCGAGCTCTACAAGCTGTGAGATACGAGCAAAGAGATGTGAGGTGACTAAGTCAAATATTCGGTTCAGATCATTCCGATATCAGCTCAACTGTCCAAAGAACACGAAGATCTTTCAAGTGAGTGCACCTCGAGATCCACGAAGTCAAGTGGAGCACGTGTTGTCCGAGATATGAGGAACTGGTCCCCTCTCTCTCAGTTCCCAAACGACATGCTAAATTTCGAGGAGTGGGAAACCGCATGAATCGATTGACCACAAAACGATCCTCTCATCATCGAACTGATCATAAAAGAGCACGACGTAGCAAGGATCCTGGTCGATACCGAGAGTTCTGTGGACGTAATCTTTCCCAAAACTCTAAAAAGATGAACATCGGTTTATCTGAAGTGTCTATGTTCCCAAAACACTTAACCCGATTCAAAGGATACACGACGATGACTCTCGGGACGATCAGGCTACCCGTACAAGGAGGGGCAACCAAAGTTGTTGAGTTCTCAATAGCAAACGTCCCAACAATCTAAAATGTGATCATGGGAACTCCTTGGATAAATTCCACGAGATCCGTTCCATCAACATATCATCTCTGCTTGAAATTACCAACACCCGATGGGTCATAACAATATGAGGAAGTCAGGAGCAATCCCGTTCTTGTTCCATGACCGAGCACAAACTCAGAAGGTCGACGGTCGATATTTCATGGAAAACGAAGTGACCGCGAACAGAATCGAATCAAGTAGTTGTGGAACAACCAAAAAATCCGATAGGAAGCAAGAAGAAGCAGAAGACGATGAACCTTGAGAGCCGGAAGTATCAGCGTGCATAGATAGTGACCATCTGGAACACTGCGTAGTGGTGGGATAAAATCTTGTTGATGTGATCAAAAACGACATAGTCTTATGCCTCAGAGAGAACGTAAAGAGCTTCGCCTGGTCCACATAGGATATGCTTGGGATCAGCATGGAAATCGCTTGTCACGAGCTGAATGTCGATCTAACGATTAAACCCGTTAGGCAGAAAAGAAGGAAATTAGGATCTGAACGATCCAAAGCAGTCAACGGCGAAGTCGAGCGATTACTCAAAGTTGGTTCAATTATCGAAGTAAAATATCCGGAGTGGCTCGCAAATCAAGTGGTAGTAAAGAAGAAAAATGGAAAGTGGAGAGTTTGTGTCGACTTCACTGACCTAAACAAGGTGTGCCCTAAAGACAGCTTCCTGCTTCCGCACATCGATCGACTAGTAGAATGAACAGCAAGATACAAAATAGTCACATTCATGGACACTTTTTCAGGCTGCAATCAGATCATGATGAACCCAGATGATCGGAACAAAACCGCGTTCATCAACTACAGAGGAATCTACTGCTTCAAGGTCATGCCTTTCGGCTTAAAGAACGCCAAAGCGATGTATCAACGTCAGGTGAATAAGATGTTCGTTGAGCAACTCGGAAGAACTATGGAAGTATACATAGACGATATCAAGTCCCTCACGGAAACGATCACATGGAGCATTTGCGGGAATGTTTTGAACAACTAAACAAGTATAATATGAAGCTCAACCCAGCCAAGTGCATGTTTGGAATCACATCTAGAGCGTTTCTACGGTACCTTGTCAGTCACCGAGGCATCAAAGAAAACCCAAAGCAGATCAATGCCCTGATCCAAATGTCTTTGCCAATGATAAAACGCGAAGTCCAACGACTAATGGGACTTGTAGCAGCATTCAACATGTTTATCTCGCGACCAACAGACAATTGTTTTCCATTCAATGACATGTGGAGAGGCAACAAAACGTTTGAATGGTCGGATAAATGCGAAAAAGCTTTCCAACAGCTGAAGAAGTGTCTGGAAAATCCGCCGGTACTCGCAAAACCAATAGAAGGAGAGCCATTGCTCTTATACACCGCATTATCAGCTACGACAGTAAGCGGAGTCCTTATCAAAGAAGATCGAGGGAAAAAAATCAGATCTTCTATGTCAGTCAAATGTTAACAGAAGCATAAACTTGCTTTCCTCAAATCGAGAAGCTAACACTCACACTTATAATGTCCGCTCGAAATTAAGGCCGTACTTTCAATCTTACTCGATCGTAGTTCTGAAAACTTTCCCGTTGCGGACTATCCTTCTTAGTCCAAGCCAATCCAAAAGATTAACGAAGTGGGAGATAGAGCTCAGCGAATTCGATATCGAGTATCGATCGAGAATTTGCGAAAAATCACAGGTACTAACGGATTTCCTGGTCGAATTACTGCAGGAAGGGGCGGAGGAGCCAGCACATGATTCAGACTGGTTGCGCCACGTTGATGGTTAATCTTCAAAGCAAGGCTCAGGAGTGGGAATCCTCCCGACGTCGCCGACTGGAGAAATTTGTTGGAATATTTAGTCTCTTGGTTTAGTTCTTTCAGTTAAACCTACTAACATATTCATCTAAGATCTAGGTGATTTGCATATGAATCAAAGACCAGATCAGGATCATTACCTTATGATTGCAGCGGATTAATCAAGGGAATATCGAGATCTGCAAGAGCTGATGATTACCGGCCCCTCCAAGGAATATCCACACGCTTACAAGCTACTGGATCAGGCTGCTAGACCAAGCTGGAACAACAGAGAGAGAGGAGGACGGCTAGACCTGAAAAAACGCAGAAGCTTAGGGCTAACTGGTGTCCCCTCTTTCCTTATATAGGCCCAAGTAATTAAACTAATGGCCTATTGGGCTTTTGGGCCCAAGGCCCAAATCAGACAAAAGACTGTATTTTGTCTGGCCCAATTCTCTGTACAAATACAGTAAATGCCTTGCATCTTACTGTATTAATTCCTTTTAACTTTCCCGTTAGCTATGGTGTGTGACCCTTTGGGATCATACAATACTGGTAATAAGTCCTAAACTTATAGATCAAGAGCGGGCTCTAGCAAGTCATCATGATCACCCAGTATTTATGACTTATGTCTGATCTCGACACTTATCATACTTTCTAGAGATAGTACAGTAGATTTCAGGACATTCCCAACAATCTCCCACTTGTACTGGAATTCTACATTCCCTAATCCTTTTGTCTCAATAACTCGATCTGGCATAAGGCAAGATGTGTGTCATCCTTATATAGCCAAGATCATGTTCATCGGACCAGAATTGATACTGACAATGCAAACGACTTGGGCAAGTCTGTTTGGGTGTGGCCACACTCTTACCAGCTATCAAGTCTCCGATTGGCCTAGAGATATTACCTCCATTAACAGGAGGGACAAATCCCATCTTGTTCCATCACTATGAACTACTCACTTTATAATATACCCAACCAAGGTCCTTATTGCTCCCAGTAACGAAACAGCGTTAGACAGTGATCAAAGTGCATCAATCCATGTGCAGCCACATGCATGCGAACTCAGGTCTAAGGACTATACTCTATAGTCGTAGATGAGAACCTCTTATGACACAGATATTAATATCTTGTAGAGTTCTCATCAGCGGGTCATGTCCGGTCATATGCTCCCCTACATATACCTATGTGTCGACTTTGATGCCGCACATCTATGACCCATGAAACTTGGTCATAAGTCTCAACACACTCTAGTCTCAAGTGGTTTTTGGTGTTCCAATTTCAACAACCTTCGACTATGGACACTCTGATTTATGTCATTTTGTTAAATATAGGGTTTCATGATCAAGTCTTTCTCATGTACTTCGATGGCCTATATATAATGACATGAATCATTTTGGAACGATTATTTATATCACAGTTAAAATAATCCAGAAATCATAAATTTCATAAACATAAAATATTATGTTTACATGAACCTTTCAAAACAACTAAATAAAGCCCTTTACAAACTCCCACTGAAATTAAGACTACATCTTAATTTCACTTATCCTACAGCTACAGTCCGCGACTCGTGCTTAGGCCTAAGGAGTGGCTTCGTTAATAGATTAGCAACGTTCTCATTCATTGAAACTTGCTGATCTACTTAACACCTCTGTCATTTATCTCACGGAATAGGTTATACCTACCCTCAAGGTGTTTGGACCTCTGATGTGCAGCTAGCCTCATCTATGCTAGGAATCACATCAAGTTCAGTGATGAATTCTTCTTTCCAAACAACCTCTTTTGCCGCTACCCAAGCTGCGAAGTGTTCAGCATAAGTCATGGAGTCAGCAACAGTGCCTTGCACCGCCAGACAGACACAAGATATAACCGGACTGTGACCAGAAATCATCTTTGTCTGTTGGAAACTTGCCTTTCAGACTCTACCGACTTCTAGCACCTCACTTTCTCCGTAAATCAAGAACTTATCCTAAGTGTTTTCCAAATACTTGAGGATATTCATTACGTCTATCCAGTGATTCTTTGCTGGATTTGACTGGTCTTTACTTGTCTTGCTTAATATCAAAGCAACATCAAAACAAGTATATGTCATGGCATACATGATAGATCCAATTGCCGACGCATATGGAATCTCATCCATGCATTCAAGCTCAGCATATATCGTAGGACACTGTATCTTGCTTAACGTAATGCCATGTGACATTGGCATAAAACCCTTCTTGGAATGCCGAAAACGTGTAGGACTTTGTCAATATAAGAATCCTGACTTTGTCCTATCAGCTCTTTTGGATCTTTATCTTTAGATCCAAAATCCAAGAACATATGTGGCTTTACCCATGTCAATCATAAAAACAACTCCCAAGCCAGTCCTTTACCGACTGCAGCATTGGAACGTTATTTCCGAGAATCAGTATGTCATCGACATACACTATGAGGAATGCAACATCGCTCCCACTTATCTATTAGTAAACGCACAGTTCCACTTCGTTCCTGTTCAAGTCAAAACCTTGACTACTTCAACATAACGAAGATTCCAACTCCGATATGCTTGCTTCTATCCATGAATGGATCAATGAAGTTAACTTACATACAGTATAATTTTTCGGAGTCCGGGCTCACTTTCGCTTCTGTGAATTTCGCAGGTTCGTCACTTTCAATGATCATCAGATCATGGCAATTAATCACGAGAAATCACTCTCGGATTAGTGACGGATTCATTCAGATCTGCGAACTTCAGGCTCTACAGGTGTAGATTCTACAGAAATCTGTGAATCCATCCGCTGCTCTCCCTCAACAGGTTGAGCAGCCTCCTGTATTTCTCGAATTTCTTTGAGTTATACTTTTACTCCCACTGTTCTTCTTGGAAAGAAACTTTCCTTTTAGAAAACAGAATTCCGAACAACCTAACTTCGTTTTCGGAATGGACGTAAAAAGTAACAAGCCTTGGTTTCCCTAGGACAACCAGCGAAGTAGCACAACTACAAATACAAATATGTGGTGTCTTTCAACTGATATTGGTGGAACTATTTCAGCGTAAACTTAGATATTTCTAGAGCGTTATTCTTAAAGAATATCATGGAAGATTCGTGTGACTCATCTTTAATCATTTCTAATAAGATCTGATTCTTTCTCACAGAAACACCTCCAGGTTTTCAGGAGAAATGAGCTGTGAAACGACTTCACACTCATTCAGATGATCACACCATCAATGACTTAAGTATTCCCACTCGTGATCTAATCCAGAGTCTCAATACTTCTGTCACTCAGATTCTATACCTCATTCTGGAACTCTTTCGACCATTTCAAAGAATTCCGACTCGTGTCTCATCAAATGAACACAGTCATACTCACTGAAGTAATCAGTAAAGATAATGAAGTACAGGAAATTTTTCTCTGGCATTACTGCTCATCGGGCCACATACATGAGTATGTTCAAGGTCCAATAAGACTTTGGGCCTTTCTCTAGCTCGGCTAAGATGGGCCCTTTGTCTTTTGGTCCAGTAAGCAGAATTCAAGTCTCATAAGATATCCGATCAAATGAGCCCAAAAGTCCATAACTATGGGATTTCTGAATCCGACTCACTCTATGTGACCAAAACATTTACGCTAAGAAAAATCAGGTTTAATTCATCAGATTTAAACCAATTCGATATTTATGTTACATTTAGGCACTCTTTGGTTTAAGATATAAAACCCATTCCTTGAATAGGGTGCTACAATTAATATTTCATTAAGATCAAAAGAACAAAACTTGTCTTTTATCAAAATGAAAAACATTCAAATTCTTACAAGAAAATGAAAGACAACTCTGCTTAAAGCAGGTACATTGTAGCAATTACTTAATACAAAACCAAGCCTCAAAGGCATCTACAAGTGAAAACCCTACGGCTGAGGCAGCATCCATAGCTCCTTCCAGACACGCAGTTCCACTTGTCCTTCCTTCAACGTTCTACTGTTGCTTAGGCTCTGCATATTATAACAAATATCAATGCCACAACCAGTATCCAATACCTATAAGGTAGATCTTGAAGTAATAACATGAATACCTGAGGAAGTAGTCTCATACATCACCTTCAACTCCTCATAATCTTCCATGAATTTAATGCAATCTCTCTTCCAATGCCCAGTCTCTTTACAGTAGCAGCACTTACCAATGTAAGATGTATCTGACTCGGGCTCAGAAGACACATGCTTGCCATGATTCAAAATCTGGACAACTTTGTCTTCACCCTTGTCAGCACTAGGTTTAGTAAACCTACCCTTCTCCATTATGAGATTATACAGGGTACTCTTCACGTTTGGCTCAACTGTCTTGAGCATATCATGCAGTTCAGTCAGCGTCTTCGTTAAGCCTTTCTTGATATAGTTCCTTTTGAACTTATCATAGCTTGACGGCAGTGACTGCAGAATGATCTCAGTTGCCAATTCTTGGCTAACTGGATAATCCAGTTTCCTCAGGTTATCAATGTAACCCATCATTTTCCTGACATGAGGACTCACTGGATGATCATTTGGTAGCTTGCAGCTAGTGAGAGACTTAACCAACTGGTATCTCTCCACTCTTACCTGCTCCTGAAATTTCAATTTCAGGCTGCTGATCATCTCTATTGGCGACTCCATGTTCTCATATTGCTTTAGCAAATCTGAGTCCATGGTAGCCAACATCAGACCATGCACATCTACCGCATCATTATAATGCTTATTCCAAGCATCATATACTGCATGAGAGGCATTGGACCCGATCTTCTCGGGGAGAGCTCTCTCAAGGACATAGTCCTTTCTCTCCTGCCTGAGGACTAGCCTCAGGTTCCGCGACCAAGTCAAGAAATTTGATCCGTTCAGTTTGTCCATCTCAAGGACAGACCGGATCGAGAAAGTGTTTTGATTGTTTGTGCTAGTCATAACTGAAATTTAGAGATAAATAGAGTTTTAGTTATTTAGTTCATAAAAGAGTAATCTTAACAACTTATAAGAAAACTCGCATTGTATTCAAAATTTCTTTGTTTATCCTCATAAGAATACAATGATTCCGAGATCCATGTTAAACTAAAACCAAAGTGGGCCACTGGCCGTCACCCAGAATTAGCTAACTAGGTAAGCATACACACAGCTAGTTACAACTCATATAACTCTCGGTTGTGAATTGGACCCGAGGCCCAAATTCACCAGATGTCTCAAGGCCCGGGACTCCCGATGGCCCAGTCAAGGAAACCAATCTCTTACAGCCAAATAATCATTAAAGTCTGGGACTCCCAATGACAGTAATGACTATGTACTACTTTACTTACGCAAAAAACAGACACCTCACACTGTAAGCCATATCTGTAATTGAATAAGCGTTAAGTAGCTGACAAGATTGGGCAAGACATCCAAGCTTGATATTTGTTTTGAGGATTTTAGGTTTTCCTTCCAAAAATAGAAGATTACTATTTTGGGAAACTTTCCATTTTGGAAAACCTACTAGTTTTAGAAACTTTCTAAATCAGAAAACTTACTTATTTTGGAAACTTTCTAAATCGGGAAACTTTCTTCTTATAGAAATTTCCTATTTTCCAAAACATGCTAAATCTAGAAATTTCTAATCTTAGAAACTTTCTAATTTAATGTTTTATTAAATTTTTGGTTGGGTACACAAATTATAGGCCCAATTCTTGGCCCAAGACCACAAAATTCCATTGGCCCAATAATTTGACATAACCGAGTCGGTTCATTAATTCTGGTCCAAGACCAAATTAATTACTTAATCCAACTGGTTATTTACTAAACCAGACCAGCTCTAAATTATTTGGTCCAACCAAATCAAACTTAGACCAGCCTTCGATTTAGGTTAAAATTCAATTTTGAATTTAAATCCGGTTTAACCAGAAATTAAATAATACCAATTGTATTAAATAATTTTTAGCAAACTGCGATTTGGTTAACCGCTTGAACCACCAATTAAATTGGATCGGTTCGGTTAAGTCCAAAATCAGGAAGAAATAGATTGGTCTAACCAATCAATTTTAGCTGATTTTGACCTAACTTGCGGGATTAGGCATTGCAAACAACGAATCATGATCGGTTTGATCAGTTCGTGTTGCGGGTAATGAAAACGAACAACAATCATTCAAAGCTTTGACGATTTAAGCAAACAATCGTCATGCCTATTTTTTTTTTTAATTCACGATTCATGATTAACTAAACAATTTTGACAAGTCAAAATCGTTATCCCATTAATCATTACCAATCCAACAATCGTTTATTTTAATAAATTCAAACGATCATGATATCACTTAATTATCAAAACGATTCTCACCATTAACGATATAGACCTTTTTTAATCGATCAATAATGGACTTTATGCCAACTTTTTCAATAGCATGATATTGTTGAAAAGTAAAATCGTTTGTGATGATTATGAAACTTGATCGATCCAAGATCCGATCATGGTCTATTTCCTTTCTAGGGTTTATTTTGCTTTATTAATCAATTTTAACATCAAAGTTGATTCAATAAACTACAAAAATTCCTAGATTGATCCAATAAACAAAAACCTAACGACCTAGGCTCTGATACCACTGTTGGAATATTTAGTCTCTTGGTTTAGTTCTTTCAGTTAAACCTACTAACATATTCATCTAAGATCTAGGTGATTTGCATATGAATCAAAGACCAGATCAGGATCATTACCTTATGATTGCAGCGGATTAATCATGGGAATATCGAGATCTGCAAGAGCTGATGATTACCGGCCCCTCCAAGGAATATCCATACGCTTACAAGCTACTGGATCAGGCTGCTAGACCAAGCTGGAACAACAGAGAGAGAGAGGAGGACGGCTAGACCTGAAAAAACGCAGAAGCTTAGGGCTAACTGGCGTCCCCTCTTTCCTTATATAGGCCCAAGTAATTAAACTAATGGCCTATTGGGCTTTTGGGCCCAAGGCCCAAATCAGACAAAAGACTGTATTTTGTCTGGCCCAATTCTCTGTACAAACACAGTAAATGCCTTGCATCTTACTGTATTAATTTCTTTTAACTTTCCCGTTAGCTATGGTGTGTGACCCTTTGGGATCATACAATACTGGTAATAAGTCCTAAACTTATAGATCAAGAGCGGGCTCTAGCAAGTCATCATGATCACCCAGTATTTATGACTTATGTCTGATCTCGACACTTATCATACTTTCTAGAGATAGTACAGTAGATTTCAGGACATTCCCAACAAAATTTTGGAACAATCCTTCCGATTAGCTTTTCACACTTTGAACAACGAAGTAGAATACGAGGCTCTAATTTCCGGATTAAGGTTAGTTCAAACTCTCAAAATTCACAACATACAAGAATTTAGCTATTCCTAGCTGGTCGCAAGCCAATACAACGGAGAATACGAAATAAGAGATGCAAGGATGGAGTCGTATCTGAAGATCGTTCGGGATCTAGTAAACCCGTTCAAAAACTATAAACTGAAATTAATGCTTCAAGGAGAAAACGCACCAGCCGACGCGTTAGCGGCTCTTTCCTCGACCTCCAAACCCGGTTTGAAACGAATCATTCCAATTGAAATCATAGAGTATACGAGCATTGAAAACTTCGTAACCATTAACCTGGCTTATCCGCCCGAAGAGGACGAAAATAATGAAGAAAATCCTCCAATGGAAGAGAACGACGCGGAACCATACGTACAGTTCGAAATAGAATACGCCTACGACAAAGAATGGATGGGAGTAATTCGAGTATACATCATGGATGGTGAACTTCCAAAGGATAATTGGCCGGCTCGTAAAATTAAGGTGCAGGTTGCTCGTTACGTTTTGACGGACGGAAATATTTACAAGTGGAGGCTGTCCGGTCCCCTATTGTCTTGCGTCGAAGGAAAATAAGCAAAGCGAATCATGAAAGAATTCCCCATCGGTTCGTGCAGAAACCATTCAGAGGCAGAGCCTTGATGATCAAAATCAAGCGTCACAGCTATTTTTGGCCGACAATGGTCAGAGACTGCGAGAAGTTTTCTCGAAAATGTAAAAAGTGCCAGAGACACGCTCCGACCATCAATCAGACGGACGAGATGATTTCGTCAATCTCAACACCATATCCTTTCATGCGTTGGTCGATGGATATACTAGGACCACTTAACCAGTCTAAACAGAAGCGATTCTTCCTTGTCCTAACAGAATATTTCTCGAAATGGATCGAAGCCGAATCTTATGCCAGCACCAAAGATGCCCAAGTTGAACATTTCGTGTGGAAGAACATCATATGCATACATGGAGTGACATACGAGATTGTCATAGACAAAACAAACAAAACGGACCGAGCTCATAATTCATCTCGATGCGTTTCAAAGCTTTTTGCGAGAAGTGGAAGATACGATTGGAAAAGTCCAGTCCGCGTTATCCCCATGGTAACGGGTAAGCCAAAGCAGCTAACAAAACGGTCCTTAATGGATTGAAAAAATGGCTCAACGAAAAGAAGGGACGATGGGCAGAGGAGCTAGGTGGAGGCCTTCGGTCACATCGGAAAACTCATGCGAACAACCGGCAAGACAAGATTCGCGCTCATTTATGGAACATAATGTGTAATCCCAACTGATATCAAATTTACGGGGGTACGCCGCAGATTTCTCCCCGGAAAATAAGGTTTGAATCATATGATGCTCCTCGACAAATTGGACTTGATCAACGAACGATGCGATCATGCTCTGATTCGCATCCAAATTTACCAGCATGCAATCGCCAGGTATTACAACTCAAAAGTCCACAGCCGAAGATTCCGCGAAGGTGACCTGGTCCTGCAGAAATTATTTCAGAAGACCGCAGAACGAAACACGGAAAAATTGGGAGCAAACTAGGAAGGTCCATACAAAGTTACGAAAGTAGTTCGCCCAAGAGCATACGAGTTAACTAACATGGACGACGTCAAGGTCCCGATGAGTCGGAACACAATGCACCTGAAGAAAACCCGAGCATGCCACATTCCTCGACTAGCAGCAAACGTTACCACTCACTCGTTCAAACCAGTTTCAAGACCTACTCGGACAGTCTACTCTAAGCATTCGGCTCGCGAAACATTTCACTCAACGCCTCTGCAAAGACTCAATACCTCAATTATACGTTTGGAATTATTCGATAAACAATAAATAACCTCTTTTTAACTTTTATTTGATTTACTCGACCTAAAATCAAATGTAGTATTCGAAGTTCATAGTTTAGTAAACCAGTCCAATTCGTAAATTGTCGTATCATCCCGAGTCAAATCTTTTAATTTTGCATAATTTCTCAGCATTTTCTATCTCGTCTGGTTCTGGCCACATCAGACGAACTGAGGTTCTATACATCCAACAAACGGATAAAAGGGCACTATAAAAATTCCTAATACCTGCTAGGTATGTTTGCTAACGATGATGGGAATACAAGTCGAGATGTATCACACCAGTACCAAATTCGATTTAAATCTCAAAACCCAGTTGACGCTGCTTAGCAAACTGGTATATGACGTCTCAGCCAAGTATATATTCGTCTGGTATCCGTTAGGTATATCCTACACGATATCAACTTACTATCGACGACGAAAATGTAAGTCGATGTGTCTCACAAAAATATCAACTAAACCTAGTAAAAACGCACTTAGCACACTGGTCTGAACGACTTCTCGGCCAAGTACACCTTGGTCGGGTATCCGCTGATACCAATTTTCTATCGAGAACAAGAATATAAGTCGAGATGCCTCACACCAGTACTGAAATAAAAGTAAAGTACGAAACCCAGTCAGAGGCTTCCGAACACACTGATCTTAATCATCGAAGGTCCGTAAGTCGAGTACATCTCGCTGACCTTAAAACTTAACTCGAAACCCATTCAGACGAGCACACTGGTCTTAATTATCGAAGTTCCATAAGTCGAGTACATCTTGCTGACCTTCAAACTTAACTCGAAACCTAGTCAGACGCTTCCGAGCACATTGGTAATAATCATCGAAGGTTCGTAGGTCGAGTACATCTCGCTGACCTTTAAACTTAACTCGAAACCCAGTCAAACGCTTCCGAGCCCACTGGTTCTAGTCATCATAGGTTTATAAGCCGGGAATATCTCACCAATCTTCGAACTTATAGCTTGATTGAAAACACTACCAAACACTCCTATGCACACTGAGTTTAAGAATTATTACCAAAACAGATCCATAAGACGGGAACTTCTCGCTAATCTCCAAACTCGGAATACAACCCAATACGCTTCGGAAAGCCACGATATTGAAGCATCAAGAATCGAACGCAAAGATGAAATCATGCCTCCTTCCAGGAACTTTGTGAATCTACTCGGAAAATCCTCAAGCAATACGAAACCAACTCAAATTGTCTACACGAAGACGATAAGGGAGATTTTCTCCCGATAAAATCTGCTCGAATTTTCCGCATTAATCGACGTAACGTCAACCCATATGCTCTGTTTCTCAGAAGTATGGATCGTCCTAGCAGGCTCTAAAATCTAACCCTAAACCAAATCCTGCATGAAAGTTCGAGCAACATGCTCGGAAATCTGAGAAGACATGCTCAGAAAACTTCGAGCAGGCATGCTCATAAAACTTCGAGCAGACATGCTCGGAAAATTATCAGCCATATTCGGACAATCCGACGCGATGTCTCGCTCTCAAAATCATCACATTCGTAAACACGACCAGTTCGCGATTCAACGCACTTTCTCGACTGTCTTGCTCGCTCGAATTCGAAGCAGCAACGAAAGTCCAACAATATGATTTCCAAACATCCTAGGATGAGTCTTAAAACTTAGAACTAAAACATTTCATTTGAAGTAACGAAGCATCCAAGTCATACACCAGAACAACTAGCCTTTATGAAGAAAAGTTCAACAACATACGAAATTTCTCTGAAGAAACCCTTCGGCATCTCCGCGTGTGAGCTTTCCTCGGATAATCCAAGCTGCCCAACTGCTTGGATGCTCGGACGGTCCGAGCAAACCCACTCATCACTTCTGCGTACATCTTGCTCGATGAATTTGTATGCTTGGAAACAACCTATTCAACAACGTCCTGCTCAGCATTTCTGATCAGTTTATGCTGCTCGGAACTTGCGATCAGTCTATCCTGCTCGGCGATATGAAGTGATGACGTAATTGGAAAAACTTCCCGCTCGGCTTGGCAACATCTGTTCAGCGAACCGTGTGATCACCCTACTTGGCGTCCGCATGCTCATCGGCCCCGAAACACTACTTAGACATACTGCTCATATGGTATGCTCGGTTATTCACAGATTAAACACGCTCGGCGTCCAATCAATCTCCTTAGAGCAAAAAAAAAAATTCTACAACTTCAAGCGAAAACTTCTAGAAATTTTTTTGTCAGAACAACTCGAAATCAAGAACGCTTTTGACAAGGAGAAACTAGCTTGAATACTCTCCGAGAGGAAACCAGCTTAACATCCCGTCTACAAGAAACTACTCCAAAGTACTTCAATGACTTACGAAAAATAAGCCAAGCATATATAAGACTCGCCACCATTCCTTTTCTTTCATGTAAAAAAAGCCGATCTTCACACCTCACACGGTTTCAGAAACTCAGTCATAAATCTCTATGCATCTATGCATGATGGTGTTCATCTCACACTAATCAACTTTTCAGTTAAATGCCTAATCCGCTTCTCAAAGCTAAATAGCTCGACAACAACGATAACCTCACCTAAACAGCTTCTTACAGCTATAAGGAACTAAAATTTCATCAAAATGCCAAAACAGCCTTTCCAGGCTAAAACAATTCGCTGAGAACGCAAGAAATGATCGACAATTTTCAATGGGAGATTTTCTCTCGTAAAAACAAACTCCTAATGCTAAGACGAGCATTCCGGCGCAGTTAGGAAATTAAATTTTTGTAAAAAACGCAAAAATCTAACTTCAAATGTTCAGATAATCTCACAGTATGTACGACAAGCATCGACATATTAGCTTGTCGAGAACGCTTACAAACCAGTTCGACAATAATCCATCCGATCGAATATAAAAGATGAGCATTGTGCACGATCATCCTGCGAACTGATACTTGTGGTGTACGTCCCGTTGGCGTGTATGTTCTACACGCGTAATGACCATCTCGATTCGTCCTGCTCGGAAATCATGACGAGCCATGCTCGGAAATTTTCATGGTCATCCGAGCACATTCCTTCAGATTTTTCGATCAGAAGATATTTTCCTCGGAAGTTCTGAGCAGAACACATTTCCTCGTAACTCACGAGCAGAACACACTCCCTCGGAATTTTTTATCAGAACACACTCCCGCGGAAGTTCCGAGCAGAACACAATCCCTCGGAATTTCTGAGCATAACACATTTCCTTGGAAGTTCCGAGCAAGACACATTTCCTCGGAATTTCTAAGTGAAACACACTTCCTTGGAAGTCTTGAGCAGAACAGACTTCCTTGGAAGTTCCGAGCAGGACACACTTCCTCGGAAATTCCGAGCAGAACGTATTTCCCGAATCTTCCAAATGGATACTTTGCTTAGACTAACTGCTCGGACACTCGCTGAAATATTCCTCCAAACGCACCACTAGCCGCAACCCATCTTCGTAACAATGGCTTATACATTATTAGCCGTTAACGGAGTCGAAGAATAATTTATACGAAATACGAACTTGGGCCGAACCCACAAGACTCGTATTTCATAGACTTTGGGCCGGATAAGAAGACTTACACTCAAATGGACTCGGATCGTCCCTTTTTGGCCCATTCAGTAGATAGGTTTAACCACATAAGGATAATCACAAAATGGAAAGATAAACTCGAAGAAGAAAAGAAGAAGATAATTCCAAGCAAGAAGAGGAAAATTGAGCAGAAAAGTAAATCCCAGTGGAACTGGAATATGCGATTACATGAAGATTTTCGGAAATCTTACAGGTGAATATCCTCTACACCTACTAGCCGCGACTATATAAGATGAAGAACTTTCTACGATCAAACCATCTCAAAAAAACCCTAGAAACAATACTTAGAATTTTATTCATCTCTTAGCTTTGTACTATGTTTTCTGTCATACATATCAATAAAATATCCTCAATGTCTCTTTTCGTGTCGTTTAGTTTAGATTCTTCTGTTCCCTAAAAAGTTTTCTCTACAAAAATCGACAGTGCGAGTTTTGACTCTCACATCCCTCGTTAACTACAAACCAAACAAGATCTAATATCATGGGAATAGCAGATCGTCCAATCACGCATCTGCCTTCTCCACCTCTCGTTCCATCGGCATGTTATTCATCAAGGTCCTAGTGGCCCGGGGCATGAGACCATGCTTCTACGTCGATGCAAGCTTGAGCTCTCCGCCAGGATCAACTCTGGAATCCATTCGACTTTACACCTCTTTAGTTGAGAAACGGTCAGGAAAACGGGCTGATAAACCACCCCATCGACCTACAAGGTACGATTGACCGTGAATCTTTCCAAAAATAAGTTGATGATACCAATACTGAGCTCCAGGAGATGAACAATCAAGTTCATTCACCTATAACTTCATCTCCTGATATTGATATGGTAATCGAGGAAACTCGATGAACTCCTTTCACAGATATGATCACTAACCCCAGATGCGTCAAAAATCAAATTTTATGAATATTATGGGAAAGCAACCCCGAGCTCACATCATATCGTTTATATTGGCAATAGTTCGCGTGCATCAAAACGATTCCGAGAAAGAGGCAGGCTACTGCCGTTTCTTTGCGGAAAATCTCGTCGGACCTACCATAGAATGGTTTGAAGCTCTGGAAGAAAATTCCATATAAAACTTTAACCAGCTCGCTTCAGCCTTCATGAAGTAGTACTCCGTCTACATACAAGAACAAGCTTCAGAGGCCGACCTTTGGGAGATCTCACGAGGATCAAACAAATCCCTTCGAAAATAAATTAATAGGTTCAAGGAGATCAAGTCTAAAATAGCGAACCAAGATGTCGTAACAGTCAGAGCACTCAAAAATAGACTATGGTACAGTTCTAGGTTCCTCGAGGATATCATAGTCAAATATGTAGTTTCTCTTAATGACGCTCTCCATCGAGCGTCAGCTTTTGCGCTTCACGAAAAAGAGATGAAAACCATCGAAAAATGCCACAAAAAAATCCATTGAATCTGCGAACTACTCGAATAGAAATTCGAGAAACAATTCAATGGATAAAGGTCAACACATGACTTCGGCATCGAAGGTTCGACCAATGCCAAAAACAAACCTTTTGATGAAATTGTTTTTTGTAAATGCCAAAAAAAAAAAAAAAAATTCCACTGATGAATGTCGAAGCAAAGCTCATCTCGCACTTGGAAAAGCTAAAACCAAATTTTCGGGATAACAAACTCCTGAAAAAGATGAGCTCCCACCTAAGCCTGATACAACCAAAGTTACCTCTAGTAAGAGGAACCGAAATACTGAGGAGACCCTTGACTCTCTACCACCAGGTCCCCAAAAGCCAAAATGTATCGACCTCATCTTTCAGAACCTCACCCTCTATCGTGGTACCACCAAATCCGTGGTTTCTCCCCCTCCCACACCTTTAATGAGCGCTAGGACGAGCTTCAGTTCCGACTCTATCGCACCTCGCACTTCCCTAGGGGGGGGGGGAAGGGTTATGACCACCTCCAAAAAGAAATTCTCCTGTGAGCACCGCAAGTAAACGCATCAACCTCATTTGCGGGAAGCTAGAAATCGAAGCAGATCGGCCGAAACACAAATCTCCTGCCAACCCACTACCTTGGTTATTGAAAAATTGAGTTCGAGCTTTACTGTCAGCTCTCTTTGCACTTTTTGGGGAAAAATCATTACAATCATCCTCTAACTTGGTTAGGCGGGGTCGAACTTCAGCTCTAACTTTATCTCACCTCTCACTTCCGGGGGTGGGGTGGGGGGGGGGTTAGAAGTTACACGCCCACCTTTAAAAAGCGTCAAATTCATTTGTGGAGATTCCAAACTTTGCTGTGAATCAATAAACTCAATTAAATCATTCCAACAAAAAGTCTTCAGGGACTCTAAGAATGAAAGCTACCTGGAAGGACCTAATCAAAATCTTGTTTTAAGAAAGCGAAAGGTTAAGCCTGGACAAACCGTATGACGTTGCTCTCATAATCCATCTCAGCGTAGCTGGATTCGAGCTGTCCAGATCATGGTCGATAGCGGCAGCTCGGTTGACGTACGATTTTATCCCGCCTTAAAAAATGGTTTTTATAGACTCTGATCTATAGGGCGAGAAAGCATCTCTCATTGGCTTCGCCGGTGAAACCATGTACTCACTTGCCACAATCCGACTATCAGTCGAATCTGCCGGAGTAAAAAATTATATAGACTTTACGGTGGTGAACATGCGAGCTCCCTATAACACAATTATGGGAAGGTCATGGATTTAAACCATGCAAGCAGTTTCGTCTACATACCATCAATTTATTAAATTCCCCGCCCCTAAGAGAATTAAAACAATTTACGGAAGCCAAAAGACCTCTTGAGTATGCTACTTAGATGGCTATTGACCTATCGAACAATCTGAATCATAGCAATTACAGAAAGTAATGATCTCGCAGAACAACAAGTCAAGCCAAAAAGCGATCCCACGATCTGCGAACCTCGAAAATAGCTTGTTATACAGGTTTGGATTGACGATGCTAACCCCAAGAGGTGCTTTGGCACTGGGGCAGACCTATTGAGTCTTTTATAGGTTTTAGCATGATTGTAGTTTAATTGGAGATTACGGAAATTTGTGGAGTAATTCCTTTTCACATATTGATTTCCCAAAAGTCACTGGCTACGTCTGCACCTGGTGTTTGGTCGACACCACAAAAGGACAAAAATCTTGCGTATGAAAATAACAGATTTTGGCGATTTTCAAGTTAACCCAAAAGTTTTCCAACTTTACAACGATTGTCTAGGCTACACTTTTCATACTTTAAAATTTGGAGTTTTTGAGAGCTTTAGGCTGATCTGCTACTCTTTTCATTTGAGAGAAGATTTTGAACCCAGTTTTATGTATTTCATCTTTCTATTCATACTATATTCATCATGTCTATTATTATGATTGCCATGTCTGAGTGGTTTACATGTTAGGTTTAGAGATTCTCATTAATGATTTCATGGAATTTTAGGTTGATTGATTAACTGGGATTCATAACTTCTAGTTCTTTATTTAGGTTGATCTTAATGCTTAATCTAAATTAGCTACTTAGATTATTGATGGCAGGTTGATTAGCGCAGCGAGAGTTGGTTAATTGGCTAGAAAAGAACATAGGTGAGCAATTTGTCTATTCGCAAAGAGATTTTGTTTACGAAAATTGTGAACAAACGAACCTGAATTTAATGCATGAGAACTCTAGAACTCGCAAAGAGATTTGATTTCTAGGTTGTTACACATAGTAAATATTCGCAATGATATTTGGTTTGTTATAATCTTGTATTTAGAGTTCTAAAACATCGATAATTTAGATTCCCGATTGATTAGCTTATATTCCTGTTTCTTGAGAACTTCTTTGGACCTGACGCTTTCTTCCATTGATTTTACACCGTTTAAAGACCTTGCACTGCTATTACATTTATTACATTCTTCTTAGCGTAATTTGATTATTGATAATCTATTGAGTAATCTGAAGTCTTTTATTAGATACCCTAAGTGGTACATTCAACATAGATGTACAATTGCGGTTATAACTTAGGGAAAACTTAGACATATCAAGTTTTTGGCGTCGTTACTCTGGGCCTCTATTTTTACCAATATATTTAAGTTAGAATTCCGACTAAGTTTTATTTTCTTTATTTACTCACGTTTTTCATCTCATTCTCTTTGCAGGAACCGATCTGAAAAACTCAGTGTTGATCGACACCAAACTAGCATCGGTCGACACCGACCGCGAGAACAAAGAGACATGACACATGCAGTTGGTTTGGGCTTATATGCATGCCTCATCGTGCTACAAGAAGAAATCCAGACACCGAGCTTTTGTTTCTCCAAAATCAGGAGATTTCTAAGTTGGCATGCACGAACCAGAAAGCGAAGAAATCAGTGACAATGTTGCAACCTGTGATCGTGACTCGAAACGAGCATGGTGTTTTTTGTGACTGTTAGGGTCAATCGTACAACAAAAAGGTCAAAAACGGATGATGTAGGAAACATTATTCCAGAACCACAAGCCACTGCAGGCGCAAGGCTTATTCAGCAGGGGGTAAAGCGCACATGATGCTGCTATGGAACATGGTCGCACACTTGGTGACTACAACAGGCCGGATGAGTTCTATGCGAACATGTCTGCAATTAGACCTCCTATTTTCCATAGGAATATTTTGAGATCAAGACTTCTTACTACATTCTTGTGGGATAGAATCCTTTCGGTGGATTTTCCTATTAGCATCATATGGATCATAAAATCACAATGGAACATGAAGATCTAGTGACGAGCATGAAGTACAATGGATTCAATTATTACTTTCTCTTCTGCAAGTTTTTCCCACACTCTCTGGCTGGGGAAACAGCTTACTGGTTGAAGAAGCTACCACCAGGATCACTGACCACTTAGGATGCAACAAAGAAGGCTTTTCTGCGCAACTTTTATGATGATGCGAGATCTGATCAGCTGAGGAACCATATTTCTCAGTTTAAACAAGGTCATACTGAAGCCGTTAAATCTGCTTGGGTGCGCTTCAGATCGTATCAGCGCGATTGTCCACATCATGGTTTCTGTGAAGTTCAGCTGTTGGACCTTTTTTCAGAGGTGTGGATTTGAGATGTCAGATGGCCTTGGATGCTTCCAGTAATGGGAAATTCAACAAGAGGTACCCAGAACATGCATATGAGTTAATTGAAAACTTCGAGTCTAGCAATAACACTCATAACGCTTATTTCAAAGGCAACAACAAGCATGAAATATGGAAGGAGTTTAGATGGCTGGGAGGAAGAATAAGATAGATTATGTTCACATCATTCTCATTGGGAATAATACTGTCAAATTTTCTCCAGAGGTGGGAGCTATTGAGGAAGTTGTGAACTACATCAATGGAGCTGGATTTTATAACAATAGAGGTGCCTTTACATGCAATCAAAACTCCTCTGGTTTCACTCCTAATCTAGTTTATCAGAAGCCTTTCCAGAGTAGTGGTTTCATGAAATATGAATCATTTTCATACTATACACAAACTCCTCAAGCATAAGAGAACAAACTTGAAACAATGATGCAGAAAATTCTTCAAGGTCAGCCGAAGATTTCAGTGGATCTAAGTAGGAAGATGGACGCAATGTATCATGATCTCAATGAAAAAATTGGAGGCTCTCACAACTAGAGTTAGCAGTATGGATGCTAGATTGACTAGAAATTAAGATGCTGTCAAAAGGAAGATGGTTCAGAATGCACATGTCAACGCCATCTCGGTTCTAATTGAATATGATTTGGATCATGAGTAGGAAATTGGAGAAAAGGCTGTACAAATCGAGCAAAGTTGTCGTCAGTATGACACTGCAGACATATTGTCGATCGACACCCATCACCAGTGTCAGTCGACACCCATTAACGATCCCGAGTTTTCAAGTTTCAACATACCATAATCGACTGAGAAGGACATTGATCTATTGGCATTGATCGATACTCACTTGGTGTCGGTCGACACCCTTCTATCCCATAAGATATTTCCAGTTCTCCCGACGAAGCAAAATCGATTACAGTCGACACAAAGAGCTTGACACAAGTCGGTGTCGGCCGACACCAGGTGGGTCTCGGTCGGCACCTACCGGACCCGAAGCTAGACCCTTCTTCCATGAAGCTAGCATGGTCTACATACATCCTAGACGTGTCCAACAACTTGCAAAAGTTCCAGAAAGAATCTACAAGCATCCTATACCATTCCCCAGCGCTTCTAAGAAGTCCAAACAGAAGTTGGATGAAGCTAAAGTAATGGCAATAAGGGATAAGAAGCTGATTGAGATTCCACTCGTTGATTCCTCGTGGATTCATCCTTGTTTGCAGAGATACACGACGAATATGACCTCCATGGATGGAGACTAGAAAGAAATGGTGGTCATGCTCTCCAAGCAAGTCAGTGTTGTTTTACAGAATCAGATTCCAGAGAAGCTTCCAAACCCAAGATTCTTTGTGCTAGACTGTTCCATCTTCAAGGACAGCTTCAAGCAATCTCTGTGTGACTTGGGATCTCGTGTGAACCTCATGCCATTATCTCTGGCTGTGAAGTTGGGGTTGATGTACTTCTAGCTGACTAAGATCTCTATAATCCTATATGATCAATCGAAGAGAATTACATAAGGTGTCCTTGAGGATATCCCTATCGGAGTTGGAAACTACCTGATTCCAACAGAATTTGTGGTGCTAAAATATGAGGTTGAACCGGATGATCTCGTACTAATTAATAGATCATTATTGGCTACAGCTTGAGTAGTTATAGATGTGAGGCATGATCTCATTGATCTCCAGGGAGATAAGCCTCTGCACTTCAAGATTGACAAGCTTTGGAGATCCACCATATATGGAAAGACCTTCAGTGATGAGGTGGAGCTAGAGATTCAGATTGGTGAGGACAAAGTGATCAATAGTGGATAAGAGAAGATGGTGGTTCGTCATGAATATACTCTAACATCTTCTGCATCCGCAACTTCTCATAAGTAGAAAGCTCAAAACATCACACTTCCACCAAAGTAAACGTATGTGTCTTCTCAACCTTCACCTCCTGACCGCATAGCTGTGAATGCAGGGAAACGTTATATCCCCCAAGCTTCGCTCCCGCCCTGGTTCTCTTCCCTCATTTCTTGGTTGATCACATGCTCATACTGCTTACACACCACCATGGATGAGGAGACTTTCGCAGAAGTACTCATTACCTCTGTCGAACCCCCATAAGTTTAATCTCCATTCATAGTCAAGATAATGGCTAAAAATAAGCGTTTAGTGGGAGGTAACCTACTGGTGAGTCTGTACATACTCTATTTTTCGTTTGGGTTTTTTTCTATCTTTGGTGTGTCAAAAGCATGAAGAACATGTCAATACGTTCAATGTCGGTCGGCACCTATATGGTGTCGGTCGACACCACACTCGCAACGACGTAAAATAATCGAGCAAGATCGACACAAACAAATTAAGTGTCGACCTAAGACTGGTGTTGCCTGACACCTGTTTATGTGTTGGTCTACACCCATGCCGTCTGCAGGTAAGGTTTTCTATTGGAAGTTCTTAATTGGCATATAACTAATGAAGCGTTTGCTATAAAAAAAGATTTGGTCAATGTTTTCTTATTGAATAAAGATAGTAACTATTAATAAATAATACAAAACATTACTATACCTAAATTACGTATGAGTTTTGTGCCACTTATTAATTAATCAAGATCCAAAGATATGCAGATATTAACATCATTACTAAAATATTATTGAAAAAGTAATCATGCCATTAGTTAATTTTAAGTACATCTCTTTAATTAATGGAGATCCTTACTATAAAATTCATAATTGACATATAGCTAATTGAAGCTTTTATATAAAAATTTTAACTTTTTGGCAAACGTTTTTATTCTAAAAGAAACAGAATAAAAATAACTAAAAATAAAAGAGTAATTGCATCCTATATGCACAAAAGAAGTGGAAATTAAGCGAGGTGAATAGTGAGGCGCGTGTGGTTCAATTTGGTGTGTCATGTTACGCATGTACCCTTGAATTAATGGAGATCACTTACGCATAGACTCGTATGACTAGCTGTTAGTAGAGGAAGCATGTGTCAGACTCATTTATTTATGGATTTTAAAAGCTACATGTTACTTTTTGGGGGGGTAAAACTACCTGTTACTTGCTCATTTATTTCTTCCTTTGTCTCCATTTTATCAAACGAAAGCCAAAGCGATTGTTGGAGGATCCCTAAATCTTATGGGCTCTCAATCTACAAATCTGGCAATATTACCATCGAATTTGAAAAGCTCTTCTTCCGGTACGCTCCAACGACTCTTTTTCTCGTTTTTTCATTTTTCTCGATCTGATAGATTTCGCGTGCCTATGATCGTGATGTTTCTCGTGCTCAATCCATTGATATACACATAGTTTTATTTTGGATTTATAGTTAAGCGGGTCTCGATCTCATCAATGGTTCAAAAAAAAAATTTATCTGGTGAGCATTTGGTGATGATTCTGTGTATTGACATGTTTTCTGACCTCAAAAAGGGATGCTGGATCAGCTTCCAAATTGATCGAACTTTGATTTTTATTCAGGTTTAAGAAGAATAGGCTTTTGGTGTTTTGGGTGCTGATGAGGTGTCGTTTAGCTTGTTTGGTGCTCGATGATGGTATCCTACTTCCTACAACCCACTAATAGGGTCTAATGACGTTGGTCGTATCTGTGTTGAACTTTGAATGGTATTAGTATTGTATGTCTTTTCGGTTTATCACCTACCACATAACAATGACGTTGGGTTGTCGGATAACATGTTTAAACTTTTTATGTGTTTTTCTCATGAGCCTTTTAGTCCCTGAAAATAGTATGTCATTAGGTGCTAATTGAATTCGGTGTGATACCTTTCGTAGTTGTATTCCTAGACAGTTTTAATATCTGCTGATAGGTCAAGAAATATCCATATTCTACTGAAAGTGCACAAATATGCGAATGTAGTACTTAGGGTATCGTATACTCGACAATGTTAATGTCTGCTAACTGAGTTAATGTACATAACAACCTAGAAGAGGCAATTAAATCCTCTTATCTTAGATCCTATTATATAAGCATTCAATACTTTAGCTTCTAATCACGTTATCGGCCACTCGGTTGGTTTGGTTGTCTGCTAACTGAGTTAATGTACATAACAACCTAGAAGAGGCAATTGAATCCTCTTATCTTAGATCCGAGTATATAAGCATTCAATACTTTAACTTCTAATCATGTTTAGGCCACTCGGTTGGTTTGGTTGGTTATCATCTAAATAGTATGTCATTAGGTGCTAATTTTATTCGGTTAGATACCTTTTGTAGTCGTATTCCTCGACAGTGATAATGTCTGCTAACTGAGTTAATGTACATAACAACCTAGAAGAGGCAATTAAATCCTCTTATCTTATATCCGATTATACAAGCATTCAATACTTTAGCTTCTAATCATGTTATCGGCCACTCGGTTTGTTTGGTTGTCTACTAAGGAGTTAATGTACATAACAACCTAGAAGTGGCAATTGAATCCTCTTAGCTTACATCCGATTATATAATCATTCAATACTTTAGCTTCTAATCATGTTTCGGCCACTCGGTTTGTTTGGCTGGTTATCATCTAAATAGTATGTCATTATGTGCTAATTGTATTCGGTTAGATATCTTTTGTAGTCGTATTACTCGACAGTGTTAATGTCTGCTAACTTAGTTAATGTACATAACAACCTAGAAGAGGCAATTAAATCCTCTTATCTTAGATCCGATTATATAAGCATTCAATACTTTAGCTTCTAATCATGTTATCAGCCACTCGGTTGGTTTGATTGTCTGCTAACTGAGTTAATGTACATAACAACTTAGAAGAGGCAATTGAATCCTCTTATCTTAGATCCGATTATATAATCATTCAATACTCTAGCTTCTAATCATGTTTCGGCCACTCGGTTGGTTTGGTTGGTTATCATTTAAATAGTATGTCATTAGGTGCTAATTGTATTCGGTTAGATACCTTTTGTAGTCGTATTACTCGACAATGTTAATGTCTGCTAATTGAGTTAATGTACATAACAACCTATAAGAGGCAATTAACTTCTCTTATCTTAGATCCGATTATATGAGCATTCAATCTTTTATCTTCTAATCATGTTATCGGCCACTCGGTTGGTTTGGTTGTCTGCTAACTGAGTTAATGTGCATAACAACTTAGAAGAGGCAATTGAATCCTCTTATCTTAGATCCAATTATATAAGCATTCAATACTTTAGCTTCTAATCATGTTATCGACCACTCGGTTGGTTTGGTTGTCTGCTAACTGAGTATGTCCTGTCTGGACTGATCCGAGCGCGCATCATCATAAAAGTGACGCAGGAACTCACTCTTTAAGGCTGTCCAAGTAGTATACTGACCAGGTGCCAGTTGTCTCAGCCATGCACTAGCGTCTCCAGCAAGACTGTGCGGAAATAGCTTAAGGAACAGATAGTCCGGGCATACTCCTTCATACTTCATGCCAGTGACTATGTCCTCAAACTTGTCAATGTGATCCATAGGCTGCTCTGTCTGAAGACCATGAAAAGCAATTTGTCTCATCAGCTGGTAGTAGATGGTCTTTACCTCAAAATCATTCCTCTCAAAAGTAGGAAGCACTAGAGCTGCTCGGTTTGCATGAAACTCATCAGGTCTGTTGTAATCAGCTAGTGTCCTCTCATGAACCACCATTTCTCTACCTTGGGCTCGTCTTTGACCCTGGTTTTGTTCCTGTTGCAGCTCCTCAGGATCAGGGATGACATTCCCTTCAGCATCAACCCTTTGCCCAGCAGCATTGTAAGGATTGTTCTCCGGATCCCTCAAGGTACCCTCATCATCTGGTATCAAGATCAAACGTTCTCGTACCATTCTCTCTCTTCTTTCTCTTCTGTTAGCTCTTTCTAAACGTCCAAGTTCCTCAAGATCAAGATTAACCAAGCTCAAGTTCGGATTACTTCGAGTTTTCTGCGTTGGCATAAACTGTATGTAATCGTCCAGCAACGATCGATGCTATCAGTGCAACGATCGATTCAATCTCGAATCGCTTAGTGACGATCGATGCAAGGGATGCAACGATCGACGCAAGGCGAAATTCGTACCTGCGACAGAAAGAAACAGAGAAAAAGTTAGCAGAATCAAAATAAAACGAAAAAGCAAAAACAAAAAAGAAAAATTTCTAGTAAAACCCTAAGTTCGGTCCTATCGAAGACTCAAAGGGTCCCCGGCAACGGCGCCAAAAACTTGATAGGTTCTAAGTTTTCCCTATACTAAACTGCAAGTGAACAGCAATGTCAAAGTAGTATATAGGGTTATCGAATCCACAGGGACACTCGGTCTCAAGAGAATCAAACTATAGGAATAAATACTAGAAAGAAGCAATGTGATTAAATTAAAAGCGGTGCGAGAAAGTAAATCAGTAGCAGAGATTATCGGTTGTGAAGCAAGTAATTAAAAGCGTCAAGCCTAGGGTATTCTCAGGAAATCAGACAAGCAGACAGTTCATTCAGCAAGGATCTAATTAAGCACAGTTCTAGAACTCAAAACACAGATATAGAATTAACCAAATTCCTTTGCGATAATTCTCTAAGTCTAAGTGCAGCAAACCAAACTTTCGTTTGCGAGAACTAACAGATTAAACTAGCAATAAGTCCAAGTTTGATATGTTCACAATTATCCTAAACCAAACTTCCGTTTGCGCAAAGTTTAATTGCCCAATTTAATTAGTTCAGATTCCTAAACCCCACTTCCGTGACGTATTTAGCAACCTAAGATATAGATTCTAATTGATCAGGTTAGAACTAGCTTTAAGCACAATTAAATTGAAGAACAGATATAGTTATGAATCCTTAACTGAATTTGAACAAGTCTAGCAAGTCATGAAATCCTATGTGAGAAACCCTAAACCTAACTAGGAATCTACTCAGACATAGATAATGAAAACATAATCATAGAATGAATAAATTGCATAAAAGAATAAGAGTAAAAGGGGTTCGAAATCTTCTCCAAATATAGATGAAGTAATAGGTTCAGATCAGCCCCAAAAAGCTCTAAAATCCTCTGCTCTTAATTAAGAATGCGTAATGTAAAAAGGTATAAAGCGTAGTCAAAAGCGTCTCTAATAAAAACACTAAAAACTCTATTATATAGACATTATCTCGGCCAGGGGCTTCTTTGTAAATATCAGGAACTTCTGGATCAAAGTGCAATAACTTGATTCTTCTAAACCGCCGAGTTTTTGGCCCATCTCGCTGGTGCATCGATCGTTGCTAGAGTGCAACGATCGACACCTTTCTCTGTTTCGGACAGTGAACTCTATCTCTCGGCCAAACACTCCAAAAATCTCCAAAATGCTCCATTATCTCCAATTCAGCTCCAAACATGATTATACCTGTAAAAGACTCTAAAAGAACACAAAAGACACTAAAAACACACTTATATCATGGTCTAAAACTAGTAAAAACCATGATATATCACACATTGATCTCAATGATCCCAAATAAAATTCAGAGCTAAAACAAAACCAAAAAATAAAAGGAAAAAGTTAATTAGACCCTAATTTATCAGTTAATTACTAGATTATTTCTAATTTTATTTTAATTACTAAGTAGTTTTTGATACTTATTTTGCCCTTAAATCATTTGTATTCGAAAATCGTATTTACAAAATTGCCGTTACTATATTTTCCAACTCAGCAGAAAAAATAAAAATATTACGAAATTGTCATTCCACACAGACTTATATAATTGTCGTTACGTGAAGCAACAGACTTATTAAGGACAATTTTTTTTACTTAAGCGACAAACTTAATTAGATTTGAATGATTTAATTAGGTTTCCATAGAGTAGTTTAACAACTTTATTATTCTTTAGCGACAGACTTATACCAATTAGACAGACTTATTAAAGATTCTTAGATTTGTTTGTTTTGGCAACAAACTTACTTGGATTTGACAGACTTATTATTAAGGTTGCGACAGATTTATTTCTTCTTTGACCATAGATTTATCTAGATTTGACAGAGTTATTAAGGTTTTAACGGATTTATTTCTTCTTTGACCACATATTTATCTATTTATTAGATCTTCATAGATTTGTTTTAGTGTTTGGCAACAAACTTACTTATTTTCTATGGATTTGTTTATTCTTTTGACCACAGACTTAATTAATTTTTACTAAACCAAACTAACCCAAACTTAAATAACCACCACACCAAAATCTAATTGAAAGACAAAACCATGTAAATATTTAACTCAAACCAACACTTTAATTAAACTAGGATTAAATTGAAAAACAAAACCCTAACGTAAAATTGATCACCTCGCGTGTTTTTGTTCTCCTTCCTTAAACAGCAACTCATGTTTTGCAACCAAAATCGATTGATTGATTATTAGATTTTCTTTTCTATGTTGTGGACGAACAAGGATGCCATATTATTGCTAGCCACAGAGCTATATAAACACATGTGGTAAAACCAATGGAACAACTTCAGCAAACGACAAAATGTTCGACATGCTTCATAAGATCTGTGAATGTGAAAAGCAAATGTGTACTCTAATTGCCAACTGGTTCAAAGACACTGATACCAAAACAAAGAACCACATGAATAACATGTTTTGAGGATTGAAAGTTCGAACATTTGTTAAATTCTTTGACACTAGAGCCTCCTGCCATGTGCTAGATTAAGCTCTTCAATAAAAGAAACCAAGAACCTGACCACCCACATTCTGTTTAATTGCTTCTTCATGGTCTAAGATCCCATCCGGAGTTGTGATTACACCACTGCATGGGACAAATCAAACAAGGTTAATCTAATGCTTAATTAGAGTGCATACCTAGATTTGGAAAGGGAAAATAAAAGTGGCAGGAGACAAACTTGACGTGTTGGAAGTGTGCGTTCTGTGTATTTTTCTTTTGCCCTAACGTCTTGCCTGTATGTTAGAGCTTTGCAGTCATTAACCCTCCCTTAAAGATCAACTGTTATTCTACCAACTCTATGTGGATCATAGACTTGAAAGTTCTTGATATAACCTACATATAAAATAACATTTTGTAAAAAAAACGCACTTAGAGAAAGTCAACACACACACACACACACACACACACACACACACACACACACACACACTATGAAACGATCTCTTACCAACCTGAATATGAATTCCCAAAACAAGATAAGGTATAAACATAAGCATATCTAAAGCAATCAACACCATTACTAGCATCACACAATTAGTTCACAGAAGCAAATGAAAGAAGGGCATGGAAGAGAGGATTCTTCATAGAAGCAAAAACATAAACTTGGAAGCCAAAGTACTCTTTTAGTTTCACCATTAACCAAGAACATAAGTGGTCTTATTCAGAAAGGTAAATCAATATATAAAATCAGCCCAGTACGTAGTATCACAAACTAATTTGCAACTTCTACAAGAAAGCTCAATCACAGGACCAGATCCTTCACACCACAATGTCATCAGTGAACGGAGATCTCTACGGCGGATACCTCTACGGCGGAGACCTCTACGTCGGAGACTTCTACTGCGGAGCTAAAAAACAGTGAATCTACGACGGAGGTTCACGCTGCGGGGAATTGAGTTTGTTCTGGGTGTGTTGTGGGTCTTTGTTTTCTAAGACCATGTGCATTAGTGAACTCCCCTCTTGGAGGTTCTTAACTATTTTTTATTATTATTATTTTTTTTTGCAGGTGGAGAAAAAAAAAATCAAAAAGCAAAAAAAAAAGAACTAATCAGGGTTCGCCACGTCGCATGAACAGTGACGAACCCAGCTCTTAAAAACTCTTAGCTAAGAAGGGGTTCTTAATTTTAATATTTTTTTAATAATTCTGCCTAAGAACTAGAGCTAAGAACCCCCCTAAATCCACTAATGCACATGCTTTAAGCAATTAATTTTTTTATTATTATTTAATAAGATTAATATTTTTTAGTAAAAAATGGCATGGACGTAATTATTTAGATGTTATCAAGTTTTTCTGTCTATTTATATTTTTTTGCTTAAATGAATTTTGATGAGAATTAATCTAGTAATTATTCAACAACTAAAAGTCATTCTGAGTAAATTTCACAAAATAAAAACAAGAGAGTTCAAATCTGAGAGAAGAACAATGAAACAAAAAAAAAAAACACATCAAGAGAGCTTTTATAGTTTGCCATGCTTGGTCATAAGTCACACCCTGAATTTAAATTTCCACTTTAACCACCTCTGGAAATATGCTTCGTAAGTAGTTCAACCTTGCCAAATCGAGTCTTTGAGCTCTTTTCTTGACGTTTCTAGGCATCTTCAACTCCACCTTCTGTAACGATTTTGCGTGCCCAAAAAAGAACTCCACTATATCAAGCTCATGCGAATGGTTTTTATAGCCATCAATCGTGACTTCCTTGATAGAGTCCAGCTTGTAGTTATTACTCTTTATACATGTCTCATGATGAATTTTCCAAAACATACCAGGTTCAAATGTGAACTTCTTAACCTGTGCATAACATACGAGCTAGAATTTTAGTGAACTTACACTTAGAGAAATATAGATTTTGAGAGAGATAGATAGATAAAGAGATACATACATCGATCAAAACCTTTTCCACATTAGGACATTTTTTGAGGAATCCAGCAATGTGATAAAGAGTACAAATTGTTGGAGCTTTGAAATGAATATGGAATTCTTTTAAGTTCCAAAATATGAAAATCGGGCTTCTCATTTGTCCCCCGATGTATCTTTCATTGAAAGCCTATATATACATGTGAGAGGAAACATCAAAACACACGCTAAACCATGACTAAATAAGTTATAAACAAAAGAAATTGGAGTTATATATCACTAGAGTATATAAACTATTAGAGAATACGCATCTTTTGGTCAAAATTTATAGTACTTTGTTAAAGGTTAGTTGGCACTATATATGTGTTATATATAACATATAACCTTCAATTATAATTTTTTGTTGATTTATATTTTTCTTAGTGACAGATCTCTATACATTCAATTAAAAGTATGACATATATTGTACCTTATCTATCTTGAATCTAGCTAATATTTCTATAGGTCAAGTACGTTTATAATATTTTTTTGTTGGATTCTACAATACTACTTTACTTCATGAAGTCTTAACTCAAAATATATTACCACATGAATGGAGCAACTTAAAGACATAAATTTCATCTACCTATTATAATAAAAGGTATGAAAAAAATACTCAGATTTTTTACTAGATATATATATGTATACATCAATCAATCTTATAGGTGTTCTTCAAATCTAATTGGTAATCAATATAATATCCTATTATCTTTAATTATAATTTTTGTTATATTTCATATTAATATATATTGTGCCTTATCTATCTTGAATCTAGCTAATATTTCTGTAGATCAAGTACATTTATAAAATTTTGTTGGATTCTACAATACAACTTTACTTCATGAGGTCTTAACTCAAAATATATTACCCACATGAATGGAGTAACTTAAAAACATAAATTTCATCTACCTATTATGATAAAAGGAATGAAAATATACTCAGATTTTTACTATATATATAAAAATTTTATATGCGTTCTTCCAAAAATAAAATTTACCTCAAGAAAGATATTTGTCGTTGAGAGGACGTGAACTCCAATATAGGCTTTCATGTTATCAATCACCTTGTTAGACGGATCATAATAGCGCCAATTGTAATTCCGGACATAAAGGAGTTTTGCCTCTTTAAGTGCATCCACCTTTGAGAAGTCAACGATCCTAAAAAATCCTTCATACTTGAAGCATTCAAGAGTGGGTGCATCCAAAAGGATGTCCAAGCGATTCGGCATAGAATACAGAGCCAGTGACTTGAACTTCTTATGATTCGGAGCCTTGATGTTCAATACCCCAGACATCCGGCATTTGTTTAGTTCGAACGTCTCGAGGTGAATTGATAGGGTCTAAGTTTTAATCCTATTCTACTGCAAGTGCACAGTTAAGTGATTGTAGTATATAGGGTATCGAATCCACAGAGACTCTGGTCTCGATAGAATAAGAACGTAGAGATTAATACTAAGAAGAAAGCAGATGTGAAGTGAATTAAAAGCAAGGCAAGAAAATAAATCAGTAGCAAGATTGGTTGTGAAAGCAGTTAACTAAAAGCGCTAAGTGTAGGGAATTCTCAGAAAATCAGACAAGCAGACAAGTTAATCAGTCAGGATCTAATTAAACACAGTTCTAGAACTCAAATCACGGAATTAGAATTAACCAAATCTCTTTGAGAAAATCCTCTAAGTCTAAGTGCAGTAATCCAAATCTCTTTGCAATTACTAACAGATTAAACCAGCATTAATTTCAAGTTCGATATGTTCACAATTAAACTAAGCCAAATCTCTTTGCGAATAATTATTTGCTCAACCTAAATAGTTCAGATTCTAAACCACACTCTCGTGTCGTATTTAGCAACCTAAGATCTAGATTCTAATTGATCAGGTTAGTACTAGCATTAAACTCAATTTAGATCGAAGAACATTCTATTCATGTGAATCCTTAACTGAATTAAACAAGTCTAGAAAGTCATGAAATCCTTAATGAGAAACCCTAAACCTAACTATGAATCTACTCAGACATGATTAATGAAACAGAAATCATAGAATTAATAGATTGCATATAAGAAATTAAATAGATAAAAGGGGTTCAAAATCTTCTCCAAAATAGATGAAGTACAGGACTAGATCAGCCCCAAAAGCTCTAAAAATCTCTTGGCTCTAAGTAAGAAAGCGTATGTAAAATAAACACCAAAATCCTAAATATATAGGCATAATCTCGGCTGGGGCTTCTTCGTAAATACTAGAAACTTCTGGGCCAAAGTGCAAAGTCTTGATAACTTCATTAAACCGCCGCGTTCGGCCCATCTCGCTAGTGTGTCGATCGACACCAAAGGTGTGTCGATCGATGCATGATCATCAAATCGGACAGTGAGTTTAAACTCTCGGCCAAAACACTCAAAAAGTCCCAAATTGCTCCAATATCTCCAATTCCGCTCCAAACCTGATTAAACATGTAAAAGACTCTAAAAGAACACAAAAGACACTAAAAACACAACTATATAATGGCATAAAACCGGTAAAAACCATGATATATCAACTCCCCCACACTTAGCCTTTGCTTGCCCTCAAGCAAAACAGAGAACTAGAATGTAGTGAAGAGGTTTGAAAACTCTTCAGAAACTCTTTTCATCCTAGAAGCAGCAACACTCAGATTCCCCTTAGTAAACCACATGAAAGAATCAACCTGCAGACATCAAGACCAACATATACTTCCCCCACACTTAGCAACTGTCCTAAGTAAACTCCACAATCATATTCAAGCATTCAAATTCTCCCTACTGACTTCTGCAAGTATTTAAGTGCGGTCTCTCCTAAGGAGTATCGATCAAAGGCACATGGATTCTTACCTTATCAGCTCTAGACCACCATACTATCTTTCTCTAGTCCCTTTCTTCTCTTTTCCCTTCCTTAGCATTCTGATTTCTCCCCATTGGGTATCATTTTATTTTTTTATCAGTGCTCTTCCCGTTAAGGGGAATACTTTGGACACATTCCATGAATGCACAGGATATGAGAGTTCTAGCTACCATTCCCATGACCACTTCGGAGTTACTAACTCATCCTCAGTTTATTATCTTTTTTTTTTTATGGAAGGGGTGAAGGGAACTAGATAGGACAGGTTTACAGACTGTGTCAGAACTAACAAGGGAATCCGACACAAAGTATACCAAGCCCTTAGGTGAGAAATCTAAGTCAGTATTAGGGTGAAGTCAGTAAAAGGATCCTCTGATACTTGAAGTGATGTGGGTGTCCTCAGTAGGTTGATCCATGTCTGGGTTTTCTAATAGTCAGAGATAATCTGCAGCTTCATCCCAATGGTTACTTAAGTTCCTGCAAGTGCTGCTAATCTTCTAAAAAAATCATTGTTTCTTACTTAAACAAATTTTGACTCAATAAAACAAATTTTGAAAAATTTTAACTGACTCTAAGAAAACAAAAGAAAGAAGTTAGTAGAACCTCCCCCACACTTAAGACACACTGTCCCCAGTAGTGTCAAGCGAAGGATTGGCAAAAAGAAAATAAAAATTTGTTTAAGGAATGGTTAAGTTCTGTCGGGTTTTACCTCTGTCGCTCAGGCAGACGATCGTCACAATGCGATCACCCCTCTTCGTTAAATCTCCTTGCAACGACTGGTGCACAAGTGCATCGATCGTCACACATCTCCAGACTCGAGTTCTGTATCTGAAACTTAAAAACCAATAAAAACGTGAAATCCTAAGAAAAACACCAAAAATGAAAAGGAAAAACAACTAAACCTAACAGTGGGTTGCCTCCCACTCAGCGCTTGTTTAAGGTCATTAGCTTGACCGGACGAACAAGATCTTTCAGGCACCAAGAGATCTTGACGGAAATTTTTTCTATCTCTGTTCGAGTCTCCATATCCAAGGTGGCGAGTAGGCTGTTGCAGAATGCTCATGTCCAAGAAAAGAAGGAGTAAAATGTGCTCCAGGATCTAGAACCACGGTATCATCCGGCTGCTCATCATCTGCATCCCTAATGCTGAAGGTCTGCCCATCTATCAGTGGCTTGCACAGCTTGTCCATCTCAAAATGCAACGGCTCATGTCCCAGATGGAGGTCTATCAGACTGTGTCTAACATCTATCACTGCTCCCGCTGTAGCCAAGAATGGTCTTCCAAGTAGCAACGCTTCATCCGGATCACAGTCATATTTCAGCACTAGGAAGTCTGTTGGAACCAAATAGTTTCCAACTCTCACCGGGACGTCCTCAAGGAGTCCTTCTGGAATTCGTATAGACTGATCAGCTAGGACAAGAGAGGTCCTAGTAGGAGTAAAATCCAGCATACCCAGCTTCTCTGCCACATAATATGGCATAAGACTTCCAACAGCTCCCAGATCACAAAGAGAGCGCCTAAAACTATCCTCAAAGATAGAACAACTTAGCACAAAAATCCCAGGATCAGGCAGCTTCTTTGGAACCTTGGTTAACAGCACATCACTTATCTGTTGAGGGACTATAATCACCCAATCTTTCAGCTCTTCATCCAAAGGCACATCTTGTTCAAATACCTCTGCACACATGGGTGATATGGTGGATCATCAGATGATGGAATTTCTTCCAACTCTTCACCAATCTCCTCTAGCTTCTTAAGCTCTTCAATCTCCTGCTTAATCACTTCAGATACTGAGGGATATTGCCTAATTAATTGTCCATAAATCTCCTCCTGAGTAATCTCAGACACTCCAGGGAACAAGCGATCAAGCTCCAAATCTGCATCAATACTGTCAACATCCGGCGAGTCTGTCTGTTCACGACCTGCATCGATCGACACTAGGGGTGTGTCGATCGATGCAACACTGTTTTCACAGTTTTCACCCGAGAGATTTTCTCCAAAATCCAAAAATTCAACCTCTTCTACCAACTCAGCTATGCTTAGCTCAAATCCTTCACCTAAGTGAGATCCATCATCAATGTACACAGACCAGGCCTTAATATGGGTGTCTGCTACTCCTTTTCCTTTCATAGCACTGGAAATCTAATTCACCTGAGTATCCAACTGCTTCATATGAGTGTTCAGAGACTCAACCTTTCCATTGAGATCCTCATAGACAGCATCCAGCTTCTTAATGCAGTCCACAGAAATCTTGGTCTGACTCTCCAGCAGCTGTTCCATCATTGTCTCCATCTTACTCTCATGAGCAGTGGCTGCAGGAGGAGTCTGATAAGATGAAGATCCATAGGTTCTCTGAGTACCTTGTCCAAAAGGCTTCTGAAAACCACTTGTCTGTCCAAAAGAGTTCTGATTGCCTGTGAAGGCACTCTTCTGTCCTCCATTGAAGAATCTGTTTCCCTGCTGATTACCAAATCTGTTACCTTGGAAACCAGATCCTCCAATGTAATTCACATCTTCTTCCTGAGTGTCATCCTCAGTCTGAATTACCTCTACATCTTGGGCAAAGTGGACAGCCTTCTTACCAGCCATGAGATTGCAAATTGTGTCCAGCTTAGATCTAAATTCAGCCATCTCTGAAATCTCTACACTTCCACCAGATTTCTTCCTCCTATCATCCATAGTCTTGCAACTGTTGCTGCTTACTAAGTTCTCAATCAACTGCTTAGCTTGTGCAGGAGTCCTGGTGTTGAAGTTTGCATTACTGGAGTTATCCAGCGCAGACTGATATGGCAGATCTATGCCTCTGAAGAAGATACCTAGCAATGTGACCTCTGTGAATCCATGGTGTGGGCAGTCACGCTGGTACTTCCTAAATCTCATCCAAGCAGTCTTAAGTGGCTCAGTAGGACCTTGGGTAAATGTCAGAATGTCCTGTCTGGACTGATCGGAACGCGCATCATCATAGAAGTGACGCAGAAACTCACTCTTTAGAGCTGCCCCAGTTGCTTCAGCCATGCAGCAGCGTCTCCAGCGAGACTGTATGGAAAGATCTTGAGGAACAGATAATCCTGGCAGACTCCATCATACTTCATGCCATTGATTAGGTCCTCAAACGTATCAATGTGATCCATAGGCTGCTCCGTAGGATGACCATGGAAGGCATTCTGTCTCATCAGCGAGTAGTAGATGGTCTTGATCTCAAAATCATCCCTCTCAAAACCAGGAAGTACTAGAGCTAACCGGTTTGCATGAAACTCATCCGGTCTGTTGTAGTCAGCTAAAGTCCTCTCATGGACAACCAACTGTCTACCTTGGTTATGTCCTTGCGCCTGCGGCTGTGGTTGTGGTTCAGGTTCCTCAACCTCAGGGATCACACGTCCCTCAGCATCAATCCTCTGCCCAGCAGTATTGTAAGGATTGTTTTGCGGATCCCTCAGGGTACCTTGAGCATCAGGCATAATGATTAGCTTATGTACCACCATCCTTGCTCTTCTTTCTCTTCTGTTAGTCCTCTCTAGACGTCCAAGTTCTTCAAGTCCGAGATTAACTAAGTTCAGGTTCTGATTACTTCGAGTTTCACGTGTCTGCATAAACTGTCTGTAATCGTCAAGCAATGATCGATGCTAGCAGTGCAACGATCGATTCAATCTCAGAATCGCCTAGTGACGATCGACACAAAGGTGCAACAATCGACACAAAGGTGCAACGATCGACGCAAAGGTGCAACGATCGACGCAAAGCGAAATCGGTACCTGCGACAGAGAGAAAACAGAGAGAAATCAGTAACTTAAAATAAAAACAAAATAAAACGAAACAAAAAATAAAAAATTCTAGTAAAAACCCTAAGTTCGATCCTATCGAAGACTCTAAGAGTCCCCGACAACGGCGCCAAAAACTTGATAGGGTCTAAGTTTTAATCCTATTCTACTGCAAGTGCACAGTTAAGTGATTGTAGTATATAGGGTATCGAATCCACAAAGACTCTGGTCTCGATAGAATAAGAACGTAGATATTAATACTAAGAAGAAAGCAGATGTGAAGTGAATTAAAAGCAAGGCAAGAAAATAAATCAGTAGCAAGATTGGTTGTGAAAGCAGTTAACTAAAAGCGCTAAGTCTAGGGAATTCTCAGGAAATCAGACTAGCAGACAAGTTAATCAGTCATGATCTAATTAAACACAATTCTAGAACTCAAATCACGGAATTAGAATTAACCAAATCTCTTTGCGAAAATCCTCTAAGTCTAAGTGCAGTAATCCAAATCTCTTTGCAATTACTAACAGATTAAACCAGCATTAATTTCAAGTTCGATATGTTCACAATTAAACTAAGCCAAATCTCTTTGCGAATAATTTAATTGCTCAACCTAAATAGTTCAGATTCTAAACCACACTCTCGTGTCGTATTTAGCAACCTAAGATCTAGATTCTAATTGATCAGGTTAGAACTAGCATTAAACTCAATTTAGATCGAAGAACATTCTATTCATGTGAATCCTTAACTGAATTAAACAAGTCTAGCAAGTCATGAAATCCTTAATGAGAAACCCTAAACCTAACTATGAATCTACTCAGACATGATTAATGAAACAGAAATCATAGAATTAATAGATTGCATATAAGAAATTAAATAGATAAAGGGGTTCGAAATCTTCTCCAAAATAGATGAAGTACAGGATTAGATCAGCCCCAAAAGCTCTAAAAATCTCTTAGCTCTAAGTAAGAAAGCGTATGTAAAATAAACACCAAAATCCTAAATATATAGGCATAATCTCGGCTGGGGCTTCTTCGTAAATACTGAAAACTTCTGGGCCAAAGTGAAAAGTCTTGATAACTTCATTAAACTGCCGCGTTCGGCCCATCTTGCTAGTGTGTCGATCGATGCATGATCATCAAATCGGACAGTGAGTTTAAACTCTCGGCCAAAACACTCCAAAAGTCCCAAAATGCTCCAATATCTCCAATTCCGCTCCAAACCTGATTAAACCTGTAAAAGACTCTAAAAGAACACAAAAGACACTAAAAACACAACTATATCATGGCATAAAACCGGTAAAAACCATGATATATCATGAATGCAGTTGCTGAAGATTGCATCGATCATCTCTTTTGTCACCTTGGTCTTCATAAGCTCAAGTGTCCTCAAGAGTCATAACCCCTTTGGAGTATTATTCGGTATCTCGAATTTACACCATCGCAGCTTCAAGACAGTTAGTGTCTCGATGGCAGAGAAATCAACTGAGATCTCCCTAACTTTCTTGGATTTAGAAAAATCTAACGTAAGCTCTTGGATGTTTTTACTTAAACACGTTTGAACCCATGAGAGTACCTTATCCTCAACGCCAACATGATTGAGAATCAGAATGAATCGGTTGATTTCTGATCCTTTGTGTTGATTAAATATGTCTTCAATGATACATACCACATCTAGTTGACTACGTCTCTTGGAGTATATTTGGCTGAAATCAAGGTCATGAGATCGAATTGGGGCTTTTCTGAAAAAATTGGAGATAATACGGTTTTGTAAAACATTTTGGATGGGTAAACACGTTGATATGATGTACTCCACAAGATCAACGGGCAGATCTACAGTGCGATCTTCAGACAATTCTAGAGTGTGTTTCATCTTCTTGTGTGGGGATTCTGACATCTTTGAAATTTTCTGAGAAAGATAAATGAGTTCTTTTTTGATATTTTCTAAGGAAGATAAATGATTTCTCCACTAGTAATGATCTTTATATAGATGATTTCATGGTAAAAAGAGGACTATTGATATGCTTTATGTTTCTTTTTTCTTTTGTAAATGAATGTAAAATAGTCAATACTTTACTTGGGCAATATGGAGTCACAGATTATGACATTGAATTGTAGTTTTTTTTGTTGTCTTTTTCTACAAAACATAAAGTTGTTACCTTCTACTACAAAACATAAAGTTGTTACCTTCTATGGAGAATTTCAGTTTTTGTGTGTTTTTAGTGAATAATAGGTTGTTGGTCTGTTTTTTCAACTCGACAGCACATTTATTTTTAATTTTTGTTGCACTGGATAAAAAGACAGAACACTTATTTGTGTTAGTTTTTTTTCTTCTAAATCTTACATAATTTTTAAAAATTATTAATATCTTCTAAAAATAGTGATATGAAGGTTGAACATTAAAAAATCATTATGAGGCCAACTAGAAACGTGGTTACTTTTTTATTAATCTGCATATGAAAATAGTCACCTCTTTTCTATATCAGAAACAGTGTTCTAAAAAGCGGTCTAGGCGGTCGTAGGCGGTCTTTAACCGTGGCAATTTTCTCCTAGGCATTAGAATTATGTGTTTATATTATTAAGCGGATTTAGGCGGGTCTAGGCGGTCCTAGGCGGGTTTAGGCGGATCTAAACGGTCCTAGGCAGCTCTACACAATTTTTAACTAATTATCATTTGATTTTTAATTTTTGTGTTTATTTCAGTCAAATTTATTACATATAACTAAATTAATAATTTTAATTCATAAATTAATGGTTATCAATATAAAAATATCGTAATTTTAACAGATTTTGATAGCAAATGTCTTGTGGTGATAAATTTAAATGATTTTTGTTATTTGGATATAATTTGAGTTCTAAATCTATTTTTAAGATTACAAATATTTGAATTATATGATGTATATAGTAAAATATATCTAAAATATATGGTTTTCTTTTATATACGTTTAAACAGCCTAAAATCGCCTAGGCCCGACTAGGCGTTCTAGGCGCTAGGCATTGGGTCACCGCCCGACTAGCGCATAGCGCTTTCTTGAACACTGATTCAGAAATCGATGGAGTAATGTGAAATTAAAATTTATAATAAAACATGTGATTATGAACATTTTACGTTAAGACAAAAATATGTGATTATGAGAGAAACTTTTCCAAACGATTATATTTTAGTGAACTGTATATATTAAATTTGTGTCTAAATATATTTTATTATTTACTATTCTTTACCAATAAAATTAATCACTTACTGTAGGAATTGTTTGCATGTTTGCTAATTTAAAAATTCTCCAACTATATATTATCATAAAGAGTTGGATTTGGACACATTATAGAGCTGAGATCAACACATGTCCAACACATGTGTCCAACACATGTCCTTTTAATTACTTAACTTGTTAAATATTTCAGTTTCAGAAAACATGTTATACATGTTGAAAACTAAGATTTAGATTTAACATCCAATAATATTAAATTTGTTTGTTAGCTGGTAAAAGTTTCAAAATTTCTGTAATATATTTTATTTTAACTTGCATATTAACCTCTGTTTTTTTATTTTATATTGTTTGGCGAAAGTTATTTAACCAAGTTGCGGAGTTTATTCGTATGGAGGTTCAAATCGGGAACTCCATTTGTAAATTAGAGTGCTTATATAGACAATGGATAATTTTTTTTTGTCAACTCGTAAATTATATTGAAATTAAAATATGAAATACACAAAACTGGCAAAGATCATAGTTTTGTGTATTTTATCTTTGAATTTCAAATATAATCTATCGGTTGACAAAAAAGACAATGGATATCTATAAAATAGAAAGATGTAAGATTAAAAATGAATTTACGTGGATAGTTTCCTATGTTTTCAGTAGACTATAATACCCTTATTGAAATAAAACGAGCTTTAACTCTGAGATATTAAATTATATGTTCCCGAAAATATGACAAAATCTCGGAGAGTATATTTAATTTGTGACAATAAATGGATTTGATATCTCGCCGCCGATAGAGTAAAACTGAACAAAAAAATACTTTAATGATTAGTTTAATAAAATGTTAGTTTAATATTAGTTTAATCGTTGGAAAATATTACTACGTATGCTTGGTTCTTAACAAACAACCTAAAAATTTCCATTAAAGGGTTCATATATCATGAACATATATAGTATTCTAGAAAAACCCTAGCCGATTCTCTCCCGGGCACTAAGATCGAGACACGTAAATTGTCACCGCTCTCCGACCCCGGTGTCACCTCTTCCTCGCTTTCCTCTTTCTCTAACTTTTTCTTTTACTTTTTCTGGCTTTTTTCTCTGTTTCAAATCTGCTTTCAGTTTCTTTCATGACCATGGCTATTGAGCGGTGGTCCAATCCTTTGAAGTTGCGTCGGGTCCATACTAGTCTGTTCAACCATCCTTCTCTTCCGGATCTGACGCCATTGTCCACCGGATCTGAACCCTTCTCGGGAAAGCCCCGAAGAACACTATCGAATGTATACATCTGTCGTTGTTGTGTCTATTATGTAACCGCAAAATGATTTGTCGTTCCTCTTGCCGGCACCTCAACATCCTCCGACCCAGAGTCAAATCACTCAGTTAAGCATGTCCAATACCAGAAACAATCACCACTGGCTGAAAATCTCCTCCGCTTACCTTCTCCGAATGAAAAATCTTTTACGCCGCCTCACCCTTTAGATCTGTCGGACTTCATAGATCCACCTCAGCACTGTTTCTCCGCCGCGGTGAGCCTTCTCGTTTGTCTGGTCTTGGATGCCTCAACTCCCTCCGACAAACATCTCGCAATCGACGAAGTAGCTGCATCTGACCATTCCTTCATTCATGGGCTAGCACTTCCGTTTTGAACATGGACCTCAATTTCGTTTGTGGTGTTCGGCCCATTCAACATCCCATCAAAACATGGACTCAAAGAGTATGATTATCCAGTGCATCAGGTCCTAAATACGTACGAAGGTCTTCACCAAAGTCTCCGTTAAGTCAACAAACTTCAACAGAGTATCGATTTGAATCTGATATTGAATTTTTCATTAAAGTGTTTATTAACCACATTTGGTCATTTGGGCATATCAACTCTCTCCCTTGGGGAGAGACCAATTCCTCTTTTATGGAGAGATTGATTTACCACCTTCCTTTTATTTTGGAGAGAACGATTCCACCACCCTTCTCCTTCATGGAGAATGTCTTTAAATGCTCAGCCTCACAAGCATTACGAGCTAAATATTTTATTTGTTTGCCTATATTGGCTGAAGAACCGATCAATTTGAAATCGATCATTTTAGAAGCCCTTTTGAAGAAGCTTCTGGTTTGTATCTATGATCCAAACCACATAACCTATATTTTTAATGCTTTGATTTTTCATCTTTCTAAAAAGTGATTTGTACTCTCTGGCAAATATTCCTCTACTTATAATCAGCATTTAAGTTAATTTAATCAAAGTTTGCAGAAAAAGTGTTCATATAGCTTTGTCGATTCTTAAGTAATATTCAGAATGTTGTTGAGATTTTAATTGAGTGTTGGCATTTATTCAGGTGTTTTCTGGGTAAAACACATGATTCATAAGTATAAATTGAAACATTTTTTTTTGCATTTATTTGAAAAGTGTATTAAAGATTTAACTCGTCGACATCAAAGTTTGCTAATATGCTGTAGATGGCATTATACGTAAGCATCGTGCATGAAAAGTGGGTGAAGCGAGAAGACGCATGTGATTCCATGAGCCAAGTGTGGACGGGATAAACTGCTCTATTATCTTGAAAGAGAAGGTAAAGTATTGTGAAGTAGTTACAATGATAAAGGAAAAAAATAAATATCATAGATGATGATAATATCAAAATAAGTTATTAGTGGTCCCACTAGATGCTCGGGTCAGATTGAAGGAAAACGGAACCTATATATATGTGTAGTAAGGATGTAACTTTGTTTATGGCAATTGTTGGTGCTAGAATCCACCCCGAATTCAGACCAGATAAGCCCACAAAATCTTTCAACTATAAAGCTTGAGTTACGATCCATATTCCTTCAACCCGAGTCAGACCTAACTGCTTTAAAATCTCAAACAGGCTAAGACAACTCCACTTTGATAAAATGAGGTCGCATGCGGAGGTCGATCTACGGACTCCACAATCTATGAGCTATGATCTACACAAGCTCTACGAACTGCGAGCTCTACAAGCTGTGAGATACGAGCAAAGAGATGTGAGGTGACTAAGTCAAATATTCGGTTCAGATCATTCCGATATCAGCTCAACTGTCCAAAGAACACGAAGATCTTTTAAGTGAGTGCACCTCGAGATCCACGAAGTCAAGTGGAGCACGTGTTGTCCGAGATATGAGGAACTGGTCCCCTCTCTCTCAGTTCCCAAACGACATGCTAAAATTCGAGGAGTGGGAAACCGCATGAATCGATTGACCACAAAACGATCCTCTCATCATCGAACTGATCATAAAAGAGCACGACGTAGCAAGGATCCTGGTCGATACCGAGAGTTCTGTGGACGTAATCTTTCCCAAAACTCTAAAAAGATGAACATCGGTTTATCTGAAGTGTCTATGTTCCCAAAACCTTAACCCGATTCAAAGATACACGACGATGACTCTCGGGACGATCAGGCTACCCGTACAAGGAGGGGCAACCAAAGTTGTTGAGTTCTCAATAGCAAACGTCCCAACAATCTAAAATGTGATCATGGGAACTCCTTGGATAAATTCCACGAGATCCGTTCCATCAACATATCATCTCTGCTTGAAATTACCAACACCCGATGGGTCATAACAATATGAGGAAGTCAGGAGCAATCCCGTTCTTGTTCCATGACCGAGCACAAACTCAGAAGGTCGACGGTCGATATTTCATGGAAAACGAAGTGACCGCGAACAGAATCGAATCAAGTAGTTGTGGAACAACCAAAAAATCCGATAGGAAGCAAGAAGAAGCAGAAGACGATGAACCTTGAGAGCCGGAAGTATCAGCGTGCATAGATAGTGACCATCTGGAACACTGCGTAGTGGTGGGATAAAATCTTGTTGATGTGATCAAAAACGACATAGTCTTATGCCTCAGAGAGAACGTAAAGAGCTTCGCCTGGTCCACATAGGATATGCTTGGGATCAGCATGGAAATCGCTTGTCACGAGCTGAATGTCGATCTAACGATTAAACCCGTTAGGCAGAAAAGAAGGAAATTAGGATCTGAACGATCCAAAGCAGTCAACGGCGAAGTCGAGCGATTACTCAAAGTTGGTTCAATTATCGAAGTAAAATATCCGGAGTGGCTCGCAAATCAAGTGGTAGTAAAGAAGAAAAATGGAAAGTGGAGAGTTTGTGTCGACTTCACTGACCTAAACAAGGTGTGCCCTAAAGACAGCTTCCTGCTTCCGCACATCGATCGACTAGTAGAATGCACAGCAAGAAACAAAATAGTCACATTCATGGACACTTTTTCAGGCTGCAATCAGATCATGATGAACCCAGATGATCGGAACAAAACCGCGTTCATCAACTACAGAGGAATCTACTGCTTCAAGGTCATGCCTTTCGGCTTAAAGAACGCCAAAGCGATGTATCAACGTCAGGTGAATAAGATGTTCGTTGAGCAACTCGGAAGAACTATGGAAGTATACATAGACGATATCAAGTCCCTCACGGAAACGATCACATGGAGCATTTGCGGGAATGTTTTGAACAACTAAACAAGTATAATATGAAGCTCAACCCAGCCAAGTGCATGTTTGGAATCACATCTAGAGCGTTTCTACGGTACCTTGTCAGTCACCGAGGCATCAAAGAAAACCCAAAGCAGATCAATGCCCTGATCCAAATGTCTTTGCCAATGATAAAACGCGAAGTCCAACGACTAATGGGACTTGTAGCAGCATTCAACATGTTTATCTCGCGACCAACAGACAATTGTTTTCCATTCAATGACATGTGGAGAGGCAACAAAACGTTTGAATGGTCGGATAAATGCGAAAAAGCTTTCCAACAGCTGAAGAAGTGTCTGGAAAATCCGCCGGTAGTCGCAAAACCAATAGAAGGAGAGCCATTGCTCTTATACACCGCATTATCAGCTACGACAGTAAGCGGAGTCCTTATCAAAGAAGATCGAGGGAAAAAAATCAGATCTTCTATGTCAGTCAAATGTTAACAGAAGCATAAACTTGCTTTCCTCAAATCGAGAAGCTAACACTCACACTTATAATGTCCGCTCGAAATTAAGGCCGTACTTTCAATCTTACTCGATCGTAGTTCTGAAAACTTTCCCGTTGCGGACTATCCTTCTTAGTCCAAGCCAATCCAAAAGATTAACGAAGTGGGAGATAGAGCTCAGCGAATTCGATATCGAGTATCGATCGAGAATTTGCGAAAAATCACAGGTACTAACGGATTTCCTGGTCGAATTACTGCAGGAAGGGGCGGAGGAGCCAGCACATGATTCAGACTGGTTGCGCCACGTTGATGGTTAATCTTCAAAGCAAGGCTCAGGAGTGGGAATCCTCCCGACGTCGCCGACTGGAGAAATTTGTTGGAATATTTAGTCTCTTGGTTTAGTTCTTTCAGTTAAACCTACTAACATATTCATCTAAGATCTAGGTGATTTGCATATGAATCAAAGACCAGATCAGGATCATTACCTTATGATTGCAGCGGATTAATCAAGGGAATATCGAGATCTGCAAGAGCTGATGATTACCGGCCCCTCCAAGGAATATCCACACGCTTACAAGCTACTGGATCAGGCTGCTAGACCAAGCTGGAACAACAGAGAGAGAGGAGGACGGCTAGACCTGAAAAAACGCAGAAGCTTAGGGCTAACTGGTGTCCCCTCTTTCCTTATATAGGCCCAAGTAATTAAACTAATGGCCTATTGGGCTTTTGGGCCCAAGGCCCAAATCAGACAAAAGACTGTATTTTGTCTGGCCCAATTCTCTGTACAAATACAGTAAATGCCTTGCATCTTACTGTATTAATTCCTTTTAACTTTCCCGTTAGCTATGGTGTGTGACCCTTTGGGATCATACAATACTGGTAATAAGTCCTAAACTTATAGATCAAGAGCGGGCTCTAGCAAGTCATCATGATCACCCAGTATTTATGACTTATGTCTGATCTCGACACTTATCATACTTTCTAGAGATAGTACAGTAGATTTCAGGACATTCCCAACAATCTCCCACTTGTACTGGAATTCTACATTCCCTAATCCTTTTGTCTCAATAACTCGATCTGGCATAAGGCAAGATGTGTGTCATCCTTATATAGCCAAGATCATGTTCATCGGACCAGAATTGATACTGACAATGCAAACGACTTGGGCAAGTCCGTTTGGGTGTGGCCACACTCTTACCAGCTATCAAGTCTCCGATTGGCCTAGAGATATTACCTCCATTAACAGGAGGGACAAATCCCATCTTGTTCCATCACTATGAACTACTCACTTTATAATATACCCAACCAAGGTCCTTATTGCTCCCAGTAACGAAACAGCGTTAGACAGTGATCAAAGTGCATCAATCCATGTGCAGCCACATGCATGCGAACTCAGGTCTAAGGACTATACTCTATAGTCGTAGATGAGAACCTCTTATGACACAGATATTAATATCTTGTAGAGTTCTCATCAGCGGGTCATGTCCGGTCATATGCTCCCCTACATATACCTATGTGTCGACTTTGATGCCGCGCATCTATGACCCATGAAACTTGGTCATAAGTCTCAACACACTCTAGTCTCAAGTGGTTTTTGGTGTTCCAATTTCAACAACCTTCGACTATGGACACTCTGATTTATGTCATTTTGTTAAATATAGGGTTTCATGATCAAGTCTTTCTCATGTACTTCGATGGCCTATATATAATGACATGAATCATTTTGGAACGATTATTTATATCACAGTTAAAATAATCCAGAAATCATAAATTTCATAAACATAAAATATTATGTTTACATGAACCTTTCAAAACAACTAAATAAAGCCCTTTACAAACTCCCACTGAAATTAAGACTACATCTTAATTTCACTTATCCTACAGCTACAGTCCGCGACTCGTGCTTAGGCCTAAGGAGTGGCTTCGTTAATAGATTAGCAACGTTCTCATTCATTGAAACTTGCTGATCTACTTAACACCTCTGTCATTTATCTCACGGAATAGGTTATACCTACCCTCAAGGTGTTTGGACCTCTGATGTGCAGCTAGCCTCATCTATGCTAGGAATCACATCAAGTTCAGTGATGAATTCTTCTTTCCAAACAACCTCTTTTGCCGCTACCCAAGCTGCGAAGTGTTCAGCTTAAGTCATGGAGTCAGCAACAGTGCCTTGCACCGCCAGACAGACACAAGATATAACCGGACTGTGACCAGAAATCATCTTTGTCTGTTGGAAACTTGCCTTTCAGACTCTACCGACTTCTAGCACCTCACTTTCTCCGTAAATCAAGAACTTATCCTAAGTGTTTTCCAAATACTTGAGGATATTCATTACGTCTATCCAGTGATTCTTTGCTGGATTTGACTGGTCTTTACTTGTCTTGCTTAATATCAAAGCAACATCAAAACAAGTATATGTCATGGCATACATGATAGATCCAATTGCCGACGCATATGGAATCTCATCCATGCATTCAAGCTCAGCATATATCGTAGGACACTGTATCTTGCTTAACGTAATGCCATGTGACATTGGCATAAAACCCTTCTTGGAATGCCGAAAACGTGTAGGACTTTGTCAATATAAGAATCCTGACTTTGTCCTATCAGCTCTTTTGGATCTTTATCTTTAGATCCAAAATCCAAGAACATATGTGGCTTTACCCATGTCAATCATAAAAACAACTCCCAAGCCAGTCCTTTACCGACTGCAGCATTGGAACGTTATTTCCGAGAATCAGTATGTCATCGACATACACTATGAGGAATGCAACATCGCTCCCACTTATCTATTAGTAAACGCACAGTTCCACTTCGTTCCTGTTCAAGTCAAAACCTTGACTACTTCAACATAACGAAGATTCCAACTCCGATATGCTTGCTTCCATCCATGAATGGATCGATGAAGTTAACTTACATACAATATAATTTTTCGGAGTCCGGGCTCACTTTCGCTTCTGTGAATTTCGCAGGTTCGTCACTTTCAATGATCATCAGATCATGGCAATTAATCACGAGAAATCACTCTCGGATTAGTGACGGATTCATTCAGATCTGCGAACTTCAGGCTCTACAGGTGTAGATTCTACAGAAATCTGTGAATCCATCCGCTGCTCTCCCTCAACAGGTTGAGCAGCCTCCTGTATTTCTCGAATTTCTTTGAGTTATACTTTTACTCCCACTGTTCTTCTTGGAAAGAAACTTTCCTTTTAGAAAACAGAATTCCGAACAACCTAACTTCGTTTTCGGAATGGACGTAAAAAGTAACAAGCCTTGGTTTCCCTAGGACAACCAGCGAAGTAGCACAACTACAAATACAAATATGTGGTGTCTTTCAACTGATATTGGTGGAACTATTTCAGCGTAAACTTAGATATTTCTAGAGCGTTATTCTTAAAGAATATCATGGAAGATTCGTGTGACTCATCTTTAATCATTTCTAATAAGATCTGATTCTTTCTCACAGAAACACCTCCAGGTTTTCAGGAGAAATGAGCTGTGAAACGACTTCACACTCATTCAGATGATCACACCATCAATGACTTAAGTATTCCCACTCGTGATCTAATCCAGAGTCTCAATACTTCTGTCACTCAGATTCTATACCTCATTCTGGAACTCTTTCGACCATTTCAAAGAATTCCGACTCGTGTCTCATCAAATGAACACAGTCATACTCACTGAAGTAATCAGTAAAGATAATGAAGTACAGGAAATTTTTCTCTGGCATTACTGCTCATCGGGCCACATACATGAGTATGTTCAAGGTCCAATAAGCCTTTGGGCCTTTCTCTAGCTCGGCTAAGATGGGCCCTTTGTCTTTTGGTCCAGTAAGCAGAATTCAAGTCTCATAAGATATCCGATCAAATGAGCCCAAAAGTCCATAACTATGGATTTCTGAATCCGACTCACTCTATGTGACCAAAACATTTACGCCAAGAAAAATCAGGTTTAATTCATCAGATTTAAACCAATTCGATATTTATGTTACATTTAGGCACTCTTTGGTTTAAGATATAAAACCCATTCCTTGAATAGGGTGCTACAATTAATATTTCATTAAGATCAAAAGAACAAAACTTGTCTTTTATCAAAATGAAAAACATTCAAATTCTTACAAGAAAATGAAAGACAACTCTGCTTAAAGCAGGTACATTGTAGCAATTACTTAATACAAAACCAAGCCTCAAAGGCATCTACAAGTGAAAACCCTACGGCTGAGGCAGCATCCATAGCTCCTTCCAGACACGCAGTTCCACTTGTCCTTCCTTCAACGTTCTACTGTTGCTTAGGCTCTGCATATTATAACAAATATCAATGCCACAACCAGTATCCAATACCTATAAGGTAGATCTTGAAGTAATAACATGAATACCTGAGGAAGTAGTCTCATACATCACCTTCAACTCCTCATAATCTTCCATGAATTTAATGCAATCTCTCTTCCAATGCCCAGTCTCTTTACAGTAGCAGCACTTACCAACGTAAGATGTATCTGACTCGGGCTCAGAAGACACATGCTTGCCATGATTCAAAATCTGGACAACTTTGTCTTCACCCTTGTCAGCACTAGGTTTAGTAAACCTACCCTTCTCCATTATGAGATTATACAGGGTACTCTTCACGTTTGGCTCAACTGTCTTGAGCATATCATGCAGTTCAGTCAGCGTCTTCGTTAAGCCTTTCTTGATATAGTTCCTTTTGAACTTATCATAGCTTGACGGCAGTGACTGCAGAATGATCTCAGTTGCCAATTCTTGGCTAACTGGATAATCCAGTTTCCTCAGGTTATCAATGTAACCCATCATTTTCCTGACATGAGGACTCACTGGATGATCATTTGGTAGCTTGCAGCTAGTGAGAGACTTAACCAACTGGTATCTCTCCACTCTTACCTGCTCCTGAAATTTCAATTTCAGGCTGTTGATCATCTCTATTGGCGACTCCATGTTCTCATATTGCTTTAGCAAATCTGAGTCCATGGTAGCCAACATCAGACCATGCACATCTACCGCATCATTATAATGCTTATTCCAAGCATCATATACTGCATGAGAGGCATTGGACCCGATCTTCTCGGGGAGAGCTCTCTCAAGGACATAGTCCTTTCTCTCCTGCCTGAGGACTAGCCTCAGGTTCCGCGACCAAGTCAAGAAATTTGATCCGTTCAGTTTGTCCATCTCAAGGACAGACCGGATCGAGAAAGTGTTTTGATTGTTTGTGCTAGTCATAACTGAAATTTAGAGATAAATAGAGTTTTAGTTATTTAGTTCATAAAAGAGTAATCTTAACAACTTATAAGAAAACTCGCATTGTATTCAAAATTTCTTTGTTTATCCTCATAAGAATACAATGATTCCGAGATCCATGTTAAACTAAAACCAAAGTGGGCCACTGGCCGTCACCCAGAATTAGCTAACTAGGTAAGCATACACACAGCTAGTTACAACTCATATAACTCTCGGTTGTGAATTGGACCCGAGGCCCAAATTCACCAGATGTCTCAAGGCCCGGGACTCCCGATGGCCCAGTCAAGGAAACCAATCTCTTACAGCCAAATAATCATTAAAGTCTGGGACTCCCAATGACAGTAATGACTATGTACTACTTTACTTACGCAAAAAACAGACACCTCACACTGTAAGCCATATCTGTAATTGAATAAGCGTTAAGTAGCTGACAAGATTGGGCAAGACATCCAAGCTTGATATTTGTTTTGAGGATTTTAGGTTTTCCTTCCAAAAATAGAAGATTACTATTTTGGGAAACTTTCCATTTTGGAAAACCTACTAGTTTTAGAAACTTTCTAAATCAGAAAACTTACTTATTTTGGAAACTTTCTAAATCGGGAAACTTTCTTCTTATAGAAATTTCCTATTTTCCAAAACATGCTAAATCTAGAAATTTCTAATCTTAGAAACTTTCTAATTTAATGTTTTATTAAATTTTCGGTTGGGTACACAAATTATAGGCCCAATTCTTGGCCCAAGACCACAGAATTCCATTGGCCCAATAATTTGACATAACCGAGTCGGTTCATTAATTCTGGTCCAAGACCAAATTAATTACTTAATCCAACTGGTTATTTACTAAACCAGACCAGCTCTAAATTATTTGGTCCAACCAAATCAAACTTAGACCAGCCTTCGATTTAGGTTAAAATTCAATTTTGAATTTAAATCCGGTTTAACCAGAAATTAAATAATACCAATTGTATTAAATAATTTTTAGCAAACTGCTATTTGGTTAACCGCTTGAACCACCAATTAAATTGGATCGGTTCGGTTAAGTCCAAAATCAGGAAGAAATAGATTGGTCTAACCAATCAATTTTAGCTGATTTTGACCTAACTTGCGGGATTAGGCATTGCAAACAACGAATCATGATCGGTTTGATCAGTTCGTGTTGCGGGTAATGAAAACGAACAACAATCATTCAAAGCTTTGACGATTTAAGCAAACAATCGTCATGCCTATTTTTTTTTTAATTCACGATTCATGATTAACTAAACAATTTTGACAAGTCAAAATCGTTATCCCATTAATCATTACCAATCCAACAATCGTTTATTTTAATAAATTCAAACGATCATGATATCACTTAATTATCAAAACGATTCTCACCATTAACGATATAGACCTTTTTTAATCGATCAATAATGGACTTTATGCCAACTTTTTCAATAGCATGATATTGTTGAAAAGTAAAATCGTTTGTGATGATTATGAAACTTGATCGATCCAAGATCCGATCATGGTCTATTTCCTTTCTAGGGTTTATTTTGCTTTATTAATCAATTTTAACATCAAAGTTGATTCAATAAACTACAAAAATTCCTAGATTGATCCAATAAACAAAAACCTAACGACCTAGGCTCTGATACCACTGTTGGAATATTTAGTCTCTTGGTTTAGTTCTTTCAGTTAAACCTACTAACATATTCATCTAAGATCTAGGTGATTTGCATATGAATCAAAGACAAGATCAGGATCATTATCTTATGATTGCAGCGGATTAATCATGGGAATATCGAGATCTGCAAGAGCTGATGATTACCGGCCCCTCCAAGGAATATCCATACGCTTACAAGCTACTGGATCAGGCTGCTAGACCAAGCTGGAACAACAGAGAGAGAGAGGAGGACAGCTAGACCTGAAAAAACGCAGAAGCTTAGGGCTAACTGGCGTCCCCTCTTTCCTTATATAGGCCCAAGTAATTAAACTAATGGCCTATTGGGCTTTTGGGCCCAAGGCCCAAATCAGACAAAAGACTGTATTTTGTCTGGCCCAATTCTCTGTACAAACACAGTAAATGCCTTGCATCTTACTGTATTAATTTCTTTTAACTTTCCCGTTAGCTATGGTGTGTGACCCTTTGGGATCATACAATACTGGTAATAAGTCCTAAACTTATAGATCAAGAGCGGGCTCTAGCAAGTCATCATGATCACCCAGTATTTATGACTTATGTCTGATCTCGACACTTATCATACTTTCTAGAGATAGTACAGTAGATTTCAGGACATTCCCAATAAAATTTTGGAACAATCCTTCCGATTAGCTTTTCACACTTTGAACAACGAAGTAGAATACGAGGCTCTAATTTCCGGATTAAGGTTAGTTCAAACTCTCAAAATTCACAACATACAAGAATTTAGCTATTCCTAGCTGGTCGCAAGCCAATACAACGGAGAATACGAAATAAGAGACGCAAGGATGGAGTCGTATCTGAAGATCGTTCGGGATCTAGTAAACCCGTTCAAAAACTATAAACTGAAATTAATGCTTCAAGGAGAAAACGCACCAGCCGACGCGTTAGCGGCTCTTTCCTCGACCTCCAAACCCGGTTTGAAACGAATCATTCCAGTAGAAATCATAGAGCATACGAGCATTGAAAACTTCGTAACCATTAACCTGGCTTATCCGCCCGAAGAGGACGAAAATAATGAAGAAAATCCTCCAATGGAAGAGAACGACGCGGAACCATACGTACAGTTCGAAATAGAATACGCCTACGACAAAGAATGGATGGGAGTAATTCGAGTATACATCATGGATGGTGAACTTCCAAAGGATAATTGGCCGGCTCGTAAAATTAAGGTGCAGGTTGCTCGTTACGTTTTGACGGACGGAAATATTTACAAGTGGAGGCTGTCCGGTCCCCTATTGTCTTGCGTCGAAGGAAAATAAGCAAAGCGAATCATGAAAGAATTCCCCATCGGTTCGTGCAGAAACCATTCAGAGGCAGAGCCTTGATGATCAAAATCAAGCGTCACAGCTATTTTTGGCCGACAATGGTCAGAGACTGCGAGAAGTTTTCTTGAAAATGTAAAAAGTGCCAGAGACACGCTCCGACCATCAATCAGACGGACGAGATGATTTCGTCAATCTCAACACCATATCCTTTCATGCGTTGGTCGATGGATATACTAGGACCACTTAACCAGTCTAAACAGAAGCGATTCTTCCTTGTCCTAACAGAATATTTCTCGAAATGGATCGAAGCCGAATCTTATGCCAGTACCAAAGATGCCCAAGTTGAACATTTCGTGTGGAAGAACATCATATGCATACATGGAGTGACATACGAGATTGTCATAGACAAAACAAACAAAACGGACCGAGCTCATAATTCATCTCGATGCGTTTCAAAGCTTTTTGCGAGAAGTGGAAGATACGATTGGAAAAGTCCAGTCCGCGTTATCCCCATGGTAACGGGTAAGCCAAAGCAGCTAACAAAACGGTCCTTAATGGATTGAAAAAATGGCTCAACGAAAAGAAGGGACAATGGGCAGAGGAGCTAGGTGGAGGCCTTCGGTCACATCGGAAAACTCATGCGAACAACCGGCGAGACAACATTCGCGCTCATTTATGGAACATAATGTGTAATCCCAACTGATATCAAATTTACGGGGGTACGCCGCAGATTTCTCCCCGGAAAATAAGGTTTGAATCATATGATGCTCCTCGACAAATTGGACTTGATCAACGAACGATGCGATCATGCTCTGATTCGCATCCAAATTTACCAGCATGCAATCGCCAGGTATTACAACTCAAAAGTCCACAGCCGAAGATTCCGCGAAGGTGACCTGGTCCTGCAGAAATTATTTCAGAAGACCGCAGAACGAAACACGGAAAAATTGGGAGCAAACTAGGAAGGTCCATACAAAGTTACGAAAGTAGTTCGCCCAAGAGCATACGAGTTAACTAACATGGACGACGTCAAGGTCCCGATGAGTCGGAACACAATGCACCTGAAGAAAACCCGAGCATGCCACATTCCTCGACTAGCAGCAAACGTTACCACTCACTCGTTCAAACCAGTTTCAAGACCTACTCGGACAGTCTACTCTAAGCATTCGGCTCGCGAAACATTTCACTCAACGCCTCTGCAAAGACTCAATACCTCAATTATACGTTTGGAATTATCCGATAAACAATAAATAACCTCTTTTTAACTTTTATTTGATTTACTCGACCTAAAATCAAATGTAGTATTCGAAGTTCATAGTTTAGTAAACCAGTCCAATTCGTAAATTGTCGTATCATCCCGAGTCAAATCTTTTAATTTTGCATAATTTCTCAGCATTTTCTATCTCGTCTGGTTCTGGCCACATCAGACGAACTGAGGTTCTATACATCCAACAAACGGATAAAAGGGCACTATAAAAATTCCTAATACCTGCTAGGTATGTTTGCTAACGATGATGGGAATACAAGTCGAGATGTATCGCACCAGTACCAAATTCGATTTAAATCTCAAAACCCAGTTGACGCTGCTTAGCAAACTGGTATATGACGTCTCAGCCAAGTATATATTCGTCTGGTATCCGTTAGGTATATCCTACACGATATCAACTTACTATCGACGACGAAAATGTAAGTCGATGTGTCTCACAAAAATATCAACTAAACCTAGTAAAAACGCACTTAGCACACTGGTCTGAACGACTTCTCGGCCAAGTACACCTTGGTCGGGTATCCGCTGATACCAATTTTCTATCGAGAACAAGAATATAAGTCGAGATGCCTCACACCAGTACTGAAATAAAAGTAAAGTACGAAACCCAGTCAGAGGCTTCCGAACACACTGATCTTAATCATCGAAGGTCCGTAAGTCGAGTACATCTCGCTGACCTTAAAACTTAACTCGAAACCCATTCAGACGAGCACACTGGTCTTAATTATCGAAGTTCCATAAGTCGAGTACATCTTGCTGACCTTCAAACTTAACTCGAAACCTAGTCAGACGCTTCCGAGCACATTGGTAATAATCATCGAAGGTTCGTAGGTCGAGTACATCTCGCTGACCTTTAAACTTAACTCGAAACCCAGTCAAACGCTTCCGAGCCCACTGGTTCTAGTCATCATAGGTTTATAAGCCGGGAATATCTCACCAATCTTCGAACTTATAGCTTGATTGAAAACACTACCAAACGCTCCTATGCACACTGAGTTTAAGAATTATTACCAAAACAGATCCATAAGACGGGAACTTCTCGCTAATCTCCAAACTCGGAATACAACCCAATACGCTTCGGAAAGCCACGATATTGAAGCATCAAGAATCGAACGCAAAGATGAAATCATGCCTCCTTCCAGGAACTTTGTGAATCTACTCGGAAAATCCTCAAGCAATACGAAACCAACTCAAATTGTCTACACGAAGACGATAAGGGAGATTTTCTCCCGATAAAATCTGCTCGACTTTTCCGCATTAATCGACGTAACGTCAACCCATATGCTCTGTTTCTCAGAAGTATGGATCGTCCTAGCAGGCTCTAAAATCTAACCCTAAACCAAATCCTGCATGAAAGTTCGAGCAACATGCTCGGAAATCTGAGAAGACATGCTCAGAAAACTTCGAGCAGGCATGCTCATAAAACTTCGAGCAGACATGCTCGGAAAATTATCAGCCATATTCGGACAATCCGACGCGATGTCTCGCTCTCAAAATCATCACATTCGTAAACACGACCAGTTCGCGATTCAACGCACTTTCTCGACTGTCTTGCTCGCTCGAATTCGAAGCAGCAACGAAAGTCCAACAATATGATTTCCAAACATCATAGGATGAGTCTTAAAACTTAGAACTAAAACATTTCATTTGAAGTAACGAAGCATCCAAGTCATACACCAGAACAACTAGCCTTTATGAAGAAAAGTTCAACAACATACGAAATTTCTCTGAAGAAACCCTTCGGCATCTCCGCGTGTGAGCTTTCCTCGGATAATCCAAGCTGCCCAACTGCTTGGATGCTCGGACGGTCCGAGCAAACCCACTCATCACTTCTGCGTACATCTTGCTCGATGAATTTGTATGCTTGGAAACAACCTATTCAACAACGTCCTGCTCAGCATTTCTGATCAGTTTATGCTGCTCGGCACTTGCGATCAGTCTATCCTGCTCGGCGATATGAAGTGATGACGTAATTGGAAAAACTTCCCGCTCGGCTTAGCAACATCTGTTCAGCGAACCGTGTGATCACCCTACTTGGCGTCCGCATGCTCATCGGCCCCGAAACACTACTTAGACATACTGCTCATATGGTATGCTCGGTTATTCACAGATTAAACACGCTCGGCGTCCAATCAATCTCCTTAGAGCAAAAAAAAAAATTCTACAACTTCAAGCGAAAACTTCTAGAAATTTTTTTGTCAGAACAACTCGAAATCAAGAACGCTTTTGACAAGGAGAAACTAGCTTGAATACTCTCCGAGAGGAAACCAGCTTAACATCCCGTCTACAAGAAACTACTCCAAAGTACTTCAATGACTTACGAAAAATAAGCCAAGCATATATAAGACTCGCCACCATTCCTTTTCTTTCATGTAAAAAAAGCCGATCTTCACACCTCACACGGTTTCAGAAACTCAGTCATAAATCTCTATGCATCTATGCATGATGGTGTTCATCTCACACTAATCAACTTTTCAGTTAAATGCCTAATCCGCTTCTCAAAGCTAAATAGCTCGACAACAACGATAACCTCACCTAAACAGCTTCTTACAGCTATAAGGAACTAAAATTTCATCAAAATGCCAAAACAGCCTTTCCAGGCTAAAAAAATTCGCTGAGAACGCAAGAAATGATCGACAATTTTCAATGGGAGATTTTCTCTCGTAAAAACAAACTCCTAATGCTAAGACGAGCATTCCGGCGCAGTTAGGAAATTAAATTTTTGTAAAAAACGCAAAAATCTAACTTCAAATGTTCAGATAATCTCACAGTATGTACGACAAGCATCGACATATTAGCTTGTCGAGAACGCTTACAAACCAGTTCGACAATAATCCATCCGATCGAATATAAAAGATGAGCATTGTGCACGATCATCCTGCGAACTGATACTTGTGGTGTACGTCCCGTTGGCGTGTATGTTCTACACGCGTAATGACCATCTCGATTCGTCCTGCTCGGAAATCATGACGAGCCATGCTCGGAAATTTTCATGGTCATCCGAGCACATTCCTTCAGATTTTTCGATCAGAAGATATTTTCCTCGGAAGTTCTGAGCAGAACACATTTCCTCGTAACTCACGAGCAGAACACACTCCCTCGAGATTTTTTATCAGAACACACTCCCGCGGAAGTTCCGAGCAGAACACAATCCCTCGGAATTTCTGAGCAGAACACATTTCCTTGGAAGTTCCGAGCAAGACACATTTCCTCGGAATTTCTAAGTGAAACACACTTCCTTGGAAGTCTTGAGCAGAACAGACTTCCTTGGAAGTTCCGAGCAGGACACACTTCCTCGGAAATTCCGAGCAGAACGTATTTCCCGAATCTTCCAAATGGATACTTTGCTTAGACTAACTGCTCGGACACTCGCTGAAATATTCCTCCAAACGCACCACTAGCCGCAACCCATCTTCGTAACAATGGCTTATACATTATTAGCCGTTAACGGAGTCGAAGAATAATTTATACGAAATACGAACTTGGGCCGAACCCACAAGACTCGTATTTCATAGACTTTGGGCCGGATAAGAAGACTTACACTCAAATGGACTCGGATCGTCCCTTTTTGGCCCATTCAGTAGATAGGTTTAACCACATAAGGATAATCACAAAATGGAAAGATAAACTCGAAGAAGAAAAGAAGAAGATAATTCCAAGCAAGAAGAGGAAAATTGAGCAGAAAAGTAAATCCCAGTGGAACTGGAATATGCGATTACATGAAGATTTTCGGAAATCTTACAGGTGAATATCCTCTACACCTACTAGCCGCGACTATATAAGATGAAGAACTTTCTACGATCAAACCATCTCAAAAAAACCCTAGAAACAATACTTAGAATTTTATTCATCTCTTAGCTTTGTACTATGTTTTCTGTCATACATATCAATAAAATATCCTCAATGTCTCTTTTCGTGTCGTTTAGTTTAGATTCTTCTGTTCCCTAAAAAGTTTTCTCTACAAAAATCGACAGTGCGAGTTTTGACTCTCACATCCCTCGTTAACTACAAACCAAACAAGATCTAATATCATGGGAATAGCAGATCGTCCAATCACGCATCTGCCTTCTCCACCTCTCGTTCCATCGGCATGTTATTCATCAAGGTCCTAGTGGCCCGGGGCATGAGACCTTGCTTCTACGTCGAGGCAAGCTTTTGAGCTCTCCGCCAGGATCAACTCTGGAATCCATTCGACTTTACACCTCTTTAGTTGAGAAACGGTCAGGAAAACGGGCTGATAAACCACCCCATCGACCTACAAGGTACGATTGACCGTGAATCTTTCCAAAAATAAGTTGATGATACCAATACTGAGCTCCAGGAGATGAACAATCAAGTTCATTCACCTATAACTTCATCTCCTGATATTGATATGGTAATCGAGGAAACTCGATGAACTCCTTTCACAGATATGATCACTAACCCCAGATGCGTCAAAAATCAAATTTTATGAATATTATGGGAAAGCAACCCCGAGCTCACATCATATCGTTTATATTGGCAATAGTTCGCGTGCATCAAAACGATTCCGAGAAAGAGGCAGGCTACTGCCGTTTCTTTGCGGAAAATCTCGTCGGACCTACCATAGAATGGTTTGAAGCTCTGGAAGAAAATTCCATATAAAACTTTAACCAGCTCGCTTCAGCCTTCATGAAGTAGTACTCCGTCTACATACAAGAACAAGCTTCAGAGGCCGACCTTTGGGAGATCTCACGAGGATCAAACAAATCCCTTCGAAAATAAATTAATAGGTTCAAGGAGATCAAGTCTAAAATAGCGAACCAAGATGTCGTAGCAGTCAGAGCACTCAAAAATAGACTATGGTACAGTTCTAGGTTCCTCGAGGATATCATAGTCAAATATGTAGTTTCTCTTAATGACGCTCTCCATCGAGCGTCAGCTTTTGCGCTTCACGAAAAAGAGATGAAAACCATCGAAAAATGCCACAAAAAAAATCCATTGAATCTGCGAACTACTCGAATAGAAATTCGAGAAACAATTCAATGGATAAAGGTCAACACATGACTTCGGCATCGAAGGTTCGACCAATGCCAAAAACAAACCTTTTGATGAAATTGTTTTTTGTAAATGCCAAAAAAAAAAAAAAAAATTCCACTGATGAATGTCGAAGCAAAGCTCATCTCGCACTTGGAAAAGCTAAAACCAAATTTTCGGGATAACAAACTCCTGAAAAAGATGAGCTCCCACCTAAGCCTGATACAACCAAAGTTACCTCTAGTAAGAGGAACCGAAATACTGAGGGGGGGGGAGACCCTTGACTCTCTACCACCAGGTCCCCAAAAGCCAAAATGTATCGACCTCATCTTTCAGAACCTCACCCTCTATCGTGGTACCACCAAATCCGTGGTTTCTCCCCCTCCCACACCTTTAATGAGCGCTAGGACGAGCTTCAGTTCCGACTCTATCGCACCTCGCACTTCCCTAGGGGGGGGGGGAAGGGTTATGACCACCTCCAAAAAGAAATTCTCCTGTGAGCACCGCAAGTAAACGCATCAACCTCATTTGCGGGAAGCTAGAAATCGAAGCAGATCGGCCGAAACACAAATCTCCTGCCAACCCACTACCTTGGTTATTGAAAAATTGAGTTCGAGCTTTACTGTCAGCTCTCTTTGCACTTTTTGGGGAAAAATCATTACAATCATCCTCTAACTTGGTTAGGCGGGGTCGAACTTCAGCTCTAACTTTATCTCACCTCTCACTTCCGGGGGTGGGGTGGGGGGGGGGGTTAGAAGTTACACGCCCACCTTTAAAAAGCGTCAAATTCATTTGTGGAGATTCCAAACTTTGCTGTGAATCAATAAACTCAATTAAATCATTCCAACAAAAAGTCTTCAGGGACTCTAAGAATGAAAGCTACCTGGAAGGACCTAATCAAAATCTTGTTTTAAGAAAGCGAAAGGTTAAGCCTGGACAAACCGTATGACGTTGCTCTCATAATCCATCTCAGCGTAGCTGGATTCGAGCTGTCCAGATCATGGTCGATAGCGGCAGCTCGGTTGACGTACGATTTTATCCCGCCTTAAAAAATGGTTTTTATAGACTCTGATCTATAGGGCGAGAAAGCATCTCTCATTGGCTTCGCCGGTGAAACCATGTACTCACTTGCCACAATCCGACTATCAGTCGAATCTGCCGGAGTAAAAAATTATATAGACTTTACGGTGGTGAACATGCGAGCTCCCTATAACACAATTATGGGAAGGTCATGGATTTAAACCATGCAAGCAGTTTCGTCTACATACCATCAATTTATTAAATTCCCCGCCCCTAAGAGAATTAAAACAATTTACGGAAGCCAAAAGACCTCTTGAGTATGCTACTTAGATGGCTATTGACCTATCGAACAATCTGAATCATAGCAATTACAGAAAGTAATGATCTCGCAGAACAACAAGTCAAGCCAAAAAGCGATCCCACGATCTGCGAACCTCGAAAATAGCTTGTTATACAGGTTTGGATTGACGATGCTAACCCCAAGAGGTGCTTTGGCACTGGGGCAGACCTATTGAGTCTTTTATAGGTTTTAGCATGATTGTAGTTTAATTGGAGATTACGGAAATTTGTGGAGTAATTCCTTTTCACATATTGATTTCCCAAAAGTCACTGGCTACGTCTGCACCTGGTGTTTGGTCGACACCACAAAAGGACAAAAATCTTGCGTATGAAAATAACAGATTTTGGCGATTTTCAAGTTAACCCAAAAGTTTTCCAACTTTACAACGATTGTCTAGGCTACACTTTTCATACTTTAAAATTTGGAGTTTTTGAGAGCTTTAGGCTGATCTGCTACTCTTTTCATTTGAGAGAAGATTTTGAACCCAGTTTTATGTATTTCATCTTTCTATTCATACTATATTCATCATGTCTATTATTATGATTGCCATGTCTGAGTGGTTTACATGTTAGGTTTAGAGATTCTCATTAATGATTTCATGGAATTTTAGGTTGATTGATTAACTGGGATTCATAACTTCTAGTTCTTTATTTAGGTTGATCTTAATGCTTAATCTAAATTAGCTACTTAGATTATTGATGGCAGGTTGATTAGCGCAGCGAGAGTTGGTTAATTGGCTAGAAAAGAACATAGGTGAGCAATTTGTCTATTCGCAAAGAGATTTTGTTTACGAAAATTGTGAACAAACGAACCTGAATTTAATGCATGAGAACTCTAGAACTCGCAAAGAGATTTGATTTCTAGGTTGTTACACATAGTAAATATTCGCAATGATATTTGGTTTGTTATAATCTTGTATTTAGAGTTCTAAAACATCGATAATTTAGATTCCCGATTGATTAGCTTATATTCCTGTTTCTTGAGAACTTCTTTGGACCTGACGCTTTCTTCCATTGATTTTACACCGTTTAAAGACCTTGCACTGCTATTACATTTATTACATTCTTCTTAGCGTAATTTGATTATTGATAATCTATTGAGTAATCTGAAGTCTTTTATTAGATACCCTAAGTGGTACATTCAACATAGATGTACAATTGCGGTTATAACTTAGGGAAAACTTAGACATATCAAGTTTTTGGCGTCGTTACTCTGGGCCTCTATTTTTACCAATATATTTAAGTTAGAATTCCGACTAAGTTTTATTTTCTTTATTTACTCACGTTTTTCATCTCATTCTCTTTGCAGGAACCGATCTGAAAAACTCAGTGTTGATCGACACCAAACTAGCATCGGTCGACACCGACCGCGAGAACAAAGAGACATGACACATGCAGTTGGTTTGGGCTTATATGCATGCCTCATCGTGCTACAAGAAGAAATCCAGACACCGAGCTTTTGTTTCTCCAAAATCAGGAGATTTCTAAGTTGGCATGCACGAACCAGAAAGCGAAGAAATCAGTGACAATGTTGCAACCTGTGATCGTGACTCGAAACGAGCATGGTGTTTTTTGTGACTGTTAGGGTCAATCGTACAACAAAAAGGTCAAAAACGGATGATGTAGGAAACATTATTCCAGAACCACAAGCCACTGCAGGCGCAAGGCTTATTCAGCAGGGGGTAAAGCGCACATGATGCTGCTATGGAACATGGTCGCACACTTGGTGACTACAACAGGCCGGATGAGTTCTATGCGAACATGTCTGCAATTAGACCTCCTATTTTCCATAGGAATATTTTGAGATCAAGACTTCTTATTACATTCTTGTGGGATAGAATCCTTTCGGTGGATTTTCCTATTAGCATCATATGGATCATAAAATCACAATGGAACATGAAGATCTAGTGACGAGCATGAAGTACAATGGATTCAATTATTACTTTCTCTTCTGCAAGTTTTTCCCACACTCTCTGGCTGGGGAAACAGCTTACTGGTTGAAGAAGCTACCACCAGGATCACTGACCACTTAGGATGCAACAAAGAAGGCTTTTCTGCGCAACTTTTATGATGATGCGAGATCTGATCAGCTGAGGAACCATATTTCTCAGTTTAAACAAGGTCATACTGAAGCCGTTAAATCTGCTTGGGTGCGCTTCAGATCGTATCAGCGCGATTGTCCACATCATGGTTTCTGTGAAGTTCAGCTGTTGGACCTTTTTTCAGAGGTGTGGATTTGAGATGTCAGATGGCCTTGGATGCTTCCAGTAATGGGAAATTCAACAAGAGGTACCCAGAACATGCATATGAGTTAATTGAAAACTTCGAGTCTAGCAATAACACTCATAACGCTTATTTCAAAGGCAACAACAAGCATGAAATATGGAAGGAGTTTAGATGGCTGGGAGGAAGAATAAGATAGATTATGTTCACATCATTCTCATTGGGAATAATACTGTCAAATTTTCTCCAGAGGTGGGAGCTATTGAGGAAGTTGTGAACTACATCAATGGAGCTGGATTTTATAACAATAGAGGTGCCTTTACATGCAATCAAAACTCCTCTGGTTTCACTCCTAATCTAGTTTATCAGAAGCCTTTCCAGAGTAGTGGTTTCATGAAATATGAATCATTTTCATACTATACACAAACTCCTCAAGCATAAGAGAACAAACTTGAAACAATGATGCAGAAAATTCTTCAAGGTCAGCCGAAGATTTCAGTGGATCTAAGTAGGAAGATGGACGCAATGTATCATGATCTCAATGAAAAAATTGGAGGCTCTCACAACTAGAGTTAGCAGTATGGATGCTAGATTGACTAGAAATTAAGATGCTGTCAAAAGGAAGATGGTTCAGAATGCACATGTCAACGCCATCTCGGTTCTAATTGAATATGATTTGGATCATGAGTAGGAAATTGGAGAAAAGGCTGTACAAATCGAGCAAAGTTGTCGTCAGTATGACACTGCAGACATATTGTCGATCGACACCCATCACCAGTGTCAGTCGACACCCATTAACGATCCCGAGTTTTCAAGTTTCAACATACCATAATCGACTGAGAAGGACATTGATCTATTGGCATTGATCGATACTCACTTGGTGTCGGTCGACACCCTTCTATCCCATAAGATATTTCCAGTTCTCCCGACGAAGCAAAATCGATTACAGTCGACACAAAGAGCTTGACACAAGTCGGTGTCGGCCGACACCAGGTGGGTCTCGGTCGGCACCTACCGGACCCGAAGCTAGACCCTTCTTCCATGAAGCTAGCATGGTCTACATACATCCTAGACGTGTCCAACAACTTGCAAAAGTTCCAGAAAGAATCTACAAGCATCCTATACCATTCCCCAGCGCTTCTAAGAAGTCCAAACAGAAGTTGGATGAAGCTAAAGTAATGGCAATAAGGGATAAGAAGCTGATTGAGATTCCACTCGTTGATTCCTCGTGGATTCATCCTTGTTTGCAGAGATACACGACGAATATGACCTCCATGGATGGAGACTAGAAAGAAATGGTGGTCATGCTCTCCAAGCAAGTCAGTGTTGTTTTACAGAATCAGATTCCAGAGAAGCTTCCAAACCCAAGATTCTTTGTGCTAGACTGTTCCATCTTCAAGGACAGCTTCAAGCAATCTCTGTGTGACTTGGGATCTCGTGTGAACCTCATGCCATTATCTCTGGCTGTGAAGTTGGGGTTGATGTACTTCTAGCTGACTAAGATCTCTATAATCCTATATGATCAATCGAAGAGAATTACATAAGGTGTCCTTGAGGATATCCCTATCGGAGTTGGAAACTACCTGATTCCAACAGAATTTGTGGTGCTAAAATATGAGGTTGAACCGGATGATCTCGTACTAATTAATAGATCATTATTGGCTACAGCTTGAGTAGTTATAGATGTGAGGCATGATCTCATTGATCTCCAGGGAGATAAGCCTCTGCACTTCAAGATTGACAAGCTTTGGAGATCCACCATATATGGAAAGACCTTCAGTGATGAGGTGGAGCTAGAGATTCAGATTGGTGAGGACAAAGTGATCAATAGTGGATAAGAGAAGATGGTGGTTCGTCATGAATATACTCTAACATCTTCTGCATCCGCAACTTCTCATAAGTAGAAAGCTCAAAACATCACACTTCCACCAAAGTAAACGTATGTGTCTTCTCAACCTTCACCTCCTGACCGCATAGCTGTGAATGCAGGGAAACGTTATATCCCCCAAGCTTCGCTCCCGCCCTGGTTCTCTTCCCTCATTTCTTGGTTGATCACATGCTCATACTGCTTACACACCACCATGGATGAGGAGACTTTCGCAGAAGTACTCATTACCTCTGTCGAACCCCCATAAGTTTAATCTCCATTCATAGTCAAGATAATGGCTAAAAATAAGCGTTTAGTGGGAGGTAACCTACTGGTGAGTCTGTACATACTCTATTTTTCGTTTGGGTTTTTTTCTATCTTTGGTGTGTCAAAAGCATGAAGAACATGTCAATACGTTCAATGTCGGTCGGCACCTATATGGTGTCGGTCGACACCACACTCGCAACGACGTAAAATAATCGAGCAAGATCGACACAAACAAATTAAGTGTCGACCTAAGACTGGTGTTGCCTGACACCTGTTTATGTGTTGGTCTACACCCATGCCGTCTGCAGGTAAGGTTTTCTATTGGAAGTTCTTAATTGGCATATAACTAATGAAGCGTTTGCTATAAAAAAAGATTTGGTCAATGTTTTCTTATTGAATAAAGATAGTAACTATTAATAAATAATACAAAACATTACTATACCTAAATTACGTATGAGTTTTGTGCCACTTATTAATTAATCAAGATCCAAAGATATGCAGATATTAACATCATTACTAAAATATTATTGAAAAAGTAATCATGCCATTAGTTAATTTTAAGTACATCTCTTTAATTAATGGAGATCCTTACTATAAAATTCATAATTGACATATAGCTAATTGAAGCTTTTATATAAAAATTTTAACTTTTTGGCAAACGTTTTTATTCTAAAAGAAACAGAATAAAAATAACTAAAAATAAAAGAGTAATTGCATCCTATATGCACAAAAGAAGTGGAAATTAAGCGAGGTGAATAGTGAGGCGCGTGTGGTTCAATTTGGTGTGTCATGTTACGCATGTACCCTTGAATTAATGGAGATCACTTACGCATAGACTCGTATGACTAGCTGTTAGTAGAGGAAGCATGTGTCAGACTCATTTATTTATGGATTTTAAAAGCTACATGTTACTTTTTGGGGGGGTAAAACTACCTGTTACTTGCTCATTTATTTCTTCCTTTGTCTCCATTTTATCAAACGAAAGCCAAAGCGATTGTTGGAGGATCCCTAAATCTTATGGGCTCTCAATCTACAAATCTGGCAATATTACCATCGAATTTGAAAAGCTCTTCTTCCGGTACGCTCCAACGACTCTTTTTCTCGTTTTTTCATTTTTCTCGATCTGATAGATTTCGCGTGCCTATGATCGTGATGTTTCTCGTGCTCAATCCATTGATATACACATAGTTTTATTTTGGATTTATAGTTAAGCGGGTCTCGATCTCATCAATGGTTCAAAAAAAAAATTTATCTGGTGAGCATTTGGTGATGATTCTGTGTATTGACATGTTTTCTGACCTCAAAAAGGGATGCTGGATCAGCTTCCAAATTGATCGAACTTTGATTTTTATTCAGGTTTAAGAAGAATAGGCTTTTGGTGTTTTGGGTGCTGATGAGGTGTCGTTTAGCTTGTTTGGTGCTCGATGATGGTATCCTACTTCCTACAACCCACTAATAGGGTCTAATGACGTTGGTCGTATCTGTGTTGAACTTTGAATGGTATTAGTATTGTATGTCTTTTCGGTTTATCACCTACCACATAACAATGACGTTGGGTTGTCGGATAACATGTTTAAACTTTTTATGTGTTTTTCTCATGAGCCTTTTAGTCCCTGAAAATAGTATGTCATTAGGTGCTAATTGAATTCGGTGTGATACCTTTCGTAGTTGTATTCCTAGACAGTTTTAATATCTGCTGATAGGTCAAGAAATATCCATATTCTACTGAAAGTGCACAAATATGCGAATGTAGTACTTAGGGTATCGTATACTCGACAATGTTAATGTCTGCTAACTGAGTTAATGTACATAACAACCTAGAAGAGGCAATTAAATCCTCTTATCTTAGATCCTATTATATAAGCATTCAATACTTTAGCTTCTAATCACGTTATCGGCCACTCGGTTGGTTTGGTTGTCTGCTAACTGAGTTAATGTACATAACAACCTAGAAGAGGCAATTGAATCCTCTTATCTTAGATCCGAGTATATAAGCATTCAATACTTTAACTTCTAATCATGTTTAGGCCACTCGGTTGGTTTGGTTGGTTATCATCTAAATAGTATGTCATTAGGTGCTAATTTTATTCGGTTAGATACCTTTTGTAGTCGTATTCCTCGACAGTGATAATGTCTGCTAACTGAGTTAATGTACATAACAACCTAGAAGAGGCAATTAAATCCTCTTATCTTATATCCGATTATACAAGCATTCAATACTTTAGCTTCTAATCATGTTATCGGCCACTCGGTTTGTTTGGTTGTCTACTAAGGAGTTAATGTACATAACAACCTAGAAGTGGCAATTGAATCCTCTTAGCTTACATCCGATTATATAATCATTCAATACTTTAGCTTCTAATCATGTTTCGGCCACTCGGTTTGTTTGGCTGGTTATCATCTAAATAGTATGTCATTATGTGCTAATTGTATTCGGTTAGATATCTTTTGTAGTCGTATTACTCGACAGTGTTAATGTCTGCTAACTTAGTTAATGTACATAACAACCTAGAAGAGGCAATTAAATCCTCTTATCTTAGATCCGATTATATAAGCATTCAATACTTTAGCTTCTAATCATGTTATCAGCCACTCGGTTGGTTTGATTGTCTGCTAACTGAGTTAATGTACATAACAACTTAGAAGAGGCAATTGAATCCTCTTATCTTAGATCCGATTATATAATCATTCAATACTCTAGCTTCTAATCATGTTTCGGCCACTCGGTTGGTTTGGTTGGTTATCATTTAAATAGTATGTCATTAGGTGCTAATTGTATTCGGTTAGATACCTTTTGTAGTCGTATTACTCGACAATGTTAATGTCTGCTAATTGAGTTAATGTACATAACAACCTATAAGAGGCAATTAACTTCTCTTATCTTAGATCCGATTATATGAGCATTCAATCTTTTATCTTCTAATCATGTTATCGGCCACTCGGTTGGTTTGGTTGTCTGCTAACTGAGTTAATGTGCATAACAACTTAGAAGAGGCAATTGAATCCTCTTATCTTAGATCCAATTATATAAGCATTCAATACTTTAGCTTCTAATCATGTTATCGACCACTCGGTTGGTTTGGTTGTTTATCATCTAAATAGTATGTCATTAGGTGCTAATTGTATTCGGTTAGATACCTTTCGTAGTCGTATTACTCGACAATTTTAATGTGTGCTAACTGAGTTAATGTACATAACAACCTAGAAGAGGCAATTTAATTCTCTTATCTTAGATCCAATTATATGAGCAGTCAATCTTTTAGCTTCTAATCATGTTATCGGCCACTAGGTTGCTTGTTTATTGTCTAAATGGTAAGTCATTGTTTTTTTTACTTATTTAAACGTTGACCGTTTTTTTTTTCAATTTTCTCATCATATAAAAATACACTACAAAAAGTCCACATTAATAGCACAATATAATAGCACGTTTTGCTAAACTGCTATTAAAAATGAGTTTGTAATTTTTGTTTTGGTATAATAGCATCTAATAAATGCTAAAAATAGTTTCATTAATATGGAATGAAAATTGAGTTTTGGAGCCATATTTTTTATTAAGAGGGAACGAAATTTTAGTTTGGTGCCAACAAAAAAAAATTACATAAAATATTTTGAGAATACAACCTTTTTGTCGTCAAAACACAACTCAAAACACAATATCTTTCTTTCCTTTTTGTCAATTATTTTTCCTATACCCTAAACTAATATATTTCTCTCATCCATCCTTGGCTGCGCTTCTCCATCCTCACTTGTGCCTTCGTCCGTCGCTCTTATCGTCTCTGGCTCTCTCATCCAAATCCTAAAACCAAGGATTTCGGATGTGTTTATGAGGGGAAGTTCAAGGATCATAAATCGGTGGTAACGTTGACAAGGAAGATCAAGCTTGGTTAGAAGCCACTGCTAACCAGAGAAAAATCTCTGAGGTTCCTGGTGAGCTTTTCACGGTGCTGCAAGAAATGAAGAAAGGTCTTGTTTTATTTCAAAGCAAAGAACAGAAAAGAGAGGCCTTTAAGCTTCTCGATCTGGAAACTGCTCACTCTTTGTTCGATGATTTCATTCAAAGAGCTTCTAATTGCATTGCTTCTCTTTCTTCTACCTCTAACAACTCTTCTCCGTCTCGTCCTTTGCAGCCTCCGACGCCTATGCCGGCAATTTCGTTCCGATTCTCCGTCGAGCTTGTATTTCTCTGAGAAGACGCCTGCTCGCCCCAAGGAAATGGTTTCACGAGACGATAGCTTCGTGACGAAAGCTAAACCTTCTCTCTACGGTGATGGTTTTGTAGCTCCTCAAATTGTATATTCAACACTTACCGCCAGTGATTTAACTGATCTCCTCTCTTAACTCGGTTAATTGAAAGCTCTAGGTTAATCGAACTTTGGATTCTCCAGATATGGAAAGTGTAGGAACTACAGATTGAGAAACACGAGTTTCGTTTCATTTGCAATAGGAGAGGCAGATGTTAAGCGGCTCTTTATATCAGGAGGTTCTGTAGGAGGTTGCACAACTCTTGCAGCATTGGCGTTCAGAGATGTATTCAAGGCTGGAGCGTCCTTATACGGGGTGAGCACACAACTTTATATACATTTTTTTGGTCAAACACAATTTTATATACCGTGACACGATTTCACACTTTAAAAACTAAATTATCTCTTCAAATACATGAAGACCTCTATGAACAACTGATAATTCATATTAATTTGGCTTTTTTCTTAATGTAGGTGGCTGACTTAAAAATGTTGAAAAAGGTCATAAGTTTTATCCCACAATATCGTGTTGGTAAGTCAAACTCATTGAAAAGAACATTTATCTTTGCTTTAGTTTGGATTGGCTGGCATAATTTTCTAATGCGTAATTGCAGGAGGTGAAAAGGATTTCTATGAGAGATCACCTATCACATTCGTGGATAGGTTCTTGCCCCATCATCCTTTTCCAAGGATTGGATGAGAAGGTTCTTAAATTTGCCACTCTTGTTTTTTTTTACTTTCGAACGATGCATTTTCAGTTGGCAGTTGTTTAATCACTCTTGTGTGAAGATTAAATTCATCATCTTCTGGATTCATGCTAGTTATTAAGATTGTATTATTTAGCTGAGTTTTAATGATGGCTTTGATTTGCAGGATTCGTATCATATGTAGTGTTATGTGCAGATTTGTCTTCTAACAGAGGTGACTGATTACCTTTCTATGGCAACAAATTTATCATCTTTTGAGAGATAAACCTATTTCTCGCATATGTATATCTATGACATTAGAACTCTAAATTGCCTTTGCAGGTTAATTTGGATACTATGGGAGATCTTGAGAAGTACATAATAAAGCAGTGTGAGAGGTTTGCTTCCATCAAGTTTGTCGTTTCAAAGAAAGCTGGTAGTCTATATCCTGTTGTTAGTGGAGCAAGTATTGTCGCTAAGGTAATATGTTATGAATTCTCACTATCTATCTACCATCCTGCTCAGGTGACAAGAGACAGAGCCTCGAGAGAATGGTTGGTAGAGGAAACTGGAGAAAACATAAACATAAACTTTGGTTCTGGATATCCAGGAGGTGACAAGCTTGCTTCCTAGTTTCATCAAATTCTTCAGCCAAGCTATAAAGCATTCTTCTTCTCTGGGTATAAATTGGCCTCCCTCGTTCTGGATTTTGGTAAGTTTAATAGTGTTCTTTTCCCAGAATGTGCTTAGCTTTTCTTTTTCTTTTTCCTTTTTTTTGTCTCATTTTCCCTCTCTTTGTTTCTTACAGATTCTATCCCCTTGATGATGTTCTCAACTTAGCGTTCGTTCTCTTCTCAGCCTTCTCTGTTTCTTAGTCATGCATCTCTCTCTTCCCTCGACAAACACTACTTCGGTCGAGGTAACTCTATTATGTTGGCTTCTATAAACAACAGGCATTTGTTTCTCTTTTATTCTTATGTAGGTGTGTCAGTTTCAGAGTATAGAGACTCACATAAGCAGATATGAAGAGTTTGAGGCAAACCACTAAGGATCTTAGTTAGAGAATAAAGACTTGATAGATATTGCTGATGGCTATTATTGCATAAAGCTGGACTGGTACAAGAGGATCAGAATGGTGAGGATGGAAGAGAGAAAGTAGGAAGTGTTTAAAAACAATGGAACAATGTTATGAAATGTTAGGAATTTGTAGATATGTTTATGGTATTTGTAATGTAATATTACATTTATGTAAATTTTGATAATTTTTTTTTTAACGCTGATACAGATTATGAGAACTATTACAAGGAAAATTTTACAGATAATACTACTTCCGTTCTACGAGAATCCATCAACGGTCACGATCAACGGCTCCATCTGCTCCTGAAAACTTCCTTATAAGCTTGCCTCCATTAATCTTGTAAAATTGCGCCTTCGGGGATTCGAACCCAGTACCTGCCAATGTAAAGTTTTAACCACTTGACCACTAGGCCACGGTTGCTTCACAAATTTTGATAATTTATGAAATATGTTTTGAATTAAATATGAACAGTAAAATTATAATTAATTAATTAATAATGTGTAAAAATAGGATTTAAAACAATTGAATAATATTATTTAAAAATATATAGCACGGATATGGAGTTATAATAAAATATATTACAACACATACAATGTGCTACAATATGAATAGTAATAGCTAGAAGAAAATATCTCTATCATATGTAAAGGATATAATAGCACGGAAGAAAACACTATCACATATGGCCTACCTATTATAGCTGGGACTGACATAGGCATTTCAAAAACGCTATCAATCACGTACGATAGCGTTTTTCGTGAGCTAAGAAAATACATTTTTGTAGTGATAGCACACCACATAAATTTACCGTTATTGCATTGAACTAACTCACTATTAAACGTTAACTAAATGTTGACGTGTTAAGTTTATTCATATTTTAGAGGAGTTTTTTTTAACTTTATTGTCATTCAACAATATAGAATATGTTAATGGCGGTCAATTACATAAAACATTGTCATTTATTCTAATTACATGGGTAAATGTAATTTTGGTGTGTATTTGTTACGAACATTCTGATAGATGATCATATACATGAGATTGTGACCGTCTTTTTATTTATCATTGTTTGCACATATTTTCCATCAATTTGAAGTCTTAGACGTTATCTGATGTTTCCATGTATAGATCAACAAAAGTAGCCGTTATCATGTTCTGTTAACGTTTAACACCAATCCTAATTTTGGTCAAACTATTTTATGTTAAACTCTCCACAAAATTTTAAAACTTTTAACCTCTATTTTATCACAAACCTTAAAAGTTTTAATGGCATAACCTAGAATTTGGTTTCTGATAAAGACATCAATGCTACCGACAGATAAATAGAGGTTTAACTGTTATTTCCCAAATTCTTTATTCAACTTTTTCCAAATTTGCGGTGGACATTTAACACTTAAAACCCAAAGATATCTTAATATATTTACCCTATGCCGGCGCACAATATTTTGTTGCAATTTGGATTCTGCATTTAATGCAGCTGACACACGCGCCGTTCACTCTCATGTAGGGTTAATTTCGTTCAAAAAATGTTGTGTTTATAATAACACATACATCAGTGCTAGAATCTTAAATAACTGCTTATTTGTGTATATATATTTATATCACTCAAAATAAAAAATATAGTATAGTATATTAAAAGAGAAAACAATGATTAAAATGACTAATTATTGAGTTTTCAACATCAATCAAGAAAAACTAATGGTGGAAGGAGTCAGAAAAGACTAAATAGATACAATAAAAACTCTGAAATTTTCTATACAGTATTTATTTCATCAGAGCTGTTCATCTCTAACACAAGATAGAACCTTAATATATGCAGCAAAATCAAAACAAAACAAGAGTCTAATTAGCTAAAAAATATAAACTTGTGTCGACCATATCATTTTACACATGTCAACACAGAAGGCCCCTGAACAAAAGAAAGAAAAGTTGAGCTTCCAACCTTAATTTATTTAAGTAATTTATGTGCCACAAAATCTTAAATATTCAAATAGTCTAGTAAATTTAGTTGTTCAAGAAAAGATAGTGGGTACTTGGATTCTTGGCATCTTTTTTATATTATAATAAATATATTTTTAAAAGATTTTACTAACTATAACTATTGGGCTTTAATTGTTTCTTAGTTGCTTCGGCTCTTTATAGTTTCTAGCCACTATGAATTCTCCGACTAGAATTCGTCGGAGCTTACAACTCGTTCACCGAACTTACTCTCTCTCTGATTCTAACTCAGTAACAAACTCGTTACTTTGTTTTACAAGATCGAATGAACCAGAGAAGAGTAAACCGTGATACACCCGACTTATATACAATCACCTAAATCGGGTATCTAGCTGTACATGTGGACGGACAGAGTTACATCACATCTAACGGATACAATCCCGTTGAACTCTGCTTCTAACGACCTCAACCAAGTCGTTACACTTCTTCTTTTTATCTTCAAGATTGACCACTTGCCATATGAGCTACTCCTTAGCTCATTTAAGCTTCGATTTTGTTCTATCTTCAACATTAATAAATATATTTTAAAAATATTTTACTCACTATTGACCCTTAATTGTTTCTTGGTTGCTTCGAATCTCTATATTTTCTAGACATAAGTCTCACATTGGTAGTTGGAAGGGATCTCACTTAATATATAAAGGATATGTGCCAATCCACTTATCACCAATTGGTTTTAGGTTGGAAGCCCATAGATCTTAATAGCCGGTGCTGCATACTGATCTCAATGATTCCAAAAAAAATTCAAAACCTCAACAAAACCAAAAGTAAAAATAAGAGAGTTCAAATCTGAGAGAAGAACAATAAAAAAATTCTTAAATCTTCAAATAGTCAAACAATAAAATTAGTTTTTCACGAAAAATAGTGGACACTTGGATTCTTTGCATCTTCATTTTTAATAAATATATTTTTAAAATATTTATTTATTTAGGTATTGGGCCTTAATTTGTTCTTAATTGCTTCGGGTATTTATATCCTTTAATTGCACATTGATCTTAATGATCCCAAATAAAATTCAAAGCTAAAACAAAATAAAAAAATAAAAATAAGAGAGTTCAAATCTGAGAGAAGAACAATAAAATAAAAAACACATCAAGAGAGCTCTTATAGTTTGCCATGCTTGGTCAGTCACACCCTGAATTTAAATTTCCACTTTAACCACCTCTGGAAATATGCTTCGTAAGTAGTTCAACCTTGCCAAATCGAGTCTGTGAGCTCTTTTCTTGACGTTTCTAGGCATCTTCAACTCCACCTTCTGTAACGATTTTGCGTGCCCAAAAAAGAACTCCACTATATCAAGCTCATGCGAATGGTTTTTATAGCCATCAATCGTGACTTCCTTGATAGAGTCCAGCTTGTAGTTATTACTCTTTATACATGTCTCATGATGAATTTTCCAAAACATACCAGGTTCAAATGTGAACTTCTTAACCTGTGCATAACAAACGAGCTAGAATTTTAGTGAACTTACACTTAGAGAAATATAGATTTTGAGAGAGATAGATAGATAGAGAGATACATACATCGATCAAAACCTTTTCCACATTAGGACATTTTTTGAGGAATCCAGCAATGTGATAAAGAGTACAAATTGTTGGAGCTTTGAAATGAATATGGAATTCTTTTAAGTTCCAAAATATGAAAATCGGGCTTCTCATTTGTCCCCCGATGTATCTTTCATTGAAAGCCTATATATACATGTGAGAGGAAACATCAAAACTCACGCTAAACCATGACAAAATAAGTTATAAACAAAAGAAATTGGAGTTATATATCACTAGAGTATATAAACTATTAGAGAATACGCATCTTTTGGTCAAAATTTATAGTACTTTGTTAAAGGTTAGTTGGCACTATATATGTGTTATATATAACATATAACCTTCAATTATAATTTTTTGTTGATTTATATTTTTCTTAGTGACAGATCTCTATACATTCAATTAAAAGTATGACATATATTGTACCTTATCTATCTTGAATCTAGCTAATATTTCTATATGTCAAGTACGTTTATAATATTTTTTTGTTGGATTCTACAATACTACTTTACTTCATGAAGTCTTAACTCAGAATATATTACCACATGAATGGAGTAACTTAAAGACATAAATTTCATCTACCTATTATAATAAAAGGTATGAAAAAATACTCAGATTTTTTACTATATATATATATCAGTCAATCTTATAGGTGTTCTTCAAATCAAATTGGTAATCAATATAATATCCTATTATCTTTAATTATAATTTTTGTTATATTTCATATTAATATATATTGTGCCTTATCTATCTTGAATCTAGCTAATATTTCTGTAGATCAAGTACATTTATAAAATTTTGTTGGATTCTACAATACAACTTTACTTCATGAGGTCTTAACTCAAAATATATTACCCACATGAATGGAGTAACTTAAAAACATAAATTTCATCTACCTATTATGATAAAAGGTATGAAAATATACTCAGATTTTTACTATATATATATATATATAAAAATTTATGCGTTCATAAATTACTATATATATATATATATAAAAAATATATACATAAATCTTATATGCGTTCTTCCAAAAATAAAATTTACCTCAAGAAAGATATTTGTCGTTGAGAGGACGTGAACTCCAATATAGGCTTCCATGTTATCAATCACCTTGTTAGACGGATCATAATAGCGCCAATTGTAATTCCGGACATAAAGGAGTTTTGCCTCTTTAAGTGCATCCACCTTTGAGAAGTCAACGATCCTAAAAAATCCTTCATACTTGAAGCATTCAAGAGTGGGTGCATCCAAAAGGATGTCCAAGCGATTCGGCATAGAATACAGAGCCAGTGACTTGAACTTCTTATGATTCGGAGCCTTGATGTTCAATACCCCAGACATCCGGCATCTGTTTAGTTCAAACGTCTCGAGGTGAATGCAGTTGCTGAAGATTGCATCGATCATCTCTTTTGTCACCTTGGTCTTCATAAGCTCAAGTGTCCTCAAGAGTCTTAACCCCTTTGGAGTATTATTCGGTATCTCGAATTTACACCATCGCAGCTTCAAGACAGTTAGTGTCTCGATGGCAGAGAAATCAACTGAGATCTCCCTAACTTTCTTGGATTTGGAAAAATCTAACGTAAGCTCTTGGATGTTTTTACTTAAACACGTTTTAACCCATGAGAGTACCTTATCCTCAACGCCAACATGATTGAGAATCAGAATGAATCGGTTGATTTCTGATCCTTTGTGTTGATTAAATATGTCTTCAATGATACGTACCACATCTAGTTGACTACGTCTCTTGGAGTATATTTGGCTGAAATCAAGGTCACGAGATCGAATTTGGGCTTTTCTGAAAAATTTGGAGATAATACGGTTTTGTAAAACATTTTGGATGGGTAAACACGTTGATATGATGTACTCCACAAGATCAACGGGCAGATCTACAGTGCGATCTTCAGACAATTCTACAGTGTGTTTCATCTTCTTGTGTGGGGATTCTGACATCTTTGAAATTTTCTGAGGAAGATGATTTATTTTCTGATAATTTCTGAAGAAGATAAATGATTTCTTCACTAGTAATGATCTTTATATAGATGATTTCATGGTAAAAAGAGGACTATTGATATGCTTTATGTTTCTTTTTTCTTTTGTAAATGAGTGTAATATAGTCAATAATTTATTTGGGCAATATGGAGTCACAGATTATGACACATTGAATTGTAGTTTTTTTTTTGTCTTTTTCTACAAAACATAAAACTGTTACCTTCTATGGAGAATTTCAGTTTTTTTTTTCCTTATATAAGAAAAGGTTGTTGGTCTGTTTTTACAACCCGACAGCACATTACTTTTAATTTTTGTTGCACTGGATAAAAAGACAACATTTATTTATAAATCTTACATAATTATTTAAATTATTATTATCTTCTAAAAATAGTGATATGAAGGTTGTCCATTAAAAAAATCATATGAGGCCAACTAGAAACGTGGTTAATTTTCATTAATCGGCATATGAAAATAGTCACCTCTTTTCTAAATCAGAAATAGATGAAGAAAAGTAAAATTAAAATTTATAATAAAAATATGTGATTATGAACATAATTTTTTTCTTTTCTAAACCATTACATTTTAATGGACATATGTATTAAGTTTTGTATCCATATATAATATAATATTTACTATTAGGTACAATAATATTAACTACTTTCTATTGGAAATGTTTGTTTGTTTGCTAACAATATCTATACTATTAAAACAAAAATACAAAATAAAAATGTCTAAATTTCTTATTTATTTACAATGATTGCTATTATTATTATTTTGTAGAATTTATTAAGGATAAAGTTGTATCATTAAAATGCACGTAAAAATCGATTTAAACTTATAACCATATTATTTCAAAATTGATTCCAAATCTTTGCATTGATTATGATCCAAAATCCTTACATTGATTTGAAATCCTTGTATTCGAAAATATTTATAAAATCTAGAAGGCACAAAATCGGAAACAAAAATACCAATAATGATTATGTATTTTCCTAATAATCTATACTAACATATCTCACGATTTTATATCTAATAACATAAAATATTTATAGAATGAAATAATACTTTTGAAGAATATCTGATTTACTTGGCAAATTCATGATTTACTTGGCAAATTCATGATTTACTTGGCAAATATTTTCGGATTAACTTCGATAATAAAGCATTCACATTCGAAATCGGCAATAAGATTTTTGAAAATTAAACAAAATTCTTTTTGGAATATATATCATTTATTCCCTTACATTTAATTTAGAAATGAACTAGTATGACTCGCTCGCACCATGTGCGAACACTAATATTATTAAATATAATTTTTAAAAAAAATAAAAATTATCAAATTAATTTAACAACATTAATGATATTATAAAAATATATATGAAACTGTTTATAAATTATAATTAAACATAAATATATTATTATAATTAATAAAATATTTTATAATTTATTATAAATAAAATTAATAGTAATAAAATAAAATTTAATTATATATTTTATGTATAAAATCAATGCATAAATATCTTATTTAAAATATTGAATTTATATAAATAATACGAATATATTATATAAAATCTAAAATAATATTTATTAATATTCATAAAAAAATTTATATTTATCATCTTATTTTTATGTTTTTATTGAAAAGTTATGTGTATCTCTAAAATAAAATTAAAAAAATTTCATAATATTTTCATATTTATCATCTCAGCTTACTTTTATTTAAGGTTATGTATATCTCTATAATAAAATTTAGTAAATCTTCATAAATATTTCATATTTATCATCACATTTTTTTTGATAAAAATTATCATCACATTTTTATTCAAGGTTAACATAGTAATTAGTATAATTTTATTAATGGTAAATTAGTAATCAGCTATTTTGAGAGTAAATATAAAACCAAAAGCACTTCTCAATTAATATAAAGTTGAAAGACACAAAATTGGTAATATAAAGAAATTTATACTACTCATATCATACTCAATTTTATAAAAACTATAATAACTATTGACATATTTTAAACATTGCATCCTTGCATTGAAAACAGTAACAAAAATATAGACAATATTTAGGTTCACCCCTTTTTTACCTCCACCTTTTATAACCAATCAAAAGGACACCTAATATTAATTTTTTTAAAAATTAATATTAAACAAAAAATGTTTGTCACGTTCGATTTTAACACCATTTCCTAATTTTTTTATTCGTTCTCAAACCATGTTTGAAGAAGGAGAAGAAGGTGAACCAGAGACAAGCAGTTCCCCTCTACAAAAATCCCTAATTACATAAACTTTCACAAAAAAAGAAATACAATCAGTGTTTGAGGAGATGGAAGAGCTTATATCCTCACTTAGTGGCACCTAAATTTTGGAATCAAGATTGGTACCTTTTCCAAATAGGCCCATTCAAGAATTTAGGTCGGCCCAGTAAAAAAAGAGTCGATTTTAGCCTTAACCTGGAATCAAGCTTCACCTCGGTTCGGTCCAGCAATATAGTAAAATTAGGCCAACACAGAAGACAACGGCGAGAAAGGAAAGCGGCACACGTGAGTATCATGCCAAGCAAGAAGATACGTTTGAAGATACTCATGCCGAGATATTAGGAAAGATTACAATATTGTTCTAGGTTTTCCTGTTTAGTTTGGCCGACTTCTGTAGCCTATTTAAAGGAATCGAATTCATTGAATGAAGGCATCCAATTTTCAATACAGGTTTCTGAGAACTCTTAAAGGCTTAAAACTGAGATAAAGCTAAGAGTTCTCCGACGACCTAAAAACACTCTTCAGCCGCTCTGTTTCTTCCCAGAAACCTAGCAAAAACCCTAATTCCTTCTTGATCAAACTGAGTTTGAAACCCTTCTTTAAGAATCCCTCAAGAAACCCTAAAACTCTTTTTATATTAGGATAGACCGAGTTGAGAATCAACAATTGGCGCCGACTGTGGGGATTTCTTAAGAAATTTCTAAACTCGAGAAGGTCTGGAAATCTTGACGACGTCGATCCTAAGAACAACCCTAGGGTCGATTTGAGCGATCACAAACTAAGTGATCCCGATGATGATGAGATCAGGGTACTCAACGGCAATCCGCCGCGAGGCCCTAAACCTGGCTAAACCCATAAAGACAATGGTAACATCCCGCCAGAAGATAACACGGCAAAACAGATTGATCATGAATCTGTTCTAGCCACTCTAATAACCAAAATCGATTACCAGAACGATTTGCTAAAGGAGTTCTTGGAGAAAATTGACCAGTTGCAGACCGAGCAGGACATAATTCACTCTGAGCAGCAGTCGAAATACCCGTCCAAATCCCGGCGCGTCATCCCTTCCAAAGTAAAGGGAAACATCTTCAGACGACTAGTCGATGATTTCCCCGAATGAGATTCGCACCAAAAGAAAAACCAGGAAGGTAAACGTGACTCGCACCATGAACGGGACTCACACCAAAAGTGAGATCAAGATAGTGAACACGGTTCACATCGTGAACGAAAGCGAGATCTAGATGGTGAACACGGTTCGCATCGTGAACAAGAGCGAGAACTAGAGGATGAACTTGGTTCACACCGTGAACGAGAGTGAGATCTAGATGATGAACACGGTTCACATCGTGAACGAGAGCGTGATCTAGATGATGAACACGGTTCGCACCGTGAACGAGATCGAGATCCAGATGATGAGCACGAATCATACCATCAGTGAGACGAGCGATATTCTCACCAAGAACGCGGTTTACACCGTAAGCATCGAGAACGTGACTCACGCCGAGACCACGATTCACATCGCAAAAACGATCACAATGACGCGCCCGCCCGAGGATGATGATGTCAATTGACAAATAATCAAGTTAAGGGATAACCTCAAAGAGATAAGGGTCCAGGTTCACAGCGTCAAGGGGTCTGCCCCAGAAATCGTCTGAATCATCGAGGAAACTCAAAGGACTCCATTCACTTTGCGTATCACCAAAACGTACGTGCGAAAGAAGGAGAAACTTAATCTCCCGACCTACGATGGCACGAAGGATCCCGCAGCTCATCTAACCACTTTCAAGATTTTGGCGGAAAAAGCACGATTCTCATCGGCTAGAGAACAAGATAACGGCTTCTTCCAGCTATTCGCAGAAACTTTGGAAGGAGTGGCTCTGACTTGGTTCTCAAGGCTTCCGCCTGAATCAATCAACATATTTTCGGATCTAACATGAGCTTTCATGCGACATCACTTCGCATATGTAAACAAGGACACTTCTCTGGATACGTTGATGTCCACGTCGCAAGAAAAAAAAGGAGACTCTACGAGCCTTCATAGATCGCTTCAAAACGACCATCACACCTGCCGAGGTCCCAGAAAAATTCGCCATCGCGGCCTTGACGAAAGCTATATGGCATGAGACTCCTTTTTCCTAGATTTGATCGTCAACAAGCCGCTAACTATCGAAGACGCTCTCCACCGAGCGAACAAATTCATCGAGCTCGATGAACAAAAACGACCATGGTAGTTGGCAACTCCGGAAGTCAACGGCAAACGTCCAAACCTTGAAATAAATAGAGCAAGGAGGACAAGGATACGACGCCGCAAACCACCACTGAACCAGAAGAGGGCCAAAGATACTGCGAGTATCATAAGACCACATCGCATAACATTTCGTCATGCCGACATCTCAAAGGAGCTCGGTACGCCCAATTTAAAAGCGGGAAGATAAAGGTATCTTTAGAAGAACTGAGAAGTGAGTCGCAGTGCTACAAGGGCGAACAGTCCGGCGAACAATCACCTAAAGAGGGTAAGAAGCAGCGCCGACAGACAAGCAACGCTCAAAAGCGCAACCGCGACGATCATGAAGACGAAGAGGATCAAGCCCCAAAAGTAGTTCGAAGGATCAACATGATCATGGGAGGCTTGATCTTGGTAAGCGATTCGGTCCGGTCAATCAGGGGACACGAGCGTAAGGCCCTTGTGCCCAAAACGAACCCCAACCAATCCTCTCTTACGAATCACCTGTTGTTTTCACGGATCAGGATCTGTCTGGGACTCATTATCCTCATAATGATCCCTTAGTGGTAGAACTCCTTATTGGCAGCTGCGAAGTGTCACAGATCCTAGTCGACACCGGAAGTTCCATCAATTTGATCTTCCTAGACACATTGAAGAAAATGGAAATCAAAGAAGAACATATCAAGCAAAAGGCTAAGCCGCTCACCGGTTTTACAATCGAAACAGCGTATACTATCGACACGATCAAGTTACCCGTCTACGCTAGCAAAGTAACCAAGCAGGTAAAGTTCCATTTTATCGACAAGCCAACCATATATAGCGGTCTCTTCGACCTATCATCAATGTTTGAAGTTCCCCTATCGAAAGGAATTTAAACAGTAAAAGGGTGCCATAGGGAAAGTCGGTCGTGTTACGTAAGAAACTCAGGATGAGAGTGCCGTCGTATATGATCAATACGGAGCAAGTCAAAAAGGGGCCGGAAAAAGAACTCATCCAGCAGGTCATCATCGACGATTCTGATGCAATCAAGTGTGTGGGATTCGAAGCAGAACTCCCGGACGACATCAAAAACAAGCTGATCGCATTCCTACAACAGAATGTCTCGACCTTCGCTTGGTCGGTCAAAGACATGAAGGGTATCAGCCCTTCCATCACAACTCACGAGCTCAATGTAGATCCAACTTACAAACCGATTAAGTAGGAAAGGACGCAAACTCGGTCCCGAAAGAGCCAATGTAGTATCCCCCAACCGGCCTAAGGAAGATGGGACGGCCATGGGACCAGAAAACATGAACGGGAAGTCCAGAGAGACTAAACCAAGTGTCCCATAGGCGTTTTAGAGCTGAGACTCAGCTGGAAGGAGCTCAGCCAAGTGGGGGAAGTAAGAAGTCAGCTCAGCTGAGCTGAACAGTCCAGCTGGCCAGCTAGGTCAGCTGGCAACCAGCTCAACTCAGCTGGCCGGAGTGTTAAGCTCTTGGGACAGCTAGGTCAGCTAGTGACACTAGCTGACCAGCGGTTACCAAGCGAATGGGCACCACCAAGTGTTGCACCCATTCGGTCCACAACTCACACCTCTCTTCCCTTGGTAGTTGGCGCATGGAAGAGCCTATAAATAGGCCTTCCCTTGTTCATTTTGCGCACGCCCACAAGAGGGAAAATCGCTCACAAATTCTCCAAAGGCAAAGGCCATAAATCCGAGAGTTTGAGAGAGTTCTAGAGAGAAGGAGAAGCCGGAATCTTGAGAGAGAAGGCCGGCGGTGTTAAGGAGTTTGGTGGTGGATTAAGCGCAAGAAGGGGAGTCCAAAGATGGCTGGTGAAGCATCGGCTACCCATGGCAAAACCACGACCACATCTAAGGTTAGAGTCCGGTTTAATTCTTCTCGGCGTTGGCCAAAACCCTAGCGGCCAATGGCCGGTTGTTATGGCCGGAATCTCTCTTCTTCTTACTTTGAATAATCGCTCCATACATGTTGCACGACCGGCCTTAAGGCCTTGGTCGTGGGCGGATGGACAAGCGAATGGTTATGATCCAAGTGTGAGAAATGTCCCGGAAGATCGTGTTGCTTCGAACGGTTTAACGGCCCGTCGGGTGGACGGTAAGCCGAGAACCGAGAAGCCAAAATACGGTCGGCCACGCATAAGAGACGGACCGAGGAAATGAGTCCGTCAGAACACATAACCGAACCGCTCGTTCACCGTTGGAAGTGTGCGCGCGTAATCGCGAGCGTTCTATGGATTATCGCGAGCATACATGGCCGTGGTGCACGTACGGACTAAAGGAACGATCGTAACCGTCCGCGGTAATGATCGCATCCGTTCGTACGTAAAGTCGCGACCGTTCGTGTGTAGAGGCGCGACCGTAAGGACGCGTCCGTTCGCGGTTAACCGGCTGGACCGTAACCGAACGCATGACGATCGTGAGACGATCCTCGCGGGCATGAGCGCTTAGCCGAACGATCGCCCGTCAACCGAACAGTTCGACGTGCGGATCAGTCCACGTGACCACAAGGTCAAGCGTGCGATCGAAGCAGTACGTCGGCCCGGTAACACGATATGACCGTAAGGCTTAGCGCATGTGAACGTGCGGACGACCGTGTCCTCGACACAAACGATAACGCGTCACGCACACCCATCCGACCGTAAGCCGCAGGACCGAACACACGCTCACGACCGTGGGCCGAGATGTGTTTGCGGTCCGTATAAATGTGTAACGTGAAATGGACGGTTTTGTTTGAGAACTTAGAATTATAATAAGAATGCTTGTATAAATAGTTCATGGGATCATATAGAATATCTATGCTAGGTTGCATGAAAATGAATATAAATCGTTATGTAAATCTCATGAACTTGTTTTGTTTTCAGGTGATCATGATAATGATCGAACCTAGGCACGGACAAGACTTGGGGGCGAGTGGTGTGTTTAGATTGGTAGACATTGTTGTAGGACCGAATACTTAGCATAATGCAAATTGAACCACAATTGTATTTGGTACCTTTTTATTATTAATAAAATGTCTACTTTTGCCTTAGTCTATATATGAATCGAATTTTGGAATGAATGATGTTGAAAAATCGCTTAAGTATGATTAAAATGGACTTGAGGTTCACAAAGAATCCTCAAGATGAATTTGGCTAAGTAGTGGCAAACCTTACCGGCCCTATGGCCGGGATAGGCCTTGTCAAGTTGGTATCAGAGCGGAGTTATTTCCTAGGCTGGGGTTAGGGGCTACACCACTCGTCCAAGTCCGAATTGTCCGCATAGAAAAGTTAGACTTGTTTAGGACTTGAATATTTGATTGGATATATTGTATTTTCTTGTTGAATTTTCAGGTTGGAAAAAGCAAGTCCAAGAAGACAAAGGACAAGAAGGCGTCTGCGACCGGCCACGGCCCGAGAGTCCAGACCACTCCTATCATGCCTGGATTAACCGGTCCTGAGGTTAACCAGACTGGCATTGAGCCCCCGGCGACTCACATTCTTGACGGGTCAAGGGTTAATGACCCGGAACCCCAAGTTAGGAATGAGGAGGAGCGTATGGGTGAATCGTCATCTCATGCGGCTCATACTGAGACCGGTCATGAGAGGGACGATGCCACAGGTGGTGGTGGCGGTGAGCCTTTGACAGCGGTCCCGAACATCGGTCAGATGTTGACCATGTTGAAGGAAGTTATGGGCCAGCTCACGGAACTGAACCAGAGCCTTTCTGGTCAGAAACCGGCTGAGGGTGAGCCGCGGGTCACGGTCCCTGAGACCACTGATCCGAGTGATGATGATCCGGACGTAGTTTTGATAGAGTCACCGGTCCCTAAAAAGGTCCGTAAGGTGGACTATCTCAACGTCCTTGGTCACATCACCAAGTTGGGCACAAAACACTTCAAGGGAAGTGCTAACCCACTTGAGGCCGATGAATGGAAGTCACGGCTTGTCCGGAACTTCCGTTCCACCCGTTGCCCTGAAGATTACCGCAAGGACATAGCGATCCACTTCCTGGAAGGGGACGCTCACAACTGGTGGCTGTCTGTGGACAGGCGCACCAAGGGCCTCATCAACTCCTTTGCGGAGTTTGAGGTAGAGTTCAACCGGAAGTACTTCCCGGTGGAGGCCTGGGATCGTATGGAAGGTCGGTACTTGAGCTTGGTCCAGGGCCGCAGGACGGTCCGTGAGTATGAGGCCGAGTTCGACCATCTCAGACGTTACGTGGGACAGGATGTTGAGGACGAGCCGGCTCAGGTGCGTCGCTTCCTTCGCGGCTTGCGAGTGGCGTACCCATTGCTCGGTTTGTACCTACAACAATGTTTCCAAGCTAGTCGAGAGGGCAGCTACGGTGGAAGCCAATTTGGCTGAGGAGAACCGTGTTGGCTCAAAAGACAAGGTCCAGCCAACCCGGGAAGGACCTAAAGAGAAAGAGAGATCAGACGGCTGATGCCCTCTCCTCTGACCGCGCGAGATGTGCCACATGCGGCAAACGACACTTGGGGAAGTGTTGGAAAGCCGATGTTGCATGCGCGAAGTGTGGCGGCAAGGACCACGAGTCACGGAGTTGTCCACAGAACAAGGGGCGTGAAGAGGTGACCGAGAGACCAGTGACATGCTACCTCTGTGGCCAAGCTGGGCACTACATCCGTGAGTGTCCCAAGCGCCAAGATGGGAAGCAAAAGGCACCAGAAGTGAACCGGGGACAGGGAGACCGCACGGCTTCGGCCAAGGGTCAAACTGTGAAACCTCGGGTTTACGAACTGGTGAAGGACTCAGGCGAGGCCGGCTCCTATGACGCGAGCACTGGTACGTTACTAGAACCGTGACCTTTCTTCAATATTTGAATAATGCATTGCATCATATTGGGGGAAAAAGCGGGATGCGCTTATACATTTGAGGGAAATGTGTAGGGACCATTTTGATAGGCGGTGTAGAGACACTGACCTTGTTTTATTCCGGGGCTACACATAGCTTTGTGAGTCCCGGGATGATTAGAAAAGGCTTGTTCCAAAGTGAACAAGTGGCCGGCCAAGGTATTGTGAATGCCGCCGGTGGGCAAGTGATGCCTATGTTAGGATTAGTCCGAGATGTGCCCGTCTCCATTGGAGGCTTGAGCATGCCGGCCGATCTAGTAGTGGTTCAACTCAAGCATCATGAAGTGATCTTGGGTATGGACTGGCTCGGCCAAAACCGAGCCACCATTGAATGTCACCGGGGAAGGGTGAAATTCGAGAAACCCGAGGGCAAGGTAGTGTTCCAAGGAATACGGCCAACCTCGGGAAGCTTGGTCGTCTCTGCTATCCAAGCGGAGAAGATGTTGGCTAAAGGATGTGAAGCATACTTGGCCACCATCACGATCAAGGAAGTTGGGCCAGAGGCTAAGATCGGGGAGATCCCAGTGGTTAAGGACTTTGAGGACGTGTTTAGACCATTAGAAGGCTTACCGCCTGACCGGTCTGATCCGTTCGTCATTGAAATTGAACCCGGAACTAAACCCTTGTCTAAAGAGCCTTATAGAATGGCCCCAGCCGAGATGGCTGAGTTGAAGAAGCAGTTAGAAGAACTGTTGGACAAAGGCTTTATTAGGCCGAGCAGTTCTCCTTGGGGATCGCCTGTCCTATTCGTCAAGAAGAAGGACGGGAGCCTCCGCTTGTGCATAGACTACCGGGGCATCAACCGGGTTACTGTCAAGAACAAGTACCCATTGCCTCGGATAGACGAGTTGTTGGACCAACTCAAGGGTTCTACCGTATTCTCCAAGATCGACCTCGCTTCGGGATACCACCAAATCCCGATAGCACCAGAGGACGTGAGGAAGACTGCGTTTAGGACTCGGTATGGGCACTACGAGTTTGTGGTCATGCCGTTCGGTCTGACAAATGCACCGGCCGCGTTCATGAAGATTATGAACGGTGTCTTTCGGGAATGGTTAGACAGTTTCGTCATCATATTCATTGATGACATTCTTGTCTACTCCAAGAACCCTAAGGAACATCGGGAACATCTTAGGAACGTGTTGGAGAAGCTGCGGGAACAGAAGCTCTATGCCAAGCTAAGTAAATGTAGCTTCTGGCAAGAGCGGATTGGGTTCCTAGGACACATTGTGTCGGCGGAAGGGGTGGCAGTTGATCCGTAGAAGATCCGGTCAATTGAGGAGTGGCCAAGGCTAAGGAACGCGACTGAGGTCCGAAGCTTCCTAGGTCTGGCCGGCTATTACAGACGTTTTGTCCATGGGTTCGCTAGCATGGCCAAGGCTATGACGAAGCTGGCCGGGAAAAACGTGATGTTTGAGTGGACTGAGGCCGCGGAGAAGAGTTTTACGGAACTCAAGGAGATGTTGACTAAGGCGCTAGTCCTGACTCAACCCCAAGATGATGTGCCTTACGTGGTATACACGGATGCGTCAATCAATGGGTTGGGATGTGTGTTGATGCAAGAAGGGAAAGTGATTGCACATGCTTCAAGGCAATTAAGGAAACATGAGGGGAACTATCCCACTCATGATCTTGAGATGGCCGCAGTAGTTTTTGCACTTAAGATCTGGAGATCTTATCTCTACGGAGCAAAAGTGCAACTATTTACGGACCATAAGAGCCTAAAGTATGTGTTCACCCAACCTGAGCTCAACTTCGTCAAAGAAGATGGATGGAACTAGTGGCCGATTACGATCTGGACATTACTTAGCATCCAGGAAAGGCCAACCTCGTGGCCGACGCCTTAAGTAGGAAGAGAACCGAGGTGGCTATTGGACGGGATGCAGAGACCTTGGTCGGAATGGTCCGTTCCTTGCGTCTCAATGCATTGACCGTAGGAGAGGAGCCAGTTGGCTTAGGGGCAGCGGATCAAGCAGATATTCTGACTAAAGTCCGGCTTGCCCAGAAGGATGATGAGGAGTTGGTGAAAGCCGCTGAGAACAACCATACGGAATACCAAATCTCCAACAATGGGACGATTGTGGTAAATGGCCGAGTCTGTGTGCCAAACGTATGGGAACTGAAGGAAGTCATCTTACGAGAGGCTCATCAGTCTAAGTTCTCTATTCATCCCGGCAAAACCAAGATGTACCATGACCTCAAACGATACTATCATTGGGTTGGGATGAAGCGTGATGTAGCTGATTGGGTGGCCAAGTGTCCGACCTGTCAGCTAATCAAGGCTGAACGCCAAGTCCCGAGTGGTCTGCTACAAAGTCTTCCCATTCCGGAATGGAAATGGGATAACATAGCTATGGACTTTGTGACCGGTTTGCGTACGACCCGGAACAGGCGAGATGCCATTTGGGTTGAGTAGATAGGCTCACAAAATCCGCCCACTTCTTGGCCATCAAGAAGACGGACGGAGTGGGGAAGTTGGCTGAGTTATACATTGATGAGATCGTGAAACTTCATGGGATCCCATCAAGTATAGTTTCAGACAGGGACGGCCGGTTTACTTCTTATTTCTGGCAAGCCTTCCAAATTAAGGCCCTGGGAACGAGAGTGAACATGAGTACGGCTTACCATCCCCAGACGGACGGTCAATCCGAAAGGACCATACAAACCCTAGAAGACATGCTAAGGGCGTGTGTTCTTGAATGGGGCGACTCATGGGAGAGGTTTCTACCCTTGACCGAGATTGCGTATAACAACAGTTATCACACAAGCATCGGAATGTCGCCTTATGAGGCTTTGTATGGGCGGCCTTGTCGAACTCCACTATGCTGGACTGAGGTTGGAGAGTCAAGTATAGTTGGACCAGACATAATAGAGGAAACAACAGAACGGATCCGATTCCTCAAGGCCAAGATGAAAGAAGCTCAAGACCGTCAAAAGAGCTTTGCAGACAAGAGAAGAAAGGACCTTGAGTTCGAAGTAGGCGACCAAGTCTACTTGAAGATGATCACTTTCAAGGGTCGGGCTAGGGTTTCCAAGCGTGGTAAGCTTGATCCCAGATTTTTGGGACCGTTCCGAATCCTTGAACGGGTTGGGGCGGTCGCCTATAAGTTAGATTTGCCAAGTGAGATGGACGCGTTTCACAACGTGTTCCATGTTTCACAGTTGCGCAAATGCTTAGGGGATCAAGACATAGTTGAACCTGAGATTCAAAGGGAACTTAGGCAAAACTTGACCATCGAAATCCGGCCACTCCGAATCCTAGATAGGATGGAAAAAGCAACCCGAAAGAAGGTGGTGCAAATGGTCAAAGTGGAATGGATCCATAACGGGATCAAGGAGATTACTTGGGAAACCGAGAATCGGATGAAGGCCGACTACCCAGAGTGGTACAAAAACCTTGACGCGGATTCGGGGACGAATCCATTTCAAGGGGGGGAGACTTGTAGTATCCCCCAACCGGCCTAAGGAAGATGGGACGGCCATGGGACCAGAAAACATGAACGGGAAGTCCGGAGAGACTAAACCAAGTGTCCCATAGGCGTTTTAGAGCTGAGACTCAGCTGGAAGGAGCTCAGCCAAGTGGGGGAAGTAAGAAGTCAGCTCAGCTGAGCTGAACAGTCCAGCTGGCCAGCTAGGTCAGCTGGCAACCAGCTCAACTCAGCTGGCCGGAGTGTTAAGCTCTTGGGCCAGCTAGGTCAGCTAGTGACACTAGCTGACCAGCGGTTACCAAGCGAATGGGCACCACCAAGTATTGCACCCATTCGGTCCACAACTCACACCTCTGTTCCCTTGGTAGTTGGCGCATGGAAGAGCCTATAAATAGGCCTTCCCTTGTTAATTTTGCGCACGCCCACAAGAGGGAAAATCGCTCACAAATTCTCCAAAGGCAAAGGCCATAAATCCGAGAGTTTGAGAGAGTTCTAGAGAGAAGGAGAAGCCGGAATCTTGAGAGAGAAGGCCGGCGGTGTTAAGGAGTTTGGTGGTGGATTAAGCGCAAGAAGGGGAGTCCAAAGATGGCTGGTGAAGCATCGGCTACCCATGGCAAAACCACGACCACATCTAAGGTTAGAGTCCGGTTTAATTCTTCTCAGCGTTGGCCAAAACCCTAGCGGCCAATGGCCGGTTGTTATGGCCGGAATGTCTCTTCTTCTTACTTTGAATAATCGCTCCATACTTGTTGCACGACCGGCCTTAAGACCTTGGTCGTGGGCGGATGGACAAGCGGATGGTTATGATCCAAGTGTGAGAAATGGCCCGGAAGATCGTGTTGCTTCGAACGGTTTAACGGCCCGTCGGGTGGACTTTAAGCCGAGAACCGAGAAGCCAAAATACGGTCGGCCACGCATAAGAGATAGACCGAGGAAATGAGTCCGTCAGAACACATAACCGAACCGCTCGTTCACCGTTGGAAGTGTGCGCGCGTAATCGCGAGCGGTCCACGGATTATCGCGAGCATACACGGCCGTGGTGCATGTACGGACCGAAGGAACGATCTTAACCGTCCGCGGTAATGATCGCGTCCGTTCGTACGTAAAGTCGCGACCGTTCGTGTGTAGAGGCGCGACCGTAAGGACGCGTCCGTTCGCGGTTAACCGGCTAGACCGTAACCGAACGCATGACGATCGTGAGACGATCCTCGCGGGCATGAGCGCTTAGCCGAACGATCGCCCGTCAACCGGACAGTTCGACGTGTGGATCAGTCCACGCGACCGCAAGGTCAAGCGTGCGATCGAAGCAGTACGTCGGCCCGGTAACGCGATATGACCATAAGGCTTAGTGCATGTGAACGTGCGGACGACCGTGTCCTCGACATGAACGATAACGCGTCACGCACACCCATCCGACCGTAAGCCGCAGGACCGAACACACGCTCACGACCGTGGGCTGAGATGTGTTTGCGGTCCGTATAAATGTGTAACGTGAAATGGACGGTTTTGTTTGAGAACTTAGAATTATAATAAGAATGCTTGTATAAATAGTTCATGGGATCATATAGAATATCTATGCTAGGTTGCATGAAAATGAATATAAATCGTTATGTAAATCTAATGAACTTGTTTTGTTTTCAGGTGATCATGATAATGATCGAACCTAGGCGCGAACAAGACTTGGGGGCGAGTGGTGTGTTTAGATTGGTAGACATTGTTGTAGGACCGAATACTTAGCATAATGCGAATTGAACCACAATTGTATTTGGTACCTTTTTATTATTAATAAAATGTCTACTTTTGCCTTAGTCTATATATGAATCGAATTGTGGAATGAATGATGTTGAAAAATCGCTTAAGTATGATTAAAATGGACTTGAGGTTCACAAAGAAACCTCAAGATGAATTTGGCTAAGTAGTGGCAAACCTTACCGGCCCTATGGCCGGGATAGGCCTTGTCAGCCAAAACCGTCAATGACGAGGTTGACAAGCTTCTCGATGCCGGTTCAATCCAAGGAGTCAAATACCCTGATTGGATAGCCAACCCCGTCGTTGTCAAAAAGAAAAACGGCAAATGGAGGGTCTGTGTCGACTTCACGGATCTCAACAAAGCATGTCCAAAAGACAGTTTCCCTCTGCCACACATGGACCGACTTGTCGAAGTTAGTGCTGGAAACAACTTCTCTCATTCATGCATGCTTTTTGGGGGTAAAATAAAATACTCATGAACCTAGACGATCGAGAGAAGACGACTTTTATAACCGAGTGTGGCACCTACTGCTACAAGGTTATGCCCTTTGGCCTTAAGAACGCAGATGCTACAAATCAGCGATTGGTCAATCAGATGTTCGCAAGCCAAATCAGCGATTGGTCAACACGTTGGACATCTGAAGGAATGCTTTAGCATCCTCAACCAATACGGGATGAAGCTTAACCTGGCTAAGTGTGCTTTTGACGTTACATCGGGAGAGTTCCTCGGCTATGTCGTCACTCAAAGAGGGATAGAAGCTAACCCAAAGCAGATCTCAACTATCATCGAATTTCCGTCACCAAGGAACACTCTTTAACTACAACGTCTTACTGGCATCATAGCCGCTTTGAACAGATTCATCTCTCGTTGACGAACAAATGCTTGCCATTCTACGAACTTCTCCGGGAAAACAAAAGGTTCTTATGGGACGATAAGTGTCAAGAGGCTTTGATTCAGCTAAAAGATTACCTATCGAACCCACCGGTGCTATCAAAACCAGAAAACAGCGAGACACACTTCTTGTACATCGTTGTTTCAACAACTGCGGTCAGCGGAGTCCTAGTCCGCGAAGACAGAGGCGAACAAAAGCAAAAAATTTATATCAGCAAAAAAATGAACAATGTCGAACGAGATATCCTGCAATAGAATAGTTAACGCTCGCAGTCATGACCTCGGTGCGAAAGCTGCGCCCTTACTTCCAATCTCACACGATTGGCGTACTAAGCAGTCAACCTCTTCGGACAATCTTACACAGTCCAGGACAGTCGGGCCGCCTGGAAAAGTGGGCTGTGAAACTCAGCGAGTACGATATTGATTATCGGAACATGACAACCGTGAAATCTCAGGTAATAGTCGACTTCCTTGTTGAACTATCACCAGATTTGAACGTCGAATCTCAGGAAGAAGACAAAAAATGGAAGCTTTTGTCGACGGCGCATCGTCAAAATGAGGGGCAGGTGTAGGAGTACACCTCATATCACCAACTGGCGAAATACTGGAGCAGTCATTCCGACTTGGATTTACAGCATCCAACAACATTGCCGAGTATGAGGCTCTGCTTGCCAATCTCAGGTTGGCCAGGGAAATCGAAGTACATAACCTCTTAGCCCACTCTGATTCCATGCTCATCGCTAACCAAATTAACAGAGAGTACGAGGCTAAAAACAAGCGAATGGAAGCCTACTGAAAGGCGGCGTTGGAGCTCACTATTTCTTTCAATTTTCTTGACATAATCCAGATACGGAGAAAAGAGAACACCCCGGTAGATGCACTTGAATCTCTGGCATCAACGCCGAATCCCGAACTTTGCCGACATATTCTGGTGGAAGTGATTCACGAACCAAGCATCCCGCCGCCAAAGAGCGATCATGAAGATCCTTCTAATGATGCGATCCTCATGATTAACAAGCCGGACGACCAAGTCGATCCAGACGATAACCAAGCTGAATACGTCGATTTTAGCGCGCTCTTAACATGTCACAGTGAGGACTGGCGAGAAGAGATATTGGCGTACTTCACCGAGGGAAAACTTCCCGAAGAAAAATGGGCTGCGCGCCAACTAAAAGTCAAAAGCGCGCGATACACAATACACAACGGCGTCCTTTATAAATACTCTAACAAAATCCTCCTCAGATGCATATACGGAGACGAAATCCGCCGATTTCTCGAAGAGACTCACTCAGGGGCCTGTGGAAATCACTCTGGAGACCGAGCTCTTGCTCATAAAATCAAGCTTAACGGTCATTACTGGCCAAACATGGTAGCCGATTGCGAGACCTACTCTAACAAATGTGAGAAGTGTCAGCGTCACACACCGTTCATACACCGGCCGACCGAGTTGCTCACTACATCCACCTCGGCCTATCCACTCATGAGATGGGCTATGGATATTGTCGGACCGTTGCCACTATCAAACCAAAGTTGTTTTCTCTTAATCATGACGGACTATTTTCACCAAATGGGGTAAAGCAAAAGCTTATGTAGCAATCCACGACGTTCAAGTTCAGAACTTTGTCTGGAAGTACATCATCTGCCGATATGGGTTGCCCTACGAGATCGTCAGTGAAAACGGATCACATTTCACATCGAACCCATTTGAAGGGTTTTGCAAAAAATGGGACATACGATTTAGCAAGTCAACCCCGCGATATCCACAAGGAAACGGTAAGGCAGAAGCTACCAACAAGATGATCATTAACGGCATCAAGAAACGTCTTGAGAGGAAGAAGGGCGTGTGGGCTGACGAATTGGACGGAGTCCTCTGGTCACATAGAACAATTCCTCGCCGCACTACATGAGCCATCCCATTCTCCTTAACCTTCGGTGTGGAAGAAATGGTCTCGGTATAAGCTAATATATATACTCTACGCCGAGCTCTTATGCCTCAGCATAACGAGATCAATGAGAAAATGCTACTTCATGCCCTCGATACAATCGAGGAAGAATGAGATCGGGCCTTGCTCCGCATCCAAAATTATCAACAACTCGCTATTGGGTACTACAATACAAAGGTATGCGAACGCCACTTTAAACTCGGTGATTATGTGCTTCGCAAAGTGTATGTAAATACCAAAGAATGGAGGGTAGAAACACTCAGCGCACGATGGGGAGGACCCTACAAGATCACGAAGGTCGTCAAACCCAGAGTTTACAAGCTCGAATCAATGAAGGGCAAAGCTTTGCCACGTTCGTGGAATTCCTTAAGATTAAGGGAATACTTCTAAAAATGCTACCTCATCTCGGCATGACATCTTTGCGCCAAAAAAATAAAATAAAAATAATATCCAGTGTATGAACTACAAGAGACTTAATTCTTTTTTGGAAGATACGTAGGTAGCCTTCACCAGCACAGTCACAAACTTAATAAAATTTATTTTTTCAGCTTATGCCGAGATAGAATTCCCTTCAGCTTACGCCGAGTTAGCGTTCCTCCTTAACTTGTACCGAGTTAGTGTTCTCTTGACTTATGCCAAGTTATTATTTCTTTCCTTAACTTATGCTGAGTTATTGATTCTCTCCCTTAATTTATGTCGAGTTAATATCTTTAACTTACGCCGAGTTATAATCTTTTTAACTTATGCTAATTTAAAACCATTTATTCATACTAGACTTGTGATAAGATAGACAGTCAAAGCCGAGCTCCTTAGTTCGAAAAAGTTGAGAAACACACGCCTCGACTGTAAGCCGAGCACCCAATAAGACTCGCATTATTAGCATCACGCTTCCTGGCCAGGAGCGTGGTTTCCCTTGCACGCTGAGATGCATATCGCGGTGAGGAAAAGCCGAGATCCGTCTCACACTAAAAAACCCGAATACTTACATGTACGCTCTCTGAGATGGGCGATAACAAATAAGCCAAGCACTAAAGCCTTGCACATTCGTCTTGTCCCTAGAACAAGTAAGCCGGGCACGTATAAGCCTCGCAGATGAACCAGGTGGAACGTAAGCCTTAAAGTAAAGTTGTTCATTTTTACGCCGATCTACATTCTAATCGATGTTCACCACGATCCAAATAAACGGATCAAAATACAACACATAACGGCCCGATTAATTAAGGAAAAGAATATTCTTCCACAAAAACAATCAAAAAGGAAAGGTAACTTACTTCCGATTAAATAAAAAGTACCTCCTTCAAAACAAGGAGAAGCTTACGTAGTCAACAAAAAATTCAAACCAAAAAGAGTTGTAAATCTAAACGGCAGTCACAATCTCGGCCTCATCCGCCTTCTCCATTTCAACTCTATCTACAACCTTCTCAGCTTCATTACCCTTAGCACCCGCGTCTTTCTCTTTAACCTTAGGAGTACTGCCGGGCTGATCCTGGTTCACCGGAACAGACACTTCAGGAAGAATTCGGGAGATCACCCCGCAAATCGTCCCAAATTTGTCAATATCTTTCGGGGTAAGGATTGGGGAATCTCGGAGGAGAGATCCCAACAGAGGATGCCGAGTCGGGGAAAGGACAAATTTCAAGTCTTCCTTCTCCAAGACGCTCATTGCGTCAACTTTAGCATTGATCTCTAGTTCGTCCGAGATAAGCTGATCCAAAACTGGCTGAGGAATCGGCACACCTTCTTGACGGAGTTTGAACAGGCAATTCTTGTTGCCGATAATCTGGCCTACTTGACCTGCTTGATCATAGCCTCTTCCTGTTCATCAACGAATCGGCGGAAAAAGGTCAAAGTAAGATTGCGCCTTCGCCTTAATCTCGGCCTCGACGCGATTCCTCTCTTTCAAGACCAGTTCTTCGCAAAGTTTCTTATGATGTATCCCTTCGGACTGGTATTTGGAGAAGTCGGCCTTTGCCTTTCTCTTGGCTTCACGAATCTTCTCCTCGGCTTCTTGCAGCTTCTTCCTAAGCTCGAGGTTGCTCGCCTCCAACATGTCCTTGGACTCCCTTAATCCATCTATATGAGCCTCTCTCATTTTCGCCGCGTCAATCAATTTCTTCGCGCCCCACGCACTCTCAAGAGCAACGCAGTTTGACACCACGATCATTTGGAACAAAAGAGTTATCAAAGGAACTCACGAAAAGAGGTCATGGACAGAGATAGGAAACTTACTGCCACCACGGCTTGATTCAGGTCAAGGATCGCTTCGGAGTGAGGAAGCTCCTTCAAAGCCGGCCAGTTTGCATCATTCTCGCTCAGACAGGTAAGCAGGTCAAAGCAAGCATGCATATTCTGAACAAAAGGGATTTCGCTTTCATATTTGTAAGAAAAATTATGGATTGAGGGCCGACTTCCCACGTTCGGGTCTTTCTGCGAGTTGCGAGGATGAACCGTGATTATCTCCTTGCGAGAAACAAAACCTTTCTTTTCACCGGAATCAGAATCGGGTATTTCAACGCTTTCTGTGATTAGCCGTCTCCATGGATCCACGATCTTGGCCTTGGAAGAGTAATCTACGGCCATCTTCTTGGAGGGATTCTTCTTGTCTGGTTTTTCCACGGCCGCTCTCTTTCTTGGCTGAGTTTTTGGAATAGCCTTCTCAGGGGGGAATCAGCGTGTTTGATTTAACCACCGCGCTCTCCTGAGTGGGATCGGAGAATTTCTCGCTCACAACGGTTAATGATTCGCCACCACTTTTGGAAGAAGGAGGAATCGTCTCAGTTTCCTTGGGAGGATCGGCTGAGCTAGAAGGATTTGAGGTAAGTCTTTGCGAGTAGTCGACTGCTATCCTTTTCAGCTTGCCCATTCTCGACTTCTTTAACTCGGCCGGGCTAACTTTCTCCAAAGTGTTCCACTTAACTATAAACAGAAGACAGTTAGTTTACAACCGGCGAATATTCAAATGGAACTCGCAAGGATGCTTTACCTTTGGCGATATTAGGACGAGATTTGTTGATACGCGCCCGAGTGATGTGCTTCCACTTGTGACTACTAAGGCTCCAGATGACGTCGACAATAGAAAAGAAATCGTCCGAGTAAGGCTTGTAGAATGGATGACGCACTGCAGAGAAGAAGAATAAATAAGTAAATTATCTGGAAAACAGATCAACTAATTCGGAACACTATCTACCGAAATTAGTGTTCAACGACGATCTAAGTTCCCTATGTCGCTCGGGAACAACCAGGGGCGTTATCTCAACATTGAAATCATATCTCTGCCAGACGCGAACTTTGCTCGGCGCGCCCAAGATGACTCCTTGATACGCCCTCTTCCTAATGGTGAAACACCCCAAACTGGTCTTCGTCATGTGACTAACGGAAGTCATTTCCTCGAATATCCTAACACTGATGGTGATATCGCACTCGGCACCTAATACAAGGAGTCTTACCATGTGATGAACCGCTGTCGCTGAGAGTTGCGAGATCGCGATCTCACGTCGAACGCAATAGGAAACGAGCAAGTCAGGAAGGGGAAGGCAAAGTCGGCTGTATGATGTGACTGTATTGATAAAATACGAATCGTACAAGCATACATAACCAGGAGGTGGAGTCGAAGGACGGTCCCTTGGGCTGGGGATGATGAATTTGATCTTTGGGTCGGCTCCGCAGCCCGCCAACGTAGAAACAACTGAGGCCTCAGTGGACCGAGTCGTGAATACATTAGCAAACATCTTCGCCGAAGCAGTTGGTAATCCGACAGAAGAAACTATCGAGCCTTCATTTCTCTCGGAAAGAACCGCCCCGCTATCATACTCGTCGGAGTCATCTTTCTCGACTTCCACCTCACCCTCTTTTGGCCCGTCAGAGTCAGAAGCTCGGTGCCGAGAAGTCACAAACTCCTTTTGACCAGAATTTTCCGCGGCATCAGTCAGGTCAGAAGAAGTGCTTCCGGAGGACGATTCGGTAGGGACGTCGTGCCGACCTGGTGAATGGTCCCCAGAAGATACGAAAACCACTTCTTTAGCTTTACCCCCCCCCCCCCCCTCCCCGAACAATGGATCAAAGACATGGCTAGATGAATAACAGATGAAAAACTGAACATAATTAAAAGGATCTGACCTAAATTCCTAGGAGACTACGGCTGAGCAACGGCGGAGGATAATCGAAAAATAAAAACCGGTGGAGAGCAAAAGAAGAATACCTTTTCTCTTCACTGGGGCAGAAATGAGGAAGTGAGAGTGAGACTGAAGAATTTATAGAGGAAATGGGCGTCGTGTTCGAGAATTCATGATTACCTAAGGCGGCGCTTCGTTTCTCGCACCTACAAACCTGTTCGATTGAAATTCGATTCGGTTCAAACCTTCGATTTAATCGAATTTAATTTGGCTAAACCAAAATCACAATGGTAAAACCGGCCAGCCTAAATCGATTCCTAAACCAATTGGTATTCTCCTCGTACCATTGATCTAACTCGAATCGCCGCACCGGGGGGGGGGGGGGGGGGGGGGGGTGGGCTTATTGTTGGATTCAAGATTAGCATATTTCCCAAATAAGCCCATTCAGTAATTTAGGTCGGTCCAATAAGGAAAGAGTCGATTTTAGCCTTAACATGGAATCAAGCTTCATCACGGTTCGGCCCAGCAACAGAGTAAAATTAGGTCAACACAGAAGACAACGGCAAGAAAGGAAAGCGGCGCACGTGAGTATCACTCCAAGAAAGAAGATACATTTGAAGATACTCATGCCGAGATATTAGGAAAGATTACGATATTATTCTAGGTTTTCATGTTTAGTTTAGCCGACTTTTGTAGCCTATTTAAAGACATCAAATTCATTGAATGGAGGCATCCAATTTTCAATACAGTTTTCTGAGAACTCTTAAAGGCTTAAAACCGAGATAAAGTCAAGAACATAGCTCTTGTCTTGGGATTTTATTGTCCTCCGAATCCCAAAGTGAAGGTGTTGGAGATATATATAAGTGGTTGAGGAATTTAGACCATTTCTTGACGACGATGCATTTACGATTACTGATAGGTTCTAAGTTTTAATCCCTATTCTAAACTGCAAGTGCACAGTAATGTCAATGTAGTATATAAGGTTATCGAATCCACAGGGACTCTGGTTTTCAATAGAACGAAAGAGATTAATACTAGGAAGAAAGCAAATTGTTGTAAAGTAAATAGCAAGGCGAGAAAGTAAATCAGTAGCAGGAATTTGTTGCGAAAGCAATAAACTAAAAGCGCTAAGTCTAGGGAATTCTCAGGAAATCAGACAAGCAGACAAGTTAATCAGTCAGGATCTAATTAAACACAGTTCTAGAACTCAAATCACGGATATAGAATTAACCAAATCTCTTTGCGAAAATCCTCTAAGTCTAAGTGCAGTAATCCAAATCTCTTTGCAATTACTAACAGATTAAACCAGCATTAATTTCAAGTTCGATATGTTCACAATTAAACTAAGCCAAATCTCTTTGCGAATAATATAATTGCTCAACCTAAATAGTTCAGATTCTAAACCCCACTCTCGTGACGTATTTAGCAACCTAAGATCTAGATTCTAATTGATCAGGTTAGAACTAGCATTAAGCACAATTTAGTTTGAAGAACATTCTAATCATGTGAATCCTTAACTGAATTAAACAAGTCTAGCAAGTCATAAAATCCTTAATGAGAAACCCTAAACCTAACTATGAATCTACTCAGACATGATTAATGAAACAGAAATCATAGAATTAATAGATTGCATATAAGAAAATAAATAGATAAAGGGGTTCGAAATCTTCTTCAAAATAGATGAAGTACAGGATTAGATCAACCCCAAAAGCTCTAAAAATCTCTTAGCTCTAAGTATGAAAGCGTATCTAAAATAAAAGTTAAAACTCTAAGTATATAGGCATAATCTCGGCTGGGGCTTCTGTGTAATTACTGGAACTATTCTGGGCTTCTCTGCAAATCTTCATAACTTTGTTAAACCGCCGCGTACGGCCCATCTCGCTAGTGTGTCGATCGATGCATGATCATCAAATCGGGCAGTGAGTTAAACTCTCGGCCAAAATGCTCCAAAACTCCCAAAATACTCCAAAATCTCCACATTAGCTCCAAACCTGATTAAACCTGTAAAAGACTCTAAAATAACACAAAAGACACTAAAAACACAACTATATTATGGCATAAAACCGGTAAAAACCATGATATATCAACTCCCCCACACTTAGCCTTTGCTTGCCCTCAAGCAAAACAGAGAACTAAAATGCAGTGAAGAGGTTTGAAAACTCTTCAGAAACTCTTTTCATCCTAGAAGCAGTAACACTCAGATTCCCCTTAGTAATCCACATGAAAGAATCAACCTGCAGACATCAAGACCAACATATACTTCCCCCACACTTAGAAACTGTCCTAAGTAAACTCCACAATCACATTCAAGCATTCAAATTCTCCCTACTGACTTCTGCAAGTATTTAAGTGCGGTCTCACCTAAGGAGTATCGATCAAAGGCACATGGACTCTTACCTTATCAGCTCTAGACCACCATACTATCTTTCTCTAGTCCCTTTCTTCTCTTTTCCCTTCCTTAGCATTCTGATTTTTCCCCTTTGGGTATCATTTTAGTTTTTTTATCAGTGCTCTTCCCGTTAAGGGGTGTACCTTGGACACATTCCATGGATGCACAGGATATGAGAGTTTTAGCTACCATTCCCATGACCACTTCGGAGTTACTAACTCATCCTCAGTTTATTATCTTTCTTTTTTTTTATGGAAGGGGAGAAGGGAACTAGATAGGACAGGTTTACAGGCTGTGTCAGAACTAACAAGGGAATCCGACACAAAGTATACCAAGCCCTTAGGTGAGAAAATATAAATCAGTATTAGGGTGAAGTCAGTAAAAGGATCCTCTGATACCTGAAGCGATGTGGGTGTCCTTAGTAGGTTGATCCATGTCTGGGTTTTCTAATAGTCATAGATAATTTGCAGCTTCATCCCAATGGTTACTTAAGTTCCTGCAAGTGCTACTAATCTTCTCAAAAAATCATTGTTTCTTACTTAAACAAATTTTGACTCAATAAAACAAAAAAATTTGAAAAATTTTAAATGACTCTAAGAAAACAAAAGAAAGAAGTTAGTAGAACCTCCCCCACACTTAAGACACATTGTCCCCAGTAGTGTCAAGCGAAGGATTGGCAAAAAGAAAAATAAAAATTTGTTTATGGATTGGTTAAGTTCTCTCGGGTTTTTACCTCTGTCGCACTCAGGCATCGATCGTTGCACTAATTGCATCGACCGTTGCTGTGTGATTTTTCGTTGTGGGTCGATCGTTGCTCAGGACCGCAACGATCGCTGCAATGCGATTTCTGTCGTATTGTGACGACCGACACAATGCTGTGTCGATCGACGCACTGCGTTTTAATCCGAGACCTGCAAACAAAAACTCACCAAAACCAGAAACAAGCGTAAAATCAAATAAAAACACTAAAATCAAAATGCAAAAACGAAAATAGTGGGTTGCCTCCCACTCAGCGCTTGTTTAAGGTCATTAGTTTGACCGGACGAACAAGATCTTTCAGGCACCAAGAGGTCTCGACAGAGACTTTTTCTGTCTCTGTTCAAGTCTCTTCATCCAGGGTGGCGAGTAGGCTGTTGCAGAATGCTCATATCCAAGAAAAGAAGGAATAAAATGCACTCCAGGATCTATAACCACAGTGTCATCCGGCTGCTTATCATCTGCTTCCATGATGGTGAATGTCTGCCCCTCTATCAGTGATCTTCGCAGCTTATCCATCTCATAACGCAGCGGCTCATCTCCCAGATGGAGGTCTATCAGACTGTGTCTAACATCTATCACTGCTCCTGTTGTAGCCAAAAATGGTCTTCCAAGTAGCAACGCTTCATCCAGATCACAGTCATATTTCAGCACTAGGAAGTCTGTTGGAACTAAATAGTTTCCAACTCTCACTGGGACGTCCTAAAGGAGTCCTTCTGGAACTCGTATAGACTGATCAGCTAGGACAAGAGAGGTCCTAGTAGGCTTAAAATCCAGCATTCCCAGCCTTTCTGCCACAGAGTAAGGCATAAGACTTGCAGCAGCTCCTAGATCACAAAGAGAGCGTCTAAAACTATCCTCAAAGATAGAACAATTAAGCACAAAGACTCCAGGGTCTGGCAGCTTCTTCGGGATCTTAGTCAGCAGAACATCACTAATATGTTGAGGAACTATAATCACCCAGTCTCTCAGCTCTTCATCTAAAGGTAACATCTTGTTCAAATACCTCTGCACATATGGGTGATATTGTGGATCATCAGATGATGGAATTTCTTCCAACTCTTCACCAATCTCCTCTAGCTTCTTAAGCTCTTCAATTTCCTGCTTAATCACTTCAGATACTGAGGGATATTGTCTAATTAATTGTCCATAAATCTCCTCCTGAGTGATCTCAGACACATCAGGGAATAGGCGGGCAAGCTCAGAATCTGCATCAATCTCATTATCATCCGGCAAGTCTGTCTGTTCATGACCTGCATCGACCGACACTAGATGTATGTCGATCGATGCAACGATGAATTTTTCACCCGAGAGAGTTTCTCCAAAATCCAAGATTTCACTCTCCTTCACCAATTCAGCTGTACTTAGCTCAAATTTTTCACCTAGGTGAGATCCATCATTGATGTACACAGACCAGGCCTTAATATGAGTGTCTGCTACTCTTTTTCCCTTCATAGAGCTGGAAATCTGGTTCACCTGAGTATCCAACTGCTTCAAGTGAGTGTTCAGAGACTCAAACTTCCCATTGAGGTCTTCGTAGACAGCATCCAACTTCCTATTGCAGTCCACAGTGCTCTTGGTCTGACTCTCCATTAGCTGTTCCATCATTGCTTCCATTCTACTCTCATGAGCTGTAGGTGCAGGAGGAGTCTGATAAGATGAAGATCCATAGGTTCTCTGAGCACTTTGTCCAAAAGGCTTCTGAAAACCACTAGTCTGTCCAAAATAGTTTTGATTTCCTATGAAGGCATTCTTCTGTCCTTGGTTGAAGAATCTGTTTCCCTGCTGATTACCAAACCTGTTACCTTGGAAACCAGATCCTCCAATGTAATTCACATCTTCTTCCTGAGTGTCCTCCTCAGTATGAATTACTTCAACATCTTGAGCAAAGTGGACAGCCTTCTTACTAGCCAGGAGATTGCAGATTGTGTCCATCCTGGATTTCAATTCAGCCATCTCTGAATTTTCTACACTTCCACCAGATTTCTTCCTCCTCTCATCCATAGTCTTGCAACTGTTGCTATCAACTGCTTAGCTTGTGCAGGAGTCCTGGTGTTGAAGTTTGCATTACTGGAGTTATCCAGCGCAGACTGATATGGCAGCTCTATGCCTCTGAAGAAGATACCAAGCAATTGGACTTCAGTGAATCCATGGTGTGGGCAATCACGCTGGTACTTCTTAAATCTCATTCAGGCAGCTTTTAAAGGCTCCACAGCTCCTTGGGAAAATGTGAGAATGTCCTGTCTGGACTGATCTGAACGTGCATCATCATAGAAATGACGCAGGAACTCACTCTTCAGGGCTGCCCAAGTATCAAACTGCCCAGGTGGCAATTGCTTCAGCCATGCACCAGCGTCTCCAGCGAGACTGTGCGGAAAGAGCTTAAGGAAGAAATAATCCTGGCAAACTCCATCATACTTCATGCCAGTGGCTATGTCCTCAAACGAATCAATGTGATCCATAGGCTGCTCTGTTGGGTGACCATGGAATGCATTCTGTCTCATCAGTGAGTAGTAGATAGTCTTGATCTCAAAATCATTCCTCTCAAAGCCAGGCATCACCAAATCTGACCGGTTTGCATGAAACTCATCCGGTCTGTTGTAGTCAGCTAAGGTTCTCTCATGGATAACCACCTCTCTACCTTGGGCCTGTCTTTGACCCTGGTTCTGCTCCTGTTGCGGTGGCTAAGGAGGATCAGGGATGACATTCCCTTCAGCATCAACCCTTTGCCAAGCAGCATTGTATGGGTTGTTATCTTGGTCCCTCAGAGTACCTTGAGCATCGCGTAATAGAATCAGCCTCTGTACTACCATTCTTTCTCTTCTTTCTCTTCTGTTAGTCCTCTCTAGACGTCCAAGTTCTTCAAGATCAAGATTGATTAGACTTAAGTTCGGATTACTTCGAGTTTCGCGCTTCTGCATAAACTGTCTGTAATCGTCAAGCAACGATCGATGCTAACAGTGCAACGATCGATTCAATCTCAAATCGCTTAGTGACGATCGACACAAGAGGTGCAACGATCGACGCAAGGCGAAATCGGTACCTGCGACAGAGAGAAAACAGAGAAGAAATCAGTAAAATAAAATAAAAACGAAAAATAAAACAAAAAAAAAGAAAAATTCCTAGTAAAAACCCTAAGTTCGGTCCTATCGAAGACTCTAAGAGTCCCCGGCAACGGCGCCAAAAACTTGATAGGTTCTAAGTTTTAATCCCTATTCTAAACTGCAAGTGCACAGTAATGTCAATGTAGTATATAGGGTTATCGAATCCACAGGGACTCTGATTTTCAATAGAACGAAAGAGATTAATACTAGGAAGAAAGCAAATTGTTGTAAAGTAAATAGCAAGGCGAGAAAGTAAATCAGTAGCAGGAATTTGTTGCGAAAGCAATAAACTAAAAGCGCTAAGTCTAGGGAATTCTCAGGAAATCAGACAAGCAGACAAGTTAATCAGTCAGGATCTAATTAAACACAGTTCTAGAACTCAAATCACGGATATAGAATTAACCAAATCTCTTTGCGAAAATCCTCTAAGTCTAAGTGCAGTAATCCAAATCTCTTTGCAATTACTAACAGAATAAACCAGCATTAATTTCAAGTTCGATATGTTCACAATTAAACTAAGCCAAATCTCTTTGCGAATAATTTAATTGCTCAACCTAAATAGTTCAGATTCTAAACCCCACTCTCGTGACGTATTTAGCAACCTAAGATCTAGATTCTAATTGATCAGGTTAGAACTAGCATTAAGCACAATTTAGTTTGAAGAACATTCTAATCATGTGAATCCTTAACTGAATTAAACAAGTCTAGCAAGTCATAAAATCCTTAATGAGAAACCCTAAACCAAACTATGAATCTACTCAGACATGATTAATGAAACAGAAATCATAGAATTAATAGATTGCATATAAGAAAATAAATAGATAAAGGGGTTCGAAATCTTCTCCAAAATAGATGAAGTACAGGATTAGATCAGCCCCAAAAGCTCTAAAAATCTCTTAGCTATAAGTATGAAAGCGTATCTAAAATAAAAGCCAAAACTCTAAATATATAGGCATAATCTCGGTTGGGGCTTCTGTGTAATTACTGGAACTATTCTGGGCTTCTCTGCAAATCTTCATAACTTTGTTAAACCGCCGCGTACGGCCCATCTCGCTAGTGTGTCGATCGATACCAAAGGTGTGTCGATCGATGCATGATCATCAAATCGGGCAGTGAGTTAAACTCTCGGCCAAAATGCTCCAAAACTCTCAAAATACTCCAAAATCTCCACATTAGTTCCAAACCTGATTAAACCTGTAAAAGACTCTAAAATAACACAAAAGACACTAAAAACACAACTATATCATGGCATAAAACCGGTAAAAACCATGATATATCAATTACTTAATTGAAGCATTAGCCAAAGATTCTTCATCATCTCTCTTTCCAACCACTTACTGTCACAATCATCGTTTTAATGATCAAAACTTTGGCCTTGAGGGTTGGGAAAGGAACACCACAAGAGCTAGAATCTAACAAAACAATTGAAACATATCACATAAAAGATAAGACTAATAAAACATAAATCTCTATAAATAAATGATTTCAAGGTCTGCTTAGTTCAAAGAGGAGACATCCACTAGAGAAGTTAGAGCTTTTTAATCGCAAATAATGGTTCTAGAACCCAAAAGTTTCAACCTATTTTCAATTTCTGATTCTTGGTGATTTTCTGAAGTAAATCATAGCAAGACAATTTTAAGCTTTGGACAACAAGAGAGGATATTAGCCATGCACTCATCTGGAGGTTTACAGCAACACAATGACAACTTGCTCAGGGATTTCCAAGACACGGGGAATCATATAACAATAGCTTCATTCCAACCTGAGTTACGTTGCTTTAGAGATAGAAGGATCAGAGCTTTAGAAGAATCGATTGTCTCCATTCTTTTCTTCTCAAGCTTTTTGTCGGTTAAATCTCCAGGTCAGAGTGGTTCTTCTCAAATCAGACTTGCTTTCAAAGAAAAGAAACAAACATCATGCATCGATTGAATTGCAACTGGTCCGCGTCTCTCTCTCTTGCCATAAGAGCTTGCGAATCGGGGAAGGAGCGATGATGATTGCTTCAAAGCGTTCTGTCTCACCATTTGAACTGATTTCTTGTGCTGTTTTATTTTTTATTTTTTAATAAGTATTTTCTTGTGCTGTTTCTGAATTGCCTTAGAGCATCCTCAACAAGGGGTTCTTATTAGAGTTTCTTAATATTAAAACTAATAAAAAATAAAAAGTAGGAAAGAGGTAGTTGAGAGTTTCTTATCTAGAACCTTTTTTACTAAGAGACTCATGTAATATGTGTCCTTATAGCAAGATTATTGGTGAACCCCCCTTTGGGGTTCTTACGTTTTTATTTTATTGTGTTTTTTTTTTAGCTGGAGAAAAAAAAATCAAAAATCAAAAAAAAAATAACCAATGGGGTTGCGCCACGTGGCGAACCCCCTAAAGGTTCTTAACTAAGAACTTTTCTCTAGAACCTCTCCTCCTCTCTCCTACTTTCTAATTTTATATTAATATTTTCCTAAGAACCCCCTCTAAGAACTCCTAAGAATCCCCCAATAATCATGCTCTTACATAGTTGGTTTAATATTTTTTAAAATTAAATTTTAATTTTTAACTAAATGAAATTAAAAATATTAATATTTTATTGTTAAAAATTCTCTTAGTATCACTAATATTAATATTTTATTGTTAAAAACCCTCTTAGTATCACTTAGTCTGAGTCAAGGTTTTTAAGTGAAACATCAAAAATTTCCATGTATTAAATTGAAGTATATATGTGAAATTTCACAGGACATGCAACTGCTGCGAAATCAAGACTAGAGTGTGGTAATTATCTGTAGAAGCAGAAACATAAGCATATGTGAAAAACGTAGGAGCTTTTACTCCGACATAAAACTAAAAGACATGGTGAATTGGACATACATGGCTGGCTTGTTCGGGCAAAAAAAAAGTCCTTGATGGCGTTTGATATCCTTTAGATCTTCACGACAGTTTATGTAATTAGAGATTTTGGTAGGGGGGAACCGCTTGTCTCTGGACTTCACCTTCTTCTCTTTCTTCAGACATGGTTTGAGAACGAACAAAAAAAAAATAGGAAATGGCGTTAAAAACAAACGTGACAAACATTTTTTTGTTTAATTTTATTTTTTTTAAACTTAATATTATGTGTCATTTTGATTAGTTATAAAAGGTGGAGGTGAACAAAGAGGTTCACCACCAGGGGTTAACAAAGAGGTTCACCACTAGGGGTGAACCTAAGTATTGTTCTAAAAATATTTCAAAAAAACAAGATTTCGGTGAAACTTGCCCCAAAATAATATTTCAAAAATAATAACAAGAAATCTATACAAATATATCTCAAGATTTATGAAAATATATTATTTAGTATCTTCTAAATCTTGCATAACAAGTTTCCTAACCTATATATATATATATATGTATATATTACAATAGCCATACACATTTTTTCATCCTATCACGACTTCCTCTAACGTGTTTGCAGATTTCAAGTTCATTTATGTTTTTTTCTTGTTAGGCTTACGGAAATCAGAAAAAGTTCGGTGATATCCACAACCGGACTTGCTACACGAATATTCATTATTATGGGTTGCTAATGTAGATGAGAGGGATGATACATCAGATACAAAATCTCCGAAGGTCTTTTAATTTGTTCTTCTCAAAGGAGGCGATAAGTTTGATGAGGTAATTTGCTTGAATTGTACCCCAAGTCAGAAACATTTTGAATCACTATGAAGTTTACATGCTGGTCAGGTTTGTATACATGTCATTCTTCTTAACGTGAATAGTTTCCATGGGTAGGAAATCTACCGCATCAAGCTTCCTGGTCCTCCAGCTGAGATTGGCGAAGGGAACCTGAAAATCAAAATCATGCTATCATATTTACACGTGGTGAAGCGTAAAACTGTAGATATGAATCAAGTATGTAATTCTTCTTCATTCTCATTAACAGTGTTAGGGTCAAAATCCTCTTCGACGAAAATAAAATCCGAAAACGTGATTGAGTAATCAAACACGGACGTTCACCACACTTCGTATAAACGAAATTTCATACGATTAATGTTTTATACGAAAATTTCGCATCAATGACATTTCCTATGAATGACGTTCTATACGAAACGCTTCGTATGAATAACTTCTTATACGAAATGAATAAAACCATTTAGTCGAACATCCAGACGGATCAATCGGACAAACATATCACTCGACAGAATCTACGGATATGCACAAACATCCGAACAAGCTGCTCGGAAATTTCAAGCTAAACTAGTTTGGATCCGAGCTAACCAGCTCAGAAATTCAAAGCTAAACTAGCGCGGAAATTTTGAGCTAAATCAGCTTGGATTTTTCGAGCTGACCAGCTCAGAAATTCCAATTATTAATCTCTTAATTAACTAAATTTCGATTGACAACCGTTAAAATTATTAAAAAAACAATAAATAATCATTAAATTTTTATTTTGATGATAATATGTTAAGATGAACCATTAACATAAATTACGAAAGCAATTATAAGAAAAATCGAAGCATAGAAAATTAATGAAACAATTGTGATGAATTCTTTGGGAGTAAATTCTCTAACAAAAAATACCATAAATAGAAGCAAAAATTGTAATCGTACATAAACTTAATAATAGGAGAGTCATATTTTTATTCTTGGGAAAGGAAAAAAATTCTTTTAGAGATTATTATGGAAAGATGAAATATTTGAGTAAAAAAATGAGTGAATGATAAGTGTATGTATAGATTGAAAATGTTGTTTATAGCCGTTTGAAAATATGAAAAGTTTTGAAATTTTTTTGAATTTTCATTTTGAATTTTTCTTTTTCTTTTTATGACTATTGGAGATAAAGAATAAAAAACATTTGTTGCTTATTTCATATATGTATATATAACTATTAACATTCATAAATAACTGATATATGCTGTCGATTTTTCTTATAAATATAATTAATATTAATATTATAAAGATAAAGATTCATATTCGAACATTAAATAAATAATTGTCATTTAAGTTATTCATTTTAAATTTAAATAAATTATGGCGACTTAAATCATTTATAGCGTAACAAGAATGAGAATTTAGCATGAATTCAAAGCACGAAATCTAAAAGCATGATTTAAGATAGTTGAGAAAGTATTGCTTACCCGATAAATTTAAAATAATTTTAACATTAATTCAACTAAAATAATTTTATTTTTTTTCTGGTAGTGAATAGTAAAATTAAGAAATTGTGCATGATTGATCAAATGGTAAGTCGGTGGAGGAAGAAGCGATTGGATAACGTATATGAACGGATCTGTAAAACGCCGTGCTGATAACGTGTGTTGTGAACTATTAAACGTATATATATATATATATATATATATATATATATATATATATATTAAACTTCTCGAGAGAGAGAGAGAGAGAGAGAGAGAGAGAGAGAGAGAGAGAGAGAGAGAGAGAGAGACTTAATAATCTCCGGTGAGATCAATCGGTGATCAATGAAGATGGTGGAGACGAGGAATGCTTACAAGAAGACGAAGCCGAAGAATCCTGCGGCAGAGAGGAAGCCGGAGAAGAGGCGGAGGGGAGAAGCGTCGGTTGAGAAATGCCCGGAGTAGCCTCGGATGTGTCGGTTACGGCTCCGGTTCCTCATCTGAGTGTTGAAGGAGATGCGGCGGAGACGAGAACTGAAAAAATGTGCCGGGAGAAGCTTTGGATGCGTCTATTCCGGCTCCGACTCTGGCTCTTGCTACTGCTCCAGCTATGGCTTCAGCTCCTCATCCGAGTGTTGAAGAAGATGGGGCGGAGACGAGAAATGAAAAAAACGCAGAGGAGGCCGCGACGTCGGATATGGCAGAGGAAACGATGACAAGGCGACGGATTCAGATGAAGAAGTAGAAGACGAAGAGGGAGGAGAAGACAATGAGGCGTATGAATCAGAGGAAGAGGAATCCGATGAGGAGACCCGCCGTCGGAATCTGGTAAGTAAAACCCTAGTATAAGTAATACTAGGAAAGCTAGTTAAATATATGTGGTAATGTATTACTAGCATAACTAAGGATTACTAGGTTATCTTAGGTAAAACTAGAAAAACTTGGTTATATTGTGTGTTGTTTGTGATACTGTATTTTTTGTTGCAGGGTGCCTTAGAGGAGACGATAACCCTGCAACCTCTTAAAATATACTTCCCGCCAGATCAGTATAGTGAGAGCGTGAAGCTACCAATGCGGTGCTACATCGAGGAAACTTTGAAAACTTTTGATTAATTGAATCTCACTCCAACAGAGACGTCATGGTTTGAGAACCATCCGCAGTTCTCCCACATTTATCACATGCCTAGGATCAATCACAAGGTTCAACCCATGTGGATGCTTCTGCTGCGTACCGCTGAATTCAAAAGGTAAAAGGAAACTTGGTTTGTGGTTAACGGCGTTTCCATCCAATACGTGTTACGAGAGCACGCGTTGATTTCAGAACTCGACTGCCGCAACTGTCCTATCAACTGGAAGAGACAAACTTGGACTTCAAGAAGAAGCATTTCGACGGAAAGGTTTTATGGGAAGACGTGAAAAGAAACTTGATTAAATGGGACCGGATGAGACTGGAGATAGGCTGAAGATGGCGGTGTTGTATTTCTTGAGCAGCATTGTTTATTGTCCCACCAAAACTGGAAATAAAGCCAAACCCGTGTTGGACGCATTTCTAAGATACATGAATGATCTGGATTTATGTCAGTCATTTCCTTGGGGAAGATTGTCGTTTGAGTACATGTTAGAGTCCATCTACAAGACGATGGATTATTTTAATGGGAAGGTCTCGGGTCCATGAACGATTCCTTTTTGTGTTCCATTGGATGTAAAAACTTAAAACTTTGCATTTTAGCTAATGTGTTTGTAAAGTCTAATTTTAAATGTGTTGTTTTGTAGCTTTTGGCGGTGGAGGCCATTCCAAACCTGAGAGACAGCTTCCGAGAAGCTGTACCATTTACTTACAACGATTTTCCGAGAATGTGTAAGTACAAGTGGAAGAAATGCGACATGAGAGGGTGTCTCTTGAGTCATTATACGAGAAACTGGTGATACTAAGGTTACTAGTACCAGCAGAAATTGGTAATACTAGCAGCAATTGGAATAATCAAATTTTCATTGTTTAAATGTGCTAAAACTTACAAGACATTGATAGTGTGTTGGTAGCTACGTCTAAGGAGAATGAGCTGTTGGAAGAGATAATGGAAAAAGAGGACGATTTCGATGAGCAAGATATTGTTGTGGAAAGTTGGTGCAAGCGTCTAGACCAAGGATTAACTGTTAGGTTTGAAGATATGCTGGAAGATATTTGAAAAGGCGACAACCTAAGAAGGCAGGAAGAGTAGAGAAAAAAACGCCGAAATCACAAGGCTTGTGTGGAGGAGTTGGCCGCCACGTTTACGAACATGGGGGAGCAGATGAGTTTGCTTGTGGTGAAGGTCAACGAGATGAACGAAAGGATCAAGCCTCTTGAAGAGTTTGTGAAGGCTCAGAGGTCTCAGAGGGGGGGTGGTGGTGGTGTGTAAGAGACATCGATGATTCTACACTATGTTGTTTTTTTGGAACTTTATTTAGGTAATTCATTCTTTTGCTACAATTGTTTTGATCGGAGAACTGGTAGAACTATGTTGCTATTTTTTGGGTCAAAACTATGTTGCTATTTCCAAGTAGTATTTGATTTTATTGTTGGTTTGCACTGATCCTTAAATTCATGGTATAACTAAGTGTAACAAGTAATACTAAGTCTTAAATAGCAAATAATCAACAATGAAAGGAAGGGAAGTTGATAATAAGGCTTACTTAAACAAAACATAGATAGATAGCAAAACATAACATAACCAAGTTGAATAAAAGTTGTAGATCATCATAATGTCCACCAACTACTTTAGCTTGCAATCTCCTTTTGCAATTCCTCAATCGTCTTGTCCTGCTCTTCAATCTTCCGAAGTAGCTTCTTAATCTCTTCTTCGACACCAAAAACTCATGGCTGGCGAAAGTGGAGACCATCATCCTATCAAAAAATAAAACATACACTTCTTTAATAGTTATACCCAGTATTACTAGTTCTTCAGACGAAGAACATTCATATAGTTTTACCTAGTTTTACCAGTTCTACAGACGAAGAACATTCATATAGTTTTACCAGTTCTACAGACGAAGAACATTCATACACTACAAGAAAAAATAGAAATTGTTGGACTCCCTAGGATCCAGGGTCTAGGTAATTGAATCTAAGAACTGACCTCGTGTTTACCTGGAGATTGGCAGCGGAAGGATGAGCAGGTAAACGATATCTAGAGCGCCTCAATCGCTGCGCCTCTACTATAGTCCACACGCACACTGTTGGAATTGTGTCCAGAAATCTCGGTACTGTCTCTAGAAAGTAAGAGTATGTCAAGATCAGACATAAGTCATATAATACTGGGGGTCATGATGGCTTGCTAGAGTCCGCTCATGATCTATAAGTCTTGGACTTATTGCCTTTATTATATGATCCCATATGGGTCACACGCCTAAGCTAACAGGAAAATGTGTAGGAACGGTTTAGCAGAAGTACAGTAAAAGTGCTAGGCATTTACTGTACTAAGAGAGAATAAAAGGTTTAGCCATTGTGCATCGATCGATGCATAAGGTGCAACGATCGATGCAATGCGCAAACACCGACGAGTTAATTGGTATTTGGGCCAAATGGCCCAAACGGAACAGGACGAGTTTTGTGTCATAAAACTCGAGTTTCAGACTGATTAACCCTAACACTTGAGCCGTAAACTCTCTCTCTCTGCGCCGAGTTCCCCTTGTGGTCTAGCAGCTGTTTCCTGCGAAAGCGTGTGTGAACCTTTGGAGGATTCATCCCTCGGTGTTTCTCTGATCTCAGACATACCATCTTCTTCCGCTGCAATAACAGGTATAAGGTGAGATCATCATTTGTTTCTATTCTGAGAAGAACCTAGATCGCATGTTTAGGATAATCTGAATCTGGAATTGAATCAGGATTCATCTAAACGTCCCAACAGTGGTATCAGAGCCTTAGGTTCTGGTTTTTCTTGTTTAGATTCATGTTTTAGGATTGTTTAAAGAGGTGTTTTTGAATCAATCTACTGATAAGATTAAAACACTTAAGAAACAAGAATTGAATCCTAAACAAACTGTTTAAAAATCGCATGACCAAACTATATTGATTTGGTATGTGATCTAAACTGATTTTGCATCGACTGGGATCGCATTGCATCGATCGATGCAATGCAAGGATCGATCGTTGCAGTCGCGAGAGATTGACCGCGATCGCATGGATCGTTCAAACGATCGCATGGATCTCACGAGAATCTCTCGGCCAAACCTGATAACCGTTCGTGCACACGTGAGAGCATCGATCGATGCAGGATCGATGAACGATCGTTGCAGGATCGATGCTGTGAGCATCGATCGATGCGGTTAGGGTTTTGGCTCGGTTTAATTTAATTAAAATTAAACGTCTCGGTTTAATAAACAGATTTAATAATTTTATTAAGTCTGGTTAAACCGGGATAAGAAATCCAATGTCGAAAGAAATATTGGATTTAGTGCCTAAACCAGGAATTTCTAATTTGATTTGGTTGGACCAAATAAATTGAGAAATTCCGGTTTAGTAAATAACCGGTTGACAATTGTGGTCATCGTAGTAATTAAAACAAGGTTAGACCAGTTTTAATGAACCAGACCGGTTATGTCAATTAATTGGACAATTGGGTCATGTCTTGGACATGGACCAATTCTTGGGCCTCGGGCCAAGAAGTTAAAACAATTGGGCCAGTTAATTGAGTCTTTCTTCAGATTAATTTAAAATCTATTTTATAAAATTATAAAGTCGTTTTAAATTAAAGTTTCCGAAATTTTGAAATTAGAAAGTTTCTTAAAATAGAAGTTTCTGAATTTGCGGGTTTTGGATTTTAAAGAAATTTCTAAAGTTAGAAAGTTTCCGGTTTTAGAAAGTTTCCAATTTTAGAAAGTTTCCAAAAATAGTAGGTTTCCATAAATAGAAAGTTTCCCGAAATAGTAATCTTCTATTTTGGGAATGATTTTAATAAACCTACGAACCTCAAATAATATCAAGCGTTGGATGTCTTGTCCAGGCTATGTCAGCTGTCAAAGCACATTCAATTGCATTCATGGCCTTACAGTGTGAGGATGTCTGTTTTTGCGTGAGTAAGACAGTTTGTGATTCATAAATGTCATTGGGAGTCCCAGACATTAATGATTACATGACTGTATAGTCCGGTTTTCTTGACTAGGCCATCGGGAGTCCCGGGCCTTGAGACATCAGAGTGGATTGGGCCTCGGGCCCAGATTCACAACCAAGAGTTATATCACGGATATAATTAGCCGATATAGGGCTTACCGATATAAGCTAAGGTTGGGTGACGGCCAGTGGCCCACTTTAATTTTAGTTATATGTGGATCTTGGAATCATTATATTCTATTGAGGGTAACTTAGGTTATTGAATATAATGCGTGATTAATCATATTAATTTTAATACGAGATTAGTCATTTTGAACATAATAACTAATAACCTTTTTATTTATATATTTCAGAAATGACTACTACAAGCACACAAAACACATTCTCGATCCGATCTGTTCTCGAGAAGGAGAAGCTGACTGGAACGAACTTCCTGACATGGTCAAGGAACTTGAGGCTGGTCCTCAAGCAGGAGAACAAGGATTATGTCCTTCGAGATCCCCTCCCCGAGAGGCCTCTTGCCAATGCTGCCAGGACTCTGCACAATGCTTGGGAAAAGCATTCGTCAGATGAAAATGATGTTTATTGCCTGATGTTGGTGACAATGACTCCTGAGCTGCAAAAACAGTTCGAAAGTGTATTGTCTCCCATCGAGATCATGGCAAGCCTGAAATCGCTTTTTCAGGAGCAGGCTAGGACTGAGAGGTTCCAGACAGTTAAGAACCTCTTGGACTGTAAGTTGGCTGCGAATGCGGCAGTGAGTCCTCATGTCTTGAAGATGATGGGTTATCTCGATCATCTTCAGAAACTCGACTGCCCAATCAGCCAGGAACTTGCCTGCGACATCATTCTGCAGTCTTTACCTGCAAGCTATGATCAGTTCATTCTGAACTTTAACATGCATGGCTTGAGTAAGACACTGCCTGAGCTTCACGGAATGCTCAAGACTGCAGAGCCCAACTTGAAGAAAACCGCCAAGGACCCCAATGTGCTTATGGTACAAAAGGGCAAGGGGTTTAAGAAGTCTTCTGCTAAGGATAAGGGAAAGGCCAAGGGTGTCCAAGTCGCGGACAAGGAAACGCCAAAGCCCAAGCCCAAGTCCAAGGCTGGGCCTACTGACATGTGCAGGTTCTGCAAAGAACTGGGGCATTGGAGAAGAGATTGTAAGAAATTCCAGGAAGGTCTAAAGGAATTAAAGAAGAAGACTTTCGAGACTTCTTCATCAGGTATTTTTGTTATAGAAGTTAATACAACTACTTCTGATAATACCTCATGGGTCATGGATACTGGTTGTGGGGCTCATATTTGTACTAATATGCAGGCACTCAGCAACAGTAGAAGGCTGAAGCAAGGACAAGTGGAGCTACGAGTTGGGAATGGAGCGAAAGTTTCAGCACTAGCTGTAGGCACATACTTGTTGTCTTTACCTTCGGGATTGATTTTAGAACTGAATAATTGTTATTTTGTACCTGCTATAAGCAGAAATATTATTTCAATTTCTTTGTTGGATTTGGAAGGTTATGATTTTTCAGTTAAGAATAAATTATGTTCCTTCAATCGCAACAATTTGTTCTATGGTTCTGCCCCTCTTTCGAATGGGCTTTACATACTCGATCAATCTGCGCCAATTTATAACATTAATACAAAACGGTTTAAACCTAATGAGGAAAACCGAACGTTTCTATGGCATTGTCGTTTAGGGCACATCAGCGAGAAACGCATCAAGAGGCTCCATTCGAATGGACTTCTTGGCTCATTTGACTTTGAGTCATGTGAGAAATGCGAATCATGCATGATGGGCAAAATGACACGGGCCCCCTTTAATAAACCTAACGAGAGGGCCAGTGACTTATTGGGCCTGATACACACTGATGTGTGTGGCCCAATGTCCACAAATGCAAGAGGAAACTATCAGTACTTCATAACCTTCACTGATGATTTCAGTAGGTATGGATATGTTTATTTGATGAAACATAAGTCTGAATCTTTTGAAAAGTTCAGAGAATTCCAAAATGAAGTACAGAACCAACTTGGCAAAAGCATTAAGGCTCTTCGGTCTGACCGAGGAGGAGAATACTTAAGCCAGGAATTCAGTGATCATCTGAGAGAGTGTGGGATTGTATCCCAACTCACTCCTCCTGGAACACCTCAATGGAATGGTGTGTCTGAGAGGAGAAATCGGACCTTATTGGATATGGTTCGATCTATGATGAGTCACACAGACCTTCCAATATCCCTTTGGGGATATGCTCTGCTAACAGCAGTGTTCACTCTAAACAGAGCGCCATCAAAAGCAGTAGCAAAGACACCATATGAATTATGGACTGGAGAAACTCCAGTGCTGTCTTATCTCAGAATTTGGGGTTGTGAAGCCTACGTCAAAAGATTAATCTCAGACAAGCTTACACCAAAATCTGACAAATGCTACTTCATTGGTTATCCACGGGAAACCAAGGCTTATTACTTCTATCTACGTTCCGAGAACAAGATTTTTGTTGCCCGGGATTGTAACTTCCTTGAGAGGGAATTTCTCTCTAAGAAAGACAGTGGGAGTAAGGTACTGCTTGAAGAAATTCAAGAGAAACAGGATACTGCTCAACCTAATGAGGAAGAGCAGCAAGAGGACCTACAAGAAATTGTAGAGCCTGAACCTGTAGTACCTGAAGTTCGAAGATCCGGGAGGATCCGTCACGAACCCGAGAGATATCAAGGATTCCTCGTGACTAACTGTCATGATCTTTTGATCATGGATGGTGATGAACCATCGAACTTCAATCAAGCCATGATGGGCCCAGATTCCTCTAAGTGGCGCAAGGCCACTGATTCCGAAATGGACTCCATGTCGGTCAACCAAGTGTTTTCGTTGGTTGACTTACCCGCTGGTGTAAAAGCCATCGAGTGCAAATGGATCTTCAAGAAGAAGATTGACGTGGATGGAAATGTCCAGATTTATAAAGCCAGGTTGGTGGCAAAAGGTTTCAGACAAGTTCACGGTGTGGACTACGATGAAACCTATTCACCGGTGGCTATGATGAAATCTATTCGGATTCTACTAGCAACTGCAGCTTTTCATGATTATGAAATTTGGCAGATGGACGTGAAAACCGCCTTCCTGAATGGTATTCTGGAAGAGAATGTGTATATGACACAACCTGACGGTTACATAGATCCGAAGAATGCTGGGAAAGTATGCAAGCTTCATAAATCCATTTATGGACTGAAGCAAGCATCGAGGAGCTGGAATCTTCGTTTTGATGAAGCGATCAAGCAATTTGACTTCATCAGAAACGAAGAAGAACAATGCGTGTATAAGAAATCTAGTGGGAGCAAGATTGTATTTCTTATTCTGTATGTCGATGACATACTGCTTCTCGGAAACGACGTTCCAATGCTAAAGTCCGTAAAGGACTGGCTTGGAAGTTGTTTTTCCATGAAAGACATGGGTGAAGCCGCATACGTTCTTGGAATCAGGATCTACCGAGATAGATCTAGAAGGCTGATAGGCTTGTGTCAAGATTCATACATTGACAAAGTCCTACAAAGATTCAGCATGAAGGATTCCAAGAAGGGCTTCACGCCAATGGTACATGGCACAACGCTAAGCAAGAAGCAGAGCCCTACGACGGCTGCTGAGCTTGAGCGCATGAAGAATATTCCTTATGCATCAGCAATAGGATCTGTCATGTATGCCATGATCTGTACTCGTCCTGATGTTGCTTATGCATTGAGCATGACGAGTAGATACCAGTCAAATCCAGGTGAAAACCATTGGATTGCCGTAAAGAATATCTTGAAGTATCTAAGACATACTAAGGATAAGTTCTTAGTGTACGGTGGAAGTGATGTGCTTAAAGTCAGTGGATTCACGGACGCAAGTTTCCAGACAGACCAAGATGATTTCCGGTCACAGTCCGGTTATATCTTTTGTCTGAATGGCGGTGCAATCAGTTGGAGAAGCTCCAAGCAAGACACCGTTGCAGATTCCACCACAGAAGCTGAATATATCGCCGCCTCAGAAGCTGCGAAGGAAGCTGTTTGGATACGGAAGTTCATTATTGAACTAGGTGTGATACCAGATGCGGCTGAGCCTCTGGCACTATTTTGTGACAACAATGGTGCTATAGCTCAGGCAAAGGAACCAAGATCACACCAGAAATCCAAGCATGTTCTAAGAAGATATCACTTGATACGTGACATCATTAATAGAAAGGAAGTCAAGATCAGCCGAGTTCAGACAGATGATAACGTCGCTGATCCGTTGACGAAGCCACTCCCAAGGCCTAAGCTCGAGTTTCTGACTGAAGCTGTAGGCATTAGAGACATAGAAATGTAATCTAAATTTGAGTGGGAGTTTTGAGGGCTTTTATTTAGTTATTTGATATGTTCTTGTAAAACATTCTTATGTTTAATGAAATTATTATTTCAAGATTATTTTAACTGTGATGAAATAATCGTTCCAAAGTGATATGAACCATTTTATAGGTCATCGAAGTAAATGACTTGATCTTGAGTCATCGAAGTCATTTAGCTTGATCATGAGACCCTATATTTGATAGATGTTTTATATCATCCCGTCCCTAGTCGAAGGTTGTTGAAATTGGAACACCAACAACCGTGTGAGACTGGATTGGTACGTGACTTATGACAAAGTCTCAGTGTGTCATAGATGCGCGGCATCAAAGTCAGTACATAGGTGTATGTTTGGGAACATACGACCGGACAAGACCCGCTTATAAGAACTCTTCAGGATATTTATATCTGTGTCATAAGAGATTCTTACTACGACTATAGAGTATAGTCCTTAGACCTGAGTTCGCATGCATGTGACTGCACATGGACTGATGCACTTTGATCATTGTCTAACGCTATCGTTCTGCGATAGTTATAAGGACCTTGTTTGGGCACATTATGAAATGAATAGTTTACAGTGATGGAACAAGACGGGATTTGTCCCTCCAATATAAATGGAGCGAATATCTCTAGGCCAATCGGAGATTTGAATCCGGGATTCTAGTGCCGAGATTCGGATCTCCTGTGGATCTTATGAGTTTTTGTGTCTCTGCTTTCTCTCTGAGAAGCAACACTAACGGCTAGGGCTCAGGTCGATCATATAAGACATTATATATCAACCTGGGATGATCAAAACGATCTGTGAATCATGCGAATCAAACCCGACTGGTTTAAGTCATTAACTCGAAACGTTAGTCTCGAGGCCCAATGTGCATCGATCGATACACGTACTGTATCGATCGACACACCCATTCGAAAACCTGCGTCGATCGATACACTCATTGCATCGATCGACACACCTCTTCAAAACTCAATTCAATGTGTATCCAATACACATTGATCGGATCATATGCCAATGATCAATCCCATACTAAGTGTATCCAGATTGCTTAGGTGTGTGACCCTGTAGGTTCACACGATACTAGAAATGAGTTACAACTCATTTGTCATAAGCGGTTTCTAGCAAAACATTATGACTACCCAGTATCACATGAATTGTCCGATCTCGACAATACAACTATCTTTAGAGTAAGTACAATGTGATTTCAGGACACAATCCCAACAATCTCCCACTTGTACTGGAATCATCTATTCCCATAATCCCTTTGTCGCTATATCTCGATATGGCATAAGGCAAGAAACTGTGTCATCCTTATTATAGCCAACATCATGTTCATCGAACTCGTGATCTATACTGATAAAACAAACGACTGACAATCACCTCGTTTGAGCACGGCCATGCATTTTCTCAGTATCAAATCTTCAATGGGCCCTGAGACATTTATCTCCCGTTATATGGGAGGGACAAATCCCATCTTGTTCCATCCCTGTTCCTACACATACTTCATGATACGCCTAAGCAATGCCGTTATAGCCGCCAGTTACGGAACGACGTTTGACAAGGTCAAAACGTACCAATTCATATGCTAGAAAGCATGATGAACTCAGGTCTAAGGACTATACTCTATAGTCGTAATGAGAAACTCTCATGACACATATATAACTATCCTGTAGAGTTCTCATTAGCGGGTCATGTCCGATCATATGTTCACCAACATATATCCATGTGACTGACGTTGATACTCATATCAATGACTCCATGAAACATAGTCATACGTCACCTCACATACTAGTCTTAACGGTTGTTAGTGTCCCATTTTAACAACCTATGACCAGAGACTAACATAATTTTATGTCATCTTTCATTTATAAGGTTTCATGATCAAGTCCTCAACTTGATGACCTATAAAATGAACGTAAAATACTTGGGACCATTATTCGATTATCCAATAATCAAATAATGTTGATGTCAGTTTTTCATATACATGACCACATCATGTCTATCTGAACATCATAACTAACATAACTCCCACTAGAATCTAGACCACGTCTTCAGATATCTAGTACCTACAGTAACAGTACGAAACTCATGCTTAGGTTGTGAGAGATGCTGCGGTGTTCTTGCTTGGAACCATTCCAACAAACCACACCGCTATTCTTTAATAAGCACTATTCTACGGTCCACTGCTTGGAAACCTTTCCAACAGATAGCGCCGCTACACAGACAAAGAGACATAAACAGGTGGGAACCGGCAATTATCTTTGTCCGTCTAACTACTCTTAACAGAATCGTCATTTCCTCAGTTGAACTAGAACCTATCCTTAGTGTTTCTCAAACACTTGGGGATATTTCTTATAACTGTCCAGTGACTTTTACCGGAACATATTGGTATCTTCTCGCCATGCTATATGCGTAAGCTGCATCTATACGAGCGCAAATCATGGCATTCATGATGGATTCTATTGCATAAGCAAAAGGGATCACACTCATATACACTAGCTCAGCCAGTGTCCAAGACACTTCATTTGCTGAAATCATTGCCATAAGACCTTTGGTGTGAAGCCATTCTTGGAATCATGCATATTGGAGCTGTCCAGTACCTTATAATCATAAGGATTCTGACACGATCCAATTAGCTCTTCTGATCCATTTCAATGGATCCTTATTCCAAGAACTTTTGCAGCTTCTCCCATGTCCATTGTTAAATTTGACTTCCGACCCCAATCTTGACAAGACTTTTAGCGTCGGAACGTCGTTTATGAGATTAAGTATGTTATAAACATACGGTGTGAGAATTGCAACTACGCTCCCACTAGTTTACTTGTAAACGCACGGTTTCTATACGTTCCTGATCAAATCAAAACATTTGACTGTTTTAACAGAACATAGATTTCCAACTCCAAGATGTTTGCTTCAATCTAGAAATGGATCGGTGAAGCTAACATACATTCCTAGTTAATTCTCGGAGTTGGGGCTCACCTTCGCTTCTTTGAGTTTCGCAGGCTCGTCACTTTTCAATGATCGACAGATCACGGCAATCGGTCATGAGGAATCACCCTCGGTTTAGTGACGGATCCATTAGGATCAGCGAACTTCAGGCTCCACAGGTGTAGATCCTACAACGCTCTGTAGAACCAACCGCTGCTCTTCCTCAACATGTTTAACAGCCTCCTGTGTTTCTCGAATTTCTTCGAGCTGTACTTTTACTCCCACTGTTTTCTTGGAAAAACAGAGTTCCGAACAACAAAACTTTGTTCTCGGATTGGTTGCAAAAGTACTAAGCCTCGGTTTCCCTAGGACAACCGGCGAAGCAGGCCTTATCAGATTTGGGTTCAAGTTTGTTAGTTGACAACTTTCTTACACAAACCTTGCAATCCCAATTAATCAGAAAAACATACTTGGAATCACCCAGTCCACATCCAATGTGGTGTCTTTCAACTGATTCTGATAGAAAACTAATCTGCGTAAACATATGTATTTTAAAAAGATAATGGAAGATTCCTGTGACTCATCATTAATCGGAGCATATCTAATAAGGTCCGATTCGTTCTCTCAGAAACACCATTTAGGTTTTCCAGGAGAAAAGAGCTGTGATATGACTTCACACTCACTTAGATGATCACCCAATTCTTGACTCAAGTATTTTCCTCCGCGATCTAATCGAGGATCTCAACACTTCTGTCAAATCGGTTCTATACTTCATTTTGGAACTCCTCAAAGGATTCATACTCGTGTCTCATTAAATGAACACAGCCATACTTACTGAAGCCATCAATAAGGTAATGAAGTACTGAAGATTTCAATGCTCATCGGGCCACATACATCAGTCATCAGACTTAAACCGTTTGGTATTTATGTTATATTCAAGAGTATATTGGTTTAAGACATAAAACCCATTTATCAAAAGGGGTGATACCATATAATATTTCATTAAGATCAAAAGAGCAAAACTTGTCTTTTATCAGAATGAAAAACATCCAAATTCTTACAAGAAAATGAAAGACATCTCTGCACTAAGCAGGTACATAGTAGCAATTACTTAATTCAAAACCAAGCTTGAAAGGCTCCTACAAGTGGAGAATCTCTACGGCTTATGTAGCAACCATTGCTTTATATCAGACACGAAGTTCCACTTGTCCTTTCCTCAACGTTTTACTGTTGCTTAGGCCTTGCATATTTCCAAAATATCAGTACCACAACCAGTATCCAATACATACGTAGAACTTGAAGTAATAACACAATACCTGAAGAAGAAGTACCATACATCTCCTTCATCTCTTGTGAATCTTCCAAGAATTTAATGCAATCTCTCTTCCAATGCCATGACTCATCACAGTAGAAGCACTTTCTAACACCAGTTGGGCCGGACTTGGGCTTATAAGATGACACAGACTTATCCTGATTCCAAATCTGGACGGCCCTGACTCTACCCTTGTCAACACCAGATTTCTCAAATCTTTTACCCTTTATGATGTCTTGCTCTGCTGTTTTGATCATACCATGCAGCTCAGTCAACGTCTTTGTCAAGTTATTCTTGATATAGCTTTTGATAAACTTATCATAACTAGACGGCAGTGACTGCAGAATGATGTCAGTGGCCAACTCTAAGCTGACAGGACAATCCAGTTTCCCCAGGTTATCAATGTAACCCATCATTTTAATGACATGAGGACTCACTGGAGCATCCTCTGGTAGCTTGCACCCAGTGAGAGATTTCACCATCTGAAATCTCTCAACTCGTGCCAGATCCTGAAACTTCAGTTTCAGGCTGGTGATCATATCTATTGGCGACTCCAAGTTCTCGTATTGACTCTTCAAGTCCGATACCATGGTAGCCAACATCAGACCACGCACATCTATGATATACCATGGATTTTAGGGATTCTAACCATGGTATATGTGTCATTTATCGAGTCTTTTACTATGTTTTAGAGTCTTTTCAGGTATTTATTAGGTACAAGCACATTTGGAGCGTATTTGGTGATTATGGCACTTTCTGGAGCTAATTAGAGTATTTGGCCGAGAGATCAAGTTCACTGTTGATATTTCCGAGCTGCATCGATCGTCACACTTATGGCAACGATCGTTGCACCAGCGAGATGGGCCAAACGACGGTTTAATAAAGAATGAAGAAATTGCAGTTTTGCCCAGAAGTTTCTGATATTTACAAAGAAGCCCCAATTCGTGTTTTAGGTTATAAATAGAGTTTTTAAGCCATTGTTTAGGCTAAGCAGAAATAACCTAGTTTTATTCTCTTAGGAGATTTTAGGGGCTGGTTTTGTTCTCGAAAGAGACTTGATTTCGAACCCCTGTTGATTATTCTGTTTTATGATATTTGGTTTTCTACTTGTGATATCTTCTGTTTCGATGATTATGTCTGAGTAGATTACCTGTTAGGTTGAAGGATTCTCATTAGGGATTTCAGAGAATTATAGTTTAATTAATCTGTAGAGATTTATATCTGCTAGTTCTTTATCTAAGTTGTTCTTAATGCTAAATCTGAAGTAGCTAATCAGAATTATGATATTAGGTTGATTAATTCAGCGGAAGTTGGTTAATTTAACTAGAAAGAACTTAGATAAGCAATTAAACTTTTCGCAAACGGAAGTTTGGTTTAGGTTAATTGTGAACATATCAAACTTGGAATTAATGCTAGTTTAATCTGTTAGTTCTCGCAAACGAAAGTTTGGTTTGCTGCACTTAGACTTAGAGAATTATCGCAAAGGAATTTGGTTAATTCTATATCAGTGTTTGAGTTCTAGAATAGTTATTTGATTGGATCTAGATAGATTGATTGCTTGCGTTCCTGATTTCCTGAGAACTCCTGATACCTAACGCCTTGCCCTCTTGCTTACAAACTCACTTGATTCGCTTTGATAATTCGTTTACTACTTTCACATCTGTTTTGTTTGATTTAATCCGAATTACTAATAATCTATCGTTGACCAGAGTCCCTGTGGATTCGATACCCTAAGTACTACAACTACATCACTGTGCACTTGCAGTTAGAATAGGGAAAACTTACAACCTATCAATCTACCACATCAATATAATGCTTATTCCAAGCATCATTTACTGCATTCGAGCGATTGGTCCCAAGCCTTTCTGGAATAGCTTTCTCAAGGACATAGTCATTACTCTCCTGCTTGAGGATTAATCTCAAATTGCGATACCAATGCAGGAAATTTGATCCATTTAGTTTGTCCTTCTCAAGGACGGATCGTAACGAGAAAGTAGTTTTAGACATAGGCTGAAAAATTTAATCAAAGAAAATTTTAGTTATGAAGTTCAGGAAATGAGAAATCTTATCTGATAAGAAAACTCGCATTATATTCAACCAATGTTTCCTCTATGAATATAATGATCCAAGATCCATACATCACTAAAATCTGAGTGGACGACTCGTGAACACCCAGAGTTTAGTCATCTAGGTAAGCAAATCATTGCTAATTGTACCCAGTACAACTCTTGGTCGCAGATAAGACAATCCATGTCTCATCTACTCTGATGTCTCTGGGCCCAGAACTTCTGATGGCCCAGTCAAGTAAACCAATCTCTTCAGTCTTGTGATCATTGACAGTCGCACTGCAAGTCTATCAATCATCACCTGTCTCACTCATGTAGCGTGGATACCAAGGACTCCAAGACTATCCAACAACGAAATGAGTTTTGACAGTAGACAAGATTGGGCAATACATCAAGATCACTTGATATTTAGTTGAGGAAACGGAACTCAAAAGTTAGTAATTCAATCTCTTAGGTCACGTAATTGTTGATGTCAAGCACTGCAAGACCATCAACATAACTACCTGCCTTACTCATGTAATTGTGGACACCAAGCTCTTGGCAAGAGCATCACAACAACGAAATGAGTCTTGACAGTTGACCATATTGATGTTGGGAATGTCCTGAAATCTACTGTACTATCTCTAGAAAGTATGATAAATGTCGAGATCAGACATAAGTCATAAATACTGGGTGATCATGATGGCTTGCTAGAGTCCGCTCTTGATCTATAAGTTTAGGACTTATTACCAGTATTGTATGATCCCAAAGGGTCACACACCATAGCTAACGGGAAAGTTAAGATGGAATTAATACGGTAAGATGCTAAGGCATTTACTGTATTTGCACAGAGAGTTGGGCCAGACAGCAAACAGGCTTTTGTCTGATTTGTGTCTTGGGCCCAAAAGTCTAATGGACCATTAGTTTAATTAATTAAACTTGGGCCCATCAGTGAGATAATTAAGTTGCAACTTAGGGGTTGAGAAACCCGAAGGCTACACGATTTTTTGGGAGAGGCAGCCGCGGCTCATCTCCCTCTCTTGCGTCTCTCTCTCTTGTGATTCCACTCGGTCTAGCAGCCTATCCGTGCTTGTAAGCGTGTGGATACCTAGGAGGAGCCGGTTCTCATCTGTTCTAATCTGATCTTGTCATTACCACCAATCATTCCGCTGCAAAGGTAAGGATCAGGTTTGTTTTATGATTCGATTACAAGAACCTAGATCTGTTTAAGATTATGTGCTAGGTTGCAATCTGAGAATTGAACCATGGAAAAACACATAATCCTTCAATTGAATACTAAACTTTGATCTAATACACATCCAATGTGTACCAGATAGGTTTAGAACATGTTTTACTTCTAATTTCAATTAAGTTTTGCTTGTTCTAATTAAAGTGGGCTAGGTCATTTGGTTCGGTTTCTTAATCATTTGGTTCAAAACCAAACGATTACGTTTAACCAACCAGATAATCGGTCAATCCAATTGAGCCGGTAAATGACCAAATGAACCGGTTTAGACCAATTGAGATACCAGTCAAATCCAATTCAACCGGTCCATCCAACTGAACCGATTCAACCAGTTTTAACTAATCGCGATAACCGGTCCAATTCAATTGAACCGACTTATCCAATCAAACTGATCTTAACCAATCAAATTGGTTTATACCAATTGAGATAACCAATTCAATCCAATTGAATCAATTCATCCAATTTAAACCGATCTGATCTACCTTAACCAAGCATGATAACCAGTTCATTCCAATTGAACCGATTAACCAATCGCAAGGCATGTGTCGACCGACATTAAACCTGTGTCGATCGATACAAAAGGGTATCAGGGAATTTTTAATCGAATTAAACCGACATAACCATGCGAGATAACCGGTTCAATCCAATTGAACCGATCTATCCTTTCGCACAGCCTGTGTCGATCGATGCACCCAGTGTGTCGATCGACACAGTACGATTTCTAAATCGAAACCCAACGTTTTAATAGGCGAATTCGCGGTGCATCGACCGACACAAACTTGTGTCGATCGACGCTATGCGAAAACACAAATTCTTTTTGCATTTTCGCGCTGCATCGACCGACACACCCAGTGCATCGATCGATGCTGTGCGAAAACCCTAAAACAGTTTTGCCGTTTTCGCGGTGTGTCGACCGACACAAACTTGTGTCGATCGACACATTGCGAAAACACAGTTCTTCGTTTTCGATATAATTAAATCCGAGATTACATTTATCAAAATGAAACCTAGCTAGCATCAATTCAATCAAATACCATTTTAATCGAATTCCAGGCTACAGATTCAATGGCTTAAACCCTAAGGCTCTGATACCACTATTGGAGTCCCTAGGATCCAGGGTCTAAGTTATTGAATCTAAGAACTGACCTCATGTTTACCTGGAGATTGGCAGCGGAAATTGGAGCAGGTAAACGAGATCTATAGCGCCTCAATCGCTGCGCCTCTATCGTAGTCCACACGCACACAAGCTGGAATCCGCCGGGATGCTAGTGCCGGGAATCGGATCTCCTGTGGATCTTCTGAGTTTCTGTGTCTCTGCTTTCTCTCTGAGAAGTAACACTGACCAGAGCAGCTCAGGTCGATCATATAAGACATTATATATCGACCTGGGATGACCTAAAACGACCTGCGGATCAAACCCAACTCGTTTAAGTCATTAACTCGAAACTTCAGTCTCGAGGCCCAATGTGCATCGATCATTACACATACTGTATCGATCGACACACCCATTCGAAAATCTGCGTCGATCGACACACTCATTGCATCGATCGACACACCTCTTCAAAACTCAATTCAATATGTATCCAATACACATTGATCGGATCATATACCAATGATCATCCCACTTAAAGTGTATCCAGCTTGCTTAGGTGTGTGACCCTGTAGGTTCACACGATACTAGAAATGAGTTACAACTCTTAGAGCCTTAACTATATAAACCTTCAAACCCTATACCCTAAACTAAAATCAAATTCTAAACCTTAAACTCTTGATCATAAATTATAAATTAAAATACAAATCATTAATTTTATATACATAAAACTATTATTTACAGATCCAATACCACAATATTCATATCCTAACAACCCCTAAACCCTAAACAAACCCTAAACGAACCGTAAAACCCTAAATTACAAACAAAAATCTGACTAACAAAACTCTAAACTCTAATTCTTATTGTATATACTCAGAAATAAAATTTTAAACTTGTAATAATTAACAGGTTCATGTAAACCAAAATTAAAATAAAAATTAAACATTTTTTTTACTTTTAAATCATTTTAGTTATTATATATACTCATTAAAATTATTTTAAATCATTTAAAAATATTTAACACTTTTAGAAGTTT